>CAHIKZ030005372.1:387500-1035000 GCA_903632075.3 Acanthosepion pharaonis
CCAGGGATCACTTCAAACTTTTGAACTGTAGCATATACTTTATAGCTCTGTTTTGCCTAAACCATTGATTAAATAAATAGTTATTTGCTCACCTGCAGGTGTACATAATCACTCACATATATAGTTGATTGTATCTCTTTATTTAGATCATATCTGTGTGTGTGTGTGTGTGTGTGTGTGTGTGTGTGTTATAAAAATTTATTTTCTATATATTAACACACTGTGTATTTTCTTTCAATCCTTACACAAGCTAAAACAGATATACAGTGGGAACGGATGTTGTCATAAGATAACCTTTACCACACACTATAAATTGAACAAAATTAGTGCAAGGCAATGCTACAATTCAACCCTACATTAGTTGAATGAAAATGTCCAAATCAAGTTCAACTAGTCAAGCAATAGTGAACGTAGAAATCAGTTGGTAAGAAAAGAGAACCACCAGCCTAATGGTTGAACATTAGGTCTGTCCGGAAAGTATCCAACCGTTTTAAATAACTCAAGAACTGGATGTGCTATTTGGCCAATCAATTAAAAGAGACTTTACTACACATGCCTGAACAGATGCTCTGCCATGGAGTTAATCAGGGTGAACGTGCATATGTAGTGTATGACAGCTGCATTCACAGGGACAAATCAATTTCGCTTGAGAAGTTATTTCAATAATTAAAGTAGCTTTTAGGGATGATTCAATGAACAAAGCACAGTTAAAATGTTTGTACTGTCATTTTGAAAAGCTTTCAATCAACAGAATACCCCAAAATGTCTAGAAATGCAATGAAAGAAAGTTGGCAGTTGACAGTTTACTACTTAGAAGTTTTGGAATTCTATGGAATATCGGAGACACAGTGGAATAAATGATAGCTAGCGGCTCGAATTGAAAAATCAGAGAGCCGAGTTCAAATTCCAGTCGAATCCATTACATTCACTTACGTGCTAATACCCTTGGGAAAGGTATGAATCCTCTTTTTCTCTCCCCAGCTATGGGTAAATAGCAGGAAAGATCAGGTTCTATAACCTTGGATGGCAATTGGTCCACTGCAGAAAGAAATGGCAACTTACTGTGGGAAAAAATCTGTCTCGTCATTCATGTATTGAAAGATACATGATCGCCTAAGCATGTATTACGTATGGCACATAACTGACTGAATATCTAGACTGACCATTATTCAGGTCTTGAGTAGCTTTTTATTTTTTGGCAGTTTCCCAATAATCCAGCTTTGGGTCCTTGTGACCTCTGCATTTTCTCTAAGTTTAAAGAATAAAAATAAATTCACAGCCGAAACACAACAGACAAAATTAGGAAGCTGGTAGTGATTTTGAGAAAACAACCGTGAAAGGTGTGTACTTCCCCCCACAGCAGGATACTTTTTTTTTTCTCTCTCTAATATTAAATGACAAAATCATTTTCAAACAAACCTTGTATGTGAGGGTATGCTGAAAAATTCTCAAATCAACCCATGTAGGATAATGATGTCTCATTTCATGGATAAAAACAACAATACTGCTACTAATAATGATGTCTCATTTCATGTAAAATAGTAGTGTCTCATTTCATGGATAAAAACAACAATACTACTAATAATGTCTCATTTCATGTAAAATAGTAATGTCTCATTTCATGTAAAATAGTAATGTCTCATTTCATGTAAAATAGTAATGTCTCATTTCATGCATAGTCTATATAAATAAAGCAGAGTACATGTGGCCAGCTATTTTTTGATCTCAACAAACCTGAAGTCACACATGATTAAAAATTGCATATACAAAGAAAGATTATGCCAAATTATGGTGTCGAATAAAGATAAAATAAAAGGTTGAAGGATCAAAAGTCTGCCCAAACAGCAGCTTCTAGGCTAGTAATAATAATAAAAATAGTAGAAACTTACACTCATTTGTTTCTTGCACCAAGCAGCTCGTTCATCAGGCATAAAACTGCAGCTTGTCACCAGCAATGCCTGGATGTAGGCAATGTTGTAAAGAGTATTCACCAGGTAAGAGAAATGATCTAATGAAAGGAGATAAATGAGAAGATTTAGATTAAAAAAAACAAAAAACAGTCATCCAATCTGATTTGTATTTTAAATAAATGATAATTAATCATTTTTTTTTAGTAGTTAAAAAAAAAATCATGGTGCCAATTTTGTGGTTCTAACATTTTCAGTTCCATTCATTTTGCTTTATGAATAACGATTTCAAGTCGTAATTCCCAATCTGGCAAGAACTCTACAGAAATACTGGAGGAAAAGCGATAAAAAATCTTATTCCCAGAATTTAATGGGTTTTCCTCTAATTTGTCAAAAGATAATGGCTTATACATATATATCACAAACATCAAGTTTTACTTGCAGATTAGGCAACGAGCAAGTGTGTGTGTATATTGGCATGGACATATGTAAATTTGTGTACAAAAGTTTATTTGAGCAATAGTAATACCATTAGGCACAAGTATATATATTTTTTTTATTTTTAATCAATTCATCTCAAGAAAATCGATAATGGCACTAAGACATATGGGGCTACTGGGAGTGAAAGAGAATGAAAAAACTTTAGAAGAAATCAGAAACCTAATTCTAAACAGAAAACAAAGGATAGACATATACACCTGTTCAAAAGCCCAGGGAGGAGTGTGAACCTGACAATAGGTGACTATCTACTCCTATTAAAACAGCTGATAGAGAGTGTGTGTGTGTGTGTGTGTGTGTGTGTGTGTATATATATTTCTTATTACTATAAACATTATATGTATGTGTTTGAGTAGACATTTATGATTTAACAATGCAATTGTCATCTACTGGCCTTGGTTTTCAAGTCTTTAATATTTGGCAGGGCTCCAACATTCATCCCACTTATGTAGGCAAAACTAATTAATTAATTACTGTTTTCACACACACACACAGTTGAGCAATAACATTTATGATCAATTTGCCTTCCAGATTCTTGCAAAACATCACTTACATGATCAGGCATGGACACTCCAAAATGTTCCCTCTGGGAGCATGTACCATGTTAATAGATTTTAATTGTTGCGAGTTATATGGCAGAGGTTCTACAGTGTGATTTTGGTTCAACACATCTCTTCAGTGCTCAATGAGAAAGAGATCATAAGAGTTGGTGGCCAAGACAATACCATGAAGTCTTCCTCATGTTCCCAAAACCATTCCTATAACAAGAATGTTATTGTTTTTACACAATGTTGAGGGCCAGATTTTAGGATCACGCAAGTAACAAGTTATCATGCTACCTGGAGGGAGTTAATAACTCAATGAACTGCTGGGCAATCACCGTAGAGTAAAACAAATTCATTTTAAAGAGTGTGAGATGGACTGAAACAGTTGACAAAGACATGTACCCATATTTGGCTTGCCGGGCAAAGTGTATGAGAAAATGACCATGTACAACTGTCAACATGCACACAATTCACTCCTGGCTGCCAGAAAGTGTTTGGTTGGCATTTGTTTACGCTCAATTTCAGTGGACAGAAACAACCTGGTCACAACTGATTCTATGAGCAGGCCTCACGTTTGCTTACAATTGCCATTTATACTTTCATATCACTTCTCATATCTATAAATTAATTATTTTCTATCTTCTTAATTCTTGTTCTTTTATTGTTCTCTCTTATTAATAATGCGTCTTTTTCTCATATTCTCTCACTCAGTAACCTCCTGTATCTTAGTGGTTTAGTATCTCTAGTAGTTGTTGAAAGGAATGTGACATAAGATTGAAAAGGGTTCATGTGAAAACCCCAGAGAGAATTGAAGTATTGGAAGGGCTGCAATTTTGAAGTCATTCAGATGAAAAGGTTGTTATATGAGGTCAGGAAAACAATTATGAAGCATGATTTTCTTCACTGCACAGGAAATTATATGAAAGCCAAAATCTAAAACAATGAGATTTGAAATCAGTTGTTTTGGAAAATAAGATTTCATAGTTATTTGTTAAATGTAGCCATTTCAAATTGTTTCAGTTTGATAAGAACAACCAATCATCGCAGGCAATATTTGGGTTGTAGTGGAAATGTAATTGTTTTGAAAATGGACAAAAGAATTTGTCGAGGCCAAGTAATTATCGTTTGGTGAAAGGAAGGGTTTCTAAAAACAAAGGGAATTCTTTGCTGATGCAGAAAAAAATTTTGATATGCAAAAATTAATTTGTAAACAATAATTGTAGATTAACAAAGGAATGTAAAAACAAAAGCTATATTGTTTCAAATAGTTGATCAATTATCAAGAGTCAGGTGTTGTCAATACAAGGTCGATGTAAATGAATATCAATAAATATGGAGGTGTGGTCAGAGTTATGCAAGATGCATATAAACCATACACTACTTGAAGCCTGAGAGAGTTGGGGCAAAAAGTTGGAGCAGTTGCAGTTGAGTGAGACATAACTTGAGGGTGCTTGAGCCCGAAGATGGGACAGAGATGCCAGAAGAATCCATGTGTTCTGCTGTCGAAGAGTATTGCTGACATTGAGCAGAGACAAGAATTGGTGACATGGAATTCCAGATTGACATAATTCCACATTATAATGGCTACCCTGCTCCAAGTTTAGAAACAAGATTCGTTGTAACTAGATTCCACGGGAAGGGCTAATTTTGTGTATCAACATTTATATAAAACCATTAAAAATTAATCCAGCAACTTTCTTCATGATTTATTATAATTTGCATTCCACCAGCAGATGTATTGTTGTCCTTTGGTTTTCATAGCATGACTCTACCAACTCAATTCAGCACTCAAGTGCAGACAAAAGTTCAATCTTCACTAAACTGTGATCAATCAATCACAACATGGGACAGAGTAGATGAAGAAATGAAGCAGTCAACAGATAACAATTAGTTGATCAGTGCCAGTACTGACCAGCGAGGGGAAAGACCCCAGATAAAGTTGGGCTGATTGTGTTATAGCTTTATTGTTTTGCTTTGGGTGAAATGATTACAACAATTATCCAGTTAATGACAGCCTTGTAATATGTCTTCTGGATAAATTTACCCCTAGAATAATTCCAGTGCCTCATAGACTATGCAATGTCACATAGCCACTGTTATTCAGTCAAAGGGAGGAAGTACACATTATGTCAGTCAGTCGTGCGATACACGCTTAGGCACTCGTGTATCTTTCGATACATGACTGACGAAGCAGATTTTTTCCCCACAGTAGCTTGCCATTCCTTTCTGCAGTAGACCAGTTGCCATCCAAGGCTACAGAACCCAGTCTGTCCTGCTATTTACACATAGCTGGGTGGAGAAGAAGAGGATTCATACCTTTTCCAAGGGTATTAGTACATAAGTGAATGTAATGAATTTGGAATTCGAACTTGGCTCTCCAATAGTAGTCTTAAATTTATTTCTTTTGTTTTTCTTCCTAAATGCTGGAAACTTTGGCATTAACCTAATTGTTTTCATCAATATATTTCAAGCTCATGCCAACAAATGATTCAGTCATGTACTCATAAAATCCATATTCTTCAAGCGGTATAGGTAAATTTAGATTAAACAACTTTCAAACCACTTCTCATATCTATAAGATAATTTATAGATGGATACATTTTAAGAGAGGTCAAATTTGCTTAGGTGGGAATTAAATTTACTTCCTATATTAAAACCTAAATTTAAAATGAGAATCCTCCCCCAACTGAAGAAGGATGCAGTTAAGGAGTGCAACTGATGTGGAAAAGGATCAAAGAACAAAAAGAAAAATAGAAATTGTAATGACACTTTACCTTTGCTCATAGTCATTGGTAGTTGAAGAAGAAAATCAATCAGAAGAGCAATTGGATCTCGCAGGAGAATAGGCACTTGCCCCAAAGTGTTTGGCCTACAAGACATTCACAATTGGTAAGTTCCAAAAAGATATTTACAAAATATTCACAAGAGTATATGTGCATGGAAAGATTTAGATCATGCAGCTAATGTATAAGGTGTGTCCATGAAAATGTAACCAGCTATTTTGAATATCTTGAGAGCTGGCCAATAATGTTGATGTAATTTAGAAGTCAATTAGTGGCAACCTTACTAAGACTTGTCACAAATTCAATTGACTGGACCACTCATGAAAAGAATAGAAAATGATTTTCTTTTATTTTTTTTATTTTTTTAAAAAAAAACAAAAAAACAAACAAACAATTTTTGTAGATTTGTATTCCTCCAAGCCAGAGAATTTCTCAAAATAGAAAAATAGATTTTTTTCATTTTAAAAAAGGGGTCCTGTTCATAATAAAAATACAGTGTCAAATCAATCCTTGACTTTTTAAAGAGTTAGCTGTACTTTGTTTTTATATACAAATGTCAAGTTTGAAACTATGCCTACATCATTGATAACTGTATTATTACTAATCAGGAGAAAAGGACAACAGTAACAATAACATTACCAACAATGGTACTTTAAATAATTTTTTTTACTTACTGAAAATTAATTGTAACTTCATTGGTTGCAGAATGGTTAACTCCAGTGATGGCTGCCCACAGATCAGTATAAGGAACCGTAGTTAGAGATTTTGCATAATGACTTAATACATGAAATAGGGGCCCTAAAATAGAAAAGAAAAAAATCCAAAGTAAAGCTTCTGTTAGATTGGGATGACAAATTCTAGTCATGTAAACAGTGACAAGAACATTTATTGACCAGCATTTTAGTGAATCCAGTAAACAAATATGACATTTATCCTATCAAGATCAATAGTCAAAAAAAAAAAAAATTCAGTATTAATTATAGGTTTCTATCTCCATTATGGGGATGATGGTTAAATTAAGACCAAAAAATCCAGTAATAATTAGTTTTCTATCTCTAACTCATTAATGACAATTGTCCTGTTTGGGGAATGCTGGGTATTTATAGTTAAATTAAGAATTAAAAAAAAAATAAATAAAGGGGCCGGGCTTTTATTTTCTATATATGTATATTTTTCAGTTTAAGAATGTACCAGGAGTTCTTGATCTGAGACTGAACATACAGATTCAATTAATATTGAGAGTTTGCCTTATAAAAATAATAATGAAATACTTACTGAAAAATTTGGGTTTGCATGCAAGTGGTTCATTGTTCATAAGTTTATTTTCATAATGAAGCAGTTCCATCTCAAGATTTGTCCTGCAGAGTGAAGAAGACAGATTTCCGTTTTTAACTTTTCTAAACAAAATAGATTCTTATATACCGAGCGATTTGGTTGTAATAATTACAGATGTTTTGACTTTTTAAATTATTTGACCTAAAACAACGCAATAACTTTGGATTTGTTGGTTTTGTTTAGTGGTATATCAACACCTCTATGGGTTATTTAATATCAAAATCAAAATAATCTGAACACAATTTTATGGCTTCAAATAAATCTATTTTTAATGCAATTGTATGCCCTTCAACTACAGATAAAATGCATTAATAGTTATTTTGCTTTAAAATCTATTGTTGGTCATTTTACTGTATGTGTTGTTGGTCCTTTTTTATATAAAGATGTATTGCTGATATTTTTACTATAAAATGTACTTTTATACTTTCATAGTGTTTTAAGTCACTAAGATACAAGGGGTTATTGAGTGTGAAGAAAACAGAGAAAACATTATTGAGGAGAATGGACAATAAAAAGAACAGGATTCAGATAGGCAGAAAATGATGATTGACATTGTATTTGAATTTTTGAAGATCATAGTTGACTGGAAAGCAAGAAACTGAAAGCGTGTTCCACGGGCAAGAAGTTCAAGAGAACTAACAGTTACATCTAGCAATTTCAATAGTAAAATGATAATACCTAGCTGCTGCATTTAAATTCATAAAGTCAAGGTATCAAAGAGGAAAATTCATCAGAACAATTGCCATGAAAATATTTATAGAAAAAGGTACAGAGAAGCTATGTTAAGTTTGTATTCTCTGGTGTTTATTTCAGTTATCTGTTGGATTAAGTAATCTCCTAGGAGTTCTCAACTGAATCTTTTATTTGATCCACAAAGATCAAGTGTTATAACACTGTCTGAGCTTGGGAAGATTTTGCATCAGTTAATTCATCCATAATTTTCTTGTGCTTCAAAATAGCATGCTTTGCTTAATTTTTTTTTCTATATGAAGATCCGTGGCAACATACTGAGCCAACATTTGTTTACTGTGTTTAGTCCTAAATTTTTGTAACAATATACTTAAAAAATGTACTTTGTTATTTTAGGCAGATTACATAGACTATAGTGTAAACAATTTTTACATGCACTGGCAACAAAAAAAAGTATTGCAATACTTGTTTTACTGCTGTGGTCTGGAATTGAGCCTGTAATATCTGAAATATATTTGTATAACTTTCATTGTTTGACCAAAGAATTAAACTTATAGCAAGCCACCAATATTCACTGGGCCTATGTCCTATAGAACACCAGTTTACATAGGTCAGTGTATAAGAATACAATTCTTCATCTTAGAAACTTAGACAAAAATTTAAAACAGCAACTTTCGTTGGATCATTTAATGTTGAAATTTTTTTTTTATATTTGAATCTATAACTATTTACTTGGTCCAATAATAGTCATTTGTATTTGAGTCTGCAAGCATTTACTTGGTAGGTGACCCCTTTAGGTAGGAGGTCATACCCCTCAACAATTGGCATATTCAGGAAAGTTATAATGTATTAATAAAACTGACTGGAACAAGATTGAGATGATTCAGGCAAGAAGCAGACATGTTGGAAGAACTTCTATCCATTGTAAAAAAATCCTACAATGTTCTACTTCAGCTAAAAGAGGCAGTTGCTGATTGAACAGGAAGATCATTTATAGAGATTCAAACATTGGCACTCCATCAAGACACATGCAGAGAGCTGGTCAGGTACTCAGCTGCACAGTGACACTATGACAACACCTGATCATTAAACTGATGAGAATGATAAAAACTATACTGAACAAAATAAGCCATAATTTCTGACAGTATGCCTAAACTAGTATTCAGATTATACTGAACAAGAAACAGGCTTTTTAGAAGACCTCAATATCTGTCTATATTTCTGAGATGAGGTATTACGTACATTATTTGGACTATTTCCTCATCTTTGTCGTCATATTTATTATAATGTTTCGGCTGTTGTATGCTCCGGCCTTCTTCAGGTAGTTGGAATGTCGAACTGAACCCCTTATTTCACTCACTGGGGTAGATTGGTACAAGCATATAAATATGCTTGTACCAATCTATGTATGGTGCATGCCATGCTTAGGCAAAAGAGAGAGAGAGAGAGGAAGAGAGAGAGAGAGAGGAAAAGAGACAAAAAGACACTGAAACACAGAGGGGGATTGGAGAAAGCAGTTGTTTGTAGTGAGGGGTTAAATCATGTTTTATGAGCTAACAATCTATTGAGGACATTTCAGTATTTTTAAGATAGACTATCTCACTTTTTATAACTATCTGGGAATGGTCATGGGTAATGTCCTACTAATTGTTGTTATTACACACACACACACTACAGTTTTGTAGCATCTTTTTTAAACACCTGAAAACATTCTAAACACTTGTCACCTGGCAATAGAAGCAAGAAAGAGTCGAATGCTATCCTGGGTCTTGTACTGTTCACAGCATCTTTTGTATATGGAGTATGTGGCTTTGGTAAGGTCATCCAAGATGCTGGACTGGAACAATGAAGATACCTGAAAAGAAAATACAAAAATGAAATATTATTCACAATATTAATATGAAAAACACATTAATTAACCATAATTCATTATCATTATACTTCTACTAGTTTTCAAAATATACAAAGTGACTTTCTTTTCTTTGTTTTATGGTATATCAACCTTTTTCCATGTTATTTAACACATTGATAGCCAAAGGTCAATTATGAAATCTGACTTCAAACACCAACTTTATAATAGCCAACCAAATTTCTTTCAGGAGTTGATTTATAGTTTCAACTGAAGTATTAACATTATTTTCACACAAAAAGTAACACTGAATAAATTTTTTTGTGATGCCAGCAGATGAAAATATATTAGAAAATGCCAAGCATGAGATACACAGAAGAGATGTATTTAATTAGAGAGTCCAGAATCAAGGATCAAAATTTGTTTTCCATTCTTTCTTTTACTAAAAAAAGCAATTGTCATGAGCACATGCACAATGTGACTTCTGATGGCAATTGGTTGTATTATATTTTACTTAGGGGTTTCACAGTAAGGGGGGGGTCATTAAATATGCACTCAACACTTTTCAGATTTTTACTTGGACATAATTTTGAAAAGCATGAAATCAAGCTGCATGAGAAACTGGAGAGCTGAGATTGAATTCCAGTTGAGTTCATTACCTTCACTTAGATGCAGGGAAAGGTATAAATCCATCTCTTCTCACCTCAGCCATGGGTTAAATAGCAGGACAGACTGGTCTCTCTAATCATGGTTGGTAATCAGGCTTGGAGAAGGACAATGCTGAATCCAAAACTGTGTGTGGTTCTAGGACAAAATCACAGGTTGCCCTTTGGCAAGCCACATTAATCAGAAATTACCTACGCCAGGATTATAGTAAAGACATCAGCAGTGGAATGTTGGATATGGTCAGAATCAGATGTGAATTGCAATGGGGTCATGCAAAAAAGATCCTTCATACTGGACGATGGATGAGACATAATTATTCCAGATTGAAAATGCAGCAAAATCCATGTTTCAACTGAAATGCCTATGATGACACGTGGGGACAACCTAGTTAGTTTGGATTAGAAATAAATCCATTAATTCTTTAGGAATTGCTTAATTTAGCTTTTAGGTACAAAACTGAACAGATATGGGCTTTTGAGAAAAATAACCTGAGTGAAGAAGACATGCATTCCTTAAAAAGGGAAAATAGAGCTTTGCTTAATTGTGATGTTCTTCATAGTAGAGTGGTAAAGTATGCCAGATCAAAGGAGAACAGGTTCAATCCCTTCTGGAGAACACATTTTCATTATTAAAATTTCTTTGTTGAATCCACAGGCTGATAGACATAATACACACTGTTTAAAATAGAAATGGGGCATCTATTTCAAATACAAGCATCCTCTATATTGTTTGAAGTAATAAAAATATCAGATTAAAAATAAATCCATTAATTCTTTAGAAACTGCTTAGTTATACATGTAAATTTGTCTTTGATACACTATTGTTAAGCAATGTATGATGCTGGTTCTATCCTGGAAAAGAACACTAAATTTATGAATATATCCTGATCAGGTGTAGTTGTAAATCAAAGCAAAACATGTCTAATTAAAATGCTCTGAATTTTTTTTCCTTAGTTTCTGTTATACATAAGAGAAACTGTGATGTTATGGAAAAGGTTCAAATTTACACAGACATAGCATCATTGGAATAAAAACAAAAATTAGACAAGAAAGTCTAATTGGCAGTAAAGAAGAACCTGCGATATCAGATAATGACCATCTGGAATGGTGCAAAGAAATGGTGACTTTACAATTTTCTTTTTTTTTTTTTTTTTTTACACAATGATTTTTGCACTGTACAAAGCCCAAGAGCCACTGGAAAGTGAAGTTTACAGAGTAAGAGGCCCAGTTTATGGGTATACAGTGTGCGATAAGTATTTTTAATTTCACACATGAGCATTGTTTGTTTTTGACTTTGTCAACTGCACAGTATAGTAGGGTCAGTTGGGCACCGTCTGTAAGAAAAAAAAGCACCATGACACAATTCACTCCACTAGAATTTTGGAAACTGTATGCCATACTGCTTGGCATGCATGCCAGAAACTCCAATACGAACATTTCAAAGTGTTTGGGTGTCAATCAGTGCAGAGGATTCAGAAAAGAGTTGGATGATATATCCAGTCAACATCATGGTGTTTGAAGTGGTCACTAGTGATGGCAATGTTATGCCTCCATTCATCATCCCATAGGGCCTCAGACTCAACATGGAGGCTTACAGGAGGTAGTGCTGCCCTGAGACCCAATGTCTGGCAACAGGATTCTACACCATGCCACACAAGCAGGAGAACCTAGTCATGGCTCTCAGATAATTTCTACAACCATATCATCTCTTATATATGGCTACCTAACTCTCCAGACTGCAACCTCTTTGATTATTACACATGGGACACAGTTGAGCGAGAGACCAACAAAACTCCTGATAATACCAAAGAGGACCTGAAGGCAAGGATTATAGCAGCATTCACCAACTTAAGCAAAGAGACCATCCAGAAGAGTTGCAGGAATTTCCAAAGTTGCCTGGACGCCATGGTTGAAGCCAATGGCGATTATATTCAATAAATTTACTCTTTAGTATTTCAAGATATTTTTGTGTAATTTTGGTAAATATATCTGTTAAAATAAGATGTCAGCGTTATTTTCATTTTTATGTAATTTAGACAAAAATTTATTCATCACACTTGTATGTGAAGAAGATAATTGTTAACCGTAGACTTGAACAGGTTGATTGTAATGACCGAGGAAGCATCTTCTTTGGAGTCAGTGCCATAAAGTAGCAGTTCAGAAGAGAAGCTGTTCGAATGGAACTTACATCTTACCAATATGAAGGGATTGAGGATGGTTCGTGTGTGACATGGCAAGTTTTATCCATGAAAGTTAAAACTGGTGCAACTAAGGAATGTAGTTCATTTGAACATGGAAATAATGATAGAGCAGCAAGAGGCTTGCAACATTTTGTCTATGGGATTATTTTGTGGAAAATAATTTGTCAACCACAAGGATGTGGAGACGCTATCATGACTGGATAGTGATGACTGGGAAGCTCCTGCGCATATATGGCACCAGTATTCCATTTTCAACCTGATCTGACTCTTGTAAAAGGAAAGTATAACAGAAGTCAGGTATTTACTAGAGTAATACAGGGAACTGAGAGGGCTGACATATTTACTAAAAGGAAAATGAAGGTTCAGCCAATCTGTACTGTATTCATTTTTAAAATTGGAATAAGAATTGAAGAATTTCTATCTAAAATTTTAGCTTTTAACCTTGGCTCAAAAATTGAGCTCTAATGCTGATGAAAATTAACAATTACTTCAGCCACAAGGCGGACTCATGTACAGCATTTCATATTAGCTCAAACTTAAGAAAATCGGAAGATTGTATAGCAGTAATCTTTCAAGTTAGCTGGGCTTGCCTACAGCATTCAAAATTTAGGCTTGAATGAACAAGGAAAATACATAGTTTATTAAGCTGAACCAAGTGGATTTGAGAACAGGTACTATACTCTCTTCTTTCCTTCTATATCAGGTTGTGAATCAGTAATATTTTGTCATTGAGATAACACTAGAAAAAAGTTACTCATAAGATATTTGCAAATGAGAATACGACTACTTTGCTATTATTTGTTCAAACTTTTTAGAATGGAGAGGAGGAATGCAGATGCAGACACAACAGAAGTAATATTTAAATCTCATTGGTGTGTGTGTGTGTGTGGGGGGGTCCTAAACACTCCAGATGCAGACATGATAGAAGAATACAAAAATACAAAGCAAAAATATCCAGATGGGAAAACAAAGTAAAAACTTTTACACGAAGAAGGGCAGATGTGTGGGGAAAAAAATTCTCCAGATACAGACTCAATAAAGGATACAAAAGTACAATGTAAAAATTATATCCAGATGAGAAATAAATCCGAAGTGATTACGATATATATTCGAGTATAGCGCAAGTTTTTATGATTAGTTTTTTTTATATCTAAAAACTAGGGGGTGGCACTATACACAAGTAATTTTTTGAAGAGGTTAAAAATCATGCATTTCCAGTGACCAGTTGCACTATACACAGGTAAATTTTTTTTCTAGAGGGATTAAAATTCATGCAAAAAAAAAAAAAATTCAATGGTTGTACTATACACAAAGTCAGCTTATACATGAATATATACAGTAATTTTACAGAAAGAGGTTCAGGGACAACAAACATGTTTCGGTAAAAGACTCACAGTTGATTCTGACTGCTGTCGCATCATCCTCTCCACATCCTGTGCCATTTTCTGTAGATCACTGACATCGGGTTGCAGAGTCAACGGTATTTTCTTGGAATCAGGAATCATTGGAATAACAGCATTGGCTAACTGCCGGCACAAAGGACACCAGTATTCACCGTTATTTACAGCAAGAGTTTGTTGAAAGTATGGACCCTGTTAAAAAACAAAAAAAGTCTAATGTTATATACAAAGATTAAAGGCTAATTACCTTTAAGCCTGTGACACATAGATCTGCAGTGGTTGATAAAACAAGAGAAGGAAGGAATAGAAGAGAGTCTACTAACTGAATGATAATTGTTGAAATTGCAGGAAGATGGACTGAAAATTTAAGAAAATTAAAAACAAAATGCATTGAAAAATCATGTTTTGAGATAATTCCAAAGAGAATTGAACCCAGATTTAACTAGCCAAAATTACTGAACAAACCCAAAAATCATGTGTTGTTAATAGAGAAATCTGGGTGGTCGGTGAAATAGCATTCATGATTCCTCTGGGTCAGATAAAATAAAAAACATGTTTTGAATCAACCACCCAGAAGAAAAGAACCCCTACACATTTGTCGTTACAATTTTGGCAACATTTGTCCAGTGAAAATTTTATATCCAAATATTAATTCAGATTCCCTTGGATACAAGTGGTAAATTACTATTTTGAAGTGCCATGGACAAGCTGTGTGATCTATTCAATTATAAAACAAATGCATAAGGCAGAGAAAAGATAAACTTTCATTTTAAGGAGAATGAAAACAGATTTTTCTTTCTCCAATTCTTGAGTTGTCTGGTTCATCAAGAGGATCCCATCATGGGGCAAGCTGATAGATAATGACTAATGACTAATAATCCCTTTGGTCTTTGTTGTGCACTGAAGTTGGATTTATCATTCCAGCCCCAGGAAGCCTTGCTGAGGTTGGCTGTTGAGAAAGTGGGTGAAGGAAGAAGAAAGAAGGGAAAGAGAAAGAAAGATTAACACTGCTTATATAGAGCAATGGTATGAGGTGAAGTGTAAAGAGAGTAGGAGTTAAGGGATGGCTTCAATCCTCTGCAAACTTTCAAAAAGTAGCTGGACAACCCCAAATTTGGAAAACCACTTGAGTAAATGTATTTTTATATGGAAATTTAGAAAAGGTTGATGCTTTGGGTAGAAGACAACCAAACTTAGGCCCTAGTCAACTCCACCTCTGCTGGATGCAGGACTCCACATAAGCTGGAGATTTTGGACTCTGAGAAGAGTTGAGAGGATATTGCAGACAAAACAAAAAGAGAAAGAGAGATAGACACACACATACAGGAATCTGCATCATTCACCAAAACCTTCTGACCAAAGACCTTGAGCTGGATATGAAAACAAGAACTTAGAAATTAAGGTTACCACTAAAACAAGCTGCAGACTCTGAAGGGGATCCTAGTGTCATTTGATAAAACAAAAAGTGGGAAGAGTTAAAACCACTCTATACAACAAATCATATATAAACCAAATCATTATTACATTTTCAACCTGAGTTAATTCTTTATTCCAAATGATTCTTGTTTTTTTGTGTAGTTCACAAATGGTTGCACTGTCCAAGTTTGCTTCATCAACAATCTTTTGACTCTCTGAGATCAAAAGCACAGTGTGGCAGACAAGTGAATGGTTGTGAACAAACAAACACCAGCTAAGTCGAATGGGACCATGCCACCAACATGATAACAGCGACAAAAGAAGTCACGCTCTAACGAATGAAGTGTCAATTAAATGGCAACCATGGTGGTTTGAAGGAATTTACATATTTGGTTACCACTGATCAGGGTTGACACCAGTAGTGCACAAGCCTATCAACCACTCCTCCTGTTTACAGAGAGATGGTTGGCAGGACTTAATATATACTGATTCCAAAACCTTCAAGTGATAATCAGTATTAGCCTTATTCAGCACTGAAAACATGTTTGGACTATAACACTGAGCACACTGCTGCTTTCTAATCAAATGTTCAGCTATTGCTAAATCTGATGGATTAACACACATATGTAAATTGTCTCCCTTTCCTTTGCTAATATATTTGGAATATATTTTCTTTAATAAGGCTTTTGATGACTTTGGCTGGTAAATGTTAATGTCACTGCTTGTAAAAAGTGATAACTACTACATGTGTACCCAATAAAATAATGTTTAGAATAATAAGAAATATTATCAGATTAAAAATATGTTCATTTCTTAATTTTTTTTTTTTTTAAATCATCTCACCCCAAGCAAGGAGGGAATGCCACCAGTATGTAGGGGATTACAGAGAGTGAAAGTGAGAGAAAAAAATCTAAGTATAGGGAAGATTGAGGAAAAGACAAAAGATGAATAGGATTCAAGAAGATAGTGATTAAATTTAAATTTTTGAAGATTGTATTTATCAGGGAAGCAAGTAAACAGAAGGGAGTTCCACAAGTGGGAAGTACAAGAAAAGAAACTGTTGAAGTAGAAGTAGTGGCTGCATTTAACTATTTCAACAGTAAATAGGTGGGACCTAGATGCCAATCTAGTAGAATGCTTAAGTTCATGTAGTCAGGGCAACAGGGAAAAAAAGATCATCAGAGCAGTTGCCATGAAAATATTTGTAGAAAAGGCCGAGGGAAGCCACACCACATTGGTGAGAAAGTGATTGAAGTCAAGATGCCAAGTCAGGATCAATTATATTACAAATACTTCTTTGGATTTTATTGAGAATCTTGAGATGAATAGCAGGAGCACCTGACCAGATATGACAACAGTATTCAATGCAGGGACAAATGGCAGGTTTGTAAATGTGCAAGATGAACTCTGACAAGAAAAATTTTTTTGGCACAACACAGTGACCCAGTTTTCCTTGCAGTAGATGCAGCAATTGATTTGATGTAGTCACTTCACTTCAAGTCAGTTGAAAACATGAAGCCAAAAAGGTGCAGTGTGTTGCTCTCCAGGAGTCTAGTATCAGCTACGCTGATGGTAGGCAGAAAAGTTTCTCTATAGTGGTATTTGCTTGATGTTTCAGGCATGAAAATACAAGTTAGTAGGTATAAACATTCACAAAAATATTAACAAAAGATAGATATTTCTGAAAAAGTGTGAGTGAGTCTTGTTGTAAGGAACTCTGTAGTATAGCAATAAGTCACACGTATTTAAAAGAAGGAATAAAAGGAGAAAAAAAAAAGAGGAGGAAAAAAAAAGAGGAGGAAAAAAAAAGTGGAGGAAAAAAAAAGTGGAGGAAAAAAAGAGGAGAGAAAAAAAAGAGGAGAGAAAAAAAAGAGAGAGAAAAAAAGGAGAAAACAAAGAGAAAAAAGGAGAAAACAAAGAGAAAAAAGGAGAAAAACGAAAAAGTAAAACATAAGAAAAACTGGAAAAGAAAAAAAGAATACAATTTTGATTTCTGCAGAGAGATACAATTCTTTAATAAGACTTGATGATCCAGGCCAGTAGATGTTAATTTTCCCTATTTTTAAATAAAGAGAGATGGTTACTCACAAGTTTATTCACAAAAATAGTAATAAGAAAATTTGATGAATTAAAAAAGAAAGAAAAAGAATACAAGACTTGTGCAATATTACCTAGTATGGCAGTGAATGATGAAGAAGAGACGAGGCAACAGAAACATGGTTCTACAGAAGGATATTGAGGGTACCATGGACTGAATATGTGAGAAATAGTTTTAGAGACAACAGAAACAAAAAGGACACTTTAACTTTGAATCAGAAAAATGAGTTTGTGCAAAAGAATAGCAGATAAAAAGACAGGAAAAAACAAAAACAGCTCTTAGAAAACTTTTTTTTTTTGCTGTCTCTTAATCTTTGTTCTGCTAATCCTTTACACAAGCTCATTAGGTAAATTTTGTGCTGCTTTCCTCTATTCTTCTTGCCTTCTAAAATACCTGTGAGTGTCAAATTTTCTCAGCCCTCTTTTCTCATTATGTGTTACAGAAACTTGAACAGTCTTTTTCTGATTCAACAATTCTCAACAGTGAAAAATAAACTTTGTAGATGTTTTGCTCAATTTTTAGAAATGCGATATCCCTTCAAGATATAAGCAATCATGGCTCTCCACAAAATCAGTTTCTTTGTTATGTGTGAATTTCTATGCATTCTTGGATAATGGCATGGTTTCCTCCTGTTAACTTCACAGTTCAGAATTCAGTGTTTCCCTTCCCTTAGACCGATTATTACACAAGGTTAGAGAGACCAGTTTACCTTGCTATTTAAATCACAGCTGGAGGAAGAAGAGATATTTGTGCAAAAGCAGGAGGCTAGGCTGGAGTTTGAACTTGGCATGCTAATTTCACTTTCTGCCCCTATATCCATTACACAACCCACACATCCTCCAATGATTGCTATTCTTAAAAAACATCCTTGCAGAAAAGGGAATGAAAAAAAATTACATTACCATAGAAAACTTTTGGCAGAACTAGAAGCATACAAAATCTTATATATTTCAAATTTTTTATACAAAAGATTCTCTTAGCTTTTTGAGTTCAATAAAGGAAAAATAATTTAAAAATAATAAAAAAAAATATAACTCACCTTCAGTGACTCTATATACTGTTTGTGGCAGTCCATGTGAAGGTAGTGACCACATGACTGGACCAAGACACCACCTTCCCAACCAATATTTACAGAGTGGGTCACAGAGAGCTAAATTAAAAAAATATTTTGTTTTAAAATACAACAAAAAATAGTAATCCAGATATAAATAACAAGAGATTCTTCTATAGGACATTTCAGTATGGGGCAATAGTTAAAAAAGTAAACCTTGCAGATTATAACTACTGGGTAGCTCATACTTGTGGCCCAGTGCCAGGGATCAAACTCTCATAAAAGCTATATATATATATATATATATATATATATATATTTCTGCATTCTGTTGAGGTTTCTTCAAGACTATGAATTACTTAATTATAATTATTTCAAATCTTCCTAATTATTTCTCTCTGTATATCCTTCCTTGAACTGGCATCTAATGCTCTGGAGTGAGCAGCTTGGAGATAGTTGTCGTAGCTTGTGAAGGCACAATCCTATGGGTAAAAGAGAAACTCGGAGAAGTTTCACCACGGAATTTGTGATCGAGCGGCGCTATATCAAATCTAATTCATTACCTCTTTGTCACCAAAAACCGTTGGTACAGTTGATATAGCATTTGCCTCCTATCATAACTGTTCGGGTTTCAATTCTTGGTAGTGGATGCGCACCACTGATGAGTCCCAAATATAGGACGAAACGGCCGTCCAGTGCTTTCTGTTGAGGTTTCTTCCAGACTCGATGAATTATGAGATATTATATATATATATATATATATATATATATATATATATATATATATATATATACTTCCTTTCCCAGCAAAAAAAAAAAAAAAAGAAAGAAAAGCTAATTAATGATGATAACAAATTGTTTTTTTTTCTATATTCCTTGTTTGATGAATTAAAAAAAAAAAAAAAAAATCTATTCTTTACTGACAGTTAATTACTCACTTAAAAGTAACTAGTTTAAATGAAGTAATAGTTTTTGTCCTTATAGTTTCTGCATCTTTTGACTTTCTAGTCTTCTTTTTTCTCCTCTTCCACTCTCCGCTTGACTAATTTAAAGTACTTGGGAAAATAAAAATTATCTGAAAGAAAATTTTGTAATTTTTCTTAATCAATTTTCTACATCCACCAAGAAATTAATTCATGGACTTGAAAGGATTAAAATTAAAGTAAATAAACATAATACATCTAAATTATTTAACCAAACCTGTTTGAATGAAAATATGCTATATATATATATATATATATATATATATATATATGTGTGTGTGTGTGTGTATTTATGGCAGCAATCCTTCTTTCATACACATTTCATTGAATATGACTGACAAGGTTCTTTGATTTAGTTTTTTTATACAATTTCTCATGTGATCTAATAATTTTTTTTTTTTTGGATGATAAATTATATAAAAAACTGTCCAATTGTTCTTTTTATCTGGGCGCTTTTGGCTATACATTTAGCCATTTTCAAGGTTGAAATATATCAACTGTTAACAAGAAATAGGTTGTTGTATGTATATCATTATATAATGTTTTCGTTTTGAAAACATGGTCAAGATATTGTATCCATGTTCATAGTTGATATTATTGAGTGTTTCTTTTTTGTTTTCATCAATAAGGCTTCCGTTGTTTTTAGCTTTATTTTTTTTTTTGCATGTAGAGGATGCTATTAATTTTTCTGTTGTTAACAAGTATGTTATAGGGTCCGGTAGGTCTCCATGAGTATTTAAATGAGACCTAATTGAGCTATGGTCAGAAAGGCGTAATGTGAGTCTTCGTGTCAAATGTAGTATTGCCTATATATTTACAAATTTTGATTGATCACGTGAGAAATTGTATAAAAAACTAAATCAAAGCACCTTGTCTGTCATATTCAATGAAATGTGTGTGTATATTTTTTTTCTAAGAGGTGTGGGATTTTTTTAAAGACTTTGAAGACAAAAGAATAAAGTGTTCAAGATAAAAAAGACTTAAGAGTTCAAAGGTGAAAATTTGTTTACTTACCTCAGTGTAGGATTCCACAAGAAGTTCCAGTTGCTTCTTTTTAACTGATGCACAAGTCTGTGGAGGTGTACGTGTTTTTTGATTACTAATAGGCAAAGGTTGTTGTTGATCTTCTTTGGGGCAATGACCAAGAACTGAACAAACACAAATTCATGAATATATACAAAGTACAAAATATTTACAGAATAGTTATAGAGACAAAAAAGAAAAAAAAAATCATTTACTGAGAATTCAAAATGAAAGAATCACCAACCACTTTCCTACAAGTTAGCCATTTTGGTAAGAACCTATTATTCAAGAGGTTCCATAAATTTTACTATTAACCATTAAATGATTTATGAGAAAAAAAATATCAATTCATGAATATAAATGTTTTAGAACCATAAGTGAATCCTAGATATTTTTATTGCCTTGTTTCAACTAGACACTGGCCTTCATCAGTTGTTATGACCCACTGCTATTCAATTGAAAAGGTTTAAAGAGAGACTTAAAACTAATTGAATCAATTATAGATATAAGCAAATACTGGGATCAAAACAAAATCTAATTTTAGTAGTTAAAGCATTTCTTATCATTTATTTGATTTTTACAGCTTATTGATCTTTTAAGAGTTATTTAAAGCCAGAACATATTTTAAGAATAATTCTTATTTTGTGAATGAATACTGCATTAATAATTTGAGAATAACAATATTTACACATACAAATCTTACTATTTAACCCATAAACAGGAGTTGAGTCAGATTCATACTTTTCACAAGGATATTTGCGTGTAATTGAATGTATCAAATAACAATGTGGGGAAGTGAGAGAGCATTTGAAAGTAGCTATGACACCATAAACTCTTAATACCTCTAAATGAGCCAACAAATGTTGCTGCCTTTTCTTTGAAGACAAGAGTTGTTTATTTTTTTTAACTTGTTTAACAAACAAGTCATTAATGATCTTGTAACAACTATGTCCTACATTTCTCGACAGAATCTGAATATCTTTGAAACATAATAGAATAAGACAGATTTATAATCAACACAAATAAGTCACTTTATAAGCAAAACGCTTTTTCTGGCTGTTGGTTTAGTTTTTTTTTGTTTTTTTTTTAAAAATAAATCACTGTATCTTGTTTATGATAAATTTAGAATATCAAGAAAGCCAATGTAAAAAAAAAAAATTAATATGAACTGAATTCATGGAATTCTCTTGCTTATCTCTTCCAATATTTATTGCCTCTCCATTGTTTTATCTGAGTATTGTTGTAACATACCTACAAACAATAATGGGTATGTCCCCATTCACATAAATACAGTAGTAAATACTGTATGTTGGTCTGCAGTTGGAGATTCATTGTGAAATTCACTTGACTACTACTTCAATGTACCAGTGGTGAATCTTATATGTGTTGTTCTTGTCCTAAGTATTATCGTTCATTACCAACCTTCATTTGATTATTCTATTCAGTAACCTCCCCAGGTTACAACAAATACAATACAAATATGGATTAGAGTAATGAAAAAAAAAATACTGTTTAGTGAGAATGAGATCACTACCCACAACTAGAGTGCTTCACCATATAGCTGGCAGTTAATTTCTGAATATGCCCATCTGCTAGGGTGACAAGCAAATTCCTGTTGCAGATAATTGCTCGAGCAAATTTGTGTTTATTCAACAGCCACACAGCCAACTACTGATCCTACCAGATTGTATAAAGTTCAATTAAAAAGTATATGCTATAAAAAGAAAACTACAACACATATCAATTCCGCATTTAACCTCCTTCAAAGTAATCCCCTTCTGAAACCACACACTTTATCCAGCATTGTTTCCATTGGTAGAAGCATTCCTGGAACTCATCTTTTAGGATAGCATGCAGGTTGGATTTCCTCAACATCTTAAAATCTTTTTCCTTTCAAGTGGGATTTGATTGCTGGAAGAAGGAAAAAGTTGCAAGAGGGAGATTTGAGTAATATGGTGGTTTTTAGACCGCAGGAATGTAGCAACTTGGCCAAAATATGCTGCACAAGCTGCACTGAATGAGCAAATGTGTTGCTATGGTGGAGTTGGACACATTGGGTGCATACAATTCTGTCTTTTTCTGACGAAAAGCATCATACAAATGTCACAATATGTCATGGTAGTACTCCTTGTTTAGTGTCTGACCAGGTGAAGCATAATCATGATGAACAATGCCTTTGTAGTCAGAGAAAACTGTCAACAATGTCTTCACATTTATTTGACTCACTGATGCTTTCTTCTGTCATTGAGAGGTTGGTATTTTCCACTACAAAGACAGAGCTTTGGTTTCAGGTTCATAGCCATAGACCCACAGTTCATCACCTGTTATGAACATTTTCAAAAAATGGCTTGTTGGGATGACCACACTACACATTTTCCTTCCAAGCTCTGCTATAAACAAGGGAAGTGAGTGAGAACTTTACAACTTAGTTTGAATGAGTTCAAGGTCAATCAGTGCAAAGGCAGCTGCACTTTAGTTCCATTACCATAACAACACTCTCAATACTTTTTGTTCAGACTTTCCCAGAAACTGTAACTAAGGTCTGCTCAACAGTTGCAATATAAACCTCGGTCACAATGACTTGTGACTTTGTGCTAGCACAATCATCAACAGCTTCTGGACAGTTTTGCCTACCTAATTATACCCTGAATGTTTATGTCAACTTGTGGTATGGTTTTCAGGCACTTTCTAATGCTAACACATGCCAATATTATCAAGAAGTAATCTCCTTGACAAATTGACCATGGTGAAATTTGAGCCCTGATCACATGGCTTAAATGCTAACATTCTAATCACTTGGCCATGTGCCCATTTTGACCATATATAGTACCTGACATACTGACCATTCCAGTCACTTCTTCTGTTTAAATATAAAAGTGTAATTATTGTATTTTATGGCTGACACATAGTCAGGACAAGATGACTTATCCTTTTTGAGTTTTGTCAATCCTAATGTGGACCTCCTTTTCAAAAGCTTATTATGGGTGTTGATATTCCAACATTGTTGCTACTATTTTTTGGAAGAGTTTATTAATTCTGATTTTCAGGACGGTTATATCATTTCACATAGATATTTGATTAAAAGAGATTCTATGTTAAGAAAAAAATGAAAAATTCTTTGGTGCTACATGAGAGAATATCCTGAACCATTAAACCATATTTATAATAACAGTCATTATATAAAAAAAGTAAAAACTGAGAACAGACCAATTTAATGTTGCTTGCTATTAAGCTTTTAGTACCCATTGTTCCACTAGTGGAACATATTTTAATGCTCTATGCCCAGGCACTAAAAAGTTAAAGGTTAAATATTTATTCAAATATCATAATGGCATAAAACAGGAACCAGTTTTACTTTGTAATTATTATATTTTTCTTGTTTATAAGATTTATTTCATTGGCTACTGAAATTCCTTCAATAGCTGTCACTTTTGTGTCACTTAGACATCCTTTGTGCAATGACATCATTTCATTTAAGGCAGTGTAATCTTTGCAGTTTTTTAATGTTTTATATGCCAGCAAAAGTGGTAATGAAAACAAAGAAAACACAAAGACAAAAAAAACACATTGCAAACAAAAAAAAAAACACAAAAGAGCACATTACAAAAACAAAAAAAATGAAACATTACAAAAATCAGAAAAAATAAAACATTACAAAAAACAAATTGCATAAAATACAAATATAAAATGTTACAAAAAAACAAAACAAAAAAAGATTAAACACATTACAAAAAACACACATGCAAAAACCTACAAAATAAAAAACATAACAAAAAAAATTAAAAGACACTATTGAACACTTTTTGACCATTAAGTCAAAGCTGATGAACTTATACAGACAATAAAAAAAAAATTTCAAAATAAAAAAAAAAAAAAAGCAAAGTTAAAACACACCCTAAACTTACCAGATGTAGCCAAGAGTAGCACAACTAGGCCCATTGGCCTCTCTGGTGTACTTGGCACACTCCGACCACAAATTGAACAATGATATTCTTCTTCAGATGATGATTGCTTACAACTTTCACTGGGTTCTTCTGTCATTTCTGAAAGACAAACAAACAAAAATACATGGTTCACTCAAGTTTCTCAACCTGTGTCTATTCTATAGGCTTACAAAGTAATAATATTTTACATCTGGTAGATTACTTGGGATATTTTATTTCAGTTTATGTTCCTTTTTTATGATTATTCAGGTTTTCGATTTGTGATAAAGAGAAAATTTACATTGGTAAGAAACAAAAAAGAAAATGCATATTTGTATTTTAGGTTTAGAACAGAAAATATCTTGATTTCTGATTCTGCAAAATTACAAGAAATTAGTAACAAAAGAATTCAAAATGAAAATTAAGGTTTTAAAATGGATTAGACTTAGCTTAATCTAGCACAAGACTATAACAGGTAAAATTAATTTATGCAAGTCATAAATAAGAAATATTTGAAAATGCGTAAAACATCTAAATGTAACCAAACTAGTTTCTTATAAAGGAATGCCTTGTTATAAATTCAGAATCACATATCATCACTACTGGAATAATTCAATTCTCACTAGGTGACCCTACACTGATGGTCTTGTACCAGACTAAGTTTAGCAAACTGGACTTAGAAAGAAAAACAAAATTAAATAAATACATTAAAGATCACTACATAATAATGTGTACTTCCAAGAACAGTGGCTATGTGACTTTGCATATGAGGTGCTGGAATTGTTCCAAGGGTACATCGATCCAGAAGATATATTCTAAGGCTGTCTATAACTGGGCATAATTTTTTTAATCATTTCACCCCCTATCAAGTCAATAAAGCCAATAAGATGCAAAGGGTTATTGAGTGTGAGAGAATATTAGAAAAAGGAAACATTATTAAGGAGAGAACAATAAAAGAACAGGAACTAAGTCAGAAAATAATGATTTCATTTAAACATCATAGTTGACTGGAAAGCAAAAAGCTGGAAGAGTGATCCACAAGCAAGAAGTGCAAGAAACTGTTAGTATAGAATTTACAGCTAACTCTAGCCATTTAAGCTGTAAAATGATGAGACCTTGCCACTAGTGTAGTAGTTGTTTAAATTCATAAAGTCTAGGTACCAAAGAGGAAAGCAATATTTTGAATACAAAAATGTGGTACAAGGCTCAAGGAAGGGGGTGATTGGGGGGGGTCTTCAATCTGTCTTATCTTAAACTTAGCTAACCACAATTCCTGACCAAATCATACCACAGTATTCCTTACACCAAAACACATTCTTATTTACCATTCTTACTACAGCCACTATAATACCTCAAAGTCTCTATGTAGCCCTAACTAGTTCCCATACATATGCTTTGTCTGAGAGGTGGGGGAGATAAAAATAACATTTAAAAATGAAACTCCAATAAATATTTACAATGAATACAAATTATAGAGGAAAGCTCATCAGAACAATTACCATGAAAATATTTATAGAAAAGGCACAGGGAAGGTATGTTATGGCAGTGGGAAAGTAAGTGAAGCCAAGATGCCATGTCAGAACCAATAACATTGTAGATTCTTTTTTGGATTTTATTAAGAATCTCTAAATATATAGCAGAAGCACCAGAGCAGAAGTGACAGCAATATTCACTTCATGGATAAATGGTAGACTTATAAATGTGTCAGATTCTGGTGAGAAAAACTTTCTAGCAGAGCACAGTGAAGCAACTTTCCTAGCAGCAGGATTGTGCTTGTTGGATGTGGTTGCAGAAAATTTAGTAAGGATTGAAATATATTTTATACATGGGGTTTAAATCTGGTGAAATCTGAAACAAATGGGGTATCTGAAAATTAGCTTAGTGTCTTTGAAAACACTTCCATGTCACATACACAGGATGGTAGAGAGGTTATATTATCTTGCTGGAAGGAACTATTGTCACCAGATAACATAGTGAGCATAAAATGATGCAAGTTGTCTGCAACAAGCTCACACCTCTAAAGATAGACTACAATTTCATTGGTTCTTGCTGACCTTAACAGAGCACACCCAAGATCATTACTGTCAACACAAGCTTGTAGAAAGGTATCTGACTCCTCTTGCTATGCTCTATATTTATAAGAGTCAGATCAGACCAAAAATGGCATACCTAGGTTGGAGCATGCCAGTCTTCATTTTCCAATCTTGATAGAGTTCAAAAGAGTCTATGTGGCCTTATTATTCATTCTAACGCCCCCCCACCCGAGATGAAAGGTTGCAAGTCTCTCATTACTCTATTGCTTTTTCCTTGGCAAATATTTCGACTAGTTACATTCCCTATTTCCACCAGTACAAATCTTCATAGCCAAGACCCATCATATACTGCGACAGACCATCTCCATTCTCTTTGTATTCCATTAGTAAGAATGAAGCTCCATTCAGTCAGCTTCTTTCCAAGAACCACTACTTTGTGAAACAGACTCCTATAGATGCTTTCCTGATCACTATAATGTTAACTTCTTTAAGTGTAAGGTTAACCATTATCTTTCCTATATATCCTCATAAGCCACTTCCTTACTTCTTCCCTTTATGCTCATACAACAATTTCATTAAGTAACACTCTACCTTAAGTGGCTCTTGGGTTCTGCATTGAGTGAACAATTAAAAAAAAAAAAAAAAAAAAACAGCTGATAGTCTAGATCCATAGTCTTATGTGGTCTCCTTCAAACATGATCTTGACTGTCTATCAAAAAGAGCTAGAAATGTAACTTGTCTGAGCAAGTGATACAATGTCAATCACTCGTGTCGCAATGGCAAGGCTTTGTTGTCAATAATGCTGCCCTTCTTGGTTGACAAATACAAAAGTCTTGACAGACTGAACTGCATCGAATTGGAACATGATTTGATTAAATGTTTCCCTTCATTGTGTAGGAACTCTTGTCAGTTAATGGGACTCCTGCTCTTGGATTACTTAAGTGTCAGTTAATAAAACTTTCCAAGACAAACTATGATCTGGAATTGAAATGAAAGCAAAGATGGTACATATCCTGAACCCATCTTAAACATTTAGGATGTGGAATTAGTAAATACTAAACACTTCAAATACCTTAATGTATGAATTAGTTATGACAAATTTAGTATAGGAGATAAGCAAATTCAATATAGAATAGGCTGCAAAACCAAAACATTAACCTAAGAACTAGAGTAACATTCTTAATAGCCTCATTAAATTGAGATTTTCATATGAAAGTTTTACATAGCACCCATCCTGTTCAGAAATGTCCAAATTGTCAATTGTATATAGCTGCTTTGCCAGATCATTGATTGAAAATTGTTTCAAGTGAATGAATCCTGTAAATCTTAAAACCTTTAACACTCTGCATTATTCACTACTTTTCTTTCCACTGCATTATTTTCAAGGTTCCTCTACTGCACTACTTAATTTCAGTCATGGTCATTTTCTGTTGCTATAGCAGGATATGACAACACAACTGCAAAATTCAAATGTGCTATCCTTCATTCATTCATTCATCTGAGTCATTTGCAGTGGCAGGATAAAAATTTTGCATTGCAAACAAAATCAGCTCCAGAATGTTAAAGAGGACCATACTTCTTCAAATCTTGTTGACCGACACTACAGAAACACACACAAAAAACTGCACTAAATAATAGAAACATACCACTTGAGGATTTTCAACAGTAGCAGCAACAACTAAAATAGATGGCAAATGTAACTTGAGGATAAAATAATTACAATCAAGATGTTGACATTCCACACTACTTTGAACAAAAGGTGAGGCAGAAGCTGTCATCAATACTGGAAAAAGTAATAGCGAACTTGAGAAACTGATTTCTCTGAGAAATTGCGTTAATAAATTATATTAATAAATTTCAAGTGACAGTGACACTTAGCTGTTTAGTCAATTAATGCCAAATATTTCCTTATAAAGGAAACAACCAGTAATATCATTATTGATATTTTTCAGAAATTCATATATTCTTGGTAGACCCTTGCTGCTGTTGCCACCAAGAAAAACCTAAAGCATTTGCTATCATGAAGATAGGATGTCCTATCTCTCTAGAACCAACAATCATTATACCACTGTCATAGATGCCTACTCTGCATTGTTACCCCGTCATAGATGCCTATTGCATCACAAATTGGAAATCTGGTTGGTGGGGAGAGTGAAACCATCCAGATGCACCAAAGTTTAAATGAAAAATGGCGGCATCAAATCATGTGACTTTGATATCGGGAAATATAAGGTTATAAGTGGTGCAAAAATTCACATAAATATTTGGTGCCTCACTAATCAGCATTGATTAAGAAACTAGTCTCAAAGGGTTATTAGTATAACTTAGAAAAGGTCAGTTTATCATCTGTATCGTTTTTTAATCATCGTTAAAGGTTTTTACTTCAGTGTCCAAAAGTACTTGGTGATCTTGGTAGGACAAGAAAATAACTGTTAGCCTGATAGATAACTTTAATAGTATCTTAAATGGTAATATTAGTCATTTACCTACAAGGAAAC
Source organism: Acanthosepion pharaonis (assembly GCA_903632075.3). Taxonomy (NCBI): domain Eukaryota; kingdom Metazoa; phylum Mollusca; class Cephalopoda; order Sepiida; family Sepiidae; genus Acanthosepion; species Acanthosepion pharaonis. Next base: position 416,399 of record CAHIKZ030005372.1, read on the forward strand.
ATTTGACATTCATTGATCAAGCAGCCAGTACTACAGTTGGTTGAACTTTATGAAAACTTAAAACTTTGGGGGGGGGAACAGTTTCTCAAGTACCATAACTTATCACTCTTTCCAGTATTGATGGGAGTTTCCTTCCTAACTTTTTATTTAAAGTGGTGTGAAATCATAACATTTTGTTTAAGTATACGTTTCTATTCAAGTTACATGTGCTATCCATTTTTAGTTTATCAAGTGATATGGATTCTGTTATTTGGCACAGTTCTTTGTGATTTTGTAGCACCAGCTCACAATGTTCAAAGAAGGATGATCATTGCCAAGATCTTCAGGTTTCACTTGCTCAAAGCCATATATTATTCAGTATATATCTACCATCACTGGAGATAATGACAATCACAGTCTTTTTCCAGCTGATATATTCCAGATCCCAATTGGATGTATTTTGCTTATACACAAAATTTTAATATTTCCACTAGATTGCCAAATGGGATATAAGTACATTCTCCAAACGCACAATCAGATCTGTTTATCATAAACTACTGATAGGGTCTTACCTATGGCAACCTTGGTGAAAAGATTCACAATGTTCAAAATTCACTATCTTGTCGAAATGAATGGGCAATTTTCTAATTGTCTCTTAAAGTTCTTTCCATAGGATGGATTCTTACCAATAATCTCTTAAGTGGGTGATGTTATGAGCTCCAAGCATTGACTTGAGTTGAATACTGTTTTTGTGAATTTGGTGGTGACTATGTCGTGACTTAATGTATCAATGGACTTTCCACTATACTCTTTGGATCCTGATTAGGTGATCCTGCTCTTGATTGAGAAAAATGAAAAGGGAATTTTTGCTCCTGTTTCTAATTTCAATAATAGGCAGTTTTTTTTTAATTTTGTTTTTTATAAGAATTGATATTTATCAACTACTGTATATACTCCTGTCTAGGCCTACTTCATATATAGTCTGAGCCTTGAGTGTTTTTTGTGAAAAACCAGATTCTTTCCATATAGCTCATGTATAAGGCAACCCCAGCTTCTGAGCAATACTAGTAGGCATACTGAAGTCAAATATTGCAGTACTGGGCATCATCCTGGAGATATTTTATAGCAAATAAATGATCTACATTTTTTTTTTGTCATCAAAAAATTATCATAAAATCTCACACTATAGTCAAGTATATACTGTATTTTGCACCGCGGGAATTTGGAATGAAAAACATCACAAGAACATACCCCCCCCCACCGCCAATTGAAGGTCAATTTTTTCTCAGATGCATAACAATGTAATTATTTTTGCAAGCTGGAAAATGTAAATTTGTTATACTCAATTCAAACTTTAATTTTCAACCATTTAGTCTTAAGGAATAAAAAGGTGGGCAGAGACTTACCATCCATGTCCATGGCCTGCTCCATAAATGCCTTTTGTTTAGAGGCAAACTCTTCCATCAATTTTTGACGACGTTCTCGAGCTTTCTTTCTCCTTAACAAAGGAAAAAAATTAATAAATACTAATGAGGAAAACGGTCATTGATATTATGCAAGCATTCGGATTGAAACGTTTTCATTGAATAAGAGGGGGGGACAGAAATGTTTAAATTTAAGTCCATTTAGATTTAAATGCTGATGTACATTATAAAATAATGTAATAGTGTGTCTTTAAAAGGATAAACCCAAGATGTTACAAAAGATAAAGCAAAATAGTATATCTATTAATATATATTTTGGAAGTGAGAGAGAGATTATATATATATATATATATATATATATATATATATATATATATATATATATATATATATGCATAGTAGAGAAATGGATAGCAGCTCGGATTGAGGAATCAGGGAGCTGAGTTCAAATTCCAGCTGAGTTCGTTACATTCACTAATGTGCTAATATCTTTGAGAAAGGTATGAATCCATCTTTTCTCCCCTAGCTATGGGTAAATACTAAGACTATAACCTTGGGTGGCAACCAGTCTAGTAGAAGGACAACCTGAGGATGGTCATTTGGGGGATCTGGTTCCACGAACTGAGCTGCTGAACACTAATTTATCGAAAAATGATGTAAGTCCTCCATATATATATATATAAAAACAGATTTTTAGTGGTACATAACTTGAGTATTGATTTAAAGTATTAAGTTTAACTTTATCTTGTCATGAATAACAGAATTGACAAAAGTGCATGGATACCCATTATCGCATAAAGTCCTCATTATAAAACTAATCTTATTGTTGAGGAACTTTTCAGAACAGATCATCAATGCCCTATGCATTAAAGTTTTTATAAGGTTTATTTTGCACTTCTTAGGGCAAAAAGAATCCCAACATGTGTAAAAACCCGAAAAAGTAGACTTTCTATAAACTGAGATACAAAAAGATGTGTATGATGCACCAATACATCCAAGAAAGCAAGTTTAAAGTTAACCTCTTTCACAACGGTAAACCTCAGAGAACAATGAAGATTATTAAGGAACAGAGAAATTGATCAACCTCAGCTCCATCATTAAATAAGCAAAATGTATCATCGACAAAACGACACAAAGCGGGACATAATGGATCATTAAATAATCTCTCCTCATAAAACCCGACAAATATATTCGCCAATGCAGGCTTCCAAAGAGGAACCTATGGCAACACCATCAATTATATTATTGAAACTAAATTCGACAGACGAAATTTGGCAAATTTCATCAATTCCACAAAAATTACTTCAGGAACATCTGGAGGGACAAAGAACTGTGATAAAAGAAAATTGCAGCAGATATTAATTGTTTCCATGAGGGGAACACAAGTACGAAGACATGAACTTGTTAGAAGAGGGACAACTTTTAATAAGCTCAACAAAGGAAAATGAATCCTTTATAGCAAATGAGCTATAGTGCTGCAAAACAGGTTGTTTAGCAATTTAGCAAGCCATTTAGCCACCTTATGATGGGATTACCCTATCATCATACTTATTATAAAACTCAGGTTGTGTGTGTGGGTGTGTGTCTGTACGGTTATATATTGGATCGGATTTCCTATATTTTTCAACCGATTTCAACAAAACTTCACAGGACTACGTAAAATTACCTTGCGGTGGTTCTGACAGTGCCCAAAACTGGAAAAATACAATTGTTTTTGCACTTAAATCAATTTGAAAACACGATTAAGAGGCATCGCGAAAATGAAAGGGGGACAACTCATATCGAGTTATACTTATTATAAAACCCAGGTTGTTTGTGTGAGTGTGTGTTCGTTTATATATGGGATTGGATTTCCTACATCTTTCAACCCATTTCAACAAAACTTCACTTTTTTTTGGCAGGTAGAGTTTCTTATTGTCTTGCACATTTTTTTCTTTATTTTTACATTCAGAATGCTTTAAAAATTCCATTTATAAGACAATTGTTTATAATAAAATTCTATTCAATCGGTAGACTCATAACGATTGAAAATGTTTTTGTTTCAGTTTGGGCTTGACCAATTCGTAAAAAACTAATTAAGACATGCGTGTCTGTCAACCTTAAACAATAATCTTTGTCAATTTTATTTTTCAGTCTTTATGATGGTCGATACTTGATCTATCTCTTACTGTTACATCCCCGGGCAATGCCGAGATCTACTGCTAGTTGATAATATGGGTCTTAAAGGTACGCCCTCCTTATGGATTTTTGGAAGACCATGAAGGCAGGGTCTAATAGAGCCAGAGGGTCTAATTTCCTCAGAAATCTCAGTAGACAGAATCCCACTTTTAACTCACTTCAATAGTTGTTTCTGGAATTCTATTGAAGTGGTTGCATCACATTGTTGAACAGGGTCTAATTTTATAAATTTTGATGTATCATTTCATATTGATAACATCTTAGTGACATAGTCGGTGTAGTCCAATAAGACAACACCCCCTCTTATCAGGTCTAGAAATCACCAAATCACGGTTATTCTTTTAGAGATCTAATAATATGCCTGTGCTCAATTTTCCAATTTGATTCAGCAGTAGCAACAGGAGTACCAGAAAACAAGTGAGCAAAATTATTTAATTTGGCTCTAAGGTCGCAAAAGCATCCAAGGAAATAGGGACAAGTTTTGTAAGTTGCAAAAACAACAACTCAAACTGATGGAATGGGGGGAGGGAGAAACTACTAGAGACTGTATCTGTCTATATTTCTGAGATGAAGTATTATTTACACTATTTACATTATTCAGACTATTCTCCTCATCTTTGTTGCCATATTTATTACAACATTTCGGCTGTTATACGCTCCGGCCTTCTTCAGGTGGTTGGAAAGTCGAACTGAACCCTTTATTTTGCTTGCTGGGATAGACTATTCTAGCTCCACATGCCATATCTAATGGATGTCAGTTATCAGTTATCTCCTGTTAATTCCCTTCTCCAAGTTCTCCACCGCCTTAACCAGGTATTGAACTCACACTATTTGGGTCCTGTCACTAGATCTAACCAACGCTTTTATCCACTGTGCCATGTGTCCTTGAGAACACATGGCACAGTGGATTCCAGAAACAACTATTGAAGCGAGTTAAAAGTGGGATTCTTTCTCCTGACAATTCTATCTTCTAGCCATAAAGACGTTCTCCCCTCTCATCAAATATGTAGTTTATAAGTATGATTGCAGCTGCAGAGTGAGCTACAGAGGGAGAACTACTCAGTGGCTTGATGCTAGAATTAAACAACATGTTCCATTGAAAATCAGGAACTATACCTGGCAACAAAATGAACTCATCTGCAATGCTTATTGTTCCTCAATTTGCGAACATCTGATAAATAGCAGAAAGTGTGCTATGGAATTTAGGCAATGACTCAGATATCAGTAGCCTTCCAAGGGACGCAGTGTTTTTTGACCCTCAGACTGCAGACGGGAGCACAAGCGACGATGAGGCTCGCAGCGTCTCTCTTCGAAGAAGCACCCGGCGAAAGCGATCGCCACCTCCCTGTCAACTCTGTGATCATGAGATCAGGGGGGAGTGTGGGGAAAATAGAAATGGCTTACCTCCCAAACGCCCTTGCGTCTGTCTGGCCTGTGGGTTGAGAAAAAAAAGGGTCAAGATAGCGTCCGTGACTTTTTAATATTCACGGTCTCGTGCAGTCACGCAAAGTCGCGTTACCACGCATGCTAATGAGGTGTGTCTGGGTTCCATAAAAAGCAGGTCACTTGGAGAAATTGGCAGAAGGGCATTACACCCGTAGAATTGACATTTTCTTTTTGCGGTGCATCGTGTCAGACATTTAGGGAGGAAGAGTTGCGTCCATTACACTGTTGAATTTGACTCCTTTGCTACAAGCTATTGAGCCATTATTACATGTACAGATTCGACTTGAAGTTGATACCAGAGAAACGGCTCCCCCGAGCCCGTCTGTGGTCGAATGGTGGGGAAAAGGATGGCGAGGTTTGCCGGGCTGTGTAAAATTAAAAGAGAAGAACTGGTCATCCCCTCTTAGGCTCACCAAAAGGAGGAAAAGCTGTGTATCAGCAGCTCAGGGATGACGCGAACTTGGAGGAAATTAAGCAGGCTCTATACGTGGCATTAGAAGCGGACCCCTTTGTTGCCTGGAGGCAGTTCGTTCTGAGAAGAAAAGAAGGAAAAGATGAAGCGGTAGATGTCCTTCTGGCCAATTTGAGCAAGCCCCTGGTCAAACCGTTGGGGTGGAGCAAGGGACCAAATCCTAGGATCGCCTTTCTGGCAGGACTCCCAGACAATGCCAGTCGACTGCTAAGCATCATCAAGGCTCAATGAGCTGGGGTTAGAAGATGTTACTGGTCAGAGCCCGAATATTCTAAAGAAGAAGAAGAAGAGCTGGTCTCAGCAGCTGTGGAAGAAAAAAAGACCGCCAACTGAGGACATAAATGTGGACTGAACCACTTCTCCAGACTGCGAAGCAGTGCGAAGGATACGATAACCGAGGAACACGGAGACGTAGACGTTGTTACAGGTGTGACAAGCTGGGAAGAAGAAGAAGCTGTCCAGGAAACAGGCAAGGGAGAAGAAGAAGGCGCCAGTCTTCTCCTCAGATCGCCGCTGAACAAGACGCTACCCACAGTGAGCATGCGATTAACGGGCGGATCACTGCGGCTTGTAGACACCAGGTGCACTCCAGACCCTTGTGCACAAGGCATGTTGTGACACGTGGGAGAGAAAATATTCCAGTTCTGACTGTTGGTGGGGCTTGATAGCCTATTGTGGAGTGGCGTCATTCGCGCAAGCATTGGCGATGGGCCTGCAGTAGCTGTACAAGCTCTGGTCGTGGACGGAGGGCTGCTCAGCTATGATCTGCTCCTGGGAATGGACATCATCAAAAAATTGGGTGGCTAATGGCAGTTCTCCAGCACAACAAACAAAAGGTGAGGCCGGTTATTTCGACTATTGGGAACTGAACGCAGCACGTGGACCCCCTTTACAGCCGCTATGGGACGTGTGTACCGAGAAGCTAAGGGAATGGTGACAGGCGGGATCAAATGTATCTGTGCTGGATCTCTTAAAAGGCCTACCTTCAATGTGCATGTGCACCAATCACTGTGGCCCTATCAAACTGTGCTAATCAAGGGGCAAGGTATTGCCTGACCCCAAGATGGGGTTTGGACTCAATGTGGTGCCATCGATTATGCAGATGATTGTCAACGCCATTCTGACGGCGAAAAAGTGCATACAGCAGGCAACACCTGCATATATTGATGAAAAATGTCGTGAGCGAGGGAGTCATATCTTCGCGGCGTGAAGGAGCATCTCTACAACTTTGGCCTCCTCAGCAAGGAACCGGAGGCTTTGCAGGATGGTGCCGCGGTGCTTGGTTTGCAGGTCTGGGGAGACGATGGCGTTTGTATGGAAAGCGGGAAATGAAGTCCCAGACATGCCTGATGCGGCAAGTTAGTTGGGCACCTTCCTGTAGGTGGCTGGCTGCGTGTTGCGGTGGCATTTATCAAGTGGAGAGCATCTGACGCACCACTGGTTGGGATGACGAAGTTCACGACGCCCCTCTCAACACCATGATGAGGGAGGTCCTCGCTAGAGTACGCGAGGAAGGCCCAGCGTGGGGCAGATGGTGCATTGACAGTCAAGACCTCGGTGTGTGGGTTGACGCAAGCTCTCTTGCATATCCATAGTTCACGATGGAGCCGTGGTGGAAGATGCTTGCTGGTTACATCCAAAAAAGGACTCCCAGCACATAAACCTAGCAAAAGCTTCGATGCTGTCATCAAGGGGATCAATTTTGAAATCCTCTGGAAGTCAACCACCCTATGCCTGTTCACTGATTTTTTGAAGCGTTTATAAGCGGATCTCGGATACCCTACCGGGAGGGCCAGGGTCGGACTAAAGCCACCAGCGAGATGCTTATTCAACGATGGAAGCGACCCATCTTTGAAGCTAGTGCAAGAGCAGCACTGACAATGGAGGTGTCCCTGGTCAAATCTAGCCTCAACAAGGCAGATTGTTTAAAGAGGGTGTCCCAAAGGTGGCTTGACGCCGCTAAAAAGCTATTGAGCCTGTGCAACCCGCCTGGACATGTGTCCGTGAGTCGAGCTCGATTTAATTGAGTCAAAGAAGTCCACCAACAAAGGGCACCCTGGAGTCAAGCGGACACTGTATTTCGGGGTAGTCACGCAAAGTCCAATTTCACGCATGAAAATTAGGTGTGTCTGGGCTCCCATAAAAGCAGGTCACTTGGAGAAATTGACAGAAGGGCATTACACCCGTGTTCGGTGTACATTGCATTGCTTTGCGTTGCATCGTGTCAGACATTTTCAGATGGAAAGAGTTGCGTCCCTTACACTGTTGAATTTGACTCCCTTGCTACAGGATTGGTTCTCCGTTTTAGCCAACTCACATTCACTTTTTCATTTGAAAGTACTAGAGCTGGTTTACATCAGGTTTCACAGACCCTCGCTGGGTAAACAACAAGATTATTTGCTAGACCTTACTGTGATCAGTCTCTGGTATTTTCTTCCCCTCCCCCCCAATTCTCATCATTGACTAATTCATATCTCATATTTATTATATTTTACTTTTACAGGCACATTTGTATTTGTTGAACACCCAAAGAGCCAACCTGTGGTTTATACTGCAACTATGCTGAGCAGACCTTAGTTACAGTTTCTGGGAGAGAGTGTGTTATCTAGCGTGATCAACAATCTGAACAAGGCCAGCACACACAAACCCTCAGTCACACAATGACTTGTGACTTTGTGCTAGCACCGCTATCGACAACCTCCAAGGATTCTGTTTACCCAGTTTCACTCACAAGGCTTGGGTCAACCCATGGTAAAATATATATATATATATATGAAGAAATATAGTTTTAAGGTGTGCTATATTTATGGGATGAAGTGCTCAATATCAGAGAGAGCATATGTAAATATAATAATAATAATAATATGACAATTGCGCCTAGTATGAAACAGCCTGTTGCCTCTGAGTGTTGACTTCAATGTTCACTTTTATATTTACACATGCTCTATCTCTGATATTGAGCACTTTATCCCATAAATATAGCACACCTTAAAACTATATTCCTTCACATATATATATATATATATATATTAGAAACATCAAACTGCACTATCTAAACATTATTGGGAGTTGTTGGAAAGCAACTTAACCCCACAAGTAAAATGGAGAATCGTCTCAAGAGCTAGAACTCCAATAAACTTCAGAGACCGATGTAATTTGTGCATTAAAGAGAAAATCCTAATAAGGCATAAGGATCCGGACATATTACTGAACAAGCATAACAAGTTGATTTTTAAATGTAGACATAAAAGCCACCTCAATTTAACTAAATATATTTAGAAATAACTATATAAAAAGGGAAAATATTACTTTTGTTTTTGAAATGAATGTATGAACACATGGATACTATACTTGTTCGTATGTACTCTAAAAAGTAGATGAAATTAGACATTTATATGTGAATATATATATATATATATATATATATATATATATATATGCATGGGCATTTTGGATAAGGGTGCTTATATGAATATATGTTTGTGTGTGTGTGTGTGTGTGTATATATATATATATATGCATGGGCATTTTGGATAAGGGTGCTTATATGAATATATGTTTGTGTGTGTGTGTGTGTATATATATATATATATATATATATATGCATATGTATGAGTATGAATATATATTTTGTGTGTGTATATATATATATATATATATATATATATATATATATATATATATGTATGAGTGTGTATATATATGCATATGTATGAGTATGAATATATATTTGTGTGTGAATATATATATATATATATATTATTTTGAATATAAAATTGCATGTAATCTGTTTATGTATCTGTATATAGATGTAAATATTTTAGAATTAATTTTTGTAATATATGTGTGAATATATGTATAACATAGTAATATAAATACATATGCATGTGTGGATGGTTATGGGTAGAGTTCTTTTCATATGCTGATTTATGTATATAATTGTGTGTGTATATGTAGTTATATGTATATATGTGTGTGTGTGTATGGAATGTATTCAAATGGAAGGACATGGGTCATTCTAATGGTGTTTTAAAATTACTCCTTTTAATATCACTTTCTCTTTTAATGTTCTATAATTAGAATTAGGAGAGTGTATATTTATCCTCTGGAGGTTTTTTTCATTTTAAATTGATAACTTAACTGAAATTTAAATATACCACTCTTTAACTATCAATATTAATAGGAAAATATTGACAAAATTTTTTTAATAATCAAGCACTTCAGAAGTCACCTAACGTTAAACTTTAACTATGAAATCAAACAAAAATCTAAATAAATTTCAAATATTAAAATATAGGTAATTATTTATAAATGTATGTATATATAATTTATGTATGAATATAGATGAACATTTGTGTATATTGTTACACTTGTGTCTACGTGTGTATTTGCGCATCTAAATAAACGTATGTATATATGGGATTTGCATATGTTTGTGATATATATAAGAAGAAAGCAAACGCTTTAATATTATCCTCAAATATTATTCCATAATGAAACCTAAACCTTAAGTAAGTAAGTTTACCCATATAATAATAAAGAAAAATTGCATTCATAAATTAGATTAAAAGTAAAACTAATAAAGATGTCACCGAAACTATTTTTATAATATTAAGGAAGTATGATTGGTCGGGTAAATAAACTATTATAATTTAAAATACTTCTTTAATATGTTCTCTATAAATGTGTTAATAAAAATAGTAGTTAACTTATATTAAGTCCCTAAACTATTTGCTTAAAAAATTAAATATTTAAATTGATAGCAATCATCAAATTTTTTTTAGACATCTAAATTTCTATCAAGCATTGAAATCTATCCTTTACATAAATCTGTTAAAACCCAATTACAGCCTCTTTCGATTTACTTCCCTCTCCCCCCTCTCCTTGCTGTAACACTCATTTGTATATATCTGTATTACTGTTTTCTGTCTCCTCTTTCTTTTTCATTTTTCCTTTTTCTTTTCTCCCTACTCCCCTCCCATTTCTATATATCATTTCCGTTAAGTTAACCATCTAAATAGGTCATGGTCTGGTCACTCCTCCTACCCCAATATAAAGCACACTTGAGACAGATATGAAATTAACCCCTCCCTATACTCTACCTTGTCTCTTTAACTATCCCTCTCACACCCTCTGTTAAATTACAAAAACTTACACTACCCATCAATTTTAATCTCATTTTTCATTTCATTTCGTTGTTGGAAGTGCTACCTGATGATCCGGCGTCCTTTTAAAAGGACTCTGGTGAAATAAATTATTGTAATGGTACCTTAAAGTGGTCTGTTTTTCTTTTAAATATTAGCTCTGGATTTACATTGAGCTCTCAGGATTTCATCCTCCTTGGGATTACCCATACGGTTTACCAAGTTCTTCATAACTTAAATAAATATACATACACACACACACACACATACACACAGAGGGAGAGAGAGATAGTCAGCATATAAAATTAGAAAATCAGCCAATCTCACTTCCTTGAATTCAACCTTTTGGTATCTTCAGGCAATTTTAGTCAGTTGATTTCCTAATGCTTTATTTGTTAAAATATAATTATTTATGAACGCTATATTTTTTGAAAAAATAAATAAATGAATCAATGCACGACATGAGGCATTGTAGAAGGTGAGGAGAAGATGGAGCGGATAATCAAATGTATTGGAAATATATCAGTGGTGGAATAAATGAAATATACATACGTTCTTTTTATCCCACTTCAAAGGAACTTTTTTTAGTATGAATACAATGGGACAATTTCAGATTTCTGGTTTAAAAGTTTTTTTTGGGGGAATGTTATTATAGCTAAATTTTCTTGTGACAAAGATTGCAGATGTTGCTAAGATTGCTGTTATATATATATATATATATATATTATTTAGACATGTTGTCAAATATCAGAAACAACTTTTCTTTGATAATTTTTTTTTTATTGGGGGGGGGGGTTCTTTCCATTTATTATGCAATTTTTTGTGTCAGGGTCTACTTTGTGGAAGTGGAACCCTAAATTTGGTTTTCAAGAGCTTTCATAAAAATGATGTGAGGCTATATATTTCTCACGTTGTTTTAGAATCAGTTACTATTAAAAAGTAATTTTTTTTTCTTCTTCCAAAGACTTACCTTTCTTCCTTATCCAAGTCTTCAGATGTTATTGTTCCTTTTTCTTCAGATCGTACTTTTTCTTTGATTTTTGGATTCATTTCATGGACAGCCCTCTCCATCTCACGGACACACATCGGATCCTGAGCAGTGAGCCTATCCAGCAGTAACCCAATATAATAGGGTCCATCTCCAATACGTTCTGGCTCTTCATCATCAGGCAGTCTCTCACTGCTTTTACGCATTGATAGAGGGATATATGAAGATTCTTTCTTGCCAGACAGTTTTGAGTGGAGTTTCATGAGTAATGAAATGATGCTTTCTTTGACAACAATTGTAGACTGGCATTTGGTGGGAATATCCGCTCCAGAACTACACTTCACATTGGAACTTTCAGCATTGGAATCGCCATCACCATTTGATTCGGAACCAGACAATTTCAATTTAGAACTCAAACTTTTCTTTAGAGGAGCAGCTATTCTTGAAGCAACAAAGTATTGTTCAGTTAAGCTCTGGCCAGCTAAAAAACAAAAGACAGTGCTTTAATATTGAGCATAAAATAAAAAATTTATTTAAAAATTTGTACTTTTTCCAAGAGCCAAGTTTAGTCCATCTGTCATCTATTGAATTCCGGTTTCAATATATAATTGCCTCATTTGAATCTCAAAGTTATAAAAGTTAAATGTAATAATTTCTAAATGGGTTTTGAGTTCAAGTTTTGCAAATCTAAAATTTTAACTATTTTTAGAAACATGGAGAAATCATAAAAAAAAAAAAAAATTTATTTACAAAAGTAAATAACACCAGTAGTCAAAAGGTAATCAGAAATGTAAACCATCTTGTAAAAAGAACAATAAAATAAATAATATTAAATAGATAAAAAGAGAGAGAAGAATAAAAGCTGATGTGATGTCTTTATTAAAAGTATTTCATTTCTGTATGAATTTCTGGAATATTTACACTATTTGCATTTGGACAATTGTCCTCATCTTTGTTATTATTATTATGAGAACAGCTTGCCAAAAACTTTTGATAAAAAAGATAAAAATAGTCTAAATGTAAATACTGTAAATAAATAAAGGGTTTATTTTAGAAGTGCCTATAGGTTACCCGGATTGATTTACACCTGATGAAGGCTGGAGGGCACAATGTCTGAAACAGCAACAATGAAAATGAGGATAATAGTCCGAATGTAAATATAGATATTTAATATTGATGGTGGGGGGATGGGGTCACTGTAACAGAAATTATCACTTGAGTACTTTTAACAGCATTAACAACTAAAATGGATAGACCATGTAACTCAAATAAAAAAATTAAGATGTTGATATTCAACACAACTTCACACAAAATTTTAGGAAGGAAATCCTCATCAATACTGGAAAGAGCAATGAGAATGGACTTAAGAAACCTATTTTCCTGAAAAATTGTTTTAATAGAAAGATTTTATAAATTTCAACTGAAGGAAGTAATGAATGTTGAACGTTTCCATTTAAGTAAATGGCTAAAATCACAATTAGAAATTAGAACGGATAATAAATTTTGAGCCCAACCTGATGACCAGGGAGTGAAAAAAAAATGTAACTCAAGTAGCACTGGCTGCCCTGTCAAATGTTTCCACATAAGGAAATGACTAATATTAGCCTTACTATTAGAGATGAGGAGAACAGACACTATACTTTGTACAGCAGGGAGTGAAGAAAAGCGCAAATATCACTGGCTGCTCAGTCAATGAATGCTGAATGTTTCCTTATAAGAAAATAGCTAAGATTACCATCTGCAATTAGGGATAGAATTTTTTTGCCAGATGGTCTTTATTTCAATTTTAAATAAATTATTCCAAGCCAAGTCAGGTTTAAGCAACCCACCACATGGACAGGTGTTGGCTAAACCAGCTGTCCTACAAGCTTTTCTGATGGTGAGAATGGTTGCATGTCACCCCACAGGATGAAAAACAAAAGGCTGATGAGCTTATAAGAGCCTATAGCCAACATACAATATATTTTAATCAATTCACCCCAAGCAAGGTGATAATGCTACTAGGACATAAAGGGTTACAGGGAGTGAAAGTGAAAACACTGAAGTGAAAGTATAATAAAAGAATAGGATTTAGAGAGAGAAGATGACAATTTTTATTGCATTTAAATTTTTGAAGATTGTAGGGGACAGAGAAGCAAGAAATTGGAAAGGAGTTCCACAGGTGAAAAGTATGAGAAAAGAAACTATTAGAATAGAATATACACTTGCATATAGCTTGTTCAACAGTAAAATGGTGAAACCTTTTTGCCAATCTAGTAGAATGCTTAAATTCATTCAGTTGAGGTACCAAGGAGGAAGGCTCATTAGAACAATTGCCATGAAAATATTTGTAGAAAAGACAAAGGGAAGACACTTTACATCAGAGAGAAAATGACTGAAGTTGAGATGTTGGGTCAGGATCAATTACATTACAGACCTTTCTTTGAACTTTGTCAAGAATCTCAAGATATACAGCAGGAGCACCAGACCAGATATGCAATATTCAAAGAATGGACAAATGGTAGAATTATAAATGTACAAGAAGGATTCTGATGTGATAAATTGTCTGGCATGACACAGTGAACCAACTTTCTTAGCAGTAGAACTAGCAATTGATTCAATATAATCACTCCACTTCATGCCAGTGGAAAATGTTAACTTATGGAAGACACAAAGAGCCTCTCCTGGAGGTTAGCATCAACCAATGCTGATGCTAGGCAGTTTGCTCCAGTTAACCATAGATTGGAGGTCCTTTTCGAGAGCAATTTGAAAAGAAATACAATTTTCATGTCTTAGAATTCTACCCCATTTCTTAGATTAATAATTCATTGGATATTAAAGAGAGAAAAAAAAATCAACTAAAAATGAACAATTTTCTACTTGAGATTCAACTAGCATATTACCTAAGTATTTTGCACACTGAAAAGGAGACCTAGACTGAGTATAGGTATTTACTAAAATGAGATTATAGCACAAGACCTCACATGCAATATCCAGTAAAGATTTACAATAGGAATTGTCTACAAGACTAGCTGACAATTATGTCATAGCAATGTGCCCAAACTGCAGTTTTCTTTTATACTAGAATTCATCCAATATACAGACAGAGAACTACTCAGGATAGAGGATTACTGTTAAGAAGAAGTTTGTGATATAAATTAAAGTATTGGTGGTAGGAAATGAAGATTAAGAAGATAAGTAGGATAGATAATGGTTGACCCTTGACTCCAGTCTTAGAGGTTAAGATTGTAGTGTAGAGGGTCACTGTTAAAATGGTTATGTTGAATGAGGTGTGTAATATGAATGAAAGAGGTGGTCATAGGAAGTGAAGATTAAGAGGATAAGGATTGTTTAACGTTATATCAACTCCTTGTGGGTCATTTAATGCTGAAATTTAATTTTCTTGGGAGTTTTGAAGTAATAGAAATATGATACATGTTATTTTGCTTTCACAATTGTATACATGGTAGATGATACTCAGCTTTTATGCATATACATATTTATGTGGATATGATTACTAGATGCAGTGATATGTGAGTTTTATGTTATAGTTTTGTTGAAGTTATATTTTGGAATACAGTTTGATTTAAGAAATTGTAGGATATTATATAGATTAATGACATGAAAGTTCTTTCATGTTGGTTGGTCAATTTCATTTCATGGTATATCAACCTCTATGGGTTATTTAATGCCAAAATCTAAATATTTTGAACAATTTTATGGCTTCAACTAAATATATTTTGAATGCAATTGTATGCCTTCAGCTACAGATAAAATGTTGGTCATTTTACTATAAAAATGTATTTTTATACTTTCATAGTGTTTTGTTTTTTTTTTTGGGGGGGGGTCACTATTTGTCCATAGTTGGGACCCTAACAGTTACTACCACCCCAGGCCAGGGTGGATCTGGGAACAACAGCAGTTAAGAGGTGGTTTCACACTCCTCAAAAACCTCTCGATCAGAGGCCTTGCTGCTGGATGTAGTTTATCGCCATATCCAGGACTGAAGATAAGGAGGATAGATAATGGTTGACCCTTGACTTGAAGGGGTTTATATTGTAGTGTAGGAGGTTAAATGGTTATGTTGAATGAGGTGCGTGTCAGGTAAAGATGATGAGGATAAAGAGCATAGATAACTGACCCTTCGTTTTAAGAGCTTAAGATTGTAGTGTTTGGGGAAGCAGTTATGTGGGAGTCTGTTCCACAAAGTGACAGTTCTCAGGCAAAAGATGAATGGACCTTTGTTTTCAAAATGAAGAAAGTGTTAATAAGACAAGGAGTGCTTAACTCAGACAAATATCTTGTAGCAGATTAGACTTGCAGATTTAAGACAAAAAAGTGAAAGCAAAAATATTTACCAAACAGAGACGAAGCTGTTTGATGGAGTTCCTCATCTTCAGCATCACTTGTTTCATCCAGAATAATTTCATGAATCCTGTGCTGGGCATTCACCACAAGGCAGTTGCTAGGAAACCAGTTTCTATAATCACCATCATGAACACACTTCTCACAATGGTATTCCTGAAACAAAAGAACAGTTTTTAATCAGTATTATCATTTATAAATTTACATAAGCTTAAATGTTGTCTGTGCATCTTACCTCTGTGAAACAAAACAGCCCACAATGTTAAAATATTATGAATGCTTACAAGCCTCTTATATATATTACCAACAAATAGGATTGGGTTTCTGGTTACTTCTAAAGACTACTTCAACTCTATCCTTCTAACATCTCCACTTAAAACTCACCTTTTATCTGGTATTGAATTACTTTTTCTTTTCATAATGTGTGTAGATAGGTGAACCTATCATCTGGTTCACACTCCTCCCTAGTCTTTTGAACAGAAGTAGAGGTTTATCCCTTTTTCTTGTTTAAGAGTAGGTTGTGGTTCCTTCTAAAGCCTTTTCCCTATGTAACTCTCTACCTTGAGTGACTCTTGGACCTTGTACAGGGTGAATATCATTGTAAATGGCATTTACAACATTAGCAATAATATTTGATTTGCATAACAATTGTTAAATGCATATTTTAATAAATATTTCTTGTGTTATTTATTTTTTTAATTCAAATTTTAAAAATTTCCAAATATAAACAATGTTCCTGTTGATAAAGTTTTATTTTTAAATTCATTGTTTGTACAGAAAGAATTAATATCTGACTTTCTCAAAATTAACTTGTAAGTCAGAAAACCTATAGCATTCATAATAAACATTGTTGTCATCTGCTAGTTCACTTTTTTTTTTTAATCATCTCACCACAAGCAAAGTAATAAAGCCACTAGGACACAAGAGATTACTGAGTGCTAGAGAATATGAGAAAAACTACTATATGGAAGAGAGGACAATAAAAGAACAAGAATTAAGAAGACATGATAATGATTGAAACAGTATTTAAATTTTTCAAGATCAAATTTAACTAGGAAGCAAAAAGCCAGAAGAAGAGAGTTCTACAAGTGAGAAGTGCGAGAGAAGAAACATTTAGCATAGAACTTACGGTTACAGCAAGCCATTTCAACTTTAAGATGATGAGACCTTGATACAAATCTAGTACAGCACTTAAATTCATAAAGTCTAGGTACCATAGTGGAAAGTTCATCTGAATATTTACCATGAAAGTATTTATAGAAAAGGCACAGGAAAGCTATGTTAAGTGGTGGAAAAGGGATTGAAGCTGAAATGCTAGGTTAGGACCAATAACATTTGAGATTCTTCTTTGGAATCTCTAAATATAAAGCAGGAGCACCAGACCAGAGGTGGCAGCAATATTCAAAGCAATGACTACAAATTAGTTGAAAGGAGCTGAAAAAAAGTTTAGGGAATTATCTAAAGACAATCTGTTTAATCAGATTTTCTTAAAATTGTACCAAATTATTTAAATAAGTAAAAAATAGTAAGACTGTTGAATTATTTTTTTTTTTTATTTATGAATATAAACATTAGAAAAAAGAGAGAGATGGTTCATGATAGGTATAAAGTGTGTTGAGGGTTAGTGGGTTGGCTGCATATTAACGTAACAAAATGTGTGTTTGTGTGTGTGTGTATATATATATATATATATATATATATATATATATTAGTTAAGACAATCTAGTTTTACAAATGGAACCCCTCTGAATTCTGGATCATTTAGATCAAAGACTTTAAAGAACTCATTGATGTGGTTGGATTACCTTACAAAGTTGGAGGCCTTTCATCTGGGTATTTGTTGGTTTGCACCAAAATTAATTGAGTTGGCTGGCAGTCAGTTGTTATTGAAATCTGGTTCAGAACTGTTTCTAAACTTTGTAAACTATACTATGTGACAAAACCCAGCAACTCCTTGTTGCTAAGCCTTTCCGTTTTCCTTTTAGTCCCTGACCAAATCACTAAAATTAAAATAAGACCTCTTTTTTTGTTTACAATAAAACTCAGTTGAACTTCCTGTTATTCCATTTGCTTTTCCTCCTCTTATTTCTTTTGTCACACACATGACAAAATACAGGTTTGTCTTAACTAAAACAAAATTGTTTCAACAATTTCCCATTCCTTTTTTTGCTTTGTTTAATTGTCTCTGTTGAGTAAAATAACTTCTCAAAATTATTTTGTGATATTTTTATATTTTAAAACTTGCTTTTGTGACCTTGCTAGTAAAAATGTCATTTTCTATTGAAGAGATTTTGTCTTTAGCCAACCTGGGTGAAACATTTGAATTTTAAAAAAAAAAATTTAATTAGCATAACTTGCTACATATTTTAATTTAAATGCAAATACATGTATGAAGAAAGCAGAAATAAAAAATATTTTAGCGGAAAAATTACTTGTAGAAATTTTACATTCATATAACTTCAAAGGAAAATCTCAAAATAATTTACATTTACAATTAGAATTTAAAAAACCTAGAAAGACAAGAAAAACAAAAATTAAAATTGAACAAGAAAAATCGGAAAGATTAAAAATTGTAAATGAAAACAATCAAGCAATAAAAAAATTCTCAAAATTTCCTTTTTTCTGATTTTGTAAGTAAATTAGTAAGACATATCAGAATATCATTATTATTGATAAAATAAAAAATAAAAAAAAAAATAAAAAATCAAAACCCATATTTGTATACAACTTTGTCTACCATCTGGTTCACACTCTTTCCAAATCTTTTGAATAGGAATAGAGGTTTATTCCTTCTTTCCTGTCTAAAATTGGGTTTCTGATTCCTTCTGAAATCTTCTCATTCTCTTTCACATCCAGTAGTCATTGTGTCTTAGTAACATTATTGCCTTGCATGGTATGAACTCATTTAAAAAAAAAAGAAACAAACAAAAAAAAAGAAACAAACAAACAAAAAAAAAAGAAACAAACAAACAAAAAAAAAAGAAACAATCAAAAAAAAAGAAACAAACAAAAAAAAAAAAAAAAAAAAAAAAAAAAAAAAAACTGTTTCCACCAAGTCCAAGTATGCACTAATCCAGTCAAAGGATTGAACTCACAATTACTAAGTCACCAAATTCATGACCAAACACTTTAATCCGATAGGCTATTGTCCTGTGTAATCAAGTAATGCAATATTTCTTATGTTTAAAATGTATCAAAGCTAAGAAGATAGAAGAGATGACTGTACTTGATCATTAAGCTTTGCAGATCAAGCCACACAATACTATTGTTTTTCAAATAAACGGAGAAGGGATCCACTTACAAAAATTTTAGACCTACACTTTATTTGACGAGCCTACCTTTTAGTAGAATTCTATGATGGCAAACAATGCATATGATAAAAAAAAAAAAAAAAAATCAATGTCGATTGATCTTGATTGTATATTAGAATATTCTATTACCTTTGAAATCTGAACACATACCATCCAGATTTATACCTACTTACAGATACATTTTAATTACTTATTAGTGTCAGCTGGTATTTTGTCATTATTAGCACCACTAAGAATCTAGTTTCCATCCAGTTTTTTTTTCTTTATTTTTCTATCTTCAGAAAAATTAGCCCTAATTTTTATTTGGAGCTGTACCCAGTTTATTAAATTTGTTGGTTCCAATTTGCCAGGAATGACTGCAAAATACTTCCTCTTCATCAATTTATAAATAAAACCACACAAATGCATGCTGGTTTTTTTTTTTTTTTTTTTCCTAATCGATAAGATTAGGCCATCTCGGTCTTATCTGACTTAGTTGTGTCCTTTCTAATTTTGAAACTAGAACGCAACAATCACAAGTCCGTATCCCTTTTTGTGTGTTAAGACCAGTCATAGTTTGTGAACTTTTTACCTTATTACTGTTCCTTTGTCTTTTTACAGTTTCTTTGCCTTGCATATATTGTTTGCTTGCTTATTATTTTACCCTGTATTTTTCTTTTTCTTGTTATTGTTTATTGCAAACTTTATCAATTCTGTTTGTTGGCCATTTCTGTCAATTATATTTAACCATGGCCAATTACTCTACAACATCTTTGGAAATTGAAAGGCACCGTCTTATTTGTTACTGCTCAGTTTATTCAACAGACGAAAGTATAACCTTTTGTAAATGTGAATAAGGCGAAGAAGTTACGTCCCTTGAGTGCAAGGTGTCCGACTGTTTAACAGATTCATGAGGATATTTTTGCCTGTCAAATTAGCTGAAGCTCTAAAATTGAAATCAATTTAAACTGAAAACAAATAAACACATACTTACATGTACTTCAGTAGGTTGAAACCTGGTGCCAAGTTCCAAGAGGAAGACACAAAAGTATGTAACACTTTCAGAAACAGTGGAATCCTTGACTGCCTGCAAATTCAAAGAGATGACATTAGGTAAATATAAAAACAGAATTTATAATTATGAGGTGGTGATGATTCGGGGTGGGGTGAATTAAGTACTAATATAAGTTGTTTTTTTAAACAATCATAGTTCAAATAATAAAAAAAAAAACTTTCTTTTCTTCTTCATACTTAATATTTCATTAGAGTTTATTTCAAATGATATTGCAACTTTTATATTTTTGTTATTCCAAATTTCTTTCAGGTTTGAAAATTTTAACATTCCTCTAATGAAAAAGGAATAAAGGGTAGGAAAAGCTATAATATTTAGCAAGTTTCAAATTTTAATGTACGACATGAAAATTTGATGAAACTACTGACATAAATAATGCAAAGAGAGGGACCAATTTTGAATTTCTTATATCAAATTAGCACTAAGCTTGAAATTTCAGATAGTAGACAAATGCTTAGAATACAATGGACAAAGCATGTGAGCAATGAGGAAGATTTTAAGGAAAATGAAAACAAAAAGGATACTTATACTTAGAACCAGAAATGGACAGTTGAAATTGCTGGAATTTATGAGAAAAGAGTATTTGGAGAATTAGACACTCACAGGACATATTGAAGGGAAGACAGAAACACCAAGCAACCTACCTAACAAACTGGTATAAATGGATGTCTGAACATGAAGTGAGGGAGATAGTAAGAAGAAAAAAAATTGCTAGGAGTTGCAAACAATAGGAAGTTGAGGAGAGCCACAATCGCCCACATCCTGAAGGGGCATAGCTTATAGAAGAACTTGAGCAGAGAGGCAAAAGATTCTATAAATGTTTGAAATTTACTATACATATACAAGGGTAGATCAATAAATTTGTAGCCTAATACATAGTTACAAACTGAATTTTATTCTACATTTTTTCTTGTATTATGTTTAAGATTTACTGCTGCATTGTTTATAACACTGTTTCCTGGCTGTGGTGTACCTTTTGGGGGAAAATAAGAAATTTCCATTTACTTGAAACATGACTGAGTGATTTGTTTTTATAGATTATCAACTTTTTTCAGGTTAATTAAAGCCAGAAAAAAATGGTTTTTTAGATTGTAAGAATTTTTTAAGATAATAATGATTTACTGATACAAGTCCAACTAATTAACCAATAGCTGGAGGGAGAAGAGATTAATTCATATCTTTCCCAAGGGTATTTGCACACAAGTGAATATAATGAACCCAACTGGAATTGAAATTCAGAGAGCCGAATTCTAATTTCAAACTGTTATCCATTACACCACCTGCACATCCAAGATTACAAGACCTGGTATTCCTAAGCAGTCACCTATTTAAGTACTGAGCAGGCTTGATGTTGCTTAACTTCAGTGATAATTCAAGAACTGGTGTTTCAACATATGACTGTAAGCCCTTTACTTGAAATAAATGACTATAAAAAAATGCCATTTTGGCTTTGATCTGATACTCCGCAGTACAGACAGCCCCTACACATAATATAATAAAAACATATCACAAAACAGGTTGTACTGTACAGTATTATATGTCTACACTGGATTGGAAATAGTACTAAGTGCTAGTTAGTTTATAACAAATATAAATGCTTGGCACCAACATTTCAGTGTCTTGAAAATAGTACGTATATTGGGTTGACCAAAACGTTTGTTTGTGTATTAAGCAGAAAATTTCCTTAATAAACCAGACAAACTTTTGAATGAAAATTAAAGTTAAAAAAAAAAAAAAAAAGGGGACTTGTACTATACACAAGTACAAGAAATTTTTACACAGCTAAAAAAGAAAAACAAACCCAAACCATGCACACACACTTATTTGAAAAAGCAAGACTGAAAATACACTCAGGTAGCACAATCTATAATACAACACATAGTAGGCAGGTGTTAATAACAATTGCTTACAAAAAGTATTTGATATATCACCAATATTTGTTTTTCAGGAATCCATATAATTTAACTACTTTTGTCTCAAAGAATGTAAATTAACCATAATTGATTTAAAAACACTAATAAAAGGGAATACACAAGATCTGTCAGGTTTTGATAACCTTAATGTTACAACAAAGCACCTTTCAAAGAAATTCTAAAGTTTTGAAACAGAAATAAGAAACATGTAATGGCGAGACATGTGGTTCATTTCTATTCTTTAATATTGTGAAAATGAAATATTTTAATGAAGTATATATACAACAGATTTTAATAGTTAATATGGTACAACTTTAAAAAAAAAATTATACTCAAGTTATATTACTTCAGATACCTTGGTGTATTTATCTTATATAATCCTTCCTTGAGCATTGCAGACTGGTACCAAATAACAGAAACCACATCACATAAGGACTACCAACAACAGCAAGAACTAAAATGGATAGCACATGCAACTCAAAGAGAAAATAATGATATAATAAAGATGTTATCATTCCACACTACTTCAAATAAATGGTTAGAAAGAAAACCCCTATCAATACTGGAAAGAGTGATGACGGCTACTGGACTCGAGAAACCTATTTTCCTAAAAAATTGTTTTAAGACAAAGATTTGATAAATTTCAACTGAAAACAGTACTGGCTGCTTGATCAGTGTATACCAAATGTTTCCTTGTAGGTAAATTACTAATATTACCATTATCATTATACAGAAGAAAATATGTTAAGTTTATTATTAGACTTGAGTCTCAAGAATAAAAATATGCTGATCCTACCATTAAAATGAAGTGTCAAAAAAATAAAATAAACAAACAAAAACAATCAGTACTGTTCTGGGCAATGAAAGCATGAAAGAACATGATTAAATCATTATTTACTCTGTAGAGGACAGAAAACAGAAAGCCATGTAGAGTACGGCAATGCAGTATCTGTCGAAGTCCATCATATGCAGGCAGAATTTTCCCAGGAATTTTCAAAGGTGGCCATGGAGGAGACTTCCCAGAATATTTTCCACTGTGTTTCAAACTGGGAAAAAAAAAAAAGACTAAATCATCAGCTGAAAATGAACAGTTAACAGTGAATAAGAAAAATTCATGTATAAATTTCTAAGATGAAACATTTACATTATGACTATTGTCCTCATTTTTGTTGTTATGAACACAAATGTTTCAGCCATTGTGCCCTTCAGCCTTCATCAGCTGCTTGTCAATTGGAGTAATATTCAGAGAATTTTGAACAGAATTCTTTATTCTATAAGTCTAGATTGTTCTTGTTCTGCTACTCATGTCTAGGGATATACAGGATGTGATGGATAAATTATCATCTAAATTACGTAAAAATGAAAATAGACATATCATTTTAACAGATACATTTACCAAACTTACACAAAAATATCTTGAAATACTAAAGAGTAAATTTATTCAATAAAATCTCCATTGGCTTCAATCACGAGTTCCAGATGAGTTCAGAATCTCCTGCAACTCTTCTGGACAGACTCCATGTTAAAGTTGGTGAATGCTGCCATAATCAATGTCTTCAGTTCATCTTTAGTATTACAAGGAGTTTTGTTAGTCTCTCAGTCAACTGCACCCACACATAATAATCAAGGGGGTTAGGTAGCCAGATGTAAGGGGGTGATGTGCTTGCAGAAATTGTCTGACAACCGTGACTGGGCTCTCCTGCTTGTGTGGCATGATACAGAGTCCTTTTGCCAGACATAGGGTTTTCCAGCAGCCATTCTCTTGACCCAGGGCAGCACAACCTCCTTTAGGCACTTGATGTAGGCCTTGGTGTTGAGTTTGAGGCCCTTGCCAACAAATTCAGTAGTTCTTTTCTTATCAGAATTATCGAAGCAAATTTTCCGAACTGCCATACCTTTGTAATTGCCATTAAACATCAAAATCTTTTTGAATCCTCTGCACTGTCCCCAGATTGACACCCAAACACTCTGAAATGTTCATATTGGAGCTTCTGGTGTGAATGCCAAACAGTACAGCATACTGTCTCCAAATTTCTGGCAGAATGAATTGTGTCATGATCTTTTTCTTACAAATAGCGCCCAACTGACCATACTGATCATAATGTGCAGCCAACAAAATCAAAAACAAACAATACGCATGTGCAAAATTAAAAATATATAATGGCGACAGTTTACCCATCACACCCTGTATGTTTTTTATTTTATTTGGTAGTGCTCAGTTAAGAGGCATGGTGGATTAATGGATAGCAGCTCGGATTGAGGAATCTGAGAGCCAAGTTTGAATTCCAGTCGAATCCATTCACTTACGTGCTAATACCCTTGAGGAAGGATATGAATCCTCTTCTAAGCTATGGGTAGATAGCAGGACAGACCGGGTTCTATAGCCTTGGATGGCAACTGGTCTACCACAGAAAGAAATGGCAACCTAGTGCGGGAAAAAAAACTGCCTCGTCAGTCATGTATCGAAAGATACATGATCACCTAAGCATATATCATGCATGGCACATAATTGACAGTGCTCAGTTATCATTTGCCCTGGATAGCACAAACTTAGACTCAGCAATATCTGAGCAATATCTAAGTATTACTGAATAACAAACAATACAATATATCCCTATACAAAGTCAGTGAATCAAGAACAATCTACCCCTGTAGATTAAGTATTGACTTCAGTTTGAAGTCAACCAAAGGTTACTCAGATCAACAAGCAACTGAAGAAGGCTGGGTGGCATAACAACTGAAACTGTGAGGATTAAAACAACAAAGATGAGGACAATAGTCTGAATGTAAATGTTGTAAATAAACTTATTGATTTTTTTTTTTTTTTACTTCAAGAAAAAAAGTAAAGAATATTCTTTAGATAAGCAAGCAGATAAAATTATTGCTCACAATATGTCTAATAAAAAACATGAATAGTTTCAATTACAAACATGTAATTTCTCACCTAAAATAAGTTAAATAGTATCTAAAATTTATTTGGGATTGTATTTTTTTTTCAAATTTTCAGCATAAAGTTTAGTAGTCTTTATAACTCTTGGAATGACTTCTCAAAATTATCGAAGGTACTAAAAAAGTAAAATAACAAAATTACATAAATTTCTTAAAGTAAATAAGATATAAAATAGTTACCTCCACTGAATTTTCAATACCTAAGATTTTAAATGAATTTTAAAAAATCAAAATGCATTCTTGAAGCTTTCATTTTAGCTTTAATTGAAAGCTAAATGATTAAATTTACTATTTCCAATAAGCAAAGTACTCTGATGTATTTCAAATAGGAATCAGATTATTTGGAATCTCAACTTTTTGGTTGCTTTCACAAAATCAGACACACTTGTAAACAAAAGTTAAATCTCAGTTTTAAAAATCTTCCAAAAATAAAATATACTTTTCTGAAACGTTTTTTATGACACAACATGCCTTTGCATAGGCCTGTTTATATTGTTGCAGATTATCTGTTGTTGAATTAAGTTTAAATTTTCACAGTTAATTTTTCCTATGTTTTATAGCTTCTTTACATTTGGTTGTACGCCAAGCTTTATACGCTGTATTTGACTAGATGTTTTGGGAATTGTTTGTTCTATGTTTATTAATGTATTAGTGAAAGCTAACACTGGATTGGATTTCTCATCAATTTGTGTTTGGCATATATCAATAAATTTTGGCCATTCTGCTTTATTGAGCTGCTATCTTGGTGTTCTTGCTTCTGGTATTGGTTTTACAATGTCTATGCAAATAGGGAAGTGATCACATCCACACTGATGATCCATTGTAGATCCAGAAATAAGGAAGGAGACATTGCTCTAGTGGCTAGATGAACGTAGGTATTGGCTTTATCATTTAGAAGATATGAGATCATAATTTTGAATTACATTTTCTATAATACTTTCACTGGAGTTAGGTTTATGAATGCTTCAGAGTACACTAGCGGTATTAAAATCTACCAATAGTATAAAGTGGGTGGTTAGTTGTTCTGCAAATTTATTTATTTCCACTTGTTTTAAAGTATTTTTTTGGTGGGTGTATATTGAGCATACTGTGAAGGATCGATGGATTGTGATCCTAACAACAGTAGCTTGTATTCTTGTGTCTAGTTTTAGTACATCATGGGGGGGTATTTTTAACCAGTACTGAGGAGTATGGGAGGCACGGTGGAGTAATGGATAGTGGCACAGACTGAGGAATCAGAGAACAGAGTTCAAATTCCAGTTGAATCTATTACATTCATATACATGCTAATACCCTTGGGAAAGGTATGAATTCACTTTTTCTCCACCCCAGATATGGATAAATAGCATAACAGGTCAGGTTCTATAGCCTTAGATGGCAACTGGTCTATCACAAGAAATGGCAACCTACTGCAGGAAAAACATCTACCTTGTCACTCATGTATCGAAAGATACATGATCACCTACGCGCGTATCACACATGGCACATAACTGACTGAGGAGAATTATTATAAGGTTAATAACCATTGAGTGTAATATTCTCTCAGCATTGTTTCTTGTAGGCATATTAGATTGTTTTCTGTTATAAGCATCTGCATTTTTTCATAGTCCTCTGCAGTTCTACTGAATAATATTTGCTTTATATTTCATTTTGGTGTTTTGTATAGTAACTGAAGAGCCTATATCAGTTTCTATATTTTCAAGATTTTCAAATCTTTTCATTTCAATTTAATGGATTCATGTTGGCTTTCATTTTTCTTTTCTTCTTGATGTTGATCAATGTTTTTTTTTTTGTGAGTTTAGCATTTCATCATTTTTGTTAACTGTCTTTGGGGTGATGTTTGATTTGTTCATGGTGATTGTTTCTATGTTGGATATATTCATTTTTTAGGATTTTAATCAAGTTTTGATTGATTGAATTGGGCCTCTCCAACTGCTCATCTAGCCCAAGTAAGAGGCAAAGTGGTGTGTTGGAATTCAGGAGCATATCAACCCAGCTCCTGAAGCCATCAGCCATCAAGAACTCGTTGTCAGGCATCATGGGTTGCCACCCACTTGCACCTTTAACTGTATCATAATTTGATGCATCTTCAATACTAACACCTGAATATACTTCATCTGCCCTACCTATCAAGACACTCTAGTAAAATTGGCCAGAATTGATGTGGCCATTTTAAATTTTCTACTACTTTTTCAAATTGTGGAAAATATTTATCTACTGATTTTACTGAAAATTTAGGAATCAGTTATAGTATTTTTTGCTGCATCAAAATCAGAAAAAAAGGAAATTGGAATTTTGAGAATTTTTTTATTGCGTGATTGTTTTCATTTACAATTTTTCATCTTTCCAATTTTTCTTGTTCAATTTTAATTTTTTTTTTTAATTCTTGTCTTTCTTGTATTTCTAGTTTTTTTTTAAATTCTAATTGTAAATGTAAATTATTTTGAGATTTTCCTTTGAAGTTATATGAATGTAAAATTTCTACAAGTAATTTTTCCGCTAAAATATTTTTTATTTCTGCTTTCTTCATACATGTATTTGCATTTAAATTAAAATATGTAGCAAGTTATGCTAATTAAATTTTTTTTTAAAATTCAAATGTTTCACCCAGGTTGGCTAAAGACAAAATCTCTTCAATAGAAAATGACATTTTTACTAGCAAGGTCACAATAGCAAGTTTTAAAATATAAAAATATCACAAAATAATTTTGAGAAGTTATTTTACTCAACAGAGACAATTAAACAAAGGAATGGGAAATTGTTGAAACAATTTTGTTTTAGTTAGGACAAACCTGTATTTTGTCATGTGTGTGACAAAAGAAATAAGAGGAGGAAAAGCAAATGGAATAACAGGAAGTTCAACTGAATTTTATTGTAAACAAAAAAAGAGGTCTTATTTTAATTTTAGTGATTTGGTCAGTGACTAAAAGGAAAACGGAAAGGCTTAGCGACAAGAAGTTAGAAATACTTCAAAATAACTTCAGTAAAGAGTTGCTGGGTTTTGTCACACAGTATAGTTTACAAATTTAGAAACAATTCTGAACCAGATTTCAATAACAACTGACTGCCAGCCAACTCAATTAATTTTGGTGCAAACCAACAAATACCCAGATGAAAGGCCTCCAACTTTGTAAGGTAATCCAATCACATCAATGAGTTCTTTGAAGTCTTTGATCTAAATCATCCAGAATTCAGGAGTTCCATTTGTAAAACTAGATTCTCTTAACTCTCTCTATATTATATATATATATATATATGTTACATTAATACGCAGCCAAGATCCTAACCCTCAACACACTTTACACCTATAGTGAACCATCTGTTTTTCCTTCTCTCTCTAAGTATGAAGTTTACCCACTCTCTTTCTTTCAAATTGTTGAAGTCAGCAGTTGGATGAACAATTTGACTGGCCTTAGAAAGAAAATTGAATAGTATCTCACACACACAATCCAATATGAAAAGTAGCATGGGAAAAATGTCTGAAGCGATCAACACTTTTTCTTTCGTTATTGTCAACTAAAGAGGATTGCATAATGAAGAGACTGAAGCCTAGTCCTAACTCACACACACTATACCACATGTGGACATATATTTGATAGACCAAACAGTCCAAGACCAAAATGCACTGGTGAATTATTCAATGTGTTAATCTCCGAAGAAAAGAGCGTGTGTAATTCATCTAATTATTGAATTTGAGAAAGCAATGATCAACACGATGCCAAATCTTAACTGAAAGAGAAATTTTATATTACTGAAGACATGAAAATGGAATAACCATCACTTGGGGCCAAAACTTGCAACAATAAAGAAAGGGAAACCAAATTTAAAAGACATTCTTGCACATGCAAATATAAAAACAAAGGATAGAAATGAAAGAGACAAAAAGAGAGAGAGAGAGAGATAAAAAGAAAAAAAGAGAGAAATATAAAAAAGGAGAGAGAGAAAAAGATAAAGAGAAAATATGTTTTATTTCAAATAATGGACAGAATCTAAGTGCTTCTTTTGATTTTCATATCACATACACTGCACACAACTTTACATGCAGACATATTTTCTATGTTGTTCTAATGTATACTTAAATCTGGTGAAGTCTTATTCTGGTGTTTGTCACTATTGGTTATTTCTCCTTATCAATGCTTATTTAACCCTGCCAGAGAACCCACCACAGAGTGGAAACCTTGGCCATATCCTTTGGCAACTAGTCATTTACTTTTACCATCTTTTTATATTTTGTGTCATGACAATTGGTGTGTGTGTATGTATATATATATATATATATATATATAAAAATACATGCACGCACACAAAATCACTGATATTGTACACTTTTACCCATAAATACAGCATACCTTAAAACTAAACATCTGTTAGCAGGGCTACAAAATTTCATAATAGTGATAAAAAACAAAGATTAAAACAAGAAAAAAAATAACAAAAAAAAAGATGTCATGAAAAGAACAAAAGAAAAATTTTATATTTCTGTAAAGTGGTAATAATGGTTCCAATCAACTCAAAATGACTGCTAAAAACCTAATATTATCAGTATTGAATATATTGAATAGTTTTTTTTTCTCATCTTATTTCTATTGCCTTTTCAAATCAATAATGCTTATTTAATGATTGCAGATTGTAAAAACGATCTGAATATTGTGATAAAAGCAAAATCAAGACTGGAGAAAGAGAAAAAAAAATAGTCAAAAATTACTCTTGCTTGCACTTACTAAGCTTGATACCGATCCATGCTTGATTGAACGTCTTTCTTGTAAACGGACCGTGTGGAGACTTGAATTGGATCAAACTCTTTTTCCCAGAGGATATCTGAAAGACAAAACCCAATTCATATAAAATTAAAGATAAGATGAAGAAGATGAAACAAAGTGCAAAAATAGAATGTGTATTAAATAAAAATTCTTTGACAGATATAAAATAAATAAATCAATCCTTACTTTTTGGTACATATGTCCCTTGCTGTAAGCCACCACCAGACTCTAAAACAGGGGCTTTGTAATCTGCAACCTGATAAAAAAAAGTCATATTCATTCCAAACTCCTATGATTAAAAAAGTTAGCTATTTAAATCACTGTCTGCTTGCATAAGGCCTGTGAACATTATCAAATAGGATGGTTAGGATTCTGTAGTAATTTCTAACTATTTGTAGCTGGGATATATTCTATTGTGACATCAAATTACCAAAAGAGCACATCAGTTGTTTTCAGGCAATCATTGTTTTCATCATCACAGAATCGTTGACTTTGTACAGGGTGAAGATAACAGTAAAAAAAAAAAATAAAAAAATAAAAATTATCTTGAATCACAAACAAATTCAATGCTTGAATAGGAAGACCAAAAATATAGAAAATTCTTAAGCAACCCCTCGGCAGCTGTTCTGAACAAGTTACAGTGGAATGATTCATCATTATAACACAATGGGAGGAATTATGGTGTGGATTTCATTGAATTTTAACTCATCAATACTTCTCTATCAATTTCTCTTTCGAACTATTGATTGATTTGTTTTCTACAGGTTATCAACCCTTTGCAGGTTATTTAAAGCCAGAAAATATTTTTAGATTCTAAGAATTTTTTTTGGAGATAATAAAGATTTAGTGATACAAGTCTTACTAATCAACACATAGCTGGGGAGAAAGAGGTGGATTCATACCTATCTGAATTTGGAAAACAATCATTGAAATTATAATATGGATATAAAGTAGGGGATCATTCTATATAACAATTAATATATAAAATGATCCCTCACTTTGTGGACACTGTATTTTCTATACATTTATAAATAAATCTAAAAGACATGACTAGATAATCAGGATTTCATTGATTGATTCATTTTTATGGCTTATCAAGCCAGGAAATATTTTTACATTGTAAGATTCTATTTTTTTTTTTTAAGATAATAATGATTTAGTGATACAAGTCTTACTAATTAACTCATAGCTGGGGGAGACAAGGTGGATTCATACCTTTCCTAATGGTATTTTCACATAAGTGAATATAACAAAATCAACTGGAATTCAAACTCAGCTCTCCAATTAATAATTCCAAGCCATTATTCATTACACCACCAGCACATCCAAGTTTTGTGCCCCTGATATTCCTAAACAGTCACCCATTTAGGTACTGACCAGGCTTGCAGTTGTTTAGTGTGGGTGATCGTACAGGAAGCAGAGTTCCAATGTGACATGCCTGTATGCTTTCCAACTATTGACATGAAAAAGTTGACCACTTTTATTGAACTGTTTTACAACTGATTTTTTTGATGCAAGGTAACCCTAACATTGTTCTCATTAAACAAACAAAGACAATATATTGACCGTCTTGCTTTGAACGTGGGCTAGTGACTGATAGTATTATACATAAAAACAAAATTCTCTACTACTCATTTCTTGTTCAGCTTCCAAAATCACACTTACCACAATTGGCTGTGGAGAAAATGACAACCAATTTGATAAATGGAAACTGGAAAAAAACAAATTATTTTTCAACTTGCAATCCCTTTCTCTCAGATGAAACATTTAAAGTTTCTTGCTACTCTATTACTATTTCCTAGGAAAGTGTTCAGACAAACAACATTCCTTGGTTCCACCAGTTCTAACCATGATGACTAAGACCTGCCATGCCACGTACATTGTAGCAAACCACATGCATTCCTTTTGTATTACATTGTTTCTTTGTGGAACCAACTTCTAATAGAAAGCTTCCCTGATCACTACAATTTTCAAGTCTAGAGTCAACTTATCTTCCCCAGCTATCTCCATAAACTGAACCTCTTGCTCTGTAACCTTCTATTTCAAGTGGCTCTTGGACCTTGTATAGGGTGAACATCATTGTTAACGAAAAAAAAAAAAAATAAATAAATAAATAAAAGAAGACAAATTAAAGAAGCAATATTATTTGTTGGGGACGGGAGGAACTTTAATCTCACCACGTATGTTCGTTCTGGATTACAAGAAAGCGTTCTATGCCTTGGATCAGTGCGACAATGCACTAATATGACACCTTCCCCCTTACAGTCAAATACAGTAACGACAAATGAACACAATATAACACTGTCAACTTTTGAATCTTATTAACTTTAATTTGTTTTTTATTTAAATTTGCCTCTAGTCCAGATTCAAGAGAGTGGAGAACCAGACAAACCTTTTATTCTTAATGAGCACGTTCGTTCTAAATTACAAGCAAGAGTTCTGGCCCTTGGATCAGTGCGACAGTGCACAAATACAATGCAGACCAAAAAAGAAATAAAATTAACAAATTTTACCCACCATTTTTAAAGTTTGTTCAAAGTAAGCTCGACCATGGATGGCAAGTCCTGATTTCTCTGGCATAAGATCCATCAATTGGCTGTGTGTCCGATCATTAACACACAGAAGGGCGACCATCTCTACATGAACAAGTTCTTTTTCTGTAAGACCTGCAGTATAAACAAGATAAACGCTGTCACTTATCGGACAAATAAAATTTTTCTTTTCTCAGGTGCAGTCATTAACACACAAAAGATTTTTTTTTAAATAAAAACTTAACTCACTCCGAGGACTGTGAGACAACATGTAAGTGTCCATATGAAACTTAGTCACAGAAAACAGTAACATGAATATTGTAATATTCAATTGTAATATTAGGAAAAATATTCATGAATATGAAAAGATTATGATAAAAATAATTAGACATAATGTTTGTAATTTATTCAATCAGATATGCCTAAAAATGAATTTACTACCTAAATACATACATACATATATATATCTCAGGGACATACCAGTAAGTTAGGCAGTGCCTCATCAGCTACATTTTCCTTCTGTGGCACAATATGCACTTAATCCAACAAAATTATGAAGGTTACCCTGATTATTATGCAAAATATTTTATTTTTTGTAGATTTACTGCATAAAAGATCACAAGATGCCTATCCTGAGTAATTACTGATGGCACATGTCTTGTGTGTGTGTGTGTGTGTGTAAAATTTCAAATATGTTATAACTAAAAATATATCTATAAAATATATCTGTAAAAGGAAAATATGAATAAAGACAAAAAGCAAACTTATCTTAGTGGACATGTTTCATCCTCTGATGGACTTTATCAAGGCAAATTTAAGGATTAAACCGTAACGTTCTATTATTTAAAAACATGTAATACATAAATTAATACCAAACTAAAATAAAACAAATATTAATTACATTATTTTAAAAAAAATATTTTTATAAAATAAAAACATTTACTCACTTTTGTTTTAAATTAAATTACATCACTTTAAAACCTCCATAATTTACCTTGACTTTTCAGATTTAAAGCATATTTGTGAATGTTCTTAAATTTTAAAATTTTGAAAATTAAAAAAATTTTGCTTTTGTTTATAAATGTGTTGCAAAATAAAATCCTTATATTTGCTTTTATAAAGTCCAGCAGATGACAAAACATGTCAGCTAAGTTTTGCTTTTTTCAGAGTGGCATCAGGAATTATGAAATCAGTCCTATTGACCTGCTAAGAGATGAAAGACAATAGCGAAAAGCATCAGCAAAATGTTCCTATTGCTATGTCCCAAGATCCTCAATGTTACACAATATGTGGACTTGTATGCAGGTCATTAGTGAGACTAAAGTGTCACATATGACACAAACATAAAAACAGAGTGAGGTTGTCAGATTCTCATACATCAAAATTCACAGGAGAGTCCATCACCATATATACATATTCAAAAATATTTGGAAATGTTCTTGAAGATAATTAATTTAAAAGAGCTAACATTAAAATTATTAATTCATGTAAGACATATTTAGTTCTGTATTAAGAGAAGAAATAATGAAAAATTTAATGCAATTCAAGAGCAGAAAGTATTGTGACATAATATCCGTGTTAAAAACATAAGTGACAGAGTGAAATTAGTCAACAAGATTTACACATTATTTATATTCTGACTACTGTCCACATTTTTGCTGTTGTCATCAAAGCATTTTGGTTGTTTTGTCCTCTAACCTTCTTCAGGTCCTCATAGTCTGGGTAACTTTCAGGGAATTTCAAACTGAACCCATTATTTAATTCATGTTGTCCACTGCTTACCCGGTTTCCACTGAGTTTAAATCTGCACTATTTGGCCTATGGATTGAACTGACAATTATGATGTCATCAAATTCATTAACCAATGCTTTAATTTAATAATTAAACAGTCTGATCCTTGAGACACTTTTTGGCAGAGGCTCTAGTCAACTCAAGAATTGGTTAAACACCTAACCTCACAGAATCCTCTTTCAGATAAACAATATAACTTTCGCTTCTCTAGGTCAACTGCTGATGTATTATGATGTATATTGCAGAATCTAATAAGCTTTAGGGAAGAATGGTAAAGCTTGGGCTATTGCTTTGGATATCTCTCAGGCGTTTGACAGGATTTAGCATGCTGGTCTTCTTCACAAGTTGAAAGGTTATGGTATTTCAGGCCAAATTTTCGAACTGATTCAATCTTTATCAAATCACAAAATTAAAGTTATCTTGAATGGCTACTCTTCAAGATTTTTATTAATGCTGGTGTGGGGTGCTATCCTTAGACCGATGTTGTTCTTAATTTTCATCAATAACGTTCCTGATGTCAAAAGTTCTCAACTTGATATCTATACTGATGACAACTATTTACTCCTGGCTCTAAAAAAAAACAAACAAAAAAAAAGACACACAAGCTGTGGTTAACTGGGACAAGGAATGGCTTGTTAATTTTTATCACCTCCAAATTGAAACTGTTCACCTTTAATCCTCTGAGAGAAGCCTTTTTACCTTCCATCAGCATGATTGATGCTAACCTCCAGAAGAGAAACTCATTACATCTTCTCAGGTTAACATTTTCCACTGATATGAAGTGGAAATATTGAATCAATTGCTAGGTTTGCTGCATCAAGCTAGACAATTTTTCTTGCCAAAATCTATCTTACACAATTATAAGTCTACCATTCATCCAGGCTTTGAATATCGCTGCAACATTTGGTTTAGTGCTTCTGCTATGTGTTTAGAGATTCTTTATAAAATTCAAAGAAGAATCTGCAATGTTATTGGTCTTGACCTGGTATCTTGGCTTCAATCAATTTCCCACTGCCATAACATAACTTCCCTGTGCCTTTTCTATAAATATTTCCATGGTAATTGTTCTGATAATCTTTCCTGTATTGTACCTAGACTTTATGAATTTAAGCACAGTACTACAGTTGAAATGACTTGATGTAACCATAAGTTCTATGCAAATAGTTTCTTCCTTCACACTTCTTGCTTGTGGAACTTGTTGCTTTTCAGTCAACTATAGTCTTCAAAAATTTAAATGCAATGTCATTCATTATCTTGTCTCCTTGAATCCTGCTCTTTTATTGTCTCATTCTTTTCTCATATTCTCTCACACTCATAACTCCTTGCTTCTTAGTGCCTTTATTGCCTTGATTTGAGTAATTTAAAAAAAAATAATGTTGCTCTGTGGGACAATCCCAAGTCTAGAACTTGAAGCTTTAAATCTAATCTAACAACAATTTTTCTTGCCAGAATCTATTTTACACAATTACATGTCTTTTCTTTCTTTCTTCTTACAGCTGCTCTTTATTTATTAATGGCTCTCATATTGCATTTATTTCTATGCTAGGTCTGCAAAGGAGGACTTCTTAACCTTGCATATGTACTAATTCATTAAGATGTCTGACTCACCATTCATGCATTATTGGTGCTAATATATTCATCTTTGCTGATTGCATCAGAATATTTTGGCAAGTGTGTTGGTATGAAATAAAAATAACTCTGGGAGTGTAATAATATTTCATTACAGACTTTCAGACAATAGTGGTTAACTCATCATGAAAAATGATGAGAATCTAATAGGGAATGTGAGCGATACTAAATGCGTCTTAAAGAAAAGCTAAGAACTTAAGAGAGAAGAGGAGGGTAAGCATGAGGGAGGCAGGGAAGTAACAGACACATACACCACTTACCCAGATAGGTACGCACTGACTGCAGCATAGCTAAAAAGAACAGCGCATTCTCTACCATTGTCATTTCTTGTTCAGCTTCCAAAGTCACACCCACCACAATTGGTTGTGGAGAAAATGACAACCAATTTGATAAATGGAAACTGGAAAAAACATTAATAAGAAATTAAAACATTTTTTTATTTTTTAAATTCTAAATTATTTAAACCAGTCATGGACAAACTGCAGCCTGCAGGCCACGTGAATGACACACCTAATTTTCATGAGAAAAATAATGTTTATTAAAAGTTTCATTTTGTTCTCACTTGTTCACAAACACACATTCATATACATAACCACATATATATAACAATGATTAGGTATGTTTCTTGAATTTTATAACCTATTGTTGAAAGTAATATTTTCAGTACTTTAAACCATTGACAATTTACACTAAGGAAGATCATAAACATCTTTTGCTTTAGAAACAGGATAAATATTTTTTGGCAAATGTACCTGGATTTATTGGAATAAAACTAATGGTACAGAAAGTACTTGAATGTGGTTGTAGATGTGCAGAAATAATTAACAGTTTTAACCTGTACAAATTTTATTAATCATACTTATTATAAAACCCAGGTTGTGTGTGTGTGTGTGTGTGTACACGTTTATATATTGGATCGGATTTCCCACATTTTTCAACTGATTTCAACAAAACTTCACAGGACTACGTAAAATTACCTTGCGGTGGTTCTGACAGTGCCAAAAATTGGAAAAACACAATTGTTTTTGTACAAAATCAATTTGAAAACACGATTAAGAGGCATCGCAAAAATGAATGGGGGACAACTTATATCGAGTTATACTTATTATAAAACCCAGGTTGTTTGTGTGTGTGTGTGTGTGTGTGTGTTTGTTTATATATGGGACCAGATTTCCTACATTTTTCAACCGATTTCAACAAAATTTCACTTTTTTGGCAGGTAGTGTTTCTTATTGGCTTGCACACTTTTTTCTTTATCTTTACATTCAGAATGCTTTAAAAATTCCATTTACAAGACAATTGTTTATAATAAAATTCTATTCAATCAGTAGGCTCATAATGATTGAAAACAATGTTTTTGTTTGAGTTTGGGTTTGACCAATTCCTTGAAAAAAAAAAAAAAAACAACTAATTAAGATATGCGTGTCCGTCAACCTTAAACAACAATCTTTGTCAATTTTATTTTTCAGTCTTTATGATGGTCGATACTTGATCTATCTCTTACTGTTACATCTCCGGGCAACGCCGGGCTCTACTGCTAGTTCTTTATAATAACTCTGCTGCCCTGTAGGGTTTGCTTTTTGAGGCAAAGACTAGGTGAAGGAAAACTCTGATATAAAACCAACAAGACCCCAATGGCGGAGCATAGTAGTGATGGTGGAGGAAGGCAACACCTGTCGGGCAGGTGATAAGGCGAGACTTGAAAAAAAATGAGAACCCAGCAGCCCAATGCAACTAGCATCATGGAGGTCGCCTGTCTCGTTTCTCTTGAGCCGCGGTGGAAGCGATGCTGGCCGAGTGTGTGTGCGTGGACATCATGCAGCCACGACCACCTAAAACAATATCCTCAGCAACTGGCATTCTGTTGTTTCTTTTTCTTTTCTTTTTTTCACCTATTTTCATCCTTTCACCTCCATCATCATCACCCAAGTCCTGTGGCGATAGCACCGCGAGCAACAGGAGCAGGCCTGAAATGCTGGAAGCCTTCAGCCCGCGAGTGCACACAGGTGGTTGCTCTCTGGTGACATTGCTGTGACACCCGAGTTTGGCAGCTGGATCCATGACTGGGCTGGCCTATTGAGGACCACTGCAGCCCACCCCACATGGGGAAGCCCCTAGAAAAGGTGGGGCAAACATCAGACATGGCGACACATCTGGCTGGCGGACATCCCTCTACTGCGGTCCTAACAATGCAAAAAGTTTAAACAATAAAAATATCCTTACCCTTGGTGCTTGGAACATCCGCACCCTCCAAGATGTGGCGAACACTACCCACTCGGAAAGACGCACAGCCCTCATCTGCAAGGAGCTTGCCCGATTCAACATAGATGTGGCGGCCCTCAGTGAGACTAGACTGCCTGAGGAGGGCAACATCAGGGAAGCTGGAACAAGTTATCTTCTGGAAGGGGAATGCATCCGAGGAGCTGCGCAGACATGACGTTGGCTTTGCCATCTGGTCACAGCTTGTGCGGCAGCACAACCTCACTCCCATGGCCATCAGTGAGTGTTTAATGACTGTCCACATTCCCATCATGCGGGGCAGACACATCACCCTGATTGCAGTATACGCACCGACTCTGACCTCACCTGACGAAGACAAAGCCGCATTTTACACCCAGCTCGACCATACCATCCAGAGAGTGACCGTCAACGACAAGCTCATTGTACTGGGTGACTTTAATCCCAGAGTAGGCAGGGCCCATTGCCTGTGGGAGGGAATAATTGACCACCACGGTATCGGGAACTGTAATGCCAACGGTCAACTCCTACTGGGTCTCTGTGTGGAACATGAACTTGTTGTGACCAACACTATTTTCAGACTCCCGAATCGACAGAAGACAACATGGAGGCACCCCCGGTCCCAACACTGGCACATTCTGGACTATGTCCTAACCAGAGCCAGAGACAGGGGAGACGTCCGCATCACCCGATCCATGCCAGGAGCGGACGACTGCTGGACGGATCACAGGCTCCTGATCTCCAGACTATTCATGAGGACAGTGTACCACACCGACGCTTTGACTGTAGCAATCTCCGCGTCCCACAGCTGGCACAGAATTTTAGAGAAGCCTGCGAACGCCACCTTGCAGACCCAGTGGATCAGGCCACTGTGGAGCACCACTGGACCACCCTCAGAGACGCCATCGGCTACTCAAACAAGAAAAGACAGGACTGGTTTGATGAGAGTTACGGGTCCATCTCGCCCCTCATTGAAACTAAACGTCAGACATGTCTGACTATGGAGAACCAGCCTACAGCTACCAATAAATGTGCTCATAAACAAGCCGTAGCTAACTGCCAAAGAGGCATACAAGAAGCCCAGAACACCTAGTGGCAAAGAAAAGCAGCAGAAATACAAAGCTACGCTGACCAACGAGACCTGCGCAGCTTTTATGCAGCAACCAAGGAAATTTTTGGTCGCACACGCTCATCAGTGGGCGGACTAAAGGATGTGGACGGGGCTACAACCATCACCGACAGCAAGGATATTCTGGCAAGGTGGAGGTCTCACTTCGAGAACCTCCTCAACGACCAGGTCAACACGCCAGACGATCTCCTGTGAATGACCCCGCAGCATCCTGTCCGTCACTGGATGGCACTACCACTCTCCATCCAGGACTTCAAGTATGAGACCCGGCAAAGCACCAGGATCCGACAACATACCACTGGAGCTCCTCACCCACAGTGGCCCCAAGATGAGGAACTGTCTCATGCTCCTTATATTGAAGATTTGGGAGACAAAGACCTTCCCCATCGACTTCCGCGATGCAACGGTCATGACAATATTCAAAAAGGGAGACCGTGAGAACTGCAACAACTACCAGGGAATTTTTACTGCTAAGCATCGCCAGCAAGATCTTCGCCTGCATTCTCCTAGACCATCTCCTCGTCCTCGCCAAAGATGCCCTGCCAGAGTCCCAGTGAGGTTTTCGACCTTCCCGCGGGACTATTGACATGATCTGTGCACGACAAATACAAGAGAAGAGCCTCGAACAGTAACAGCCCGCAATTTTCATCTTTTGGGACCTAAAAACGGCCTTCGATAAAGTACCCCGACCTGCTTACTAGGTTTGGCTGCCCACCCAACTTTGTCGCCCTGGTGCGCCCTGCATGACGGAATGGTGGGGAGAGCATGCCACCAGAACTCCCTCTCAGACCCATTCCTCATTATTGGTGGCCTGAAGCAGGGGTGAGTTCTGGCACCAACGTGTTTCTCTCTCTACACAGCAGCAATGCTAAATAAGATACCACCAGACACCCTGAATTGACCTCTGTTACCACTTGGATGGAGGAGTTTTCAACCTCGCTTGACTTTGTGCCAGATCCAAGACCACCATGTGTTCGGTACGGGAGCTGCAGTACGCTGACGACAATGCCACCCCAGGTCAGACTGCAGAGGACCTCCAGTCACTAGCGAATGCATACATGGTCTATGAACGATTTGGAATGCAGGTCAATACAGAAAAGACCAAATTATTAGTTCAACCACCACCCAGACTGCCGCTCCCAAACACTAACACCACTGTCAATGGCCAACCGCTGGAGCAAGTAGATCAGTTCTTGTATCTGGGGAGCATTCTGACATCAACACCCACATGCAGAAAGGACGTGGAGAATAGAATCAGGGCAGCCCACTCCACCTTTGGCCGACTCAACTGCCGCATATTTAAAAACCATGCACTGACAATGGCCACCAAAATCATGGTCTTTTGGGCAGTAGTCCTCTCCACCCTTTTATATGCTTGCAAAACATGGACCCTATATAGAAGCGAGGTAAAAATGCTAGAACGCTTCCAGCAACTGAAACTAAGGCAAATCCTTAACATCTCTTGGGAGAGCTACACCACCAACACAGACCCTCAGTGAGCAGTGTTGAGGCTACTATCATCTACCACCGCCTCCGCTGGGCAGGACACATCCACAGGATGGATCCTTCCAGGCTCTCCAAAAAAATCCTATATGGTGAGCTGGCCATTGGGACCAGACCACGAGGATGTGCTACAAGGACCAACTAAAGCGCACCCTGACACTTACCAACATCAGCTCGTCCTCGTGGGAAGAAACTGCCAGGGACTGAACGACATGGAGGAGATCAATACGTGATGGCATCGCGGACTTCGAGGAAAGGAGGAGGGAGAATGAAGAGACAAGGCAACTAAGGAGAAGAGAGCACTGTGAACGACCCTGTCCTTCCCTTACCCTCCCCTGTGAGCACTGTCCGCGACTATTCCACCACCGACTGGGCCTCACAAGTCATGTCAAACATAAACATCAACCGTGAAGATAGGACTTAAAAAATTGACAGAACCCAATACTCAGACACGACTGGGAGCCGACAAAAATAACTCAAAGTTGTTAATTTTATTTACATGTGAATATTTAATTTTGGTTTGGTTTGGTTTATTTAACGGCATATCAACCTCAATGGGTTATTTAATGCTGACAACATTTTAGGATACATTCGTATGAATAGAGTATGTATTCTTTGGTTTAGATTGGTTTGGTTTATTTTGTTTAATGGCATCTCAATCTCAATGGGTTATTTAATGTTGACAAAAATTTTTATTGCTGGTAATATTTTGTTTTGTCAAAAATCTGTTTCTGGTAATATGTTTCCTTCAAAATTGTATTGCTGGTAATAATTTTTTTCAAAAAAGTATTGCTGGTAATAGTTAACTATTTGCCCATAGCTGGGACCCTAACAGGTGCTACCACCCTGGGTCAGGGTGGACCTGGGAACATCAGCAATTAAGAGGTGGTTCCACGCTCCTCAAAACCTCCTGATCAGAGGCCTTGTTGCTTGACGTAGTTTAACGTCTTACCCAGGGCGCGGATCTAGTTTAACGTCTTACCCAGGGCGCGGATCTAGTTTAACGTCTTACCCAGGGCGCGGATCTAGTTTAACGTCTTACCCAGGGCGCGGATCTAGTTTAACGTCTTACCCAGGGCGCGGATCTAGTTTAACGTCTTACCCAGGGCGCGGATCTAGTTTAACGTCTTACCCAGGGCGCGGATCTAGTGTAACGTCTTACCCAGGACAAGTTTTCTAATTTTAGACACTACACTGTTCAGTAATAAGCAGGTTTTTTAATTTTATAATTTTCTTTGAGTTCTTTATGAAAATTTACCATATTATATTTTTTATGTTCACTGTAATTTTTAAGATAATCAATTCTGCAGAAATGGACATTTTTTTTTTTTTACTTTTAACACATTAATGACTGTTATAAAATCCAGTATTGTCAAAACTAAAAAAAAAAGACATTAATTATAAGTTTTTGTCTATAGCCCATTAATGCCCTACTATAAAATACAGTATTAAATGCCTAAATTAAAATTGGTTTCTGAAAAGAAGAAAAAATAAGGGAAAAAAGAATAGTGAAGAAAAAAGAAAGCTGATATTCATTATACATTTTTATCTATATAACCTATTAATTTCCCACCTGTCGAAAAATGGGACAATGGACATTAATAGATTAAACTTTCATTCTCTAATACTGGATACTACTCTATTTTATGGGTTTGGTTTGGTTTGGTTTGGTTTACAGCATATCAACCTCAATGGGTTATTTAATGCCAACAAAATTTTTATTGCTGGTAATATTTTGTTTTCTCAAAAATCTATTTCTGGTAATTTTTTTTCTTCAAAAATGTATAGCTGGTAATATTATTTTAAAAAATGTATTGCTGGTAATATTATTTTAAAAAATGTATTGCTGGTAATATTTTTTTTTAAAAACATATCGCCAGCAATATTTTTTTCAAAAATATATTGCTGGTAATAGTTTTTTTTTTCCTTCAAAAATTTATCTGAGGTAATAATTTTTTTTACAAAGTATTTCTGGTATTAAAACCTATTTTTACACTTTCATAATGCTTTTTACCTCAGTTTGGGGGTTAACCATCTGCCCATAGCTGGGACCCAAACAGGTGCTACCACCCCAGGTCAGGGTGGACCTGGAAACACCAACAATTAAGAGGTGGTTCCACACTCCTCAAAACCTCCTGATCAGAGGCCTTGATGTTGGACACAGTTTATCATCTTAGCCTGGACGTAGATGTAGTTTATTGTTATACCCAGGACAGACTATTTATGGAGTTTGATTGGTTGAGTCATTAGTAAAGATATGAACAGTGTATTGGGAAAAAAGAGTGAATTTTTTCTGAAAGAATTTAGCAGGTGACCAAGAAGTCTCTTGATCCCAATCTTGCCAGCAAAATTGGCACCATCATAAAGAAGTCTGTCAAAAATTGTCCTCTTGAATGTAACAAAAGCATTATCGGCAATATTTGATAAAGGTGACTGACAAAATTTCAGAAGAATTAAAAGCAAATAACAAATATTCAGAAATTTTCTTTACACATATTTAAAAGTAGGTTTGACTTCTGACAAGAAATAAAATATTGAGAAAACATTGATTTCATGCCATTTGTATAAAAGAAAAATCCTGAGACTTGTGCAACAATAGTGACACAATGAGGTCAGTTAATTTAAGGTAAAGTTTTAATATAAAAAAAAGGATTGTTTACCTGTCAATGACAGTTTGAACAAAATCATCAGGATCCAGTTTGGCAGCACAAACCTACAAATAAAAATGAAGATAAAAAATAAAAAATTATATATATGTATGTGTGATCTTAGAACACTGTCATGGTCTACCGAGCTGTTGTCATCTCCAAAGA
Organism: Acanthosepion pharaonis; assembly: GCA_903632075.3. NCBI lineage: Eukaryota > Metazoa > Mollusca > Cephalopoda > Sepiida > Sepiidae > Acanthosepion > Acanthosepion pharaonis. The sequence goes on from CAHIKZ030005372.1 coordinate 459,992, forward strand.
AAATGCAGAGCTCCATCCCTTGAACCCTCTTACCCTACCATGCTGTGCCTGCAGACGTCTCTTCAGATCCAAAATAGGACTCATTTCACACAGAAGGAAATGACTATGAGCATCCCAAGATTCGGCAACAAGTTCTGTCAATGGTGTGTGTGTGTGTGTGTGTGAGTGAGTGAGAGAGAACACACATATATATATATATATATATATATATATATATATATATATATTCTCTCTGTGTATTTAGCAAGTGTTCTTTAAGGCAAATATTATTAAAAACAACATTTTCTGCCGATTAATTTTAATGATCAACTTTTTCAAAATTACAAACAATCTTTCACAGACAAGGAGGAAATTCTGTTAGAAATTGTCCAAAGTTCATTTCAGAATAGAAGTACAAGATATATGATCCAAGCTTTCAATTTTCTTAAGTCATCATCAGGGTAGGTAGAAATGTCACACCTCACTTATATCATGATACTCTTTGCCTATGTCACAACATTTACTCGTTCTACGAAACTCACTGATTATCACGGTATGTTTCATATTTGAAGGCAATCTTCAGGGCTGAAGATTGTGCTCAAGCATGAAAGATTGTTGCCGCTTGGTGTTGACCACAGTGTCCACTTTTATATTTACATATGCTCTACGTCTGATACTAAGTACTTTTACTTACCCATAAATATAGCATATCTTAAAACTATATTTTAACACACACACGTGTGTGTGTGTGTGTGTGTGTGTGAGATGTCATACAATTTTTGGGGCCTATTGAATCTCTACAGATTTACTATCCTAATAGGCATCTCAACTGATAGAATTTATTTGTTTGATCAGAGAAGCATGTTAAATAAGAGCTTTCTAAATTGTCTTATATATTTATATATGTTGTCATTTTTTATAGCAAGTATAGACAAATTAGTATCTGTCTATATTTCTGAGATGAGATGCTGTCAAGATGCATGTGTTACATCAAAGTCTTCCTTCTATTATTTGGATACCTCACAGTGGGTTTAGCATGTGCCTGGATACCAAACCAAGATTTTCTCCATCCCAACACCATATACATACGCATATTTATTATCTGGTTTGTATGTAATCCAGTAAGCCTTAAAAAAAAAAAAAAAAAAAAAAAGGCAAAGTATAGAGAAAAATTTATGAGGCTGGGATGAAGAGGACATTACCTGCATCAAGAAAAGGTCAGCATCAAGCATAGAATAACAAAAATGGCACTGCACATAGGTCATAGCTTGACCTCTGATCTGCAAGCCATTTCGTAGCCACATGTTTGCTGCAATTTCAGCCATGCCAACCTACAAAGATCAAAAGAAAAACATACAGACACCAGAAACAAAAATGACATCTGAAAAAACTCTTTGCAAAGAATGTTAAAAAAAGGGGGGAGAAGCTTTTGAAAGGAAGTCTTAGTTGATAGCTCTAATACTTATACAATGACTTCAGTATATATATATATATATATGTATGTATGTGCGTGTGTGTGTGTGCATAAACATGCATGTATGTATGTATGTGTGCATATACACTAGAAACAAGGATATAACCAAAAGTGGATGTTTAATAATAAACACTACATGAATTGTAGGGAAAGAAAAATATATATATATATATATATATATATATATATATATATATATATATATATATATATATATATATATAAAATGGACTCTTTCACATCATCATAAATGTATGAAGGTCTGGCAACTCAGCCCCTAGAACTGAACAGTCAAACTACCTGCACATATGATTTCATTAAAGTGGTGACAGCTTGTGCAGAACTATCCACACTTTTTGGAAGAACTGAATACAGAGAATTGGTGCACAGTGTGCCATGAAGTCTCCAAAACAGTCCTCCTCAGGTTTTGAATTAAGAGATGTCCTTCTCCTAGACTGGTTGCCAACCAAGGCTAAAGAACCCAGTCTGTCCTACTATTTAACCCATAGGTAGTGGGAAGAAAAGATAGATTTATACCATTCCCAATAGTATTTGCATTTAAATGAATGTAACGAACTCGGCTCTCTGATTTCTCATTCTGAGCCACTGTCTATTGCATGCACACACATATTTTGATTCATTCAATGATCATGTAATGTTGATCTTTCAGAACAAAAAGCAAAAAATAAGGATAGTTTTTCCACTTGTTTTTTTTCCCAATTAAGCATTATTTAAATTCTAATTAAACAAACAAAATTAAATGTTCTGTCTACCAATTTCAAGATCTGCCAAACATTATTCCGAAAATTTGGCTCATATGAAACACAAAAACAGTGGCCTAAATATATTACTTGCATGACATAATTACTTTAAAAATTTTTTTTCTCTAGCAAGGTGGAGTACTTTACACCTACCTGTATTCGCAGAGGAAACATGAGCAGACATTTAAGCATATCTGTGGGAGGGAGCAGCTCATCCAGAGAGACATTTTGGTGTTGGACAGCATGAGCAATGAAAGTTGCCAGATAACGATGGAGTGGCAGATGGAAAGCAAGTTGCAGAGAATTGGGCTGAAAAAAAAAACACACAAACAAGTCATAAACACATGTATCACAAATAGAAAAGAACTAATACATTGGTCCTAATTTTTAAATTTTTTTTTTAGTCATTTTAATTCAAGTAAGGCAATAAAGCCATTAAGACACAAGGTGTTACTAAGTGTTAGAAAATGCAAGAGAAAAAACAAAGACCATTAAGGGGAGAATAATAAAATAACAGGAATTAAGACAGAAGATAATAATTGATATTACATTTAAATTTTTGGAGATCAAAGTTGACAGGAAAGCAAGAAGCTGGAAGAGAGATTCTCAAGTGGGATGTGCAAGAGAAGAAACTATTAGCATAGAACACATAGTTACATCTAGCCATTTCAACTGTAAAAGGATAAGACCTTGCCACCAATCTAATACCATGCTTAAATTCATAGTCTAGATACTATAGAGGAAAGTTCATCAGAACAATTATCATAAAAGTATTTATAGAAAAGGCACAGGGAAGCTACATTATTTTCATCAACAACCTTCATGATGTATCAGTTCTTAACTCAGTATCTATGCTGATAACTATTTACTCCAGTCTGAATAGTAAGTCTGATTAGTTTGATAAGATCAATTTGGCAATTGACCCCAAAAATGACCTATTATGTTAACTGGAGAAAGGAATGGCTTGTTAATTTTAACACCTCCAAAATGAAACTACTCTTTTTTAATCATCTGTGAGAACCCTTTTGCCTTTCATCAGCAACTCTAGGAGAGCAACTCATTGCTCCTTCTCAGGCTAATGTTTACTGCTGATATGAAATGTAAAGATTAAATTGAATCAATTGTTAGGTTTGCTAACGTTGGGTCACTGTGTAGTGCTATACAGTTTTTCTTGCCTGAATCTATCTTACACATTTAAAAGTCTACCATTCGTCCATGCATTGAATATTGCTGCCATATCATAGGATTTGTTTAGGATTGAGTTGCCAGCCACTTCTAAAGTTTTCTCATTCTCTTTCATTCCCACATCTTAGTGGCATTATTGCTTTGCTTGGAGTGAATTGATATAAAAAAATAAATTAAATATAAAGTAAACATCTGAACCATAAGAAAAATACCAAGAAAGCCTTTAATGTTTTAAAATTAATGTTTTGAATAGTCATGTGGAATATCCATCAAGAAAATATAGTGGGCTTGTTGATTTACCATCTAAAAACTTCAAAATCTGTTTATGGCAATTTAGCCAATCAAATACTGAATTGTTTAAATGATTAACTCAAAAAATAGATACAATAGTTTTTGTTATACCTGCATTTATAACAGATCTTATTTGAAAATAGAGCCGTGTATTTACTTTTATTGTGTCAACTACCCAATTTATTTTTTTACAAGCATTAATATCTCTTATTGTAATAGCCAAGACCTTTTTGTTTGCTCCCTTGAGATACAGGCATTGCAAAATGGTACTAGCAAAATTATTGTAACCAGAAAATTTGATATACTTAAACATTTTGAAGTTCTTTATTTTCATATCATAATTTATAATTATTTCTTTTTAAATAAACCATTAAAAACACAGGCAATATCATACTTTATAATTCTTACATTTTCAAAATAAACTATTAAAAAAAATGTAAAACTTGCTTACTTCCTTTTACTCCTAAGCTGGGATCTAAATGTTAAGGGCAGATAATGGACTAATGCGAATAATGAATCAATTTAAACAATTTACCTTCATTTAAGCAACAAATGTTTAGGTAAGCATGGTGAAATAATGGATAAAGTCTTGTATAGAGGAATCGGAGTAAAGTTCAAATTCTGGGCAAGTTTATTACATTCACTTATGCGCAAATACCTTTGGGAAATTATCTCTTCTCCCTCCAACTATGGGTAAATAGCAGGACAGACTGAGTCCTGTAGCCTTGGGTGGCAACCAGTCTAGGAGAAGGAAAACTGAATTCAAACCAGACTGAAAAGGGTTGAGCTCAGTCAGGCCATCTTGCCCAAGATACACCACTGCTACTATGGCTGCAGTACGTGTGATGCCCCCATGACCCTAATGGGTTACAGGACTAGTGATCCTGCTTAGGTAGGAAATATTTAAGGAGAAACATACTGGCAAACATAAATTATGAAAACAATATTTATTTGATGTCACAGCTGACCTGTTTATTATAAGTTCAGTACTGGTATTACAAAGCAGTTCTAATTATAAAGAATTAAAGAAATAACTTTTATTTTTAAAGTGATCAGTTTTTAGTCAAGTATAGAGTTTGATCCCTTATATATACTTAAAGGAACACTGATAAATTTTGATGTGCATCTGTATTTATAGACATGCACAAACAACAAATACATCCCTTCTGATTTCTTGCTTCACTGCCACCTACAATATTTAAATGCAATGTCAATTGCAGTCTTCTGTCTTCCTGAATCATATTCCTTTGTTCTTTCCTCACTTCTCACTAAAGTCTTCTCATTCTCTTTCACTCCCTGCATCATAGTGGCATTATCATCTTACTTAGTGTGAAATGAAAAAAAAAAAAAAAAAAAGATTATACATATATACACACATATATTTATATATATATATATATATATATATATATATATATATATATATATATAGAGAGAGAGAGAGAGAGAGAGATCAGTTCTAAATACAAATAATGCCATCTGTTTATATTTTTGAGATGAAGTATTGTAACTATTTACAATCTTTACATTGTTTAGACTATTATCCTAATCTTTGTCATATTCACATTTTTCAGTTCAAAATTCCAACGTATATCACCTGAAGAAGGGCATTGCATACAAAAGTTGTTAATATGACAATAAAGATGAGCACAATAGTCTGAACAATGTAAAGTGTGTAAATAAATAATGTTATGAATCATTTTTTTAAATATGTCAGCTATTCACACTTAACAATATTTTTTTTGAAGGACAGCCTGTCATTCACTTAATAAATCAGTGACTTTTATACTTTAAGATTCGGATTCATAGGTTTTTTTTTCTTTCCTGAATTAGAAATAAAAATTATCAACAAACTTCATGATAATTTACACCTAAATCACAAAATGTTCTGTTTCACATTGAAATGAGTTCAGAGTTCAAATATTACTTTAACCCCAAAAAGCAGTTTACCTTCGACTTTGGGAGGAAATTGATTGAATCAAACCAGTCTTGCAGAGTCTCCAAGCAAGCATGAATCATCACTCTGCTATACTCTGCAGTGTCCTGAAATTGATTAAAAAAAAAAAAAAAACATTAATTATTTTTTATATAACAAATGAATTGATCTGATTCTTCAAATGATGTAAAACTATATTTCCTTGTGGAAACAAATTTCAAGATTTAAGGAGAAAAAAAAAGTTTTCAAAAAGGAAAACCAAAAAAGAAAAGACACAAGCCATTGATAGTGAATCCAGTCATTATTCACTACTCCATGAACAAATATCATTATATTAGTGTATATACAAGTATAATTTGAACAGAGAATTACGAATCGCTTGAGGAAATAGATTTGGGATTATGAAGAAGCCTGGCAAAACATATGAAACAAATTTTTGCATGGGTTTTTATACATAATTTCTTTTCTTTTTATAAGCAACTTCAGATTATGACAATTACTTTGGTTGCTTAATTTTTGCACAAGCATTAGTACTCAAATATTTTTGTTTGGCTCGAATAAAAGAAAGACATTGTAATGTAACTAAAATAAAAGTAATTGGTTGTTTTTGTCTTGAAGCATATCAACCTTTATAGGTTATTTAATGCCAAAATCTAAATATTTTGTATGCAATTTTATTTTGCTTTTGGATATAATAATGGTTTAGTGATACAAGTCTTACTAATTAATCCATAGCTGGAGAAGAGGTGGATTCATGCCTTTCCCAAGGGTATTTGTGTGTAAGTGAATATAACAAACTCGAAAAGAATTGGAACTCAGCTCTCCAATTAACAAATCCAAGCCATTATCCATTACACCAACTCCAAATCCAATACAAAACCCAGTATTTCTAAGCAGTCACCCATCTAGGTTCTGGCCAGGCTTGATGTTGCTCAACTTTGGTGATTGTACATGAACCAGTGTTGCAACGTGATGTGGCCATGAGACAGTAAAATTCATAGAATTCTTGAATACAGTATAAAATAATGTCTTTAGTGACAATTTTTATTTAATTTTACAGCTTTCTTTCTTTTTTATTTTTACAGTAGCTTAAGCTACAATGACATCAGTATGGAGTTGCTTAAGATTCAGGTAAATTTGAGTACAGTTTTAAAAAAACAAAACAAAAATGCATTACAAGTGTTATGGTACAGGATGCAATTCCTGGAAAACTGTAATGATACAACCGTCTTACATTTGGGACACCAAGAAAGAAAGCAAAAGTAACAATAAGTCAGATATTACATTAATGAGAACCACTTTTATCCTTGTTCAACTCAGAGCTGTACTTCTAGTGGCTGAGATTTTCAAAGTCAACATTAAAGAACAAACTGAATATCTTTTTGAGAAAAACAGAAGAATCAAACAATTCTTTTTTTAAGATGCTAGACAAAATATTAAAAGAAAAGTTTGATTTCTCCTTAAATGGAAAACTCTCTTAGATCAGAGTCTTTTGAGAGTACTTCCTTCCCAGCAATGAAGCAAATAAAGTCTGAATGAGCAGATGTAAACTACACTCAGCTATCAGAAATTGTGTAATTGTCCAGCATAGATTCAAGAGCTGTGGTTTTTCTAAGCATAGCTTAGATGTGGCACAAGACTGAAATTATGGAACACCTAGTGAGGATTGAGCTCACACTGCAATCATAATTGATCGAGCAAGACAAGCTAGCTAACCATTACATCACATCAAAGTGCCCCAAAGATTTCCAAGGCAAATGAATCTTTTACAAACTGAACAAATTGTTAGAAGCTCTTATGGAAAAGAGTGGGCTCATTTTTAATTAACATATGAGACAGGGTAATTCAACCATATTTGTTAGCCAAGAATGAAGAGTTTAATCTTTGGGAGGATTAGCATTAGCAATTTCCATAACAGTTATCTGAAAGGTAAAAGAGCATTCTACCAAACTCAGCAATTTCCAAAACTCAAAGCTCCCTCACCAATATCTTATTCAAACCAACCAATCAATGCCAACCTCAAAGTCAAGGGACCAGTACATAATGCTCCTCCTCCCACTAACACTTTACTAATGACTAATATACCAAGATGGTTAACATTTGGCTGGTTGTCATTAATACAGCAAGTCTTGGTATCAAGAAATCACTTAAGTAGTTTTACCAACAATTTACAAGTTTTGTGACTCATATTTAGACTAAAGCCCAAGCAGTACTCCCTGAGGGTATATTTCTATGAACAAAGTAGCCCAATAAATATGCATACTATTTACATCATTTGGGCTGTTGCCCTCATCTTTATTGTCATATTCACGATCTTTCTGCTGTTGTACACTTTGATCCTATTCAGGTGATATATGTCGGAATTTCAAATCAAACTCTTTATTTAGTCGATGGGGGTAAATTCCAATGTATATCACCTGAGGAAGGTTGGAGTGTACAAAGGCCGAAACATCATGAATATGACAAAGATGAGAACAAATAGCATAATTAGTTACAATATCTCATCTTAGTAGTATTGACAAATATGCAAATGTTTAAAATGGATTCTAATGAATTAATATCAAAAGATTTTCCTTTAAATTATCATCATTGTCCCTAACCTTGCTGGTAACAGGAGTTGGTTCATTCTTTAAGTCAGTGGTGCCCAAACAGTGTGGCGGAAGAGGATAGCAGGTGAGGCGGAATGACTAAAAGACACTCAAAGATCTAGAAACAGTTTAAAACAATTCATATGCAAAAAATAAATATGATTTCAAAATTTAAAATATTATTATGGATTACTTGTAATTGCATGCATGAGTACCAGTATAAATGGGTATAAATAATTATTGACTGATTTTATCATTGATATTTTTGCATTATATCAAGTATTAAGAATATAGTAACTAGGGTCTGCAAACTGGAAGAGAGAGTTATCAATGATAATGTTCTGAATTTGAATCTGCGGTTATCTCCCTTTAACCCTCACTCTGAACCTTCTTTGTTGTAGAGCTGTTTGTGCATTTTCCCCCAAGACTTCCCTTTGGCGAGGTGCGAGCAAATTTTCATTCCAAAAATGCAGCCCAGAGAAAAAAGTTTGTGAACCACTGCTTTAAGTGAACAAATAAAACAGCGAAAAATGAAAAATTTTTTAAAAAACATTTTTAATTATGAGAAGTTTATAAGGCTATTTTTTTTTATTTATTAAGTACACTCAATATAAGGCTCAAGAGCCACTCAAAGTAAAGTGCTACTGTTAAAATGGTTATGATAAATGAGGTATATGATATGATTTAAATAAAAGGTGAAGATTATAAGGCAGATAATGAATGACCTTTGACTTGAAGAGGTTCAGGGAAGCAGAAATGTGAGAGTCTGTTGAAGATCTTAAGAAAAAGCTGTCCAAGTGGAACTTTCTCATTACATTTGGGATATGGAGAAAAATGAAGATTATTTGACTCCCAGTTGAATCCTAGTGTGTCCAGTTCCTTTCATACTAATGCAGGTGTCCCACAGGGCTCCACCTTTGGTCCTATTTTGTTTTTGATTTTCATTAATAACCTTCCTGATGGCAACAGCTCTCAGCTTGGTATCTATGCTGATGACACAACCATTTACTCCTGTTTCGATAGTAAGTCTGATCAGTTCAATAAGGTCAAATTGGCAGCTGATACCCAAAACCATCTTCAGTCTGTTGTTAACTGGGGCAAAAGATGGCTTGTTAATTTTAATACTTCCAGAATTAAACTGCTCTCTATTAATCATCTGAAATAACCATCTCTGCCATCCATCACTAACGACATCAATTTACAGTTGAGCTGGCTAGATGTAACTGTAAATTCTATTCTAACAGTTTCTTTTCTCACACTTCTTGCTTGTGGAACTCCCTTTTGGTTTTGTACTTTCCAGCCAACTTTAATCTGCAAAAATTCAAAAGCAATGTCAATTACTATCTGCTGTTCTCTTGATTACTTTTCCTCTGTTCTCACGTGTTAGCAATGTTCCTGTTTGACACTTCCACTACCAGTTACCCCTTGCATCTGTGGCTTTAGTGCCTAGCTTGGATTGAACTAAAAAATGGTGTATCCTAGTTGTAAAGTTCTGAAGTGGTGGAACTAAAGAATGGAGCTCATCTAAACATTTGCCATGGAAATAGTACAGTAATAGGCTTACAACATTGCATCTTTGGTAAAGAGGCTGTAGGCTTGAGAATGAGTCTTCCCACTAGACCATGTGATGGATTTTGAACTATCAAGATTGAAAAGTGAGGATTGAACAACTCCAACAACCCAGATATGACAGCAATAGTCTATATTTGGACTAATCTGACTTGTCAAGATAAAACGTAGCAGAAGGAGTCAGTTACTTCCTTGAGTGATAGAATGAGCCAATCATTTTCCTAGCACCTTTAGTAATGAATCTTATATGAGTTCACTTGAGATCGGGACTGAACTTGACATCCAATAGACATTCAAAGTATTGAACATCATTGAGACAGCAACCACTCACAAAAAAAATTAAAATCCAAAATCGTGGACTAAATCAGGTAAATCTAGAAAAGAAATAACTAAACTATACTTACTTTATCTTTGCAGTGAGAGATCAGATAAGACATTGGAGAAGCAGACATTTCTAGTTCAGCAGAGAAAGCAGCATAATAAGTATCGGGTTCAAATTCTACGTGCTGAGTTAGTTCCCTTTGGTTGAGGTTGCAACCTGTTAAGTAAATGGAAAAAAATTGAAATCAAGACACAATAAGTCAACTTCACAGCAGCAAAGATTTGAGATATCAAAAAAAAATTGCAGAGCAAATAATTAGGTGACTTGGATTAATTTTTGTTGAGACAAAATAAAGAATTGTTCATAGCTTTTAGAGTTGGGATTCTCAAAGTGGATGGTACTGCCATTCTTGTTGATAGTTAGGAAAAACGAATCAGCTGAAATGAGAGCGACAGGGTAGTATTGGAACTAAGTAATATCTTTTTTTTACAAAATCTATGACAAAACTTTAAAGAAGATATAATCTCAACAAAGAATAAAATTAACATATGTTTTATACATAAATGCATAGTTTTTATTAAATTTTGTGTGAGAATATGATACATAAATTTCTATATATATTAGAATAAAGTGTATAAAATGGGATACAGAATCCAGATAAAGTTTGAAGAATATGACAAATGGAAATCCATTTTATTGAAACTAGATTACACATTTCGCATTCGCTAGGATTCATCAGATTAAAATTGAAGGAAAGAAGTGTGTCTGTGTGTGTGTGTGTGTGGAAGGTCCATCTTGAATAAAGACAGCAACTTCCAAATGTGGGTAACAACCAGGATAACATCAGTCCAACATTTGCTGGTAATCTCTGCTATTCACTTTCAAACCTTTTTCAATGAACACTAAAGGTGATTTTGTACCATCAGAAGTGATAGCAGACCAAACCATGTCACCAGTTGTTTTGTTTCTTGAAATGTGTTCTGACAGTTTTGGGAATGTTTCCTGGTGAAGTGATGTAAACCCAATTGCTTTGGCAGTTGACCACAGCCTCAACAATAAAAAACTTCTCATCTGAACAAACAAAAACTGTCTGCGGTATCTCCTTCAACATTTTCTTCCATCTACCAAGCTATTTTTACCTCAAGGCATTTGAGAGCAGCTGTCATCATTGAATCTTGTATTATTTTATCCTGAAATACAGAATAAAAACGTTACCTTGAAAATAGAGTAACAGATTGAGCCATATTTTGATGAGTTCTGTACTGTCCATAAACTTCAGGGCAACACTGCGATGTGAAAGCAGATTAATAAGGTCACTCACAATTGGCCAGTAGCAATGATCCTTCATGGCTTTATAGCCACAGTCAACCACATGATGATAATTTACATGATCTGAAAACAAGAGAAGTAATTAAAGTCCAATTATAATGATTATTCTTTGAACTTCTACTTCAAGCAAATAACATTTTAATCTTTTTTCATCTGATAACCAATACATGTAACAACAATCTGATTAAAAAAAAAAATAAAAGCATGTTATGGAATTACATGATTAAAATGTTGATTTGGCCAAAGAATGCATTTAATTATAAAGTATTTATTCCAGCATTTTGCATTCAAGCCTTCCAAAACGTTTAAATACTGAAGGTGCTGTAACTCATACTAAGATACTCTGAAATCTCCTGATGAGTGAACTGAAAAATTATAAATGGGTTTGTCTACAAAACTTTGAAGTTGAAATGCTGAATCAATCAGCAAAGTGACAAATTTTATATCTGTATTAATCCTATATATATTTCTTAAGAGAATCTATTTTTATGAAAGAAACTTCTCAGAGTTCTGGGTCACCTAGATAAAAGACTTCAAAGAACTTTTTGATGTAGTTGATTGACCTTACAAGCGGAGGTCTTTCATCCAGGTATTTGTTGGCTGGCAAAGCCCATTGCAGCAGAAATCTGCTTCAGAGTAGTCCATTTACTACCATTCGCTAATCTGACATGTAAGCTATACCACAAAACCCCAGCAACTCCTGACTAGAGTTATTTTGAACCATTTCTAACTTGTCAATAAGCCTTTATGTCTTTTTCCTTTTTAGCACCTGACCATAATCATTAAAATCATGATAAAACCATGTTTTTGTTTACTATAAAACTTAGTTGGACTTTTTGTCATTCACAATTGCTTTCCTTTATGGAATGGGGGCTTGTCCTAACTAGAAAAAATTGGTTTAAAAATTTCCCAAGCCTTTCACCTTGTTTGTTTCCAGTAAGTAAAATAACTTATAAAAATATCAGATAAAAATTTGAATATTTTAAAACTTGCTATTGTGACCTTGCTATCAAAAATGTCATTTTCTATTGAAAAGTTTTTGTCTTTAGCCAACCTGGTGGAAGCATTTGAATCTTTAAAAAAAAAAAAAAAAACCTGAATTAGTACAACTTGCTACATATTTTAATACAAATACAGCTATGAAGAAAATGGAAATAAAAAATATTGTAGCTGAAAAATTAGTTGAGCAAGAAATTTTACATTCATATAACTTCATAGGAGAATTTCCTCAAAATAATTTACATTTAGAATTTAAAAAACTAGAAATGCAAGCAAGACTAGAATTGGAGAAATTAAAAATTGAACAAAATAAAATTCAAAAAATTGGAAAGAATTTAAAAAATTGAAAATGCAAAAAATAGAAATATATATATATATATATATATATATATATATATATATATATATAAAAATATATATATATTTTCTCAAAATTCCAATTCTCTTTTTCTGACTGATTTCAGCAAAAAATATTCAACTGGTTCCTAAATTTTCAATAAAATCGGTAGAAAATTTAAAATGGCCACACCAATTTTGGTCAACTTTATTACAAAGTGCCTTGATAGGTAGGGCAGCTGAAGTATATTCAGCTCTTAGTATTGAAGCATCAAATTATGATACAGTTAAAGCCGTAATTTTAAATGCTTACAAACTGGTGCCAGAGGCATATAGGCAAAAGTTTAGAAAATATAAAATAATTGGAGAATCAAACTTTTGTGGAATTTACCAGAGATAAGGAAAATTTTTTGATCAATTTTTTGAGCTAAGAAAACTTCAGCAACTTTAATAAATTGTATCAATTAATGCTTATAGAGGATGTTAAAGAAGTCATGATTTATTACTGCATCTTGGAGACAAAGATATTAAAAATATAAATGTGGCAGTAGTCATCTCTGACTCTTATACCCTAATATCAAAAGAATTTTCATGTAATGGGTAATTAAAGACTGAATGAAAATTATGAAAATAAATCGGTAGATCAGTCAATGTCTCAACAAATGTCATATTCTAAATCATGTATGGGTATTACAGCTAGTAAAAAAAATAGTTGTTTTAATAATTCTGTTGAAGTAGAATCAAAAAATTACACTTGCTTCTTGCAAGAAAAAGGAACACATTTTTGATTGCTTGAAGCTTAAAAAGAAACATGAAGCTGAACGCTCTTTTTATCCCCACACTTTTGCTACTAAACAAGCTAATGAACCTTTTCCCATTTTAAAAATTCCTGATAATCAGGATCTTAAGTCCAATTCCTTTTCCATGGAGAATTATAAACTCTTCTTGTCACAGGGATTTGTTTCTATTGGTGATACTATCTGTTTTAAACCTTATTTACATTATTCGGACTATTGTCCTCATCTTTGTCGCCATATTTATCACAACGTTTTGGCCATTGTACGCTCCAGCCTTCTTCAGATGGTTGGAATTTCGAACTGAACCCTTTATTTCGCTCACTGAGGTAGACTGTTCTAGTTCCAAGTGCCATGTTTGATGGATGTCAGTTATCAGCTATCTCCTGCTAATTTCCCTCTGAAAGTTCTCCACTGCCTTAACCAGGTATTGAACTCACTCTTTGGGTCCTGTCACTGGATCTAACCAACGCCTTTATCCACTGTGCAATGTGTCCTTGAGAACACATGGCACAGACAGACTCTGTTTTAAACCTGTTAAAATTTTACAAGATGTCTTAGACCTTGTTGTTAGGTGTGTTAGCATTATCAGACAAAACTTTCACCAATGATTCAGTATTATTATGGGTGTTGAGCTAGGTGTCATTAATCTTTGCCTACATCGTAGTTACTTAAAGTCAGACATAATTACTGGTCCAGTTATTGTAGATGCTCGCCCTACTCTTCCATCAAAGGAGTTTCCATATTACTTAGCATTGATTTGGCTGGTATGAAAGTTGTGGTGGATCCTATTCTCTCAGATTCAAAAAATCAAGACACATATCCTCCTTGTGCTGTTTCGAGAGCAAGGGTTAAAAAACAAACTGAAGATGATATTGAAAATATATCATTTTTGGATGAATTTATTAGACTGAATTAAACATTTATGTTTTATCAAACTGAAAATGAGTTGGAAATTAAAAATATTCAAAATAAAAATACTGTTTCCTCTCAGAAATCAAGAAAAAAAAAATGGTTGTCTGACAGTACTGATATTAATTTGTTAGGTTATGTACCAAAATTTAAAGAAAAATTAAATTGGGCATCAAAAATCACTCAGGGAAATTTCAAACGTTCCCAAAACAAAATGAAGTATGATATAAATACAAAAAGGAGAAATTTTAAACCAGGTAACAAAGCTTTGGTATTTTTACCTATCCTTAGCAATCCTCTATAAGCAAAATATTTTAGTCCTTGTTTAATAGAAGAAAAAAATTAATGTTTTGAATTATGTTGTTCAAACCCCAAATCAGTGTAAAAATAAAAGAATATGTCATCTTACACTGAAAGAAATAATAATTGAAATATAAAATCAATCTTGACCTTAACTAATATCATAAAAACATTGGAATGTCATCAAGATGATAATAAAGATATTATTGATAATGAAGAGAGTCTCCATTTAAAAAATGAAATCATATGTAATTTATATATATAAAAAAAAATTAAAACATTTATCTCTAAGTAAATGAAAATTTTTGATTTGGTCAGTGAGTTCAAAAGGATTTTTTTTGATCTTCAAGGAAAAACTACTGCTGCCCAACATGATGTTACAGTTAGAGATATAAAATCCATCAAACAACATCCTTACTGCTTGAATCCAATTAAACTTCAAAGTTTAAGAAAAGAGAATCAGTATATGCTGGACAATAACATTATTAAACTAAGCAATAGTCAATGGAGTCCACCATGCATTCTTGTACCCAAGTCAGATAAATCTTACAGACTCATGACAGATTACTGCAAACTAAATGCTGTAACCAAAACAGATTCTTTTCAGATTCCCAAAATCAATGATTGTATTGATAAAATTGGCAATGCAAAATGTCAGCAAATTTGATCTTTTGAAAGGTTATTGGCAAGTGCCCTTTAGCTATTAATACCGAAGAAATGTCTGCATACAAGCGATGGTTTATACCAGTACAAAATTATTTCTTTTGGGATGAAGAATGCTCCAGGCAAATTCCAAAGGATGATACATTCTATTCTTAATCTTAGAGGTTGTGAAGTTTACATCAATGATGTAAACATATACTGTTCAACATAGAAGGAACATCTGAAAATAATTTTTCATTCACCTTGAAAAGTTAAATTTGACTGTGAACCTAAACAAATCTGAATTTGGTCAAGCAACAGTTAACTACCTAGGCCATTTCAGTGGGTCAGCGATATGTTAAATCTATTACAGCTAAAGTAGACTATAATTTATTTCTCCAGAAAATATTTTTCCTGGTTCATCAGGTCATATCTCTAGTATATATACTTTAAATGCTCTTCCAAATTTTCTGTAACTTTCAGATTGTTAAGAGGTACAGAGAATTGCAAGCTTACCAAATGTTTATGAAGTCATACATGTATTCATTCTTGCTTGAAATTTGCTGTTTGTACACTAGAAAATCAATTTCATACACTAATGAATTAACTGACCAGAAAAAAAATTACCAAAATTTAACTTCACTTAACCAAATTTCAGCTCTTGAAAAAAAAAAAAAGTTATGGAAATTGAGTGTACTCACTCTGCAAGGTGCTTTCTGTGAGAATAGTCTCTACCATGTGGCGTAAGCTGAGTACCAGAATATACTGTAGATTGTACTCTTTGCACATTTTACGAGCCAAGGATTCATTACTAAACAACTGGACACTGATGTGCACAACACGGTGACCCACAGCATAATGGTCTTTTGATCTAACAAGGACTAAGGAGACACGACTGTAGTGTAATACAAACGCTTTTGTAAAGGCTTGCTGGAAAAAAAAAAAAAATTAATTTAAGCAAATAAACAAAAGGTAATAACAAAAAGACAACAGATGCAAGTCTCTTGCAAGATTTATATATATATATATATATATTATATAAAAATATCACAAAATATCTAAAAACCCCAAGACCACCTAGTTTGCACAACTTTACATTCTCTGGTAATATTACCATATTAATATTGGTAAGAGAATAACCTCAAATTTTTTTATCTATGATTTTTCCAGATGTGTAGCAATGATAGTCCCTTGTCTTGAATGAAGTGCTCATGTGTATTCTCTGCCAAAATCTGAGCCATGTCTCAAGGTTGTTAATAAAGAAATCAACTGCGTATGCAATTATTTATCTGGCCAATGGTAGGCCATTTCAGATGCCTCTATAAACTGCTAACAGTTGAGTGCTTGGCCAAGCTACCCCAAAGGCTCACGCATGTAGGTGACCATTATTGTTGACAATAATGATGATCAGCTCTTCCCTTTGACACTTTTTCACACTAACTCTCTGCCCATCTGAACAACATAACATGTGGTTGGTAACATAAACAGGAGGTATTGGAACTAACAAGGAACAGTCTTTCCCCTACCAAGCGAGGAGAAGAACTGACAGCTTCAAGAACAACTATGATAGTTAATACAGACCTGTGGTCAGAAATCTTCAATGTCTAGCTTCATTGTTGCTTAAACCCAAAAGCTATTTTTTTAAATTTATTTGCTTGTTCCTTTTTGGTAAAGTGAATGCCACTTCAAAGTCTCTTTGACCTTCATGCCCACAAAAAAATAATGGAGTGTCAAAAAGACAGTTTTTCACTCGACACCACTATTAATTTAAACATTTTTTTTTTTTTTTTTTTAAGCATTTCACCCCAAGCAAAGGCGGAAGCCACATGTGGTTACAGAAAAAGGAAGATCAGATAGGAGTGATAGAAAAAGGGAGGTATTAGAATTAAGGCAACTGGAAGATTGACATTACACTTGAATAGCTGGAGATTATAACTCTCAGGGAAACTTCCAGGCCCGAGACATAGAGTAGTAGAGACGGCTACATTTATGAGGAGAAGTGAAGGGGTGAGAGCGGGATGCCAGCCTCGTAGAGCTTTGAACTCAAGAAGTTTGGGAACGAATGCATCGGAGCAATTTCCATGAAAGTATAGAACAGACAGAGGGAGGCGAAAGTGCGTCTGTGAGAAAGTGACCTGTGGCCAGGTAGGGCCAACCATTCAATGTCTGGAGCCTATCAAGAACCCCATTGTTGCCAGACTTAAAGCAATACTCCATGCAAAAGCGAATTGTGGATTTTTTTAATCGACTCAGGGAAAATTTGCTTGTTCCTTTTGGTAAAGTATTTATTCCAATGCCGTGGAGACTTCAGAAGTTGTCTTGGCAATCTGTGGTGATTAACAGAGAGCAGTTGACCTTCATGCCCAGCCAAAAAATAATGGAGGTGAAAAAGACAGTTTTTTGGATTTGTTTTTGAGGCAGGAATAAATTTGGTGTCATCCTCAGTAGACCTTCACTGAGAAGTTACGGCGTCAGGAAGGTCATTTATATAGATAAGGAATAATGGGGCCTAGGATTGATTAGGAACTTTATATAAAACCAATAAAATTAGAATAAATATATGAAAATGAATTTATATATTTTCATTGTTCTTGAGAATTGACAAAAAAAACAAAAAAAAAAACACTATTTATTTATTAGATAGTTTATTGGAATCACACCTTCTCTATCTTAATACCACAGCCTACAGGATGCAACTTAAAATCTAAATGCTTTATCAAAACTAAAGTTTATTTTGATGGCACACACAAAAAAAGTTATGTTCCTAGGTGGGTGTTGTGCTAGATGCAAAGTATCTGGTTGACTAATGTTTACCCAGATACCATAGATCTCATATACTTGGGACTGTGGTTATATATGCCATCAAATATGTTCTATTATTCAGAAGATGAAATTAAACATTCAGACATTTTCCCAGAATTCCTTTCATTCTTTAGCCAAGCCATTGTTATTTTTTTTGTTTTGCCTTTACCTTGTAGTTTTCATCAGGCAACAGACTCAGCAACAAAGTGACCATTTTTTGAGGTAACTCAAATTTGACCATCCAAAAGACCAACTCGTCCAAAAGGGTTGTGTGCACCAATTTATGACCCAGACCTTTAACATCTACAAAAACAAAAAAATTTTCAAAATAGAAAAATCACTAATTCACAATTTTTGCAGTTTCATTTATTCTGTACTTATAGATTGTGCTCTTTTGAAAAACATTGGCAAACATGGAACTTTATGCCTGCAAAGAAAAAAGTGTCAAAAGGATGTTTCCCAGGACACCGCTTTTATTTTAAGTACTCTTTGGCAATGTTTGTTAGCGATGATTAGAATTTTAATAAAACTTAAACATATGAAAGTGTATTTATACAGTTTCTTTGTTCTTTAGAATTTATAACAAAAATAATAAACACTATTAGATTGTCTATTAACACTATCATATTATTTATTGGAATGGTTGGAAAAACATTGGCTAATTGCCAATTAATTCAAACTTTATAAAATGGTGAATAATAAGGATTTCCTTATAGTTTATATATTTTAATAATTTAGTAAATGTTTATAAATTTATGAATAAAAATTTGTTTTCAGACTTATTTCTTTATAAATTGATAAATGATAAATATTGCATTAGTCTTAATATAATTGTATTAGTTTTTTGAACGTTGTAAATATAAAATTATTGTTGTAAATAAACAATCTAGTGTTTAATATTTTTGTTATAAATTCTCAAGAACAAAATATGTATAAATTCACTTTCATATGTTTAGGTCTTATTAAAATTCTAATCATCGCTTCTTAAAATAATAAACATTGCTAATGAGTGAAGGTAGTGAAAATAATAGTAGTGTCAAGGGAAAAAAACATCCTTTAGACACCCTGTTTTTTTTTTGCAGGCACAGAGGATAAAGTTTGCCCTACTTTAATTAAATTCAGAATTTTGTCATGTAAATCAAATTAAATGGAAACATGATTAGCATACAAGTACTTACAATATTTTCTATCTCATTATCTTTTCTATTAGGTTGCCTAGATAGTCCTGACTCACTTTTATGGAACAACACCAACATTTATTCTTCAAAATAAAGTCCATCATTCTTGATCGATTCTGCCAGTGATCAGCCAGCATCCAAATCTGTCCCAGATACCAGTCCACTGGATTTGAATCAAAAACTGTAAACAAGCTTTGTTCACTTTATCAAAAGTGTTGAATCACTCGTCACAGAAGAAGTGTGCCATTGAGCAGAATAGGCCATAGACACTGAGCAGCATCAGGAGTGAATGGTGGATGTGGAAGAATCTCAACATGGTCCATATGTTTGAACTTCTCCTTAGTCAACCTAGCACTGTGTGGCCTCACATTGTCTTTCTGACACAAAGCCCAACCTCAACTGACCAAAGCAGGATACTCCTTTATTTTGTTGTACACAGTTTAGCTGCTGATAATACAATTTAGCATTAATGGTGCGACTGTGTGAAACAAGCTCAAAATGCAGTACTCCTTGGAAATTCCAATAGACAGAGATTGTTTTCTTTCCACTTCCTATCGAGTCAGAACTTTCTGGCTAACCTAGTATTTTTAAACTATGTAAGTCAATATGTCAGTCTCTCAGGATCATTTGAATCAAATTCTATCTCTTTAGGATCTAAGTTCAAAATATTCACTCAAGTCATAAGTAATTTCCGTTTTTGGGAACCAACTAGAACTAATATTCATCCTAACTAACCGTTCCTTAAATAACAGGTGATGAAAACCTGGTTGCATACAACAATGTATAACTCAAAAATCTGCACAACCAACTCCAAAAGCTGAGCTCCATAAAAGAAATGTAATGTTATATGTGTAGCGTGATCGTCAGGATATTATTCATTAAGTTCTTAAAATGCAATGTAACACTAAATGCACATTTATATATCCAGCAACTTCAATATGTCCATCGTCCTGGGTATAACAATGAACTATCTCCAGCAGCAAGGCCTTTGATCAAGATGTTTTGATGAGTGTGAAACCCCCTCTTAATTGCTGTTGTTCCCACGTCCACCCTGACCCAGGTGGTAGCACATGTTAGGGCTCCAGCTATGGGCAAATAGTTGGGCCCAAAACTATGGTCAAAAGACTATGAAAGTATAAAACTACGTTTTTATAGTAAAAATTAGCAGTGATAAATTTTCATAGTAAAAAAAAAAAAAAAATTTTTATTACTTTTTCAATCACTGTAAAACACTTTCCCTTATGAAAACCAGATTTAATTTGGCAAAAACATTTTTCATATAAAGATCTGTGAAATTTTATTCAAAAGGAATCCAGGAGTTGCCTGGTAAATGGCAAAACAACATTGCAAATAATGGTGAATATATCATTGAATAAAATGTAATTGTACTTTATTTTTTTTTTTTTAAGAATAAAGTTTATAAGTATAAACTGAAATTATTTATAACTCAACCTAATACATGTACACCACTGATTTTCCAGCATTATTGATTCCAGAACTATGCCAAATTATTTATTTTGTCAGACTAACAGAAGTCATGTAATAAAAATTCAATAAGACACCTCTGAACCATGAATGATACATCTTTCACATCTCTACATCACTCACTGTGAGAAACTTATATCAAACGCAAATTATAGGCGACTTTCCAGATGGTCGGAAATCCTCCTCCATAGTTCCTGTTTTTAAGAACTCTGGAGAAATCCTCTGACACCTCAAATTATCATCCTATTAGTATCTTACCTTCTTTCAGTAAAGTATGGAAGGCTCTAATCAATAGTGAATTGGCTAAGCATCTTACTTCAGGCGACCTCCTTTCAGATAAACAATACGACTTCTGTTTCACCAGGTTTACTGCACATTGTGTTAATGACCATCTCTTAAGCTTTAGATAAGGATGGTGAAGCTCAGGATATGGCTCTAGATATCTAGAAGGTGTTCGACAGGCTTTGGCATGTTGACCTTCTATGCAAGCTCGAGGGCTATGGTGCCACAAGACATATATTGGCATAATCCGATTGTTCCTCACCAATCGAGTTATAACGATTGTATTGAATGGGCATGGTTCCAGATCATTTCATACACATATGAGAGTTCCCCAGGGCTCTACCCTTGGACCCACACAGTTTCTGATCTTCATCAATGATCTTCCTGATGTTATCAGTTCCCAACTAGGTATTTATGCAGATGACACTACCATTTATGCCAGTCTTAGTAGCAAATCCAACAGATCCAACAAAATAAACCAGCAACTACTCGAAAAAAAAAAAAAGCCTCCAACTCCAATCAGTAGTTAACTGAGTTAAAAAATGACTTGTAAATTTCAACACCTCCAAAACAAAACTCCTGTCATTTAATCGTCACAGAGAACCTTTCTGGCTACCATCAGGATGGCTGATGCTGAACTCCTAGAGAGCAACAGTATGCCTTTTTGGCCTCACGTTTGAAGTGGAACAACTATATCAAGTCAACTGCTACATCTGCTGCAAAGAATCCATCTTGTACATTCATAAATCTACCATTCGTCCGCATATTGAATACTATTGCCATATCTGGTCTGGTTTTTTTATGTATTTTGAGATTCTTGATAAAATCCAGAGAAGGGTCTGCAATGCAACTGATTCTGACCAGGCATCTCATCTCCAGTCACTTTATCACCAATGTGATGCAGCTTCTCTCTGTCTGTTCTACAAATATTTTCATGGCAACTGCTTGGATGAGCTTTCTTCCTGGTGCCCAGACTACAAGAATTTTAGCATGCTACTTGATTGGCAATTAGGTCTCACCCTCTGTGGACATGAAAGTGAGTTTAACCTTAGCTCTCGACATAAGAGGGTTCGTTTGTGTCTGGCGTGCAGGGCAGTAATTGATCCGAAGGAAGAAACACCGCCATTACGGTGAGTCGGTCTTATGGGAAACGTGCTGCGAGGATTGGCGAGAGGTGAACTTTGCCGTATGCAAATTGGTTGGTGTTCGCTGGCATAAATGTGACGGCGGGAGACCACTTGAGAGATCGTGTGTAGCGAACTACGAGGCGGCATTGTTATTGAGTGTTGAAGCTAAATTGTTTTGAGCAACCTGTCTTGAAGCTGAGGAGTTTTGTTTCTTCCGGAAGTAGGCGGTGCCGGACCAACCTGTTCCCTTCCTATTGTTTGTTCCCGATTTTACTTACACCCTTTTACTGTTGAACTAGCTAGATTCAACTGCCACTTCTACTCTAACAGGTTTTTTTTTTTTTTTTTGCACTTCCCACCTTTGAACTCCCTTCAGATTTCTTGCTTCTTTTAAACTAAAATCTTCAAAGATTTACATGAAACCTCCAATTGCTGCCATCTGTCTTCTTGAACCCTGTTCCTTTTTTGTCCTTTCCTCAATCCTCCCTATTTTCAATCTTCTCATTCTCTTTCACTCCCTGTAACCCCCTGCATTCCAGTCGCATTGTTGCCTTGCTTGGGGTGATATGATAAAAAAAAAAAAATAAATAAATAAATTATATGACTGAATAAATTTGGTGATACCATGAAATTCAAATGTTTGTCATTTTGTATGAATTACAAGATGTGCCAGACAATCAGTTACTGGAAAACTAAAAATTGTTGATAAACCTGCACTTGTATTTTTTTCTTAACTTAATAATTTCATGACCAAAAACACATCAAATTGTTGGTAACAGTTGTTTTTATCTTTTGTAAATAACAATAACATATATTTTGAGTGAAAACCATGAAACAACAACAACTGATCAGAGTATGAGCAGTTAGTAAAATATTTACCAGTTTCTATAAAATTTGTTTTTCACTGCACAAATGAAGAAATTAAACAATCTAATATTCACTCAAACATTAATTTTCTTTAAAAAAAAAAAAAAAAAAAAAAAAAAATTATATATATATTTCTCAGGACAATGACTTTGTGTAATGGTAATTATCAAAAACACCAAAAGGAATATCCTACTCACTTGTAAATTGTAGAAAGGTGCCTGGAGCAACCATATCTTTAAGAGTTTGTAAATAGTTCACTTCACTCTTTGTATGATACTGGCCTTCAGCTGTAAAGAGAGTAGATATTAGCTTTCACTGGAAGTAGATATTTATAAACTTTATACGTTTGCCAAAACAGTTGCATTTGTTAAACAGAAGAAAAAAGACCAATTGCTTTTGTTAGATTGAATAGTACACAATATCTATGATTTTGTTTTATTTTGTTCATTTGATTAAAAAAAAAGGTCTAAGTTGACATAACCCTGTTTTTCATATTTTCCCTTTTTGAAACAAGCAAATTGATCTCTTTAAAGAATGACAGATAAACTTTCTGAGACAAAAACTTCAATGATGGGCCTTGTTTGACTCCAGTTTTTTGTTAGCAAAATATACATATATACATCATAACTACTAAGTGAGACACTTATATAGAAGGATTTATTTATCAGAAGAGTTTGGTTGTACTAGTTCAATAAATATATCAAAATTCTTGTAATGTGGTTATTAAATGTTTCTGATATTTGGGAATGTCTTGGTGAATAAATAAATTATTTGCAAGTGATAAGTCTATCATTAAAAAGTAATATTAAACATGAGAAAGTGATATTTGTGTCAAACATATCTGTGGATTTTCATTCCTTGAGCAGCTGAAATCCACATGCTCTCTTGCTGAAAGTTTGGTTAAAAAAGGAAGACTCTAAATTTCTCACCGGTAGGGCAGTTTTCTTTTTTCTAGGGAACCATAGGAAATTAGATCTTTTATTTTTTATTTTCTTGTGATTGCAAGATCACTACAACCTTTTTGCTAATTTAGGTCCCATACATACATACATTGGTTTATTTTTTTGTTGAGGCAGGTCTGAGGTGAATTTTGTACAAAGCAAAGTGGGTACTGCTTGACAAAGGATTTGTCCAAATGTTTTTAGGCAAGTTTTTACAAGGCTGGATGCTCTTCCTGACGCCCATCTCGGACACTCACAGTAGTCCAAGTATACAGTGTTTTTATCAAGCCACCATCTCTAGATAGGTGCCATTCAAGACATGAAACCCCATCCTAAGTGTGTGTGTATATATATATATATATATATATATATATATA
This sequence comes from Acanthosepion pharaonis, assembly GCA_903632075.3. Lineage (NCBI taxonomy): Eukaryota > Metazoa > Mollusca > Cephalopoda > Sepiida > Sepiidae > Acanthosepion > Acanthosepion pharaonis. The sequence continues at coordinate 484,468 of CAHIKZ030005372.1, forward strand.
TATATATATATATATATATATTTTCATTCACTCCCAGTAACCCCTTGCATCTTATTAGCATTATCACCTTGATTGGAGTTAATTGATTAAAAAATGTGTGCGTGTGTGTGTGCTCTAATTCCTGACCACCAACAATCCCTTTCCTTGATTTACATTGCTAAAAACCAAAACTTCCTAAGAAATTGATTTAAGGTTAAAAAAAAATATATTGCAAAACTTGGTGCTTCAAGTTTTATCACCTATCTTGAGATATTACTTAATTTGAGAATATACCTTTCTGGGCTATTTCTCAAGTTAACAATATACACACATCTAACAGTGGTCTACCAAAGTGCTCACTCACCATTTTTTCCCAAACATTATGGCATGTAAGCAATGAGGCATTTTTTTTATCCCATTAAGAGATTTCACAATAGAACAGTACAGGGATATGGATTCATGCCTTTCCAAAGAGGCCTTTGTTCTAAGTGAACAGAAGGAAAGAGATACTTACTTTGAATGAATGTTTCATAGACAGCTGGGTTGGTTAGAGCTTGTCCCATGACCTTCATCATGACAGCTCCCATATCACAAAGGCTGTGTAAGAAACTCAAGTACTGATCTGCTTCTTGCATAATCTGTAAATTTACATCTGCCACATCTGCAAGAAAAATAGAAAAACATGAAAAATTTTCTAAAATCCAACCTTATTTCTGATGAGTATGTTTTTAATTTTAGTTGCTTTTCATCAACTACACACTGCCACCATTAGTAAAAGGATTTTTTTTTTTTTTTTTATTTATTTTTCTTTTTTTACATGACTGTTCACCAATACAATATCCAAGAGCCAATGAAGGCAAAGAGTTACAAAATGGGCTTGTTTAATGATGTAAGAATTGTAGATTATGAGGATATTTAGGATAGATAACAGATGACCCTGGACTTGAAGAGCTTTAAGATTGTAGTAGTTGGAGAAGCATCTACTTGGGCACCTGTTCCACATAGTTGTGGCTCGTAAGAAGTTGTCCAAATAGAACTTTCTTCCTACCAATGAAATATGAAGAGAATGAGAATGATTTATCCCCAAATACAGATCTGAACTGGGGGACAAAGGAATGTAGCTAGTGAGAACATGGAAAATAATTCATCACCTATAAGGCTATTTATAGATGTTTTGAACTCTGTCAAGGCTGAGAAACTCCAGTCCAGATATAGCAGCAATACTCCATTTTTGGTCTGTGTACTAGAGGTTAAGCAAGAAAACACTTTTTTTCTTTTACTTTAGTTTTTTTAAATTATTTCACCCCAAACAAGGCAATAAAGCTACAAAGACTATCTTTTCAGGAATAATATTATCAAGGAGGTAATTAGTAGTTCACAGTTGCACAGATTTACCAGGAAATTGCAAAAAGATAGTTTTTATCCACATGCCCACTCAAACAGAATATAACACAAAGCCATGACTGAAGTTGAAATCCTAGATGCTTATATAAAAAAAAGAAAGAAAATCACCCAGCTCCTTCGCAATTGAGATGCCTCAGACATCAAGAATCTAAACTTTTATTCCTTTACCTTAAGAAGCCTATCTTAGTGTAACAGTCCGTCTTTTTTTAAAAAATAAATATCTTTTTGTATTAAGGCAGATGTTCCCCAAGACTCTATCCCTGAATCTATGATGGCATCAGTTCTCAACTTGTTATCAATGATGATGACAACCATTTACTCCTGCCACAATAGTAAGTTGGATCAGTTCAGTCAAATAAGGTCAAATTGGCAGGTGATCTCAAGAATGACCCATGGTCTGCTGTTAACAGGAGCAAGAAATGGCTTCTTAACTTTAATGCCTCATAAATTAAACTCTAACAATCACCTGCAAGATCCCTTCTCACCTCCTATCAACATGGTTGATACTAAACTTCATGAGAGTGACTTGTTGCATCTTCTCGGGATTATGTTCTTGGCCGACATGAAGTGGAAAGATTATACTGGATCAATTGCTAGGACTGCTGCTAGGAAAGTTGGTTCACTGTGTCGGGCTAGATAATTTTTCTCCCTTGAATCTATCTTACATATTTATAAGTCTACTATTTGTCCATGAACTGAATATTGCTGCCACATATGGTCCAGTGCTCCTGCTGTATATTTCTAGATTCTTGATAAAATGTAAAGAAGAATCAGCAATATTATTTGTACTAACCTGGCATCTCAGCTTCATTCACTTTCTCACCACCATAATGTAGCTTCCCTGTGGCTTTTCTATAAATACTTTCATGATAATTGTTCGGATGAACTCTGCAATGGTACCTAGACTTAATGAATTTAAGCACAGTACTAGATTAGTGACAAGGTCCCATCAGTTTAAAGGTGAAATGGTTAACTATAATTTTAAGTTCTAAGCTAATAGTTTTTTCCTTGCAGTTCTTGGTTCCCAGTAAATTTTGATCTTCAAAAATTTAAATGCAATGTCAATCGTTATCTACTGTCCTCACTCCTTAATAATGTTTCTCTTTTTTCATATTCTTTCACACTCAGTAACCCCTTGTGTCTTAGTAGCTCTACTGCCTTGCATGGCATGAAATGATCAAAAATAAATAAATAAAAATACTAGTGCTGTCTGAAATAGTCATGCGTGTGTGAATTTTTCCAACTTATCAAACAATCATGCTGGTTCAAGTAAACCTTTTTCTGGAAATTTATGTAAGTTTAATAAACAGAGCTAAGTAGTAATTCCACAGAGAAAAATGATTTAGAAAATAAGTTTGTCATACCAAATAAGTATCATGCTGGGGGAAAATTGAAAGAACTAATTGTGCTGGTACTTCTATTTAGTACACAAGAATACTAACTAACTGAGCTCTGAGAGTCTGGCAGAAGATCAATTCTGACCATAAATTCTTCCCCCCTCCTATTCAGCATTAAATTTAAGGTTACTATTAGCAGTATTAGTAGCAGTAATACAGTGTGTGGTAGAAATACCTCCCACATTTTAAAGGTTGACAAATGTAGCAAAAAAGCTTTAAACTTTTCCTTGCAACCAATGCCTGCAATCAGTTTCTTCTCAATGTCTGCGGCATGTGTAGACAGTTCAACACAGTAGTCAAATGTCCTTTCTCAGTTTCCTCATTCTTCCCATTTTTATGTATCATTAACGGCTAAAATTTGCATATGCGCAAAGATAATCTTGCAAGAAAGTAACTTACTCCAGGATCTATCTATTTTAAATAGGTAACCCACAAAGCCATCATTTCTTTCTTCTTTGGACAGTTTACACACGAGGCACAGTCAAATCTTTGCCTGTGCTGGAGGCAAATTATTTTATTCTTGATTTTATTCTAGCATTTCAAAAAATACATGCAACCCTGGGCTTCTTTGCCCTCTGCGGTAGTTTACTACAACAAAAAGACAATGGTAACTGCTATTATTAAAAAAGAAACAGAAAAAAAAATACTATTGTTTAAACAAAGGGCTACAATTTTTATTCATTGGGTTTTAAAAATGACATACTCCAAATGGTGGTTTCTTCTATTCACCATACACAGTTGTAGACAATTTGTAAAATTTTCTGTCACCCAAACAGTTGACAATTTTAACATAATGAATAATTTGAAGTGAAAAAAGCAATACACTCCACCTCTGCCAAATGCATTAAATAACTTTGTAAACTATGTACCTTGTAAGCCAACAAATACTGTACATAAAATATTGCATATATTTTTTCAAGCAAGACATAGCCATGAAGATACAAGGATGTAATGAGTGAAAGAAACAGAAAGGACAATAAAAGAACAGAATTCAAGGAAACAGAAAATGACAATTGACATTACATTTAAATTTTTCAAGATTGTAGTTGATAGAAAAGCAGGAAAGTACTAGTATTTAACCCATAACTGGGGCAGAAGAGACTGATTCATACCATCCCTCAGGGTATTTGTGTGAAAATCCAAAGAACAATCAGCAATGTTATTTGTTCTGACCTGGCATCTCAGCCTTACTCACTTTGCCTTCACCGTACTGTAGCTTCCCTGTGCTTATTCATAGTGATTGTTTAAATGAACTCTTTGCTATGGTACCTAGACTTTATGAATTTAAGCACAGTACAAGATTAGTAACAAGGTCTCATCAATTTACAGTTGAATTGGCTAGATGTAACTATATGTTACATACTAACAGTTTCTTTCCTCGTACTTCTCACTCGAGAAGAAGAGTCCCTAAAGTGAGAAATCTATTAACAAAGAATTTATGGTTAAAACTATATTAAGTTATGAGACCTAACAGTCACTCTAGTACTGCACTTAAATTTTTGAGCACCAGTTCATATATGGCAGCAATATTCAATGAACAGATGAATAGTAAAGTTATAAATGTGCAAAATAGGTTCTGGCAAGAAAAATTGTCTAGTGCAACATAGTAAACCAGCTTTCTGAGTAGCAAACTTAGCAAATGATTCAATGTAATCGTTCTAAATCATGTCTGTAGAAAACATGGGACAAAGCAGGTACAGGGAGTTGCACTCCAAGAGTTTAGCATCAGCCATGCTAATGGATTTTATTTGATTGATTTTTTATGGTTTACCAACTTGCCATGTTGATGGAAGGTAAAAAAGGTTAAGAAGATTAACAGAGGTGTGTGTGTGTATATATATATATATATATATATATATATATATATGTGTAATACAAATACAAAATTTGTCACTAATTTATGTTATATTCAGTATCCTGACTCCAGTTTCATTTGTAATCATTTGGCCCACTTGATAGGTTTTTGCAATTGATATTACATATATGTGTGTGTGTGTGTGCACTTTTCATTGAATCTGACAAACAAGGTGCTTTGATTTAGTTTTTTATACAATTTCTCATATGATCTTATAATTTTTATTCTTTTTGGATTATAAATTATATAAAAACTGGTTTATAACATACTTGTTGATAACACAAATGTAATAGCATCATCTACATGTAAAAAAAAAAGGCTAAAAATAATGGAGGCCTTATTAACAAAAAAAAAAAAAACAACACTCAATAATATCAACTATGAACATGGACACAATGTCATGACCACGTTTTAAAAATGAAAACATTATATAAATACATACATACAGCAATCTAATTCTTGTTAACAGTTAATATATTTCAACTTAGAAAATAGCCAAAAGTGCTCAAAAAGAAAGAAAAACTGGACAGTTTTTCACATAATTTATCCTCCGGAAAGGACAAAATGAGAAATTGTATAAAAAACCCAAATCAAAGCACCTTGTCTTTCATATTCAATGAAACGTGCATGAAAGAAGCATTGCTACCTAAATATACACACACACACATATATATATATATGTTTCATTAAATAATATAGACAAGTGTTGTCTATTTATTTTATGTAAATACTTTTCATAATGTCTGATAAGCTTAATAACATCATTAAACGAAGAAAGAAAATCACAATATTGATACATATTTTTTTTAATCCAATGTAAGCTTTCGGCTTATATAAGCCATTATCAAAGATGACAATTACAGTACAATATATTAAGCAATACACGGACAAAAATGTGATGATCTGTTTCTGTGTACATGGATGATTTCCAAGCAACGATAAACACGTGCATATAATACGCTTGAAGCGAAAATCGCACCGCAGCTCATGAGATCACACATGACCACGCGAGAGTGAATTCGAGAAGTATTAAGTAAGGGAAGCCGTTGGTATAAACCAATGGCTTCTGTTACCAATTATAGACATTTAAGAATATTTGTGGAGATTTCATAGTTTATTTTGTTTAGGTTAGGTTAGGTTTCACCTGTTTTATGTATATAGCTTCAAGAATTTTTATTTTTTGTTTGTTTTCATGTTTAAGTATAATTGTGTTTTCAACAAGGATTTTACAGAACTGTGTATGTGGCCAGGCATGTTGTTTTAAATGCCTAAAAATATTAGAGTTTTCATTCAAATGTAGTGTCAAGCGTTGTGAAAGCGAGTTTGTGGTGTGACCAACATAAATATTATTTAATTCGTTGGAGATACAATCTCTCAAAGAGCACTTGAATTTGTAAACTATCTTGGTTTTTTGCAATGCTGCTTAAATACACACAATAAAACACCTATAGTAAAATAAAATTAATATGAAATGCCATAAGATGTAAGCTTTTGAATGACCCATGTCCTTAGTACTTAACTGAGAAACATTATATTACTAGGTTTATATATAAAATAAAAGTTTACTAAATCAGTGAAATTAAGTAACCATTTTTGCCGTCATAGTCATAAATTAAAAAAAAAAAAAATGTAACCTCATATACATACTTAAACTTGATGTTAAAATAATCCTACATAATATAATGGATTCTAATACATTTAACTGTTCTTAAAAAGAATATAGTAAAATAAAAATTAAAAAGGAGAATATTTCAAATCGTAGTTAAATAAAAAGTATTAGGAAAAAAAAAAAAAAAAAAAAAAAAATCTTTAAATTTAAAAAAAATTACGTTGAAATTTTTTTACCGTTAACAATTTTTTTAAAAAATCCAGACGACATCCATTCAACTGATGTCAGGTTTCATTGTAAAATACATCCCTACCCCTTACAAAATTGTAGCTAATAACTGATACAATGATACTGACATAAGGAAAATCTAGACATCCCTTGTTCAATTTAAGTAGAATATTCTGTAACCATGGAAACGTGATTTTAGCTGTGTCTTTAAAACCCGGTAATTTTTAAAAGTTACTCCAAAATTCGCTTGAAGATGAAATGGAAGTAATGCTTTTAATTTAATTGCAAAAATTAAATTCGGGGTTTTAGCTTCTATTTTTGAAACATGGTTGGAACTGTGTAGCGAAAAAAAAAACATATTTTAAATCAATTAATTTATAATATATATATATATATATATATATATATATATATATATATATATATATATATATATATATATATATATAGTTAGGTAATTTTTTTGATAATTTTTAAATTAATGTAAAACATTAACTTCAAGATATATCAATCTGTTTTTTTTTTAAATTAAATCACAATATACCTATATATGTTAATTTATTCTTCCTTTTCTCCTTTCCCCACGTTTTTCCTCACACCCCTGCTTCCACATTTGCTTTTTTATATTTTTTCTTCTCTTTTTTTCTTTGTCTCTTTTCCTGTGAGATGATTAAATAGGTCAATATCTGGTCCTTACCCCCCTTCCTTACTCTTAAGTATATTCATAAAAACAGATTTAAAATTATTCCTATCTCTCCCTTCTTTCTCTAATTTTGACCATATCTGTCATCCCCGCCTCTCTATCACCTTCAAACTACTCCTTAAAAGTGTATAAAAATAATACGTAAATTTAAAACCATTTTTTATGCTTGGAAATGTGATCTGAGGAATCAGGAAAAAAAACACCTTCCTGGGGAAATAAAATATAATCAATGGACCCTTAAGTTTGTCTGTTTTCTAATTAATATATATATATATATATATAATACCAATTTGTGACTGGATAATTCCATGGAGGATATTAATCCAAAGAGAGCTCAATGTAAATTTAAACTACAGAGCATAATAATAAATCAAGAAAAAACCTTAAAGATCCATTAAAGATCAACAGCTTCTGGGACAGATACAGTCTGTGCATACAAGAAAAGATTGCAGTAATTAAATACAGAAATGCTGACCAATTATTGAATCAAAGAAACAAACTTATTTTCAAGTGTAGACATAAGAACAAGTTTAAAATTCCCTAAAAAAACTTTAGGGGATATACACTTGAAGTGTTGTTTCCTTTATATGGGTACTAGCATACATGTGTGTACATATATTCATATGCATTGTATATATGTGATTACATTGCTTATCACGCATCTTTGTTTTATTTTTATATGTGGCTATATGTATAATTGTCTTGCTGATGTATATACATCATGTATAATTTTAAATTAATACTAGCAGTAGAGCCCGGCGTTGCCCGGGGATGTAACAGTAAGAGATAGATCAAGTATCGACCATCATAAAGACTGAAAAATAAAATTGACAAAGATTATTGTTTAAGGTTGACGGACACGCATGTCTTAATTATTTTTTTTTTTTTACGTATTGGTCAAACCCAAATTCAAACAAAAACATTGTTTACAATCGTTATGAGTCTATCGATTGGTGAATAGAATTTTATTATAAACAATTGTCTTGTAAATGGAATTTTTAAAGCATTCTGAATGTAAATAAAGAAAAAAAGTGTGCAAGACAATAAGAAATACTACCTTAAAAAAAAAGTGGATGTTTGTTTTATCGGCTGAAAAATCTAAGAAAACCGATCCCATATATAAAGGAAACACACACACACACACACACACACATAAACAACCTGGGTTTTTAACCTAAGTCACTCCACGGAATCGCTAAAAACATAGAGCATAGTCTGATGAAAAGACGCCAAAGTTTATGAAAACAAAATTTTATCATCAAAATGCTTATGTTTTTTATGAAGAGGCCCCAAGGCTCCATCCTTGGCCCCACTCTTTTCCTCATTTTCATCAACGACCTTCCTGAAGCTATAGATTCCCAGGTCGGCATCTATACAGACGACACTACAATTTACTCCTGCCTCAAAACAAGTCTAGTGTCGGGACATAAAACTAACTCTGGTCAAAGGCCTTGAAATGGACCTCCAATCGGTTGTTAATGGGGGCAAGAATTGGCTGGTCAACTTTAACGCCACTAAAACTAAATTACTCTCCATTAACCACCATAGAGATCCTTCCCTGCCCCCATTAAAATGTCTGATAGTCAACTTCCTGAGAGCAACTCCCGCGCCTGCTCGGTCTCACGCTGACTGCTGACCTGAGATGGAACAAATACATTGAGTCAATTGCTTCTTCCACCATGAGGAAAGTTGGCTCTGTGCCGCCGCCAGGAAATTTTCTCCCCTGAATCGATACTTCAAATATATAAACAACCATTCGCCCTTGCATGGAGTATTGCTGCCATATATGGGCTGGAGCACCTTCTGCTTACCTCGGAGTTCTTGACAAGATCCAGAGAAGGATATGTAATCTAATTGGCCCTGATCTAGCGCCTTGCTTGCAGTCACTCTCTCACAGACGCTGTCGTCACCTCTCTCTGTCTTTTTCTACAAATACTTCCATGGTAACTGCTCTGATGAGCTGCTCTCTGGTTCCCAGACTCCATGAATTCAAGCGCCCCACGAGGCTGGCATCCCGCCTCACCCTTAACAAGAGAAACCTTCAAATGTAGCCGCTCTTTTACTCCAATAGCTTCATACCGCACCTCTCGCCAGTGGAACAGAAATTACTGTTTCCCTGAAAGCTATAATCTCCAACTATTCAAATGTAATGTCAATCGACATCTCCAATTACCTTGATCTACCCACTATCCTTCTCCTCTTCCTTTTCCTATCACTTTATCTGCTCTCGCCCAAACCCCCTGCATCCTAGTGGCTTCACGCCTTGCTTGGGCACAATGTATAAAAAAAAAAAAAAAAAAAAAAATTTTTTTAATTTTTTATATCTTTTAGAATATTCTAAATTTTGATTTAAAAACCTTGTTTCTCTTTGTCGCAACAAGAGGTAGTAAATAACATAGATAATGTTTAGCTGCTTTTTTTTTTGTATTTACACATTAATTTGGAAAATCTTGCAAAAATAAAAATAATTGTCAGATGTTAATGAAACTTTCAGAAACTATTCACAGATGATCGAAATTATTATAAATGTTTTTTTTAATTAAAGTCATGACAGAAATTTTTTTTTTATATTTATTAACACCCCCATAACTAATTTTATGAAAACTCTAGAAATTGAGACCATCGGTTTTAGTGATTACAATAGTTAAAAGCACAAGGCTTTGAAGAATGCAAATCGTTTATTTTTTTTTTTTTTTGGCCAACGTACCTGAAAATCAACTGTGAATTGTAACATACAAAACTCAATAAAACAAATATATTATTTAGTTTCAAATGCTTTTATTTGTTTTAATTTGTTTTTATGAATATGGACAATATTTTCTGAAAGCAAAAAAATTTTTCAATGAAAATTGAATTTTAATACAATTATTTCTTATTTCTTTAATTTTAAAAAGATTTTTAAAAAATGTTTAAATTGAATTTTAAAACATATTTTAACTTTAGTTAAAAGCAACATCAACCTTTCAAAATGTCCGTGTGAGATTGTCATTGTCTAGCTTTGAAAATTGTATAATTTGGACCAATCAGATTAGCCATGGTAATTAAGAAATGTAATTTTGTGTTTATAGTCGGACAGTAATTATCAAGTACGGAAGACCAACCAGAATACAATTTAGTTGCATTATTTGAGTTCAGCATTGTTCTCCGCTGTTAAGCCCTTTACTTTTGTGAAACATGTATGGAGAAGTTAATTTGAGTTTTCAATTTCAACTGAGAAGAGTACCTACAAGTAACTAATAGTATCATCTAAGAAATTTAACTACTGCTAAACTTTAATTTATATGATCTTATTTTTATATTAATCTCAGTTATGACATTTTTCCATAAATTAAATATCAAAATTAATAAAATGAATGGTAATACAAATAACACAGTAAAATGTAATAAATGTACATAAAATTATAGTATTTTATGTACACTTCTGATAAAATTTCATAAGAAAGGTACCTAAATTAATTAGATACCTTTATGAAATTAACACATTAATTCCATCTTATTTTACACACAGCGCGAAGTTTCTCCTCCCTTCCTTTCACACTTCGCGTGTGTGTGCACGATTTGCCCCCTTCCTTTGTCTTTCAGTCAGACATAGCAGTAAGCCATTTTCTGTTGCTGATTGCAAACGACCAGCAGCTCCTGATGTTTATGCAAATTAGATTTTGAATCTTTTTCCCGCGTTTAGCGGCGCCTCAAACGGCCAGCGTTTGCAAAACCAGTTTCCCAGACGGGTAACTCATTTATTCCGTGCCCTTAACCCATATGCGGGCCGGAATATCTTATCTCAACAATGTCTACCTCACACTTTACCAAGACTTCTTCTCGTCTTGAAGCTGCCCGCAGGTCAGACCTTCTCCGTCTTCGACCAGAAGACGTTCAAGACACACGACATAGTTGTGAGCAAAACTTTGTATTCAACAAGTGGTTTATTTTTATCCCTTGTCAGTCAAACTTTAAATACAGACAGGGATATCTTTATTGATTTAACAAACTTGCTACCCGCAGGTCAGACCTTTCTCCATTTTCGACCAGAAGGCGTTGAGACACACGACACAGTCGTGAGCAAAACTTCAGATTCAACAAGTGGCTTATTTTTATCCCTCATCATTACGTCAGTCAATCTTAAATACAGACAGGGATATCTTACTGACGAACAGACATTCTTTTCGTCCTTTCTGGACTCGCCATAATTAACTTCTCATAGACGATACAACCAACCGCAAATAACTCTTCGTCCTTTTGGCTAGACGTCCACAGCATTCCGTTAAAATTTTCAACAGTTAATTCAAGACCTGACTGAACTCTGAGACCCTACTTTGAACCTGAACATAAAAAAAAAAAAACACAAAATCACATACACTCTCAACGCCAAAAAAAATCCACAGTGAGTACTCCTTTCTATCTCTGCGCACATACACCTCGTGTTTAACGAAGTTCCTTTTTCCAGAACCTTATAAAACCCTTTTCCCGCCTTTGTTCATCTTGCATTTCTATTTAGGCGCTGAACTTTTCCTTGATCTCGCATTACCACTAGATCATCTACTTGTTTCCATCTAATAAAAGTTACACATGTTTTACAAACAGACGTCTTTGTCATTTTATTCGCTATCTCTTTGATGTTCATTAATTTATGCACTTGTTGATTAACCTTTTTTTCCTCTCACTGTTCATTCACGCATTTTTATTTTTTTTTTTATACATTGCTTGTGGACTTGGTAGTTAAGTGTGGTGTCTGGCACAAGGCCACTTTGTAATAAACCAGCACTGCACCCTACCGGTCTGCAACACCTTTTTCTTATGAAATTTAATCTCACTATTAACAGTCTTATTTTTTAATTTCTTTATATTTTTCATAAAGCATCGTAAACGTAAAAATGAAAGCTAAGTACAAAAAAATTTTTAAAAATAAAAATAAAAATTAGAGCACTGAAAGTTTTACTTAAAAGTAACAAGGTAAATAATTTGTTTACTTAAATAATTTCACTTCCTTCCATCCGTAGAAAGAATTCTCCTCCGTAAGTTATCTAAACGTCATGAATGTGCCTTTTGTCAATCGTCAAGCTGACGTGAAAAGGTTATGACCTGCTTTGTTTTATTTTCAAATTACATTTTTCGATTGCAGAAGCTAAGTTGCTTGGTTCAAAAATATTTTAAATAAACAGTATAATTTCGGTTTTATTAAAATCAGTTTTGAAAAATGATAATTGATTTTTAAAAAATATCAAAGTAAGATTTTAATCTTTTTTATCAAATCGAAAAAATGATTGAAAATGATTATCTGTCCTTTTTTTTTTGACCAAAATTTTTAACGAAAATTTCAGGCGTGCTAGGAACGATTAAAAATGTAAAAAAAATACCCCCAAAATACTTTGATCTTTCCTCTTTAATAATAATATGAACATTAGACGATAAAATTTTGTTTTCGTCAAGTTCGTGTGTCTTTTTTTTTTCATCATGCTATGCTCATTTGTTTACATTTTCGTGGGTGAGTTGTCCCCTTCCATTCTCATGATGTGTTTTAATCCTGTTTTCAAATTGATTTTATTAAAAACAACTGTGTTTTTCCCATTTTCGCCCCGTTAGAACCACCACAAGGTAATTTTATGTAGTCCTGTGAAGTTTTGTTGAAATCGGCTAAAAAAATGTAGGAAATTCGATCCAACATATAAACGTTACAGACAGACACACACACAACCTGCGTTTTATAATAAGTAAGATTTTTAATGCTATTATTATTATTATTGTTATTATTAGGTGTATCTTTATTATGTTTATCCTTCTATGTTTATATTGTAAATTTCTCTATATTCTTGGCCATGTCATTCTGTTTTAGCTTTATTACTATCCCATCTTTTATTTCTTCCTTCTTCCTTTTTCCTTCCTTCACTCTCTCTCTTCCTCCATCTCTCATTTTTTATTTTAAAAGAAATTATATTTGAAAATCTGTTATTTTTCTTTCTTCCTCTCTCCCTTTCTTCTCCTCCTGTTAATTTAGTATATCTGTCTGGATGAATTGTCTCCACTTATTAAGAAGAGATGAATATAAAAATAATAATAATATAGTCTGAAGAGATGAATATAAAAATATTCACAAAATAAATTATAACTGAAATGGATTTTTGAAGTTTTAGAACAAATATAATTTATTCGAAAAATTGTAACATAAATGTTATAAAATCACTACAAAAATAGCCATTTTGTTTCAACACTTCTGGTGTCTTATCAAGTGATGGTGTTGAATGTAGGTTCTACATTCAACAGCATTATATATATATATATATATATATATATATATATATATATATATATATATATATATAATTAGTTAGATGTAATAATGTTCAATAATAATAATTATTGCTCTAGTCTAATATTAATCACTTCATTAGAAATTCCGTTAAATTTGATATACATTAAATTATAATCTTACATATATTAATAGCTAGTATTAATAGCCAGCATCATTATATCATTTGTTATTTTCCAGTAATACAAGGTAATGTCCAAAAACGGTTATAGCTGAAAATCAGATATGTCTCATATTTTGTAATATGAACTGATTAAAAAAAGCCAAATCACCAAGTTAATATACATTATTAATCATGTGACCCCAAAAAACAAAACAAAACAAGTCTGATGATTTGGTTAGATTTTCTTACATGGATTAAGCTAAGGATGTTTCAGCACCCCCTCATAAATACACATTGTGAATTGGCCAGAGAATGCATATAAATAATCTGGCAGAATTCATGATGGCATTCTCATTCAGTTTGACTGCTACTCAGCAATCTGGCATAGAGTGGGGTGCTCTAATCCACACTGTTGGAAGTGGTTAAATAATTTGAAGTAAGAAACACCTTGTTCTTTGTTCAAACTCTCTCTCTTTTTTTTCATTTTGTGTCCAATATCAAATAAATCAAGGGTCCCAGCTACAAAACAGTAAGCAATGTCCGACAATAAATCACTGACCATTCCATATCCTGTGTTTATCTGGTTTCTATTAAGGTTGACAATAAGTGTCACAGTTTTTATCATTACCATCCAGGTGGTGAGGTAGTTATTTTTGAGGGAGTGCTTTATCTAAGTTCTTACTCACTGCTCATCATCAACCATTATGGTATACCAGCAATAAGACAATTTTGCAAAGATATCTGTCATTGGGACAAAGTGCAGAAAATGGTTTCATGCCTTTGGAAAAGGCATGAATGCAAAGTAAACATTAAGCTGCTTCAGCCAATATTTGAACTTGCCAATTCTGAAGACATTATGCTACTTCAAACCTCTCCTGGTCATAAACTATTTTCTGCATCACCCAATACAGAGCTTATTCTCAAACAAAAATGATGCTGAGACAAGATGAATGAATTACAAGCTTAGCTCCAATATGGTTAATTGCTCCTGGTGTTTGTTCCCTCAGCTGGTCTGCCTAAATAAATATGGTTCCCTTATCTTTTTCCTATCAGTCTTAATTTAGTCTTCCACTAACCAGCAGCCAAAAATAAGTCTCCAGCATTATCATTCTGTTTGATACCTTGTAACACAGCTATAATTAATGTGCGTAAGTGGGGCTTGACCATGAAGATGTCATAGTAAATAGGCTCTATAATCCCTCCCAATGACATAGGCAATTCAAGAGATTTAGATTCATTGGGTTTAATTTTGATTCTAGCAAAAAGTTGGTGTTCAAAGCAAGATAAGATGGATTAGTCAAAGTACAGAAACATCAAGAAAGACAAAGGTAAATACTTTTAACTGATATGTATGGATGTGTGAATAATTAGTTTGACAATGCAAGAGAAAGGTTTATTAAAATAATCAGAGATGTCTATGGTCAGTTTAGAAAGTTAGAGCCAAGCATACAATAGTTAGCAGACAGACGAAAGGACAATAGGATAGCACGTTTCCAAATAGCAACAGAACAGGCTTAAAAAGCAACATCACAAACTAAGGAGAAACAGAGTAGACAATTATTCAAGAGTCTGTTACATAGATTGTTAGGGATCAGTCAGAAGTTTTGGCAAGAATAAAAGGAACAATAAAATCTATAAAATAAAATTAATAAATACTCTAATACATTGTACCTATTCAATTATTTCTTGAATACATAATGCTTTTCTCAACATATGTTTCTCTTTGAAATATTTTTCACTTCCAGTACTTCACCTATTGTTAATCGACAGTACCAATGATAAACCACATAATTTGTTTGGAGCACATCAATAAGAATTATCAGTATGATGGATACTTCACATTGCATTGCTACTAATTTTACATTTTCTATGCAGTAAATTGTTAAATGTCATGAGATTTTTTTGTGATTAATAGTGGACTAGTTTACCATTGCCTTCTCCACAGTGATTTATTGAGGCACTACCTCTAGTTCAATGGCCAGTGATTCATCAAGAGTTCCTTCACCCTTTGATAGATCTTATTTTTCATCCAAGAGGGTTTCTAATAACCTGCCTCACTAGGCTTAGAAAATTTTATACTCAAAAGGACAGATTGAAGGCATATAGGGCAGAGGAAAATGACACATAACCTACTTCATGAGCTTGAATAAATGGATGCCAGAACAAGGTTTATAAGAGATAACAAAAAGACAAAATTTATTAAAAACTGCAGAGGACAGGAAGTTGTAGAGGGCCATGATCACCTACATCTTGAATGGACATAGCACATAGAAGATGCAGTAAATTCTCCAGAAGGAATATGAAAAATTTCAGCTCAACTAAAGGTATATTATAGCTAAGAATGATACAAATAATAATTTTGTTGAATTATTTGGTGTCAGACACTAATAAGGATAACATGTGGGGAAACTTTTCAAGTTCTTACCTGATTTAGCATATTCTCGTAAGTGATAGAGTAGCCGTATAAAGAGTTTGGGCATGATTAACTCTGGGAGGAATATCAATTCTTGAGGTGGTACCTGCTGGTAATGACTGCGTCCTGGACCATGTCGGGCACAGAACCTGAAATAAAATATGAATTCATAGAAGAAAAAAATGTTTCTTTTTCATAATACAGTGAAAAAAAAATTATTGCACAAAGTTGAATCAAGTGAGCCACTCTCATACTAACAAAAAGAAAATATAGCAACATTAATTAAAAGATAGAATAGAACAATTAAGAACAGACTGATTTGTTTGTTTTTTTTTTTTGTTGTTTTTTTTACTGCTTATCAACCCTTTGTAGGTTATTAAAAAATGAAACATTTTTGATAGCATTTTTTTTTTTTGCATGTAAATATTGCCTTAATTTTTGGGAAATAAAAATTTTTTTCCAGATACATATACTACTATTCAACCCATAGCTGGAGGGAGAAAAGATGGATTCGTACCTTTCCTAAAAGTATTTGCAAATAAATCCAAAGAAGAATCAGCAACATTATTGGTCTTGACCTGGCATTTCAGCTTCAGTCACTTTCCCACCACTATAATGTAGCATCCCTGTGCTTATTCATAGTGATTGTTCAGATGAACTCTTTGCTATGGAACCTAGACTTTATGAATTTAAGCACAGTACTAGATCAGCAACATGGTCTCATCAATTTATAATTAAACAGGCTAGATGTAACCATATGTTCTATGCTAACCTGTTACTTTTCTCACACTTCTCACTTGTGTAACTCTTCTGGTTCCATGCTTTCTAGCCAAATTTGATCTTAAAAAATTTAAATGCAATGTCAATCATTATCTACTGTCTTCTTGATTTCTACTGTACTCACTATGATTCTCTTCTTTCTTATTCTTTCACACTCAGTAACTCTGTGTCTTAATAATCTTGCCTGGGGGTGAAATGATTTAGAAAAAAAAAAAAAAAAAAAAAAAAATGTGTGTAAAACTCTAGAATTCAAACTCAATTCTCCATTACACTGCTTGCACATGAACCTTTTTATATTTTTTTTTAATCATTGCACCACCACCCCCAAGCAAGGTAATAAAGCCACTAGGATGCAAGAGGTTACTGAGAGTAAAGAAACAGAAAGGACAATAAAAGAACAGTTTTTAAAGAAACAGAAATTAACGATTGACATTGTATTTAAATTTGTGATTATTGTAGTTGACAGGAAAGTAGAAAGCTGGAAGAGAGTTCCACAAATAAAAAATACGCAAAAAGAAAAAATTGAAAAACAAGGTAAACTCAATAAACTAGTCAAATCAAACTTTCAAATGAAAATATTTATAGCTTCAAGTTATTCACAAACTAAGAATTAGCCCAGATAAGTTATATTGAGAAAAACAAGAAATTATTTCCAAAGAGGATAATTTTTTAAAGATTTTACAGAAAGTAACATTATTATTTCACATTTGACTGTACCATATAACAGAAAGCACATCACTTGAGGACTAACAACAGCGGCAACAACTAAAACAGATAGCACATGTAACTTGAAGTGAAAATAATGACATAATTTAACATTCCATACCACTTCAAATAGAAGATTCGGAAGGAAAACCCCCATCAATACTGGAAAGAGTGATAAAAGCTACAAAGAAACCAGTTTTTCTAAAAAAAAGTGTTTTAAGAAAAAGATTTTATAAATTTCAACTGAAAATAATATTGGCTGCTCAGTCAATGAATAACAAATTTTTCCTTGTAGTGAAATGGCTAATTCGGACTTGAATTTTCATCCTTACTGGGTTTTTTTTTTTTTGTTTATCTTCAGATACATTTTTTCAGTTATGTTTCCAGCCCCAATTATTAATGTCTGAACAAAAAATATTACAAGGATTTTTTTTTCCCTGAAAGGAAATAAGAGAAAGAGAGCATCACCTCTCTTATCCCGATTACAGAAAAAGGTTCATACAAAAAGAAACAATTGAAACTACGATGTGAAATTTGAAAGGAACAAACATGTATTACTAGACATTAAAACAATATAAAAAAAATACAATTTTTATAGAAAAGGCTTGCACAAAAACTTCCTTTTGTGCACCTTTTTAGTCAAGGCAGATAACAGATTAAAATTTATAAAAGGCTATTAAAAAGATTTACAATAGAATTTTCAAATAATGGAAAAAAAAAAAAAAAAACATTGGAAGGTAATACAAAAACTTTAAATAAGATTGAAAATACTCTTTAAAAAAGGTGCACCCACTTAAAAATGAAACAAGAATATAGAAAGTGACTTTGGCAAATCCACTTAAATCACAGGGATTTTTTAACAATTTTTAATCATTAAAACAGTTCTATTCACAGGATTCTCTTGATTCACTTCTTCCCCGCCCCCCTTGCTCCTTCTGTGAGAAACAGCTCAGCTCATACACAGGTGACAGCTAAGAAAAGCTTTTCCATCTGGAACCTTATTTTTATGTCCTCAGGACAAAATTTTTATGTCTCCTTGTCATCAAAATTTTTGCTCCTTCCAGTTGAAAATTAATATTATCTTCTGGTCAAAAATTATATCACCTTCTGAAATTATCTGTTGACCCATCTTCTATATCATTGAAAAGGCTCCAAACTTTAAATTTATGGGGATTGAAGGCACCTTTTTGATTGGACAATAAATACAAACATCTGTCTATATTTCCGAGACGAGGTGTTATAACTATTTACTATTCAGACTCATCTTTATTGCTATATTCATGTTTCGGCTGTTGTATGCTTAAGCCAGGTCATAGTGTGCAACAGCCAAAACATCACTAATATGGCAATAAAGATGAGGAGAACAGTAAGAACAATGTAAATAGTGTATAATAAATACAAAGCGTAAATATATTTTTTAAATTTGAAAAATGAATTTTGAAACAGTCCGGCTTGACCAAATTATTTTTGACTGTTTTTTTTTTTTAGAGCCAATTCTAAATTTAGTAACTTTTACAGACAAATGTAACATTTTATTTTTTTATAAACCATCTGGCTTTCTTTTAAATACACTTCTAAAAGTAAGTGTAAAAACAAACAGTCTATTATATTTATTTATCAACATTTTTTTTATTAATTATTATTTTTAATTATTTGATATTACTAACAAAGATCTTTTTTTATAATATATATGTGCCTTGAAAAACTGTTTCACTGGACAATCCACAGACCCTAATATATTTTTTACTTTTAATAAAATTTTGTACAAATTTATACAGGTTGCGATGGATAAATTGTCATCTAAATTATGCAAAAATGAAAATAACACTGACATCTCATTTTAACAGATATATTTACCAAAATGACACAAAAATATCTTGAAATATCAAAAAGTAAATTTCTTTAATAAAATTGCCATTGGCTTCAACCACAGCCTCCAGAATTTCTTTCAACTCTTCTATGAAGACTAAAATATACAAAATGAATACAAGTCACCTGTGCTTTTCTATAAATGTTTTCATGAGCTTTTTGCTTCAGTCCTCAACTGCATAAATTTAAATGCAGTACTAGATTGGCAGCTAGGACTCATTATTTTATTGTTAAAATTGTTAAGTCTGAGTACTATGCTAATGGTTACTTCTCTTGCACTTCTCACTTGTAGAACTCTCTTCCAGCTCTTTGCATTCTTGTCAGCTATGATCTTCAAAAATTTAAATTCAGCACCAATTATCACCTTCTGTCTCCATGAATTCTGGTCCTCTAATGTCCCCCCTCTCCCTCTTAATTACTTCTCAGTTTCTTTCACTGTTTTTAATAAAGAAATATAGTCAAGGCAGAACCTAGTTTATCAATCTGCTTCATATTTATGATATTTAAAAGTACAAAGGATTCCTTCCTTTCATACATACCTATATAGTCAAAAGTATATCTTAATGACTGTACTTAGTAGTTACTAGTCAAACTGGTTTCTCTTTCGAGTGGCTTTGTATCAGGTTTTTCACACTTAACATTCTTCAAACTTGCAAATTTTTTAATCCAGGAAAACATTTTAAGTCTGCCCCTCCCAGTACTAAAATATCACACACAAATAAATACCATGATACAAAAAGCAAATTAAAAGTGACCAAGTAAACTGAAGTTTTCATTTATGATAGTTTTTTTCCAAAAGTAGTACATACTATTTATTTCCATGGAAACTTCAGATAAATTGATTGATTGATTTGCTATTTTACAGTTTTTCAATCCTTTGTAGCTTATTTAAAGCCAAAACATCATTTAGATTGTAGGAATGATTCATTTTTGCAAATGAATATTGCATTAACGTATTTTGAGAATAACAATGATGTTTTCAGATACAAGTCCTACTATTTAATCCATAACTGGGGGAAAGAGGATGGATAACAGATACAGGGAAGATTACTCACTGCCTAACTGTGCTCATATCAGTATTTATAGCTGCTGATGTCCCTTATCCTTTTCTAATAGTGAAAATCAACCCTGTGAAATGCTCAGTCCCATTTTGACTGACATTTTGCTGTAAGTGTCATTTTCAGCACAAATTTTAAAGGAAAATATGTGAATGAAAACATACAAAAGCAAAGACAGAGAGAAAGAGATTAAGGACCACCACTAGAATTTTGTCTGAGCCAGTGGCTTTTTTGGGGTCAAAGCTTTTAATAAGTTTGCAGCCTAGGACCCCTCAAGCTTTTATGAAGCAATGATTTTATTTTTTTTGATGTTATAACTTCTAAATAATTCCATAAACTGAAATGTTATCAGTATGACAAGCTCATATTTATTTGACTTTGCAGGAAGCAAAGCAAGGAAAAGAATGTTTTAGTTTTGTGTCATTGTTTGATTTTAGTTCAGAATGTTTAAATAAAGCAGTGATTTTAATTTTCTAGTTGTTAGAACTTCTAAATAGTTTCATAAACTGAAATGATATCAATATGACAAGTTTATATTTATTTTGATTGACTTATTGTTATAATGCTGGTTATAAAATATAGTAAAATAATGGTATTTTTTAAAGAATATTTTTTATTGGCAAACAAGGTAGCTATTCTGGTTTATTTAAAGAATTTTCAATAAATTTACTTCAAGCTAAGTAAATGTCACTAAAATATATCACAAGTAAAAAAAAAAAAAAAATATTTGACAGGTGCAGGTGAGTTAGAGCATGGCTCTGTTTAAAGTGGGGGGGGGGCATAATTTCATTAGCCTAGGGGTCCCGAAAAGTCATAATCCTGCCCTGAATGTATGTTAAGAATTTTTGCCACATTCTGGAGTTTTTTTTTTTGCATTAATAACAGTAATTTTCTTGGTCTCCAAAAAGTAAAATTATTTGAAGAATTTCCCCTAATTTATTTCTTTTTTATTTTCTTTTGAGCAATTTCTAATTTTTCCAGAAGTTGTTTGCAGCATACATCAAAAATCAAAAGTTTTCAAGGAGGAGAATTGTTTTGTCATCTTCCAGGTCTCCAAAATGTTATAAATTTGGCCTGGTCAGTAACAAAATTAGATACTGAAAGTTAGTTTATTAGGAAAGTTCTGAACAAGAATAGTTACACTTTGGGTACTGCCAAAGTCCAGTATTAGAAAAAAAAGAAATGTGACAATATTGTAAGCCTAGATTGATTGGTCACCAGAAATGTCATGTCTTGTTTGTGGATACAGTGGATTGGGGAGATAATATGAAATTTACCACAGTTATGCTGACTTGTAATTTTGTGCTAACACAATCACCAACAGCTTAAAAACAGTTTCATCTACCTAATTTCACTTGTAAGTCTTTGGTAGTGTCTTCAGGAACTTCCCAACAGTATCGCATGCTGGAAACATCTTCCAACTGCCAAAACAGTCATAATCAACCATGGTAAGATTTGAACCCATGGTAGGAAAGGTAACATTCTAAGCACTCAGCCACATTACCATTAATTAATATTAGAATCTAAATAAATACCAGGCACCACATTCTTTCAATTAACAAATTGGTATTATATAATCTTATCCAATATTTTCTCCCACGGTCAACAAGGAAATAAAACAGTACTCACCCACTTGGGTCAAGGACATTGGAATCGCCACAATCACAGGCACCTCCAGCTTTACTTCGGAACATGTTGTAATCATGACCTTCATGGTTACCTTCTTGAAAACACTTAGAACACAAAGACATGCAAGGTGTAATACCACATGTCCTGCATCTGTAAGCAACAAAGTTTGCTGTCCATACCAATCCACAGGTTGTTGCATTATCATATTGACGAACTGCATGGAGAGAAAAATAAAAGAATCTAAGATACATTTTCTGATAAGATATGATGGTATATCAAATCATGTGACCTAAAGCAAACAAATAACAATAGAATGAGATTAGTCATTGACAAACTGGTAAAAATTCAAATCAATTTATAATGTAAATAAAAAAGATAGAAAATTCTTTTACAGACACCTTGGCACACAACTGAGACACATGGAGGTGCTCAGCAATCCTATGACCACACCTGAACATGGGATTGATGATAAGGAGGAGAAAGAAGAAAATTATTACGAGTAAAAATTATATACAAAAATGAAAATATTCTTAATTGAAATGTTTAAAACATTTTAATCACTGATAGAATATCTTTCAGAAATTTCTATTATTGGAGAATGTACAGTCATTTAAGACATTTTTTTAGAGCTTATAATGAAGGCAATGTTGACAATATATATATATATATATATATACACATATATATATATACACACAAAATAAATGAAATATATAAATGAATAAAACAAGTATGTATTCTAAAGGTCGTCACCATAAATGATCTTAGGCCCTAAGTAAAAGAACTGAGAAGGGTCAGTTTCTGCCATCCCTAATTCCCTTTGGCTTATACATGGAGTCTACAAATGGAGTAATAGTACTGTTGTGGAGTAAATAAGACACCCCCAGTAACACAAATAAACTAGACAAGATGCCTTAAATAAAGAATTCAAAGTGAGTCAAGGGAAGTTTGTTGGAGTCAGTCAAGGAGAATTTCTAATGACATCATGGTGAGTAGCCTAAGCGAGACATTATAACCCCTAGGAGTGAGTTATGACAGTGGCGGTGAGAGATCAAAACTCATATGGAGAAGGAAAAAGTACTTTTTACTTCATTGCACATGAAAACAGTGAAACAAGAAATTCAAACCATGAAAGCTGACAGAAAAATCTACATCCACATCATAAAAGAGGCATTAGCAATAATATTTGCAGTGAAAAATTACACAATTTTATAAACAGAAGGAGTTTTCATTTACAGACAGATCACTATACTCTATTATCAATTTCTGGCTCAGAATAAGGACTTCCTATACATACAGTGAATAGATTCCAATGCTGGAGTAACATTATATTAAATTAGAATTTTTGGATGGAATACCAGCCACCCTCCAAAAAAATTAGGACTGCTGATGGTTTATAAAGATTGATACCAAAAAATACTGAACTGTTTGAGGACACTGTTATTGCAGCATTAAAAAAGTGAAATAGAAATGAAAAATATATTACGCAATGTATTACACAAACTACAAGTTACCCTGGAAGAAACAAAAGTAAAAGCAGAACAAGACATTTTGTTCAAAAATTAAAAAACAACTAAAGGAAAGTAAGAGATGATTTTTAGAATGCAATCCAGACTTAAATGCTTACTTGCTATGTGAGGTAGTACTAATGTTTACACAAACATTAGTAATACCTATCATATTACAAAAGTGGATATTAAATGAATTTCATAGTGGGCATTCAGGAATTTCAAGGATGAAATCTCTTATGAGAAGCTATGTCTATTGAATCAAAATGGATCAAGACATTGAAAAATTAATAAAAGCCTGCAGAGGTTGTGCTCTGGCAGCAAAATCACCTACCACAAAATTATAACTTTGACCAAAGACAGATACTCTGTGGTCAAGACTGCACATAGATTTTGTAAGTCCAATAAATAGATCACATTATCTTGTGGTAGTGGATAAGTTTACTAATTGGCCTGAAATTTTCAAGTGCAAAAACCAACTTCCACAGTTACAATGAAATTTTTTTTTTTTTTAAAAACACAAACTGTTTGCAAAACATGGTATTCCAGATGCTATAGTTTCGGATCTAATTCACTGGTTATGAATTTAAATAATTTTGTAAGATGTTCTTGATTGAACATATTACTACCCCACTGTATCACCCATGGTCAAAAAGACAAACTGAACAGTTTGTGGGTACTTTTAAGAGTTTTTAAAAAAGCAAGTAATGAAAATGTGAGCAAAGAAGTACTACAAAAATTCTTGAGTATACCAGATAACGTCAAAAACTAATACACCGACAGGGATGTCACCAGTAGAATTGATATTTGCAAGAAAAATTAAAATCAGTGTTCAACAAATTGTTACCAGATCAAAAAAATAAGAAAAAGACAAAATTGGCAAAAGAAGTGTTTTTTAGAGTATATAAAAATGGAAAAGAAATGTGGTAAAATGGTATAATAAGGTCATGAATTGGAAAAATTATATATATGGTGAAAGGAACGGAAGCCCACAAGAAAGGAAAAACCTATGCAAGTGCTGTATGATATTTTTGATGTACCAACACCAAGAATTGAAAGTACAAGTATGATTACCAGGAAAAAGGAAACATACAAAAAAAAAAAAAAATTAGAGGTTGACCCAAAACGAAAGAAATACAAAGTTTAGTACATGGTAAACTCTAGAAAAAAGGATGGATGTGAATCTAAGAAATAAAATAAAATATTCAATAGTTAAAAATAAAAAAAAATCTCGAAAGTGGGGACACTCCGGCAACACAAATGAACTAGGCAAGATGCCTTAAATAAAGAATTCAAAGTGAGTCAAGGGAAGTCCATTGGAGTCACTTGAGGAGAATTTCTAATGATGTCACAGTGAGTAGCCTAAGTGAGACATAATAGTACAACCACTAGTAGCAAATTATAACAGGTACTTGGTCTGAAGATTGCATTGAGACATGCAACTGACAGCCACCATGGAGAGTTGTTTCTATTGTAGAAGTAGACATGGTTAAATGAAATTGACAAAATGAAATGAGGAAAAAAAAAAAAAACAGGACAAAATGATACAAGAAAAGACAATGTAATACAAAGTAAAGCAATTATAAGACAATAAAGTAAAAAGTTCACAAAATAGTATTCACACACAAAAGGGATACAGTCAAGACAGTATATAGCCTTCTGACATCAAGTAAAGAAAGAAAGAAAAAAATGTGTAGGTAAGACTGAGAATTGTCTATTATTGGCTAGGAAGAAATCCCAGCAGGCATCTGTAGGATTTGTCTATAAATTTGGGGAGGGGGGATTTTTAACATTCATTCCAGAGATAGGAATTTGTTGATTCCATGTCTACATATGCTATATATGTGAACATGTGCACACATTCAGACAAACAAAAGAATATCCTTGATAATGGCTATAATAGGTTAGCCAAAAGTGCTTGGATCCACAGATCACTTGGACAATTCTTATATACTATGTCCCCAAAAAGAAATCACATGTACGAATGCAAGAAAAAAATATAGTAAGTTTAATTGCAGTGCCTTGTGTAGTTGTCTTCAATGAAACCTGTATAAAAGAGTGATTGCTGCTCAAATACACATATATAATTTATATATAGCACTTTAAATGTTCTTTTTAGTGGATACTTGCATTTGAGTAGGAGGTCCATTTATTTATTAAAGAGTATATTTATTTTCGTCTATCAGCTTGAATGTTCCAAAACTCTTAAAGAAAAATTTGCCGGAGACCACAAATTTTCTTTAATAAGATTTTTAAAACATTCAGCACAGTAGGCAAAAATAAATATATGAGTATCCACTAAAATTAACATTTAAAGTGATAAAAATCGGTTGGATTAATAAAAAACCCATTCTAATATATATTATAAATATATAATGCCTACTGTAAAGCCTAACCCTATGAACTCCATAACAATTTGACCAAAAATCCAATTCAACCTGGATCTAGGACCACAGAAGTAAAATGTCAAAGATTTGAACACAAGGAGAGAAAAAAAATTTATACCAATGACTGTTTTTTTTTTCCTTTTTCAAAAACAGAGATTACAAAAAGCTAAACATTAAAAGAAGTAAAAAGAGCAACTTTTTTAGACAAAATTTAATTACTAATACATTTGTACGGCTGAAAATAAAAGCAGAAAATGCCACATTTACATTGCTAATCCTTGTCACTTTTATTGATTAGCAATGATAATTTCTATCTTCAATTAAAAAAAAAAAAAAAAAAAAAATTACTCATGGATTAGTTAGTAGTAAGACAACATAAAACAGTCATGCTGATGCATTTTGATGGAAAGTAATTAAAATAAGTTTTATTGACATTTTATTCAATTTTATGGCAAGGAGTATAAACTATTTTTAATATATATAAACTGAACACTGACACTAATCTGTTGGGAATAAATATTTAAAAATGAGAACATATTAAATTGACTGATATGGATTTTGACAGTTAAAATGCTGTATCCAGAGTACTTCAATAAAATAATTCCCTGAGGTTTATCAATCTCTCTGGTTGTTTCACTAAATTAGATATAGATAAAGGTCATAATTTTTATGAATAGAAAAATATAGATGGAACTATAATTCAGAATAAAATCAAATCATGAATTCAACCACCATTTTTCAAAAATTAAAAACTTTTCTTTTTAACCGTAGTGGTTGAAGATTTTTATCAGCAAGGAATTATTTAATTCTTTCAAATAATCAATGTTTTACACAGGGTGCAGTATCAAATAATTATAAACAAGTGGACTTTT
The DNA here is from genome assembly GCA_903632075.3 of Acanthosepion pharaonis. Lineage (NCBI taxonomy): Eukaryota > Metazoa > Mollusca > Cephalopoda > Sepiida > Sepiidae > Acanthosepion > Acanthosepion pharaonis. The sequence goes on from CAHIKZ030005372.1 coordinate 511,271, forward strand.
CTTTTTTATTTTAGTACTACACTTGTTTTAATTACTATAGGCATAAAAAAACACCAGGAAACACTAACTAATACTGTTTTGTTCAATCATGAAAAGGTCTATAACTAAGAAACTACATATAAATACAGTTAAATAAAACCAAAAATAGACAAGCATAAACATGAATACATTATGAGAACCAGTAATCTGAAGTGCTAGAGAAAAACAATAATTACAACAAATTGTAATATGAGCTTTGGTAAAAAAAAAAAAAAATGTTTACCGAGACATTACGTTTATAAGTCAGAAAAATTCATACACTGATTTCTTCAAGGACACATGGCCCAGTGGATAAAAGCATTGGTTGAAGTAATCCAGTGATTAGACCCAAAAAGTTGTGAGTTCAATGAACAATAACAAAGAGAGTTGAGTTAAAGGGAAATAACCGATACTGAGATATCCGGAAGAGGCATGGCATGTGGAACTAGAACAATCTTCCCCAGTGGATAAAAGAAAAGGTTCGGTTCAAAATTCTAATCACCTGAAGTAGGCCGGGGCATACAATGACCAAAACATCGTGAATATGGTAACAAAGATGAGGACAACTGTCCGAACAATGTAAATAGTGTAAATTATTACAATATTTCATCTCAGAAATATAGACAGAAACCAGAAATGTTTTCATTGTGTGTCAGAGTACAGGAAAACCAAATTTCAAGAACATATTTTCTCAGAATGTGAAGTCATGTAATGCCAAATTTGGCTAATCGTGCTGCTGACTTGCGACATGAAAATCCAAGCAAATTTCAAGAGGTCATAACTTCTGGTCTATGAGTCTAAGGAAATTAATATTTTAAACATTTCTGTTTCTCTACTGAAATTTCATCAAAGTCTATAGGAACTTTCAAAATATTGGTCGAGTTGATTTTCAATGACATATATATGAATAGGCACGTGGCCAAATGGTTAGAACATTCACTTTCTGACCATGAGGCCTAGGTTTGAATCACACCATGGTCAATTTTTCATGAAGATGACTTCTTGATGCTATCAGTCTGGAGGAGGTGATCCCAGTGTGCAGCACCTTTGGGGTAATGCTATATCATCCAGAAAAATGGACAGTTGTCACCCTTACCTCATTGATTTTCTTCAAATTTTAACCAGTGGTAGGTATCATTAAAACAAGACAATCCTGAAAATTTGAGTGATCCAAGCAGTTCAGAAAATATGCCATTTTTAAGATTTTGCAAGAAAAAAACCATTACAAAATTCCCTTTTCTTCAATAAAATTCCATCCAGACATGCTAGAGCCATGAAAATTTGTACAGGAAAGTTTTTGAGGACAAGGAATCCAAAAATGACATCAAAAACACCTATAAATCAACCATTTTTTAGCTATACAACAATTTCTTTTTTTCTAGAAGTGAATATTTCTTGTAAGATTGTTTTTGTTTCTCTACTGTTATACTGTTTAGTATTTTATGCCTATTTGACCTAATAAAAGCCTTAGAAAGACTAAGGCATGAAAAAAATTGTCACTTTAGTCACTCATCCATCATCCATGTCATCATGGAAATACACAAACGCAATGCGATTAAAAACTTTGATAACTACTGAGCACATAGGACAAATCTGATTAAGATATCTCATCAATTGCCTTTGTAATATATTTTTTAAATTGTAAAGAGACTTTATGGACACCCTGTATATTCTTCCTCTTATTAAAAGCAGCCACTTGAATCTGAGGATGCCAGTTCACTAGGGTAGCTAGCTAATCCCCATTGTAGATGCATGCTCAAGTGCTTTATACCGCAACTATGCTGAGTAGACCTTAGTTTAGGTACCTCCACGAAATCGCTAAAAAAAGAGCATAGCTTGATGAAAAAGACGCCAACCTTGCCGAAAACAAAATTTTATTGTCTAAATGCTTATGTTATTATTAAGAGGAAAGACCAAAGTTTTTTTTAATTATTTTTAAAAATTTCCTTCTTTTAGAACATTCTAAATTTTGATTAAAAAACCTTTTTTCTATTTGTATCAGCAGAACTAGTAAATAATATAGACAATTTTAGCACGTTTTTTTGGTATGACACATTAATTTGAAAAATCGTGCAAAAATAGAAATAATTATCGGATGTTAAATGAAACTTTCAGGAACTATTCACAGATGATCGAAATTATTATAAATATGTTTTTTTATGAAAGTCATGGTAGAAATATTTTTTAAAATATTTATTACCCCCCATAACTAATTTTATGAAAATGCTAGAAATTCGATCGCATCCGTTTTAGTGATTACAATAATTAAAAGCACAGGGCTTTGAGGAATGCAAATCATGTTTTTTTTTTTTTTTAATTGGATACGCAGTACCTGAAAATCAGCTCTGAATTGTAACATACAAAACTCAATAAAACAAAGATATTATTTAATTTCAAATGCTTTTATTTGCTTTTAGTTGTTTTTATGAATATGGACAATATTTTCTGAAAGCAAAAAAATTTTTTCGATGAAAATGAATTTTAATACAATTATTTGTTATTTCATTAATTATAATACATTTTACATTTAAGTTGTTAAAATATTATAAAATTAGTTAAAAGTCAGATCGGCTTTCATAAGTGTCCTTATGAGATAGATCTTTTTTTTTTTAGTGTGTTGTAAATTGTATCATTTTGACTAATCAGAAGATACCCAGTAATTAAGAAATGTAATTTTGTGCTTATAATCGAGCTGTAATTATAAAATACAGAAGACCAACCAGAATATAATTAAGTTGCGTTATTTGAGTTAAGCATTGTTCTCCGCTGTTAAGGCCTTTACTTTTTGCGAAACACGTGTGGAGAAGTTAATTTGATTTTCAATTTCAACTGAGAAGGGTACCTACAAGTATCAGTATCATCTTACGAAATTTATATGATCTTATTTTTATATTAATCTCAGTTACGACATTTTTCCATAAATGAAATATCAAAATTAATAATAAAATGAATGCAAATACAAATAACAGTAGAATGTAATAAATGTACATAAAATTATAGTATTTTATGTACAATTCTGATAAAATTTCATAAGAAAGGTACCTATAAATTAATTAGATACCTTTCTTAAGAAATATGAAATTTAATGTCACTCTTAACAGTTTTATTTTAATTTCTTTACAATATATTTCCCATAAAGCATCATAAACGTAAAGGTGAAAGCTAAGTACAAAAAAAAAAAAAAAAAAAAAAAATTAGACAGCTGAAAGTTTTCGTTAAAAATAACGGGGGTAAATAATTTGTTCACGTAAATGTAAATTATTTCACTTTTCTCCTTCCGTAGAACAAATTAGCCTCATGGAATTTGTAAATATATCATTCATCACATGTCAAGAGAAGCGAAAGTTTATGACCTGCTTTGTTTTATTTTCAAATTACATCTTTTTGGCACAAAAGCTAAGTTAAGTTTGGTTCAAAATATTTTAAATAAACATTATAATTTCTGATTTTCTTAAAATAAGTTTTGAAAAAAATGATAATTGATATTTAAAAAATTTCAAAGTCAGATTTCCAGTTTTTTTAAAATGGAAAAAAAATGGTCAATTTTGCTGACTCAAAAAAAAAAAAAAACTAGATTTTTAACTAAAATTTCAGACGTGCTAGGAACGATTAAAAAATGGAAAAAAATACCCCAAAAATACTTTGACCTTTCCTCTTAATAATAACAAACATTTAGACGATAAAATTTTGTTTTCGTCAAGTTTGGCGTCTTTTTCATCATGCTATGCTCTTTTTTTTAGCGATCTCGTGGAGGTACCTACCTTAGTTACAGTTTCTGGGAGAGAGTGTATTATCTAGCATAATCAACAGTCTGAACAATGCTAGTACACTCAAACCCCTGGTGATGATGACTTATGACTTAGTGCTAGCATAACCATTGACGGCTCCCAAGCTTGGGTCAACCCGTGGTATGGTTCTCAGGACCTTTCTAAAGGGTAATTTTGTATCAAATCATCCAGACCATGTCACTCTTACCTCATGGATTTTCTTCAAATTTTAACTAGTGGTAGGTATCATTAAAAAAAGATAATCATGAAAATTTGAGCCACTAAGTCCAAGCAGTTCAGAAAATATACCATTTTAAAGATTTTGCATGGAATACGATTTGGTAGAAACCCACAGCATTATAAAATCCCTTTTTCTTCAATAAAATTCCATCCAGATATGCCAGAGCCATGAATTGATTTCCTCAGCTGTCCTTCATTGTCCCCTCCTCTCTTTATCCAATACTTGTCTTACTGAAAAATCCATTGTTATTGGACTCCCTGGAGTGTATTCTGGAGATATAAGTATAAGGTCTATATACCAATGGCTGGGAAAAAAAAATGCCTATTTTCAATTGTTAATTGTCGTTCAACGATGAGAGAACAAGACTTCATTTTCGATTCCATTCATAATTGTAGTATGGGGAACACATTAAAAAAAGGAATTTTCATTTACCTACAGTGCCACATCAATTTGTTCGAGATATTTCCCACATGTGAAAATTTACTCATAGTTCTATAGCTCAAAAATGGTTGATTTCTAGGTGTTTTCATTACAGTATTGGATAAAGGGAGAAGGGGACAATAAAAGACAGCTGAGGAAATCAATTGTGTAAGACAAGACTTCCAGTGTTTTCCTATAAAGTCCATCTGTACTGCTGCCAGACAGTTATGGCTGCCACATCTAACAGTACGAAAAGTCCTACATAAGAACTTGCGATTATATGCTTACAAAGTTCAAATCTTACAGGCAATCAGGACAAATGATAAACCATTCATGAAGCTATACTAGAGCAAACATGGCAAAAAATTGAGTACCATTTTGATGTGCTTTATGCAACTAATGGTACCCATATAGAAGTGTATTAGTTAAAAAAAAATATCTACTCTTCATTTTGTAACAATTTCCGCATATCTGTCTGATCATTTGCTTTTGTAATAAATTTTTTTAAATTGTAAAGAGACTTTATAGACAGTCTGTACTTACATAGAGTGTCCATAAATTATCTATACCAATGTTTGCACTTTTATCACCAAGGTTAAGCAACATTGAGCCTTGATCAATACCTATAATTCGTGACCGCTTGAATTCCAATTGGTTCATTACATTCACTTATGCACAAATACCCTTGGCAAAAGTATGAATCCACCTATCCTCCTGTGATACTATTGGAAAGGTGCTAGTAAATTGAAAAACACTAAATTCCAATAGATTGATGATATACTAATGACCAAACAAAGGAAAATGAAAAAAAGGGATATTTATCTATTGGAAAAAGAAACTAGAAGGAAATGAAATTTCTTGTCTGCCAGAGAGGTAAAACAATCTGATTTTGATTAAAACTGAGACTACATGATAAGCTATTCTGGAAGTCCAAGGACCTCCCAGAAAGAAATAGATATTTTTAGAACCATTGTGAAGGAAAAAAGGAGAGACCCATGGCCACAAGTTCGGTTGATTGATAAGGATTATCTTTTAGAAGCAGAGAGGTTTCCAAGCAGAAAATAGATAAGAGAATGATGACTAAATTTTTCATCTGCCGAAACACAAAACTTTCCAAAAATCAAGAGATTGTTCCCTTTTTGCCACTTGTTGATGGGATAAAAATGATAAATTCCAGTTGCGAAAATGACCACACACAAAAGCACAATACGAAAGAATTTTGAATGATAATTAAAATTTGGCCATTGGGCTAGACCACACCTAGCAATTAGGGGATGGGTTTAGTCAGGTAAACAATGAGGAGAGGGCCCAGATGGAATTGCAGGGAGGGCAGAAGACTTTTCACACCCCTTGGGTAGTGATGGTGAGAGGCACTCAAACAAAACAGGGAGGAAACAGGTTTGATCAGGTGACCAGAAGAAGAAGGCCCAGATAGAATTTGAAGTAGGGAGGAGGGACTCCCCCATATTTAGACATTTGCAGGCAGAGCCCTGATTGGTTGTTGGGGGAATGTGAGCATTCCCAGAACACATCATACCCTATCCCAGCCCTTGCACAGGGATCTATAAAAACAGACCACCAAGACACTACAGCAGAGAGAGAGAGAGAGAGAGAGAGAGAGACAGAGATGGCGGAGACACTGTGGACAGACTACGGCAGAGAGACTGCAAAGATAGCAGAGTACCACCACTTTGACTATCTCTTGTAACTTGCTGCCCTGAAGAAAAAGCCTCTGACTTAAAGCCTTGTTCCAGAAGTCTTGTTTCAAAATCATAACAATAGTGTGTCACAATAATCAGCAAGGGTCGATAGTTTTTGCATGAAGTGTATAGCTTACTTAAGCTATCAATGACTGTGCCATCAACTTTATATCAAGGAAGTGTATATAAATATTTTATCTTCTATCCAATTTATTTTTTTCTCTTGTGTGACTTTACTCTGACTGAACCAAACCAAGTTATTGATTCTAGTCGAACATTCAGACCAAGTCAGTCTTGCAATCAATTAACCACAACGTGGAGCAACACAAGAACTGGGTTGAAGCGATCAACTCTACAATCCACTGACGGGATCGATCTTGAATGTGGAACGGCTAGAGTAGTTGTTATACTCTCCCTATTTATGGGTTAAAATAGTAAGACTTGTAGCTGAAAATTATTATTTCCAAGAAATTGCTAATACAATATTCACTTGCAAAAAAATAATAAAAAATAAAATTAATAAGTAAGTAAATAGTCATTCTTAAAACTCCAAAATGTTTTTAGTTTGAAATATACTAAAAATGCTTGATCAGTCACTTATGTGCTGTGTGATACATGCTTAGGCGATCATGTATCTTTCGATACATGACTAACGAAGCATATTTTTTCCCCACAGTAGGTTGCCATTTCTTTCTGTGATAGACCAGTTGCCATCCAAGGTTAAAGAACCCATATATTTACCCATAGCTAGAGGGCAAAGAGAAGGATTCACACCTTTCCCAAGAGTATTAGCATGTAAGTGAATGTAATGGATTCGACTGGAATTCGAACTTGGCTATCCAATTCCTCAATCCGAGCTGCTATTCATTACTTCACTATGAAAATCTTGCCCCTTTTAACATCTTCCAGAAAAGGCAAACGAAACTGAATTAAAAAAAACAAAAAAAAACATAATATATAAATTAAAGCTTAAATAATATTTCTTTAACATGCAAAGAAGTGTATGATGGATCTTAACTCTAATGAAAAGAATAAATTGTGGAAGTACAGATAACAGATAATTATATGAATATATATATATATATATATATATATATATATATATATATATATATATATATATATATCTTAGGTACTTCCATGAAATAAATAAAAAACAATTTTTTTTAAAAATCAGCATACCATGATGAAGACAGTTTTATTGTCAAAATTTGTATTATTAAGACAAAGGATCAAAGTATTTTTTCAATATTTACTTAAATTTTTTACTCCTTTTTAGAGCATTTAAAATTTTTATTAAAAAAAAAACCTGTTTTTCTTGCATCAACGGTTGTATGAACTTTTAGCATAGCAAATTTTAGCCTCTTTTTCGTGGTGACAGACACGTTAATTTTTTAATTCTTGCAAAAATCAAATAAGTGTCAGATTTTAATGAAATTTTCAGGACTTATTCACAAATGAATGAAATTATTTTTGAAATTGTTTTTATTAGAAAATCTTTATCAAAATCTTTTTTTTTTTTTACCATGTGTAATTAATTTTATGAAAACTTGAGAAATTCAATGTGATAATTTTTAGCGACTATAATAGTTAAAAGCACAATATTTTGAAGAATTTAAATCAATTTTTTTTGCAAAATCAGACACTTTCTTACCCCAAATCTGTTCTGAATCAAAAAATAAAAAATGCAATAAAAATCACATATTTAATTAGAGAAGCTTGTATTTGTTTTTATGAATAATATATATTAAAGACAATATTGTCTGAAGAAAAAACTTTTACAATGAAACATGAATTTATATAAGACCCGTTTTCATTTTTACAATTTTAAATTGACTAATTTATAATTTTTAAAATCTTTTAAAATCCAGTTTCGATGTGATAATTCTTAAGAAATATTGTTAGTAAGTAAAACTATATTTACTAATAATATATTGTAAAATTTACGACAATCTGATGGCCACAAGTATTTTTAAAAGAATTTCATTTTTTTTTTGTATGTGTAGCATACATGTAGAAATTCTAAGTATGGATGTTCAAAGCAATAAATTTATCATTAAAAGGTTACATATTTTAAGGGTTGTCCTCTCTTACAGAAAAAAAAACTCATAATCGTCTGCTCCACTATACTTAACTATGAACACGTTCAGTGGTCATTCAGCTGTCAATAAATCGATTAACATATCAGCAAAACAAAACCCCCATAGCTAAGAAATGCTTGTATACAACATTTTATGCTAGAAGTCATATTTGTTTCAAATTAGATTAATTTATCATTAAATTTACTAATTTTCTTCAAATAACATTTCAAAAATATATATTTTATTTTTGCAACATTTTTAAAACCAAGAATTAACTTTGGTTTACAAATGTGTCAAAATGGTTGTTTTTATTCATTTTATTAAGAAAAAAAAAAGATTCCAATCAATATAATTTCTGTTTGAAATACACCACAGAGTATTTTTCTTACTGGAAATAATAGATTTTAAATAGCTTTCAATTAAAGCTAAATTGAAAGCTTCAAGAAAGCATTATGATTTTTGAAAAATTCATTTTAAACTTTACACATACCAAATTAGTGGTGACACCTAATGTGTGTGTGTGTGTATATATATATATATATATATATATATATATATATATATATATATATATAGTGCTGGTGTTAATAAAACAGTAATAAAACAGAGCTATTAATTATATATTAATAAATATACATATTATCCTCGACCGTAGTACAACTCGGAGTTTTATGCAGTAGTCAGGTGCTCAGTATAGACTGACCATTATGTAATGTAAATTTTAATAAAAAATATCTGGTTATCACAATGTCAGTGCAGTCAAATATTATACAGGAATTACAGTTTATTATTTTAAAAAATGAATTATTTGGCAGCTAAAATAAACAGATATATATATATATATATATATATATATATATATATATATATATATACACCTTTATTTCATCACCTGCTTCTCATGTTTTATATTGTAATATTTAGTCTTCCCTCAATTTCAGCTCTGTTGAGTGAGGGTGAAACCAGTTAGCTGGTCAAATTTTATTTTATTTTTTTTAAAAATCATGAATGGTAAAGCTCATCTTGCCGTTTTTACTTACTTAATGCATACATACATACATGCACACGTGTAAAAAACAAAAAAATTATTTTAGAGTTGTGAATATTAATTTAATTTTTTATATTAAGCAGAAAGGGAGATTAGTAGTTTAAAAAAGAAAAAAAAAAGAAAAAAAAAAACAATTTACATTAAAAATTAATTTGGATCAACGTATTTAAGCAGATATTTATTTTTATGCCTACATGTAATCATCAATTCATTTCTCTTGTGTAATAAGCTAGGGTTATCTAAGTGCTTTAAAATAACTAATTTTTCAACAAGGCATAAATTATATCTACCCTCTTTCCTTTTATAAGATTTGGCTTTAAGTAAAAATGGGTGTATTACCATCATCCTTTAATTTCCAGAAACGTTTTGAGAGAGCAGCACTATTTATTTATTTTACCCTGTCCAAAGTCATTTAATGATGGTAGAAACAAAATTTCCAAGGATTTTCAGTGGAACCAAAATAAAATTTTACATTGTTACTGGAATGTATACTTGCTTGGTATAAAATATTATTCATACATTGGCTGTTTCAGATGTTTGTTTTTTTTTTTGGCAGATCCACTTTTTTTTTTAAAAAAAAATTAACTTTGTTGGGCAAGTATCTGTTTACTATAATATTGTTATGTTGCGATATAGATTTATTGATGTTATTAATGCAACTATAGCTGACCTTAATATTTTTGCTAAAATTTTTTTTAGTGTTGGTGAAAGTGCTTATGAATTAAATTAAGGAAAATTCTTTAGATATTCATTTGAATATTATGATTAAAAGGTGGATTATGTTATGCCTAGTGTGTTTGTTTATTTTTACCTTTTTTGTTTTTTTCTAAATACACTAAATTTACTTTATGGTTACTTAGTTCTAAAGCTTTTATATATTTAATTTTGTTATCAAATATTTCATTACTGATGAAGTTAGTAGATAATCTAACTTGGACTAATTTCTGTAAATTATCTAGAATGTTATGAGGGTGGTTTGATTTTTCACTGACATATCTATGTTTATATAGATCTTTGGTGGTATATGGTTTGTAATAACCAGTATTCAAATCCAAGATCACTTTAGTATTGGTGGTAGTGGGGATATATAACTTGTGATCTTTGAAAAATTTTATCAGTTTCTTTCTCAATCAGTCTATATTTCTTGGACTTGTTTTACAGATGAGCATTACACCATCAGCTCTAGAGTTTGGTGTCCTTAATGTCAAAAATAAATCTTAGTCACCACAGTAACAAGATTCCAACAATTTCACGTCTCCACAGAATCATATGCACTCATAGCAATGTTAAATTCTGTGTTATTTCTTTTCTTCCACAGATAACCATTATTGAATAATATAAGTTTTTGTGTTTGCTTTATGATTTTGATTTTGCAGTTGCTAATAGAGCAGTAATTTTTAGCTAAATTGACAGCAGACATTAGCAGATTCTTAGGAGATGGATTGGTAAAAGTCACAAATATCGAATTGGATGAACTTACATTCTTTCTTGCTTTTTATATTGGTAAACCATTCTATGACCTATGCTGTTTTATGCCACAGATTAATTTCCAGAGCATCTTTTGTGTATTTGCATGCTCTTTCAAGGATGTTTTTGCTAATTTCATGGATGTTATTTTTAGTTGCACTGAGTAATCAGTATTGTGGTTTGTTTAGGAAATTTGTTTTGTGGTCTTTAACTGTAATGAATGCTCATTTGTGGAATTTGTAAATCCTATCATCAATTTCGTAATTTTAACTATATTGTCAACACGGAAAACAAAAACCAAACTCTTAGTAAAAAGAAAGTTAGCATTATCCAGAAAGAGGCTTATGCAGGAGTATCTTTTAAATTTTGGATTTAATGTAACTATGACAACAAAACATTTCACTTTCATTCTTTATCTTGATAAGTTGAAAGACAAAACCCGTCGACAAGAACTAAGAATTTTTTTTAAAGATTCAAGTGAAAAGACAAGGAAAAAGGAGACACACTGCCTTGATGTTACATGTTTTTCTCCCTCCACCTCACCCAGCACAAGTTTTACCTGACAGGTTTGTTTATTTTTTTTATTTTGAAGTCTTTAGAAGAACAGAATTCATGCTAAGTCTATTCGCACTTTTTCATTTTCAACGTTTTTTTATTACACAAGCCAAGTTTTTATCTCTCTCATTTTTAGGTTTCAACCCCACCAACCCTCTCTCATTTTCATTTTCTTGCTTTAAACAAGACAATTCTTTGTGCTGCTACACTTTTCTTTTTAATTCTATTCTGCGTAAGACTCGTTTATTTTCTGGGTGTTTTTCAAGGTGCCCATTTGTGAGAATTTGGGACAAAGTTTTTCATTTGACTGCTGTGGAGGTGACTTCACCAACATGGCGGATACTGCTGAATCACACAGGCAAATGGACCCCACTCCAAACACTGCCTGAACTGAAAGTAGGCCCCAAAAAGACCTCAACTATTATGCCCAATTACATGAAAAATATGCAGGATATATGAGAGAAAATGAGTTCCTCACTATACCAGACGTGCTGAGCACTGTTAATACAAGAACAATCTCCCTGCTGACCACCAATGTAAAAAGCCGGAAATTAAGTGGAATCAGCAGGAAAACTACAAAGGAGGATTTGAAAAGCCTCAAGATTATCCCCAAAGTTTGGGCCAGGAGGTCAAATGCACAGTGGGACATTCTGTTGGTGACCAAACAGGAGGCCAAGCAATTGGCCGACAGCATTTTGGCAACAAAATGTGTCCATCTACGGGCATGATATGGACAAGACAAAAGTGACCATACATGTGGTGCTTGTAGACATTTTGGAAGACCAGATGGGGGCATTTTTTGCCCAGTACAACAAAGTGGAGGACATCTTGGCAACAGTGAGCAAGGTGGGCATCACTACCAGGGAATTTGTCATCCAAGTAACACTGACCTGGAAGAGTTTCCCTGAAATCCCCAAAAGATGATGCCCATGGTAGTGAAAGGCTGTTGTCCTTCTTGCTGGTTTTGTGGTGTCTCAAAACACATGTCAAAAGCGTGTCCCAGCAAGAATGTGGTGCCACAATACAGCCTAGCCAAGCAACAGTAGCAGCAACAGCAGTAATGGTAGCAGTTTAAGAGCTCGGCAAGACTGCCCAATGGTGTTTGGAAGGAGGTGGTGAAGAGGGGAGGGAATACAACATGTACTCCCTCCCTGCAGTGTGTCACCACCCAACAACATCAACCCCAGGAGCAACCAGAGGAGGTACAGCATCAACAGGGACTGCTGCAACAAGACCAGAAGCAACAACAGCAACAATGAAAGCAACAACATGAAAGGCAGCAACAAAATCAACAACAACTACAGAAACAGCAAAAACAACAACAGAAACAATAACAAAAGCATCAACGGCTGGATTCAGATATGGAGGTAGAGGAAATGCTATCACCTCAGTCCTCTTCTTTGAAAAAGGGGGAGGGAGGAGGAAGACAAGGAGACACTAACCAAGGAAAAGCTGACTGGTATGGAGTATGGCAGAGAAGGTCATGGACAAAGCTAGGTCCCAATCTGTCTATCCGTTGTCAGAAGAATAACAAACTGAGGATATTGCTCCAAAATCAAGGATCCTCCCCCTACTCAGGTTCTGTCCCTCTCAACTTCTACATCTCCCCACCCATCCACTTTTACCCCACCCTACCTGTCCAGGAAAGAAAAAGAAATATTTCCCTGGAGCAGAAGAAATCTACAAGGTGCACAGATGGAACTTAAAGAAAGACCTCTCCACTCAGAAGAGGGCCCTTTTGGGTCCCTTATTCAAGATCACCTCTGTCAAAGGAAAGTTGGTGGAGGATCCCCACAATTTCCCTAAAGTCCCTGGTGTGATAACATTTGTAAGGGATGTAGAAAGGTATTTAAAAGTATGGTTGCACCTGTTTGAAGTTAAGGATGCCTTCCTAGAGATATGCATGGCTGAGGTAGGATCCCCAGAATTGAAAAAATATTAAGATTTTGTGCAGGGAGGGTCCTGGTTGAGTTCCATCTCTTGCTATACAGAGCGTTAAAACTAATGGGCCCAATGGATGTTGGCAGTATTGTCCTAGATGGATGGTTGATGTCGGAGATGAGCACAGGAAGCCTAGGACAATCTGTTGGGGTACTCACCCCAGTAGATTTCCACCCAGTATTTTTCAGACTGAAGGATCAAGGTAATGCTGCCAACCTGCTTTGTGACCTCTTATCTTTTGGTGTGGATGTTGCTGTGATTCAGGAAACTCACTTTGTTTGCAACGTTGATGCTCATGTGCTGTAAGGCGACTGTCATCTATTCAGAACTATGTGTACTGACTGACCGACCAGAGGTGTTTCTTTGCTGGTTAAGCATAAATTGGAGGTGAGGGTGGATCTTGTCCACATCAATGATGAGGGCTGGCTGATCATGGCCAATATTGCTGTGAAAAGTGGTAAGTTTCAGATTGTTGCAGTTTATATGCCTAACAACACAGAGAGGCAGGTTTCGTTTTTTCGGCAGTTAGGCTGTTCCTGATGGAGTCAATGCACTTACTCTTAATGGAGGACTGGAATGCAATCCTGAACCTCAAGTTAGACAGGGAGTGGAGAGCGAGCAGGAGGTCAGGCAATTGTAGCTTGGTTGATCTGATCATTGAGTTTGGTCTTGTTGATAGATACCAGGTCGATCACCCAGAGGGAGAGATGTGGCCATGGGCACTTAGGTGGCAGTTTACCAATGTGGCTAGCTACCTGGATAGAATTTCTGCGTAAACTTCAGGGCTACGGAATTGCTGGACAACTATTTGATTTAATTCAATCATTCCTTTCAAATCATGAAATGAAGGTCATTCTGAATGGGCACACTTCCAGATCCTTTCTTATGAATGGGGAGGTCCCCAAGGCCCTATCCTGGGCCCTACACTGTTTCTGATCTTCATCAATGATTTTCCTGATGTCATCAGCTCCTAAACAGCTATCTATACAGATGACACTACTTTTTACTCCTGTCTCAATAGTAAATCCAGCATTGCTGACAAAGTCAACCTGGCTGTTGCTCTCAAAAAGGACCCTCAATCAGCAGTTAACTGGGGTAAGAAATGGTTTGTCAATTTTAATGCCTCCAAAATGAAACTGTTCTCATTTAGCCATCACAGAGATAATTCCCTGCTTGTCATTGTCATGGTTAATGCTAGACTCGAGGAGAGTGTCTCACTGTAACTTCTTAGCCTCACACTTTCAAATGACTTGAAGTGGAACAACTAGATTGATCAATGGCTGCATCTGCTGCAAGGAAAGATGTGTCATGCCAGAAAGTTTTTCTCATCAGAGTCCATTTTACATATCTACAAATCTACCATTCATCCATGAATTGAGTACTGTTGCTATATCTGGTTTCATGCCCCAGCTGTTCATCTTGAGGTTCTTGACAAAATCCAAAGAAGACTAAGGCACAGTGCGATACTCTCCTGGAGTCTAGCATCAACCATGCTAATGACAAGCAGGGAATTATCTGTGGTGGCTACATGAGAGCAGTTTTATTTTGGAGGCATTAAAATTTACAAACCATTTCTTCTAACTGCTTGATTTTAGCATTCCCAACCTGCAAACTGCATTTTGGGTTCATCCTTTTTACTGATGACCATGCATTCTGCCTTCTTGTAGTTTATGCTTAGTCTGTTCTCTCCTTCTGTAGGAGGTTTTGTAATTTCTTTTCCATGTCTACTATCAGTACTGCGTCATCTACATATCTTATGTTGTTAAGATTGTAGCCCAATACTGAATCCCAATAGGATTTCCAAATCTTACAGAATTGCCTCACTGTATAGGTTGAATAGCTCCTGTGAGAAAACACATCCTTGCCTTATGCATCTTTCTATTTTTGTATATTTGCTGAACTCGTACTCTATGCCCAGGCATACTGTTTGCTGCCAGTATAGGTTCTTGATTATTCTAATATCTTTCCCAAATATACCAAGGTTGCTGAGCAATTCCAACAGATCCTTGTGGTGTACTTTATCGAAGGCCTTTGCGTAGTCTATGAAACATAGGTACACGTCCTTCTGCATGTGTATTGCTCTTTCTGATAACATTCTGAGCATGAATATCACGTTCCTTGTTCCAGTGTCTTTAATGAACCCACATTGTTTTTGTCCTATCTCTTTCTGCTGCACACTCTATTCACCAGAATACAGATGAGTTTTGTCACTTGGCTCATTAGGCTGATTGTTTGATGGAGTTCACATTCGTTTGTGCCTGGTTTCTTAGGCATTGATATGAAGATAGATCTGCTGAGATCTTCCAATAAATCCTCACTGTTATAGATTTCATTTATTATTTCTGTGATCTTGTCTATGCCAAAGTCATCTAAGGCTGTCAGCATTTTCGTTACAATTCCGTCTGGCCCTGACATCTTGTTTCTGTTCAATTTGACTAGTGCAGCTTCTACTTCAGTTTTCAGGTCTGTCGGTAGTTCTGTGTATTGCTGGTTGCTCTATTTCATCGCGGAAGAGTTCACCAATATACTTGCTCCAGCATTGAGGAGTTTTTCATTCTCTAATATGAGTATTCCATCCTTTGATTTTAAGCAGCCTGTTGATGAGCATGTCTTCTGTCCTGTTGCCTTATTTGTTTGTGCATATCTCCTTTGTTGGTGGTACTCAATCTCTCTATTTCCTCACATTTTGTTGTTTACCCATTCTTCTTCAGCTTGTCTGCATTTGGTCCTTATTTCATTGTGTAATTTTCTATATTCCATTTCCTATCTTGGCAGAGTTTTTTGTCTCTTTTGGATCATGTCAAGAATCTCATCAGTCATCCATTCGTTTTTCTTCTTTGTCCCTTCTTTGGGATGATATCATTTGCTGATGTCACTAAAGTGTCTCTTAGTGAGTAGTTTCTATTGTGTCGCTCATATCTTCTTTTTACATTGTCCATATATTTTTCTTTCAGGTTCAGGTTGCTCAGAGTTTGTTGTATTGCAATTTGGGTGTTAGTTTATATATAACAGAGCGATGATCGCTTCCGGAGTCAGCACTTGGGTAGGTCTTGCAGTGAATCATTGTATTCCTGAATCTTTTGCTGATAGTTATGTAGTTAATTTGGTTTTTAGTTTCTCCTCCTGGGCTTCTCTATGTCCATAATCATCTCGGACGTTCTTGGAACCCTGTGTTGGCTATCACCTGGTCATTGGCTGTGCAACATTTTTCTCCACATTTTTTGTGGGTTCCTAGTTCAAATCTTCCTGCTGTATCCCCTGCTCTCTCTCCCTGCATACTTGCCATTTAGCTCTCCCATGATAATGATGACTTCTTGTGATTTACAAAGAGCCTTGGCACTGTCTAGCATGAAGTAGAAAGATTTGATCTCCTCTTCCTTACTTTCTGCTGTTGGTGTATACACTATTATGATAGCTTTGTTGAAAGGCTTTCCTTTCAGCTTGACTACCAGAATTCTTTTGGATAGATGGTTAAATGTTTTATCCAGTATTAAAACTACTCCATTGTCATTTTTCTCTCCACCTGCATAAATAATCCTGTGCTTGTCACTGACAAAATCTCCATTGTTTGGCCATCTGGTTCCACATACACCTAGGATGTTGATTTTAAGCCTGCTCATCTAGTTTCACATTATCTAACTGCCACGGTTGTTTAATGTCTGAATGTCCCATGTCCTGAGAGTTATTTTATGTTTGATGCAAGCAGTCGCAAGATAACAATCCGGTGACACTTGTAGTTCATGTCGTTCCTTTCTGGGCAAGAGATGGGTTTTGGGGAATTTTATCCCCTTTACACCGTTTATGTTAGCAGTCATTGGATGATAGTCAGCTTGAGATAATTGTTTCAGGAATTGATAATGTATTTCATCAGGTCCCATGGCAGTGTCATGGGCTTTGCTTAGTGCTTCTTGTAGTTCTAGTTTTGTGAATAATGGATTGTATTTTTCATTGTTTTTTTTAATTAAAGTTGATTTTTTTCTTTTCTTGTTGGTAGACAGTTTGGAATGTTTTGCAGTGGTTTTTTGGTGAGTTTTCTAAAAAGGTTTCAGCTAGGAGGGCTGGTATGTCTTTCTTGTTGGTGGTCTTTGTACTATTGTAGGAAAGATGCTTGATAGGGCTTGGGACAGTTCTTCCTGCTGTTTTTCATATCATTTCCCATACTTTTTGGGGTTTAGTGCTTGGATTTATTTTGAATACAAAATCTCAAGGATTTCCATTTGGATTCTTTGAAAGTTTTATGGGCTATGGTTCTACGTTTTTTGTATTCATCTAGGTTTTCACTGGGAGTTTTTTTTTTCTTTTTAATCTTCATAAATTGGCTTGGTATGTATGAATTGCTTTCTTGCAATCATCAAACCATGGCTTACTAAGTTTTGAGTTGCAGGAGTCTTTTTTTAAATGTTTCATTGGCTATTGAAAGTAGGGTATCAGTAAAAGGAGTTATTAGTTCTTCCTTATTAATGTTTGTTTTGCAGACATTCTATCCAGTTAGCTGCCCAAAGATTCCAGTGGAAGGGGGTATCATTTAGTTTAGGGTCTGGGTTTTCTAGTATAATTGGGAAGTGATCACTTCCACATCATTTTGAGTAGATCAGGTATAATCTATGTATATATTAGATTCACAGTTTGTTAATCTATGGCAGAGTATGTTCCTGTAGTTGGTTGTAGATATGTATTTGTTTTGTTATTTAGGACGTATAACTGTCTTTGATTTAATAATGTTTCTATGAATTTGCCTTATTTGTTTCTATACTCCCCCATATGTTTATGTTATGACTTAAAACCACCCATTAATATTGCCATAGAGACAAGGAAAACAGTCTGAATGGATGTAACTCTTGATGAGTTTAGAGCTATCTCTCAATTAATTACATATTTTTTATTTTATAGTTGACCTGTAGCGGAAGAGAAAGATAGGATGAACTGCCAGCTACTTTTGATGAGGATGCCTGACTGTTGATCAAAAAGACAATGATTATGCTGCATATGTAGGAGAGGATGGCTAGTACGAACACAAGAAAGTCCACTGACAAAAAATATGGTTGTGGCAGTGGGCAGAGCGGTACCTAGAATTTTTTTTATTCAAATGACTTGTCATATATAGTGAGATTACCAATGTTTCTGGGTTCAATATAAACATACAGATTTCTGTTTAATGAGTCACCAAATGTATTACTATTGTACAGAATATCATGATTCTGATTTCCATTTTGTTTGTTGTCACTTCCTGTGTCCCAGTTACATTCGATCTCTATTTGCACCGTTCATGTATGAAATTCTTTGTTCCCTCTTCCGCGGGCATGTTGCTGTATTATTTGCTTTGCTTGTCTCTGGTGCTGCTATTCGTTCTGTCCCTCCTCGTTTGTGTTCCAGCAGTGGACAAACACCTTCATGACCCCTAACAATTTTTTTTTTTTTTATTTCTTATATTTTATATTTGCTTTAAAAATTGATATTTCATTTGAGAAATTCAGACAACTTAAAAATGTTATGCCCATTACAAATGCAAACAAAGAATATGGCATGCAATAAAAACTGAATAATGAAGAATGTAGGTAATTTCAATGGGGAAAATGCTCTTAAATTCATAAAGTCTACGTACCAAAGAGGAACGCACATCAGAATAATTATCATGAAAGTATTTAAAGAAAAGGCACAGAAAAGTTGTTATTCTATACAAGCAGTGTGAAACATTAAATGCAAAGTGTCAGATGAAGATTCAACTTGAAAGATGGAAACACAAAAGTAAAATTTATGTGAGCACAGGAAAAGCATTTCATAAGGCTTGACAATTATTAACAAATCAGTCCCAAATCCACTGCTAGAGTTCAAATATTCCTTTGATATACTACTGTTATGGCCTAGAACTAGTCTAAGCTAAGCTTAGTAAATATCAAGAGAAATATCTGACTGTGCTTAGTGGCAAAGTAGCTGACTGACTGTATAGAACAGTGTTTCTCAACCTTTTTACCCTTGTGAAACCCTTGAATAGGTATTTCCAGAGAAATATTAATTGATTTTTTTTTTTTAAAATGAAAAATCTTTCTTGAAACTTTTCTTTTAGTTTTAATTTTGAGCTAATAGATTAAATTTAATATTTCCAGTAAGCATAATACCTTTTCTATATTTCAAAACTAATTTAAATTGACTGGAAGGAGTTTGCATTTTGAAATTGCTAAAATCACTGATTTTAGTGACAATTTTATCCATCTATCATCACAATGTAATTTGCGGGATATTAGATGATTTTAAATTTAATTAATCAAATTTAAAACAAATATTACTTCAAGTTTAAAATATTGTAAAAATGCATTTTTTTAATAAATTGGTCAAGGAACAATGTAGTCTCAAACTAGATTCAGCCTCAGAACTGAGTTGATGAGATTTAATAACTACCACAAATTTAGTTTGAAAGTGAAAGTTTTTTGAAACCAGTTAAAAATACTTCAATTTTAATCTGGAAAAAAAAAAAAAAAAAAAATACTTCTCAATTTTAATCTGGAAAAAAAAAATACTTCTCAATTTTAATCTGGAAAAAAAGGGATAACAAAAAACCAACCTGTATGCTTGTGGGAATAAATTTTCATATTAAAACCTGAGACAATTTTTTTTTTTCTCAAAGATATTGGTGTCTTTTGTTTGATGTGATATGCATTTCATTAGAAATTTTCTTTGATGTTCTTAATCAAGCAGTTTCTAAGCAAGTGTTACCTCACTACATCCCCACCTGTTGTAGATAAGGCCATTCTATCTCTAATTTCATTTTCTTCTTCACTTTGATGAGACTAATTGTACTTTTTTCTTTTGTTGTCATTGCTTTGAAGGTATTTTTTCTGGTCAATGACCCAAATAATGATTGGCTGAAGCAATAAACATGAAGGACTTTTCTTTATTTTTTATTTAAATTTAAAAAAAAAAAAAAGGACATTTTAACTAGATAAAAAAAAAGAAGTCATGTCTGCACACACATATACAAAGGGGTACTATAAAGTTCTTGTTCCGGTTCACTTCCCTAAATCTGACTAAACAATTTTTTTTTTTTTTTTTTTCCAGATAAAAAACTTCTCAGTATCTGCTTATATCCTAACAAAAAGAAATATATATAGAGTGGGAAGAGAAAGATACATGACCAACCTGATCAGTCCTACATACCAATCGTATCTTCTGTTGCTATAACAATACAATGCATGTTTGTCCATTAGCTTTGAGTAATGCCTCAGCTGAGTATAACAGAATATTAAAAGAGGAGGTGGGGTGTCAGGCTGTATAACATTATACATAGAGAGGGCATTTTGACATGGTGTAATGGTTAACTGCAAGAAATGTTATTATGGAGTGGGTGTTGAAAACTTCTTGGCCCATCCAAGAAGGGAAAAAAAAAAACAGCGGAAAAAAAAAAAAAAAAACAGATTTGGTCAAATTTTTGGAAAGTGGGCTAAGCCAAGAACTGATATTTTTTTCAAGATAAAATACTTTCAGATGGTCATCCAGCTATTTTCAAGATCAGAAGACTATGGTGGAGACGTGTTAATGACATTAGAAATTTCAGCATTTAGAACATTTGCATTAAATAAAGTTTGATAAGATTTTTCTCCAGAGAATACATTTTGTTCCCAATATATGTCTTCCTTAAGGATGAATAAGAGACTCAAGGTGACAGAGATGTGGTTCTACAAAAGGATGCTAAGGACATCATGGACCAAGCGTGTGAGCAATGATGTGGTCTTAGAGAGGTTACAAAGAGGGAAAAGGCTTATACTTAACATCAGGAAGAGGCAGCTGAAGTTCCTTGGACACATAATGAGGAAGGAAGGCCTGGAGAATCTGATACTCATGGATTGAATAGAGAGAAAGAAAGACAAGGGAAAACAATGCACAACATACTTAGCAGCCTTAAGCAGGTGGATGCCGGAACATGATCTGGGGGGGAGGTGGCAGAGGGAAGGAACTTGTTGAGAGCTGCAAGGGATAGAGGGAGGTGGAGAGCCATGATCGCCTATGTCCTGAAAAGACACAGCACATAGAAAGAAAGATTTATAAGCAGAAACATGGGGGGAGGGTTCAGATCTTTTAAGATCAGATCCCCTTCCACAGTTGACATAGTCAGGGTCAATTGGACTTTGACCCACATGCCTACAACTAGATAGCACTTCATAGACCTCCATTTCAATTACTTGGTAGCTTAATTGGTGGTTCAAGTTTTATATGCTTTAGTGACATGGCTACCAACCAATGACCTTCAAGCAGGAATCAACTAACCTCTACTTAGTTCTATTTAAAAAGTCGGTTTGATTTGGTGTCTGTTTCAGAATAATCTGATGAAGGCTCTGTTAAGATACATTTTGTATTATTCTTATGTGTCATGTCTCTTCCGGACATAGGCGATCATGGCCCTCCACTCCCACTACCATTCATCTGCTTAAAACCATCAAGTATGTTACAGACTGCTTTGAGTATTAGATATTCAAAGCCCTCCTTCCTCATTACGTGCCCCTGAAATTTCAGTTGCCTCTTCCTGATGTTAGGTATAAATTTCCTCTTTGTTTCCATTCTCTCCAAAACCTCATTGTTGCACACACATTCAGTCCAGGGTATCCTCAGCATCTTTCTGTAGAACCACAGTTCTATTGCTTCAAGCCCTTCTTCATCTTTGAGGAGATTGTCCAGCATTTGTTATCATACAAGAAGACATATAACAGTTCAGTACTTTGTTTCTAATGAAACTTTTTTGTCTCTTAATACTCTGCTTAGCTTCTTTGCCCATCCCAATACAGCTTCAGTGTCACACTTTCTGTCCTCTGCTAGAACACTTCCCAGATATTTAAATTTCTGTACCTGCTTCATTTTAGTATCCCTGACCTGTAGTTTGCATTTTGGGCACACCCTTTTGCTGATTACCATGCATTCTGTCTTATAATCTATGCTTTCTTCTCACTTTCCTTAGCTACCTTCTATAGGAGGTAATAATCAAATCCATCAAAATCCTGGTCCCAGAACTGAAAAATATCCTGTTATAATTTTTTTTGTTGTTGTTTATCCTTAAATAAGGAATTTTCTGTTTGATCTATAATTTGGAATCTTCATACAATATGATATAGAATATAGGTGTTGTCAACAATATACATATATGTATATATAATATCAAATATTGTCTATGCAAGTACCAACCTATCTTGTAGATTAACTTGGCACTTGTCAGGTCAAAGTTCCTTTTGTCTTCAGGTTAACACTTCTGCTGCTGTAGATGTACTTATACAGCTTTGCAAAAAGCTTATATTATCTACTGTCAATATGTATATAGGGATAGATATGTATATATGTGTGTATAAATTTTCGAAACACAATGAAATGTGAGGTCCTAGTGTTTGTGTTATAAACTAATGAGCACTTTGTACTATTTGTAAACAAGCATAAATATGTAGTAACATACAACCTGTTTTGTGATCTATTTTTATTATATTGTGTTCAGGTATCATTTAAAGTATTCTATTGAAACCAAAATGGCAGCACCCATGAGAAATTACTGTCAGTGTTTTCATAGTCATTTATTTCCAATAAATGGCAATTACCTGTTTTTCCCCAAAACAAGCCAGCACAACACTGCTATAACAATACCACAGTGAAAGTGTTAATGAACTAAAAATATATTTAAACAAATGATGGATATGTTAATCCTAGCAAAGAACTTCAACTGGTTTCAGAATTTCATTTTTTATTTAATGATTCCAAGCAGAATTTTTCTAACTATGGGCTGTTTTACAAAATGGATAATTTAAATTCTCCAAGGACTTGTGCTTCTAACTAATATAAACATTTATTTTCTCAAAACCCTTCTAAATCAATAAATTTAATAAGTCTCCAGCTATTCAAGTGTAATGTCAATCGACATCTCCAGTTGCCCAGATCTATCCACTACCCTTCTCCTCATACTCTCTTCTATCACTCCTATCTGATCTCGCTCTCTGTAACTCCTTGCGTCCTAGTGGCTTCCCGCCTTGCTTGGGATGAAATGCTTAAAAAAAAAAAAAAAAAAAAAAAAAAAAAAAAATCAATATTTTTTGATCAGGACAAATGTTGTAGTTTGAAGAAGATCTAAATGCTAAATCCATAAAAAAATGTTTTCCTCTAATTTTACGAATGGACCAGTCTACTTCGGTTGCGTACGTTCTTTTTCTGAAGATAAAATAAATTCATCGACACATGTTAAAAGAAGTTTTACTTTATTTTCTCACTTTTTTTTTCTGTAGCAGAGTTATCTTTGTTACACTGGTGACGCCAGGTGGCAGTGTCTGGATATGACAATTTGGTTAACTGTTCGAAGATGCTTAGCTTAAGTAAGACAAGAGGTGACGAGATCGACTATGTGAATGAGCCAAATACAGCAACAAATAGTAAAAGAAAAAAAAACATAAAAACTAAAAACACTTGGGCCTTGGCACATGCTTAAAAATTAAAATCGTGATTTAAAAATAAAATTGAAACAATGTTTCCTCCCACACACTTGGAAAAGTTGGGAGGGGTGCGAATACATGTCACAATCCAGTTTTTTTTAATAAAAATACAAAACAGTAAAAAAACATCCTGTTTCAAAAATAAATAATTCTCTATTTCTAATGAATTTTTAGAAAATTAAAATGCTGAAAACAATATTATTTTTTTTTTCTTATGACAGAAAACTAATTTAAATTTTGTGAAAAAAAAAGTAAAAAGAAGAGATTGATGAATGTTAGTTAAAAAAAACTAAACTAAAAAAAGAAAAAAAAAAAAAAAATCACTGCCGGAACGAGTTTCAGCGTCATTTTGTCTCTGGAGCTCGAAGGAAGAAAAAAATAAAATTAAATACTATCAGTAGTTTCAAAGAAGCAGAATTATGTCGGATGAAAATAGCAAATAAAAAAGTTTGAAGAAAGACTAGTTTTATTTAGTTTAATAAACCGCCATTTTGCCGCATCATCGCGCCTGCGCGTTTCGAGTTTTATTTATTTATTTTTAGAAAATGCAGAAAAACTGATTGTGAATTGTTGTTTAAGTGGCTTTTTCGGTGAAGTTAATTACTAAAAAAAATGTTTAAAATAAAATTACCCATCATATTAGGGTCACGGATTCAAATTATGAAATTCCATCAATTTGAGCTGAAACGTGATTGTCAAAATTAAATTCATGACTAAAAAAATAAAAAGACTCAAAGTAAAGAGGTTTTAAAAATTTTCTTCAAATGATGAAGCCTATCATCCTATTTTAGAGTTACGTATGATATCTCTAGTGAATTGTATGTAAGAAAAAAAAAATCAACAATGGGTTAAAAATGAAAGAGATTGACTAACCAAATTAAAAAGCAGAAATTAGAATAGATTTTCCTTTAAAAAAATACCGAAAATGAAAAAAAAAATGTTATGTTTAGATTTAGAGCAATTTTCATTTCATTTATTTATGACACTGCCTTTATATGCGAAAGGCAATAGACATGAAGATGAAATGAAAAATAAAATTAAACTTAAATTCAATTATCTTGAATTAACAGAAATTAGCACACGAGTGACAAAACAAAATAAAAAATAAACAAAACTAAAAGTAAACCATTCGATGACACGACTTGAAACCTTGGTAAATGATTTGTTTTAAAATAGATTTTAAATATTAATTACTTTTATTTACATGGTAGATAAATACTTTAATAACATCAAATCAACTTAAAAAAGTTGAACGTCAATGAGAAAATTATTCAAGCCAATTAAAAGTTACAAGCTGACATTCATTTAGTGTCTGTAGTGTAAAAAACAGTAAAGAAAAATAAGATTCGTGATTCTGATGTGTTTATTTTTCAGGATTTATTAAGTGAAGTTACAAACAATTTTTTAAAGCCTAAAACTAAAAGTAAACAATACGAATACAATTTACTAAAAAATGTATTAGTAAAAATGAAAAATTAGAAATCGATTCGTTTTTTGTACACATACCACCTGTAGAAATTGAACACACAGTATTTAAAAACAAGAAATTTTCTCATGTATCAGATATAAATTAACTTGTTAAATTACATAAAAAACAAATAAACTATATTTAGTAAAAAAATAAAAACAAATAAAAACTAGAATTTAGTAAAAGATCTTTCAACGAAAAAAAAAAAAACACAGTAAGCAAAATGACTATTGACAATTACTGGAACATCAAACAAACTATGAACAAATGCAGAAGAGACGAAAAAGAAAATTGGGTAAGATAATCAAATTCACAGTTTATAGGAATAAATATATATACATATGTATACAAAATAAATATAAGAAATAAATACGAAACAATAACAGCTTTTAAGAGCGAAAAAAAAATCAAATCATTACTAAAAGAAAAGTGAAGTCCATCACTCAAGAACAAGACACACACACCAGTAGAATATGCAACACCAATTATAGGCTATAAATTACTAGGCAGGTATAAATTCTTTCCTCATCTTGTATTATTTTACAAAAAGAAAACTGCTGTATTTCATAGAAAAGAATCTTATCACCACCATTTATAAACACTGTGTATATCTATAATAATAAAAAAAAAATATTTGTTTACCAACCTAAGTTATCGAATTCGTCATACGTTCTGCCTCCAGCAATGAGTGCTCGATACCATTCCAACTTGTCATAATCATCAATATTTTTTATAGGATCGAATACATTTTGTAATAGTTCATCGAGTAACTTATTTCCACGGGGTACAGATCTTAAATGGGTGGCAGTAGCACGTTTTCCTCTACTAATCCATGCAGCCAACTCTTCACTTATCGCTGCCATTTTGGCTATTAAGGGAGATAACTTGCCAGAGGGCAGCGCAGAAGTCATCAAGGGACACTACTTCGTCATGTACTCGTTTAAGTTTCTTGCTTGATTTACGCAACATTTTTAAACGTCATACACCATAAATAAACGAGCATAAAAACTCCATTGTAATTTCCCGAGCAGTAATAAAAATTCAATAAACGTTAATTACTTTTGAAAATTTAGTGATATATATTTATTTAATTTAAAACCATTTATAAAATCATTTTTTTAATTCTCTAAATCTCCAATAAAACTAAATTTCAAGATTTTTTTTTTACAATGATGAACTGACTCTTGAGTTTTTCATAAACTGAGAGTAAAAATGACATGACAATAATTTAGTGGATTAAATTGTTGGTTGATGAATTTGGTGGCATAGTAATTGTGAGTTCAATCCCTGGGCCAGGCAGTGTGTAGCAGGACTCAGTGGGGACAAAGAATAACTGAGAAGTACTAAAATAAGAATTATACGTGATATCCCTAGACATTGACAGTGGAAGGAGAACAATCTGCCCCTGTAGATGAAATGAAGGTTTCAGTTCAGAATTCACTGTAAGTTTCCTGGATATATATATACTACACCTAATGAATGCCAGAGGAAACAATCTCCAAAACATTGTGATAACAACAACAAAGATGAGGACAATCGTCTGCATGTAAATAGCATAAATAAATAAAGGTTTCAATTCAGAATTCACTGTAAGTTAACTGGATCGATACACACATTGTTTTTATTAGGTTGTGGGTTACACAACTTGGCTCCATTAAAAGTGCACATTAGGTAGCACTCTTTAAATTTATAAAAAGCAGACATATTCTCTCACTTTCTATTTTTCCTCTTGCTTTCAGATGTAGTTGAACGTAGATAAAGAACACTGCCACTTGTGTACGTTTGCTTCCTTATTCCTCTGATGACTGAACTCACATGTGTATCATGCACACTAGTTTCGCACACACACTTACACAGACACGTACACACACACACACAACAAGCGCATTCTTATAGCTAGTTTCAATATGTTTTACTTTCATTTCAATTGAATACACATACAATTACTTTTGTCAGTACATGTATTAACTGTCTTTTGTTTTAGATTCCTTGTTTTGTATATCTTATTTTTACCTGGGCTCACTTGAGTCCAACAATAATGTTTGTGGGACAAATGTTCCAGGAACCCATAAATTTTTACTATAAAACATCAACACACTCATATTTGTAGAGGACCATGGCGGTGGTGATGTTGTGTCCACTAAAATATCAAATACAATATTTATAAACTAATCACACTCAAGAAAACACTTACATCTTAAAACACACCAATAAAATCATAGATTACAAGTCAGAATGTTTGTTGTATTAGTCATCATCATTTTTAGGTAGATACCGACCAAATATCGTACGGACGTAGTAGAAGACATACCACATGACTTCTTAGGGCCAATTAGGAATAAATAAATAATTTAATTCTGGAGCCGATATTGTTCGGAAAAAGTGTATAAAAACATACGAAATCCATTCCCAAAACAATATACACACAGCTGCCAGCAAACTACACACACTTCTCGCTGATGACCTTCATGACCTCATGTCAAAAACGACAGCGTTGACAAACTCCAGAACACGGCAACACTGCCAACAGTAAGAAACAATTCGTATCTCTCGTATCTGTTTTTACTATGAATCATGCATACACATGTTGACTTTTCATACAAACACACATATCACAACATTTTATTGTTCCTCACACACATACACAAAGACAGTTTATATTTTATTTCATAACTTTATCAACCCAAGCAAAAGACATTACTTTCCAATATATTATCAACTGTTTGTATTCCTATCGTTATATTAAATTAATGTTTATTTGTTGAAACTACATCGTCTTTTCTACTGAATTTTATTCCTTCAATGAAAAGTGTTTGATTATTCTAGACGGCCAAATTACGAGCGACCCTGTAACGATATTTTGTTAATGTATTGAATCCCAACACTCCAAAGTTTAACATTTAACAAAAAACCGAGTAGAAGGATTCCTACAATGTGTATGTAGATGTATTGTAGAAGAACACATGTGAGTTATTATTTTCCTGCTAGCCGGTCCAACTACATGAGAAAGTTGGACTTTAATTAAGTCCAAAGAAGGCAAAGAAAAACAAACACAAGACCAATAAATATATGTAAACAAATATATGTATTAATAACAAGAAAGGTTACAAGTTACATGGACAGTTACATGGACAGAGTGTGTGTGGTGAATATTATATGTGTGTGTTGTGGTGAGTGTTCGTACATATGTGTATTGTTCTTAGTATGTTCCCAGCATTTGGGAAACATATCTGTAAGAGCTCACATCTGCGAGTTGGTATAAGGCTGAACGCCTGAAAAAAAGAGCAAGAGGTGAAGGGTCACCCAGTATTTATAGCCAGGGGAGAGAGACCCCTGGTGAAGGGTTAAGGAGCTAAGGAGGAGCTAACTCCGACATATTAAAGGTATTGAATCCCACAACAAAATGGTGACTTATTTTTATCCAAACAACATAAAATCCCAAAACAAAGTTTAGGGTCATCATTTGAAGTTGAAAAGGTATCATGCATTAATGAATTGTTGAAACTTGGATAAGCATGGAATAATAATAATACAACACAAAATGTACGTAAACAAAATGTATTGAAACAAGGAAAAGGTACACAATATTTACAGTTAGTTTTGGTATATTCTTGGGAAGACTGTTCCTGCATAATGGGTTGACTAAATCGCAGTCGGGCTGAGTCTCTCGATTCGATCTCTTCTTACTAACTACTATTCCCCCGTCTTCCGGTACCAACCCATATTATATGGTCGGTACTCCACTTATGTAAATTAGGTGTATCGTACCACAACATGAATAAAAACTAAAAATGTTGAATTGGTTGAGAAAATAGACAAATAAGAGTGTGGAACAAAATGAGATAGAAACATTTATTCTATTGCATACAAATTTCAAGGATAGTTCCTGAAAGGAAGTACAAATTCAAAGAATGTTCTCAAGAGAGTCTCTATAATAAAGTGAATAAAGCATTTAACTTACTCTGTTGGTGAGTGTTGTACAGAAAGACTGACTACCCTTCGGAACACTTATTATTGAAACATGGACTTGTCCATCCATTATGAGTAAAATGTCTGCTCCATGGAACAGGAGCAAAATTTTGGGTCACCAAAGGTGTAATGCTTTTTAGTCATACACTTGTTGCACTGAACTACTGTATTCTCAATCCATGTTCTCATGCAATTAAACCCTTCTTCACTCAACCTTTCGTTCTCTGTGTTTTCTTTAGTCTTATTAACCAGCAACTATGAACATTATACAGACTTTAGAATAGAACAGTGAGTTAAAGAGTGGACAAGGTGTATTGCCTAAGCCATGTGTGTCTATTACTAATTTTAGCATCCTATCTCTATTAAAGGAATACTAATTTTAGCATCCTACATCTATTAAAGAAGTATTAATTTAGCATCTTATCACTATTAAAAGAGTACTAATTTTAGCATCCTATCTCAACCTTGTCATGATGTGGAAAAAGGAGAGCTAGTTTCTTGGGATTCACAGCACAGATACTCCCATTTGTTTTATGCATGCCCAAAAGCTGAAAAGGTGTTACTGCTGATGATGATGATGCTACTGGCAGGGCTATCAGTGAATGCATGTCTAGTAAAAAGGTTTAATGTCTGCTACTAGTTCAAAATTCCCTGTAGGTTACCCAGACTAACATACACCTTGTGATATTCTGAACACTTGTCTGTCTCCTTTCAGGAACAGGTCTTTTTCTAGTAATCTCCCTCTTGACTTACTATTAATAACCTCCCTTTGTTGTCGACTCTTCAAAAGAAAATGTAGCCATCATGTTAGTTGGCAGGTACAACGCCAGATAGCACAATGGCCGAAACATTGTGATAACAACAACAACAAAGATGAGGACAATAGTCTGCAATGTAAATAAGAAAATCATTCATTAATGTATCAGATATATTATGATGTAAACATTTTCAGAGTCAAATATTTTATTCCTCTTTAATCATAGCTTCAATATTTAATCATCAAAGTATTTTCTCTGGTATTCTATGTTCCCAGTGAAGAATCTAAACAACATAGTTGACTGTACAGACTGTTGGCAGGTATGTTTTAAAAATGCCAAATCTGAAGTCCTTCATCTAGAGTAGGGGGTCATCAAACAGGGCTCATGCAAACCCTAGATATTGGCAAGCAGTTCAAGGAGGTTGATAATAGTCAAGGGGTCAAATGGTGGTCAACGTGTGAATAACACTAAGCTAATTTTAGTTAGTGTATATGTATGTTGTATTTTAAATGGGGGTCACTGGGGAAGGAAGAGAAATAAAAGGGGGTCTTTGGTTGAAAAAGTCTGACAACCCCTGATCTAGAGTATAGTAATCCCAACAACAGCCACATCATGAGAGTGTATGTCAGCATTGAGAAAAAAATCTGTCATTATCTCACCTGAAAAATGATTTGAATATACATGTGGATAATGAATTCAAGTTTAACATCAACATAGAAATTCAGGTTAACAAAGGCAGCAGGCTAGTGTGTCTGATAAGAAGGCCATACCAGTAATGAGTTGTTTGGAAAGAGAGGAAATATCTTGATCTCATCTGTTTTTCAAAGTTCACTATAAGCATTAGTATATGTGATATACTAACAACATAACAAGATGGAAAGAAGTACCAGAAATTAATTCCAAAAGTGAGTTAAGCAGGAAAACATTTTATATACAAAACAGGCATATACAAACATAAATAATACTAAACATTCAGTACATGAATATATAGGTCACAAATTGTCCCACACAGAGAAATTAAAGTATATATATAAATCAAATAATATGTGAAGAGGATAAGTAAAAAGAAGGTCTTATTTGTAAGATCCCTGAGAGGAACACAGTATATTCTTTTGATATCTTTTTTATTCGTCTTTAGAATGCATCATACGTATATTGTCCACTGTAGGAAGCCAAGCAACAACTGACTATTCCTATTCTTACTAATGGGCTGTCACATGACTCTCAAGAGCCTCTTAAGATATCAGTAAATTATCCCTGTCAAAAGAGAGATAATTCTCTTTTGCATTCCTACACCAGTTTTTAGATGTTAGCACATGATGACTGTTCTTTGTTACTCTGGTACATCTTCACTTGGAGTTTGCCAATACTGTGTGGTCACCATAATAACAAAGGGCCAAGGATCTAATCAAATAACATTTACAGACAACAACAAAATTAATACCAAGATTGTTTTCATATGAAGGGAGACTAGCAAGAGAATACTGGTCAGGCACAACAAGAGAGATATGATTGGGATGTTGTGTGCACATATGTAAGCCACTTTAGCAGTATCTGCTATTTGTACAGATATTTACTAAAATACTTTCATGGTAATTGTTCAGATGAGCTCTTGGCTATAATACCTAGACTTTTTTTTATTTAAGCTCAGTCCTAGACTGATATCAAGACCTTATCAATTTACTGTTGAGCTGGCTAGATGTAACCATAAATTCTATGCTAACTGTTTCTTCTCTTGCACTTCTCGCTTGTGAAACTCCCTTCTGGCTCCATGTTTTCCAGCCAACTTTAATTTGCAAAAATTTAAATGCAATGTCAATTGCTATCTACTGTCTGCCTGATTATTCTTTTTTCTTCCTACTCATTAATTTTTTTTGTTTTTAATTCTTTCACACCCTGTAATCCCTTGTGTCATAGTGGCTTTACTGCCTTGCATGGGGTGATACCAATTAAAAATATATTTAAAATAAATGAAGACAGTGAACTTGGATCCACCTTTGGAGTCCTGCTGTTAAATTCCATGACTTACATGCATACAGGAGAAATGGGGCACTTCAACATGGGGTAATGGTTAGCAAGCTTGTCTCACTAAATGAATTACAACTGAATAGTGAGTTTGATCCTCACTGGGTGCCCTATACTTTTGGCCTTGTGCCACATCTAAGCTACACTTAGTAAATCACCATACAGGAGAACAGACAAGACAATGGCATGCAACAATCTCATTTTATTTTTAAGGTGAGTTTTTTTTTGTCTCTCCAGATTGGTTTCAACTATGCTACCATGGCTGTTCTCAACACAATTCTTGTATTGCCTCCTACCTTAGATCCATCTCAGCTGATAATTGAGAAATAAGCAGATAACTCACCAAGAAGCATAGATAT
This sequence comes from Acanthosepion pharaonis, assembly GCA_903632075.3. NCBI lineage: Eukaryota > Metazoa > Mollusca > Cephalopoda > Sepiida > Sepiidae > Acanthosepion > Acanthosepion pharaonis. The sequence continues at coordinate 543,539 of CAHIKZ030005372.1, forward strand.
GGTTAAAAAAAAAAAAAAAAAAAAAAAAGATCAAAAGTCATTAGCATAAGTTGTAGTTGCATTGTACACTATCTTTCAACTAAATTGTGTATTTCAATGCAAAAGTTTTGTTTGACCAAACATTTTATTCATATAAATTCATAGTGTCTGTTTGGTTAATATTTAATATGTTTTACCTGGCTGTCAAAAGTTGATAATTACTCAAACATTTATAATAAAAATAAAGACAGGGAAAAGTCAGAAGAATGTAAATGAAGTTTTGGCAAAGTTGGACTATCATGCCCACAAAAAAAACTGAGTGTTAAAAGGACAGTTTTTCTATTGACGCTGCTATTATTTTAAGTACCTTCCATTTTTGGCAATGTTTATTGTTTCAAAAAGCAATGATTAGAATTGTAATAAAACCTAAGCATGTGAAAATGAATTTATAAATAACAGAAAATAGAAAATGTGACAGAAATCTGAAGATGCATGGGTGTTAACCAGACTAGAAGGAGGAAAACACTAAATTCCATATCATGGAAAAAGCAAAGGGAAACAACTTTAATATCTTTACAAGGAGGTCACAGTAATTCATAGATAATAGAGAAAAAGAATCTATAGAGAACCATTATTGCCTATGTCCTAAAGTGACCCTAAAATTAATATTCTAACATAATTATATATATATTATTCTAACATAAACTTAATACTACGCATCAAAAGTGTGAATTTTCATCTTTCGTTTTATTTTTTGGAAGTGTTATCCGATGATCCAGCAGCCCTTAAAAGGGCTCTGGTAAAATAAATTATTATAATGAAACCTTAAAGTGGTCTGTTTTTATTTAATATATATATATATATATATATAGATAATATTAGTGGAAAATATACATACATATGAAAAATATATCTAAAAAATTCCCATACATGTATATTTTCAGAAAAAAATTTTCCAAGAGGAAGGATCCAGGTAGAACTCAATGTCTAGGACAGAGTAAGGATATAATAAAAAGGCTTAAACACTAATATTCCATGGTCATAATTTATTCCATTGGAATCGTAAATACGATCCAAATCATCAGACCTACAAATTCAAAATGAAAACAGAAAAAAACAACTCCGAAATCAAAACAGAATTTAGAGAAAGTGTAAGTATGAGGGGGAGTGACATGAAACCTTAACAGAGAGAGTTTTTGGAGATGTGGGTGGGGTGGATTTAAAAAGAGGAGAGAAAGAAAGTCGACGGATGTCTAATACATAAAGATACATTTCGTGGTGACATATACACACCACAGACAATTCGGATAGGAAGGAAAAAAAAAAAAAAAAAAAAAAAAAAGGGTGGGGGAGAGAGATGGGACGAAGGAAAATAAAATTGTGTTTACTTAAAGGGCCGCTTTGTAATTGGGAAAATTAGTATAGACTACAGGTTATAAATCAAATATAAATATATGAAGATGAATATAACGATTGTCTCATTTCGCAAGGACCAAATATTTCTATGTTCAAAAACACATACTAATACACACAAAAAAAAACATATACAAGAAGGTACATACACACACACCCAGACATACGTGTACATACACATGCACATACATACACACATACACACATATATATATATATATATATATATATATATATATATATATATATACACAAATATATATATATATATATAAAAACCTAAAAATATATTCACATATCCACACATACACATATTCATCTATATTCATATACACACACTTTTCACATACATATACACGCATACATATGCCCCATGTATACATTCATACATACATACATACTTATACATACACATACACATACATATACATACATACACACATACATATATATATACCTATACATATATATATATACATATACATACATATATATATATATATACACACACATATACCCATACATCCATGCACATACACATACACACATACATATACACACATACATACATATATACACACATACATACATATACACACACATATACACATACATATACACATGCAAATACATACACACCCTTACATATGTATATATATACACATGCAAATACATACACACCCTTACACATGTATATATATACACATGCAAATACATATACACCCTTACACATGTATATATACACACATGCAAATACATACACACCCCTACACATGTATACACACACATACACACACACACATAAACATGTATACACATAAGTACACATACACACCTATACATATACATACATAAACACCTCCATACGTACATATATACACACTTACATACATACACACATATACACATACATACATATACATACAAATATACACACATATACACACACACAGAGATATACACATATGTACATATATATAAAAAAAGTTAAAATCTAAATAAGTGACGATTCAAATATTTGCGCGTGTATGAAAAAAAAAAAAAAAAAAAATTTATATATATATATATATATATATATATATATACATATCTACATACATATACATGCACATACATACACATACATATACATACATATACATACATGCACACACATACACAAACATATATATATAAATACATAGCGCATCACATAAACGTGCACAAAGGTACATTTAGAGATAAACATAATAGTCATACAATTAAAATGTCATGCCCGATGTTATAGGACCGAGATGGAGCCGACATAAGTGACAACATGTTACACAACGGTGTTATATATATATAATATGTGAAAATATATAGAAAATAGGAAGGAACTGGTTAGGTAAATAATCCAAAGTTCCTTAGTATTTTAGTTAAAATTTTTAAAAAATAGTGCTCGATACAAAAGTAGAGCATAAATATAATTATTTATTTAAAAATATGATTCCAACTAGCGATATAAGAGGTCTCATGTTTCAAAACAAGAGCCGAAAACTTCAATATAATTATTTGAATTAAATTGAGTTAAAGTAAGCTCTGTTCCATCTTCAAGCGAAATTTTTTTTGGAATAACGTATTTCTGAAATTTAAGTGTTTTAATAATTGAAATCAAAATTTCCATGGCAACAGCTTAATTGTTTTAAATTGGGTAGGCGTGTGTTGGGTGTTAATAAAGTATCAGTATAGAGTTACTTTCATCTTCCGTTTCAAATTTAGACACCCCACCTTTCCCTGACTTGACATCTATGAAAGTAACTCTATACTGATACTTATTATTAACACCCAACACACGCCTACCCAATTTAAACAATTCGCCTTAGCTGTTACCATGCAAATTTTGATTTCAATTAATAAAACACATAAATTTCAGAAATACGTTATTCCAAAAAAACATTTCGCTTGAAGATGGAACAGAGTTTACTTTAACTCAATTTAATTCAAATAATTATATTGAAGTTTTCGGCTCTTGTTTTGAAACATGAGACCTCTTATGTTGCGAGTTATTATCATATTTTTAAATAAATAATTATATATATATATATATATATATATATATATATATATATATATATAATAAAAATCAACAAATAACTAATTGTCTTACCCATGAAAAAAATTGGCAGGAAAAATTCAACGATGTTAAGTAGGCAAATGGAAACAGTAAAAGCAATTTTCATTGTCTGAAATCCCCAAATAGTCAAACCAATAACAGTTCAAGCCAAATTTCACGGATTTGTACAACAGAGACTGGAATCTGGCCAGAAAGTGATTAGTCCTGGTTGGGTCACCTGGGAGGGTGGGGGTCTGATGTTTCTAGAGGCCTGAAACCTTTAATGAGTCGAGGAATAAACATCACTGAAGAAGGTTCCCAGTGCACTGAAAGGGGTTTAGAAGTGATATTAAAGATTTTATAAACAGAAAATATTCAATGACTAAATTGGAATAGCTTTGATTCTATGGTACAGTATGACAAAGAGGGGATAAAGTGATCACAGTTGTCAAAGAATCTTGGAAAAACCAGTGCCAGTTACGGAAAAAATATGGTGAAATTAATGGTAATAGTAAAATTAACCTTTTCCATTCAGGAAGCATTCAGCATCCATTGAATGTACAGTTAGCATTATTGTCAGTTGAAATTTAAAAGGAAGGTTTTTTTCCTTGACACCAGTGTTATTTTAACTACCTTCACTCTTTGATAATGTTTATTTTTTTAAAAAGTGATGATTAGAATTTTAATAAAACCTAAACATATGATGAAAGTGACTACATACATTTGTTTTGTTCTTGAGATTTTTATAAAAATATTAAACACTATTTATTTTATGGGAGTTTCCTTCCTAACCTTTTTTAAGGTAGTGTGGAAAGTCAACATCTTATTTTAACATTATTTTGCTTACATTATTTACATTATTCAAACTTTCATCCCCATCTTCATTGCCATATTCACAACGTTTCAGCCATTGTACACTCTGGCCTTCTTCAGGTGATTGAAATTTCGAAAAGAACCCTCCACTGGGGTAGATTGTTCTAGTTCCATGCCATGCATCTTCTGGATGTCTCAGTTATTTCCCTTTAACTCAACTCTCTTTTTGGTTCACCACAGGGCCATGTGTCCTTGAGGACATATGGCACAGTGAATAAAGTTAGTTCCAATGAGTAGACCCAAAGAGTTGTGAGTTCAATACCAGGCTACAGCAATGGTGAACCAAAAACTTGGAGAGTTGAATTAAAGGGAAATAACTGAGACATCTGGAAGAGGCATGGCATGGCATGTGGTACTAGAACAATCTACCCCCAGTGGACAAAATAAAGGGTTCGGTTTGAAATTTCAATCACCTGAAGAAGGCCAGAGCATATAATGGCTGAAACGTTGTGAATATGGCAATGAAGATCAGGATAACAATCTGAATAATGTAAATAATGTTAGTAATCATAATACCTCATCTCAGAGATATAGACAGGTGACATTATTTTGCCCTCTAATTATATTTTTGTTGTTGTTGCTGTTGGAAGTGTTCAAGTGATATAGTTTTTGTTATTTGGTAAAGCTCTTTGTGTTTTTGTAATGCCACTAAGAAAACACATGATCCACATTTTTACAGAACATGAAAGTGACAATAATAAATTTATTACAATCATATCTTTCATTACATTCTATGCCAAATGTTTGCATGGAACGACTTACAGGATCCATCTCTGTGGAAAAATGGTGCAAAATCTTTTTTCCAGTTCTGGTGCCAACAAAAGGTTGTTCCTGGATATAATAATAATTCTTTTTTTTAATCTGACAATAGCCTAGTAGCCAGATAGCAAAGGCTAGATACTAGAATCTCAGACTCAGTGGAAACAAGGTCAGAACAAGACAAAATATCCCTAGAGCTGGACAGCAGAATGAGAACAATCTACCCCTGTAGATTTAATAAAGTATTCAGTTCAAAATTCCTTGAAGGTTACCTGGATCAACACAGCTAAAAAAGGCTGGAGAACACAATGGCTGAAACATTGTGATTATTACAATAATGTAAATAAGCTTGTAGATTGAGTGATCATGGTTAAATGTAAATAAATGGCATAACTGCCCAACAAACAGAATTGACAAAGTTTGTAATAAACAATAACAAGAAAAGAACAGGGCAAAAACAATATAAAGCAAACAAACAATATATGCAAGTCAAGGCAAGGCAATATTAATAAGGCAAATTAACAGTAATAAGGCAAAGCAACAGTAATAAGGCAAAGCAACTGTAGTATGGCAAAAAGTTCACAAACTAAGAATTGGAGTTGACATGCAAAGGTAAGTTTGGATGAACAAACGCAGCATTCTTACTTCAAGACAAAACAAGACAGGCCGGGACTGAGTCATATGAAACCAAGAACTAGCCTATTTTATTGGTTAGGAAGAAATACCAGCATGCATTTTTGTGCTTCTGCCTATAAATTGGGGAGGGAAAAATGTTTTACACTCATTTCCTAAAGGATTGAAACCAACAAATGTAAATAATGATAACTCCTCATAGTAGAAAATTAAACAGAGATGTGTTTCTTTTTTAACTGTTATATATTCATGTTTTTGGTTACAGATTTTCACTGTTGCAGAGTTGGGTTATAGATAATATTTAATAATATTAGTTTTGATTGTGTTATAACTATGATTGAGACACACATGTGGAAAATGGGATTTTATCTTCATCTCCACTGTTTCTGTTTTATAGCTGGTGAATGTGTCCTTTAAAGTCTTTTAAGTACTAATCACTTTCACAGAAGGGAAACAGAAAAGTAAATGAGTGGATGGGGACTTTTGAGACCAAGTGATAGTAAAACCAGAAACAAGGTGTATCCAGTTGCTGGTTTATATGAACAGTCATGGTTGGGAGAGGAAACTAGTTCTGGACTACCCTTGAGAACAACACTACTGTCCTTGAGTAGTTCTAATGCCATTTGTTTGTATTGCCAGCCACATTTCAGGATATTAAATGACAACAGTAAGGTCTCTGATCAGGAGGTTTTGAGGAGCATGCTGGTGGTATGCTCCTCAGACAATTGCTGGTGGTCCAAGGCTCTCCCTGACCCAGGATAGTAGCACCTGTTAGAGTCTCAGCTATGGGTAAATAGTTAACCCCCAAACTGGAATCAAAACACTATGAAAGTGTAAAAATAGGTTTTAATACAAGAAATACTTTTTTAAAAATTATTACCAGGAATAAATTTCTGAAGAAAAATTAATACCAGCAATACATTTTTGAAAAAATTACCTGCTATACATTTAAAAAAAAAAAGTATTACCAGCAATAAAAATCTTGTTGGCATTAAATAACCCATTGAGGTGGATAAGCCATAAAGCAAAAAAAAAAACCAAACCTAAATGTATAATTACTTAACATATTTTTACTGTGTAACAAAACAAAAATATGAGACTCATCAAAAAATCCGCCCTTTACGTTTGACCAATGAAAGCAAATAATATAATTGTAATGTCTTGCCATTCCTCTTTTAATAGTGTTATTACTTGATTGCCACTTTTTGACTCTGTGGTCCAATTTATCCCAAGCTAATTCAATGAGTTTGCAGTCAGGTGATTGGGGTGACCATTCTGTAGGATTGAGTGATATCCATGTTGATTCAATATTCCTGGGTCCCAATAAATATTGCCAACTGTATTGCCTGCAAAACAATTCCAGATCATCACATTTCTTTCACCATGCTTTACAGTTGGTACAATACAAGGAGTAATCTCATTAGTTCTTCACCTCACATACACTAGCCTTCTCAATCCAAAGATCTCAAACTTAGATTCATGAGTCCAGAGAACTCATTTCCATTGATCCAGTCCAGTTTTGATGTTTTTTTTTTACCTATATGAGTTACTTGTGTTTATTTGCCAATCTAAGCAGTGGTTTTCTTGCAGCACAACAACCATTTAGACCTGCTGCAGTGAGTCTTCTCCTGGCTGTTGATGCAGACACATTAGTTCTGCTGGTTTCACTTACTCATGCAGCAATGTGAGGGACAGTCAGATTCCTGTTTCAAAGACTGGTAATTCTAATGAACTTATCTTGTGATTTGGAAGTGGACCTGACTGCTATTTTTTATGTCATTATTTTTACCTGTTTCCACATTTCTCACAATAACGGAGCAAACTGCAGTGTATGAAACTTTAACTTTTTGGGCTATATCTCGGAAACTATAGCCTTCACAATGTAATGTGATGATGGTTTGCCTCTTCTCAGGTGACAAATTACACTTCTTGCCCATATTAAGACTGAATCTGAAAAATTGAAATTATTATTAATATTTTAATAATTGAACCTGAAACATATAATACCAATTATGAAGCATATATTTAGTGGTGTTTATTCATCTGACAACACATAAGGAGTGTCAATAGTGACTCTGGACTCCATTGTTGCAAAATAGAGGACTCTAAAACAATTTAGAGTCAGCCTCCTCACACTTGACATACCAGCTAAACGAGGTACTGCATTAAAAAAAAAATGTTATTTCATATCCAATATAGCCAAACCTTGTGCAATGTGTTATTTCAAGTAATTTTACCCCCTAACTATTTATATTTATAAAATTGAACATAAAAGTCAACTTTGAAACATAATTTTGTAAGTGATCTTAAACTTATGAAGGATAGTGTATATGTATATACAGGGTGCAATGGATAAATTGTCATCTCATTTTAACAGATATATTTACCAAAATTACACAAAAATATCTTGAAATACTAAAGAGTAAATTTATTCAATAAAATTGTGATTGGCTTCACCACAGCCTCCAGACAACTTCAGAATCTCCTGCAACTTTTCTGGATGGTCTCCTTGATCAAGTTGGTGAATGCTGCCATAATCCTTGCCTTCAGTTCATCTTTGTTAGGTGGCCAGATGTAAGAAGTAATGTGGTCATAGAAATTGTCTGATAGCCATGAATGGGTTCTCCTTGTGTGGCATGGTACAGAGTACTGTTGCCAGACATAGTGTCTTCTAGCAGCCACCCTCTTGACCCAGGGCAGCATTACCTCCACAAGGCATGTGACTTAGGCCTCCATGTTGTGTCTGAGGCCCTGTGGGAAGATGAATGGAGACACAATGTCACTATCACTAGTGATCACTCCAAACACCTTTGTAATCATCATTACGCTCATCCAACTTAAGTATTAAGTGTAATGGCCACCACGTGCAGGATTCAATTGTGGCAGCACTACAATTTATATTGACGATATTTCCAACGTACAGGATTCAAGTAAACAACAATAACTCCAAATTGTTAATCAACAAATATATATTGAAACAACATATAAGAGCAAACATGCAATAAAATTGTTTTCAATGTATAGTTTAAGGGAAAAAAGTTATTCCCCTTTAACTGTAGAATGATTTGTAATTAATTGTTCAAAGAAAGTTCTCTTGAGAGAAAAGTGTTCAGAAATCAATATTAGAGCAAGTATACATGTTAAGAATAAATAACACAAGAATACAATTAATTAAAAATGTGTTGTGTTATTGAATAAACAGATTTCTGGTTGATTGAACTTGGCAAAGTCACAGATAGAAATGTAAGTTTATATTACGAAATTCTGTGTGTGTTTGAAATGTGATGCGTAAGATCGTGGATTTGTGATGATGGCTGGAATCTTCCGGGATCTTACTGATGACTTGTGAAAAGTCGCCCCTTTTAAGAAAAAAGGGTAGGCTCCCATGGAAACGTGGGAAAACTTAATTTTGCATTAAAATATGTGATTGGTTAAAAATTAACCAATCACTACACTCGTACTAACAGAACAGGCAAGCAAGCTCAAAACCAAAGGATTCAAAGAAACAATTGCGATGGCTAAATTGTCCTATATAAAGGTAGTAGTGATTTATTAGCCAATCACAGGCGAATAAAGTGCGGGTGTGGAAAAAAAATAGCAACCGTTACAATAGCAAAATAGAGTAAAATAAAAAGACCGTATTGCACCAATCTTCCAAATAAGGATAGCCTGCTTGCTTCGACATTCCCAATCCTCGCATTTTCGCCTAAGCTTGAACACTAACCTCCGTCACCTGGAGAAATATGTAATAATTATTTATCACACCCTAAACTGACTAAAAACATACACCAATTCTTTCTTTAAGAAAATATAACATTATGATTATATTTCAAAATTCAATATTCTTTGATATCGGATGGATTTATCAATAACAAGAAATTAAATCTTGTGTGGCTGGAAATTCCCTTGGCTGCAGGGGAAAGTTTGATATGTGATAAAAAAAAAAATTAAAATGTTCTAAGTCGAGTACCCCAACCTAGACAAAACAAAAAAAAAAATGCACTAAGGGAGATAACTGTACGTCGTTTGGATTATTCATAGATTTGATCCACTTTAACATCTCTTTTTTTTTTTTATCGATTATCTTAATGAGAAACGATCGACCAGGGCTTTAATCCATTTGGGGAAGCTTCAGAGTTATCAAAAACGTTAAAGTGCCCCCCGCTGTCTCCATAGTAACGGGGACAATTACAAGATGGCGTCCGACAACATGTGGGAAGATGTTGACATCAAGTTTGACATCACCGCTTCGTAAGTAAAGTATATCTATTTTATTCAATTGATTAATTCAATTAAAGTTTATATTACAAAGTTTATTTTTCCAAAGCATCAAAATTTAACCACTCTTGAGTATTTTTCCCTTTAATTTTACTATTTAGGAAAATAAAAAGTTAACTTTTTTAATTTGAAATGAAAGCAATTTGAATTCAATTATCTTTTTAGTTTTTAGTTTTAAATTTTTAGTTTTACTTTTTTTTAATTTAATTAATTTCTTCAGCACTAAGAAAAGTTTTGCAATATTTTAACACTTTCTGGATATTTTTGTTGTTGTTTTTATTTTTAATCTGGTATTAATTCGTATTCGCGCGTAAAAATTTATTCAGTTTTTTTTTTTATTTCTGGTAAAAAAAAATAATTTTATTTTACCTAAAAAAGATTGTTTTAAAATCTTTCTACAAGAGTAACACTATGAAAATTAATTACAAGAAAGGTTTTTAAAAATAATCAAATTTGATTATTTATCGTAAAAAAACCCCTTTTTTTTAAAAAAAATATCAATTTCAAAAAATCCTTAATTTTGACATCTTTCTCGTGAATTTTTGGTTGTTTTCACTTAATAATTAAATTCATGCGTAAAAATCTTTTGAGCTGTAATTATCTATTGTGAATAATAAAAAAATTAAATAAAGATGTTCGTTGTCAACAACGAAACACCTCCCCATGGGGCACTGGCCAACAAAACAAGTCGGGAGTTCGAGAGTTCGATCCTCATTTACACTATTCATTCATTGTGGCTGTGCTGGACTCAGTTAATCCTGAGTTAATTTAAATATCTCTTATTAACAACAAGTAAAGAAATGTAGTGAGACTGAGGAAACGATATAAAAAAAAAACTAGTGCATATTGGCATGGTAATTAGAATCAAATTGCTGACTTCAAATTCTGTCCGTGACTGTTGCATTTATTTTCACCATACAAATACCATTGGGAAAGGTATGTAATGTAAATGACTGTCTAATTAATTACTTTAGATGAAGCATAGATATAAATGCCAAAGCAGTAAAGGTAGAGCAGCTTTTTCGTGGACTGATAGAATACGAAGGAAACTACACTTCATAGCACTAGAATTTACATTTTCTCTCTCCAGCTATAAAGCAGATCAGACTGTGGTCACTACTCTTGGTTGGCAACTAGTAGAGGAGAAGGACAACTTAATTCAGAACCAGTTGGACCACTTTTCTCTCCCTAGCTATAGTTTCAATAGTAGGTCAAACTGGACTCATTAGTCTTGGTTGGCAATCAGTCTAGGAGAAGGACAACTTAATTCAGAACCAATTTGATGTAAGGCTTTGACTTATAAAAACCTATTTATTATGCAAACTGCAATAGCAACACCTATTATGGTGAGGCTATGGCTCTGTACTCCACAGCAGTTTAAGGAAGTAAGAGTGAGATTAATTGATTTGAAAAATTCCTTAAGCATGGAAAATGGAATGAGAACAATCTACTCCATAGATTGACTAAAGGATTCAGTATGACAGCAGACACCTGAAGAAGGGTGGAGAGTACAAAGTCTGATACACTGTGAATATAACAGATGAGCATACTGGTTCAAATAGTAAGGTATATAATAATGAAATAACAAATTTGATATTACAGACAGATGCAGCCATGCCCTGGGGAGAAAATTATTGATATCTTGGAGAGTGTTGAAGACACAAAAGGCAATAATGGGGAACGAGGTAAGTAGGTATATTAATCAATTATTGTTTTTCAGAAGTACAAATTATTCCATCAACATATTACTCAAATTGATATTAATTAAATATCCTACTCAGATTGATATGAATTTAGTTTGTTGCAGTACTGCTCCAAGTTGGACTAAAGGCAGTGGCAAACAAAATGTACACATTTACAGGTCATCAATTGTTAGTAAAGGTGAAAGGAAATGGATAAATTTCAACAAGGTGATATTTTCACATTTTTCTATAACAATTAACAGATTAAATTAAAAAAAAAAATGATTAAAATTAAAAAAAAATTAATTTAAAATTCTCAGTGTCACTACACTTGCATGTGTAGTTGCATCAGCGTAAACATCACTTTAGTCTGAAGAAATCCTAAAAAATGAAACATGTCACACATAAACTTCTTCCACTTTTTTCTCTAGTATATATATATATATATATATATATATATATATATATACATATATGTGTGTGTGTATATATATATATAAATGTATTGTTATGATAATTTACCCATGCTTGCGTGGACTCTTCCAACTATAAATAGGAACAGGTATTGCCTTTTGAAGATTGAAATTTCCAGCAGTCAGCTTTGACAGTCACACTGAATATTCTTGATGTAACACTCTCGTTTGTAAATGTTTGTATTACTGTTAATATATTTCTTTAACTTAATTCCTCTCTTTGTGTCTTTATTTCTGGCTCTAACAAGGCCACAACATATATAATTAATACAAATATAAAATTTGTCACTTAGTTGATTGATGTTACCTTCAACTAGACTTTCATAGACAGACCCTCCAGCAGTCACTCTGTCCCCTCATCAGAGGATATAAGCAAGTGACTGTTTATTTTCTCAATTTTCATTTATGTATGAACTTTTCATTGGTGCAAGGTTCTTTTTTTCATTATGCACATATGTATGTATCTGTAAAATGTTGTGGTTATTTCTCGTTTTTGTCGTTTTTTTATAGCACTACTGGGCTCTACTTTGAGCAATAAGAATGTATAATTAGAGAGTAATTATAAATCGTGATAAAATCGATCATAAATGAAAATGACATGTTCATCATTAATTAATCATGGCTAAGGATCAGAAGCTGATGAAGTATTGAAATAAAGTTCAGAAAATATATATATATTATTCCAGGATCATTTTCCAACTTATTCATCATGATCTTCACCCTCTCTCACCTTCTAACTTTCAGTCCTGGAGTAACAAGGCACACATTTCACGTACAATTTAATTTTCAAGTCTTTCTCACTGCTCTTTGGACTGTCGTAGGTGAAACTCCTCTCTCATGTGCCAAATGCCTTATGAATTGAGTTGGATCTTTAGCTCTAAGTTGAAATGATCCTTTTTTTCTGTTGTGACCTCCTGATCAAGTTTTCCTCTCTACTGTTTCCTCTTTTTTAAACTTATTTACTTGTTCTTGAATGAAATTTGAAGATGGAAGCCAGAGCATGAATGTTGATATCATTACTGAAGGCCTGAATGATCTTTTTCCTCTCACCATTGGATAGACAATTTCAACTTGCTCTCTTTTTAGTTGAATAACTCAAAGGATTTTTCAGTGATTCCTACATAAAATGGTGTCAAGATAGCTAAACATTTTATTTGAAAACCTGGAAAAAAGAAACTCAATTAGTTTAGTGTTTTTTTTAAAATATTAAACATTTTTTTGGATGGATAATTATACTGTTACACTCGGTATATATATAATATTTGATAGTTGTATATTTAGGCAGCAATTCTTCTTTTATGCATGTTTCATTAAAAACGACAGACAAGGTACTACGGTTAAGCTTTTTATTTAATTTTTCTTGTGTTCGAACAAGAGCTTTCTTTTCTGGACAAAGGGTGTGTAAGAACTGTCCAAATGTTTTATATTTCTGAGCACTTTCGGCTATACCTTTAGCCATTATCAAGGATGATTCGATTTTTCAGCTTACTTGAGTGTGTGCATTACTTGAGTGTGTGCGTTATGTCTTAGTTTGTGGTAGGGATGTTTTTCATTTCCGAATACGGTTAGCACATTGTGGCTTTGTTCGTAGTCAATATTGTTAAGAGTTGGCCTTTTCTTTTTTATTATTAAAGCTTCCATTATTTTTTATCTTTTTTTGCAATTGGATGCTGTTAATATATTAGTGTTTTCTACTAGTATGTTTCTAATGGAGTCTGGTAAATTTGTGTGTGTGTTTAAATGGGTTCTAATACAGCTGTGATCAGATAGGTGCAACGTAAAATATAATATCATCTTCTACACATGACTATCAGGTTGACAGCTGTTTCCTCTCCCCCACCCATTTCTTCAATATTATAAATCCCCAGAAAACAGATTTTATAGGTCAAGCATCTAGACTTCCTGTTACCTTTTTTTCTTTTTTTTAAAACATTCGGTCAGATTTTTGGAAAAAGATCAGTCTGTGAATATTTGATATATAGGAGGTTTTTCTAGAGTCTAGACCAGCAGTGACCAAACTTGCTAAATGTAAGAACCACATAGGGTGAAGTTCAGATGTTTGAGAACCACAAGTCATGAACAAAATTTACATGTGATCACTCTCATTCTCCCTCCCCTGGCACACCCAAATCTTTAATTTCATTACCCATGACCTCAGTCTTCTGGCATTCCGCTGGAACCCTTGCTGACTGGAAATTTCTTTAAACCCTCTGCCTCCCTTCATTCTTTCCCGCAACACTAAAGAACAATGCCTCACTCAGATCTAGCATTAAAAATTATAAATATGGCATATAATCCTTTTTTGATTAATGGAATTAACAAGATTTAGAAGAGTATTTTATTAATTTGATGGTAATTTAATATACACTAAAGACAATCAAAAGAATCTGAATTCATAAAAACAAAAATAAAATAAAAAATTAGGATTTACATTCTGAAATATTTTTACTAGCAATGAACATTAAACTTACGTTTTATTCCAATGGGGTCTCAATTCATACCCAGTACATATTTATAAAGCTCGGAATTTTTCTTATTTACCTTTTAATTGTGATGAAAAAAGAGGTCAGCCAACATATTTCCAGGAGACGTATATTAAAGGCCAAAAAGCCACATGTGGCTCGCAAGCCAAGGATTGGCCACCTCTGGCTTAGATTGTATCAAGCCATTTAATAAAAAATAGTTTATGCAGGGCACTGGCAACACAATCTCCTTAGGGTCTCACATACTTATCTCAGAGATCTTCCTCTTTGCAAATGTCAGACTTACCATCAGTTGCCTCATTCTTCTTCTATGTGTGATGTCCCTTCAAGATGTTGGCAATCATGGCTCTCCACAATTTCCTGTCCTTTGTAGCTCTTAGTTAATTTTGATATCTCCTCTAAACCCTGTTCTGCCATCCATTTATACAAGCTCATTAAGTAGGTTATGCACTGTTTACCTCTCTCCACCTTGTTTTCAATCTATCCTCTGAGTATCAAATTTTCCAAGCCATCTTTTCTCATTTTGTACTCTAGAAATTTCAGCTATCTCTTCCTGATGTCAAGTTTAAGTGACCATTTTGTTTTCATTTTCCCTAAAACTTCATTGTTGTTCACATGTTAAGTCCATGTTATTCTCAGCATCCTTCTGTAGAGCCACATTTCTATCACTTCAAGTTTCTTCTTCATCTGTTTTTCCAGCATTCACTGCCATATAGGATGACTGATATTATGTAACAGTTTAGTACTTTTTTTTTTTTATAACAAAATTTTCCAGTTTTTTAATGCTCTGCTTAGCTTTTGGAAGGCATCTTTTGCCATCTCAATGTATCTTTGGATTTTAGTGTTCACTTTCTATTCTCTGTTAAAACACTTCCCAGATATTTAAATTGTTATACTTGCTTGATTTTGGTATTTCCAATTTCTAATTTGCATGTTGGATTGTTTCTTTTGTTGACATCCATGCATTCTATCTTCTTGCAATTAATGTTGGACACTGCATGACATCCATATGATAATCTAGATCTGAAATGGCTGTTTAAGAATATAACTTTAGTTTTCAGGTTAATATTTTGGTTTTTGTTGTTTGCAGTGTTGGACAAAAGTGCCCTTAATGCAACCTATCCTATGTTCAATTTCCTTATCTACTATATTAAATCCAAATTCTAACACTTTATCCTCTTAGCTACTATGCTTCTCACTCACAGTTTTTTCTTATTTACAGGACGATTACTTGTGACAAATTTGAGGATTATCTGGCACTCACATGTCATACCAAGAGTTAATCTTTGTAAGTATTTTAATTAATCGTTGTAATGTTCTGGGTATGATGATGAACTACATCTGGCAGCAAAGACCTCTGATCAGTAGATTGGAGGTTTTGAAGACCATGGAACCACCTCTTAATTGCTGTTGCTCCTAGGTCTACCCTGCCCCAGCTATGGGCAAATAGTTAACCCCCAAACTGGTGTCAAAACACTATGAAAGTATAAAAATACATTTTTATAGTAAAAAATACCAGCAATTAACTTATCTAATCAACCAATAGGTTTATTTTTTAAAAATGAAAAAAATGATGATTACTTACTTTCATGATGTTTTATTAATTAAAAGATCTGCTCTAAATCTAGTCATTTAATATTAGTGAAAAAGTAGCCTCAACTTTAAATTATTTCATTTGGATTTCACAAACTTATTCTAGTTTCACTTCCATTTTACAAAGCAGTTTGCAAAATATTTTGGAATCACCATCATCTGCCTCGTCGCATTTTCCCTAATTTCGTCTACAGTCAGAAATCTCCTTGACAATTTTATCTTTGGAAAAAATTAAAACTTGCAGTGAACCAAATCTACACTGTCAATCGGTGGAGAAGGTGGTTAACTAACCTGGGTAATGCAATCTTTTGCATGAAATATGAAGAATGGGCAAGTGCATTATCATGATGAATGCTATGATCTCACAGTACGCAGGCATCTCACTGGTACCTCATTGCTGACTGAGTAACTTCAGGGAAGAGTATAGGAAATTTTGTCATCCAGGTTTTGTTATATTATGTGGTCAAAAGTAATTAGCGACTCTGTATTGGAACGTAATTTCAGATTGGACATTTCTTCCCTCTACACAGGTTTCTTGGTATTTATTGTTGTTCTCTTCCCTGTATCCATTTCGTTGTTCGTTCTATCACAACTGCATGTATTGTACGATGTACCCCGACAGAATATGCCTCTCACCTCCATGATGGTCTACTTATAATTGCAAGTCACCAATCACTTGCCGTATGTCTAGGATAAACATCCAAAACATACGGGCACCTCAGAATGGAGCACTAACACACCCGGATGTCTCTCCTCAATTCCATCCAACTACACTAAAATTATGTAAAGTTGCTAATGACCCAATTCCTTGTGGTACAACAAAGAAGGGCCTCTTTGATGTAATGACATACTTGCCTTCTCTCAAATCAAAGTCCTACATCAAAGTTAGGATGCTTGTCTCCGTTGGTAGTGGCATAATAAGAAAGAAAAAACTTGTAATTCCAACAAATGATTTATTTTTTTACGGAAATATTTCAGCTAGCAGTTGCCAGTCTTGGTTACTCCTTAATTTGAGTAAAAACAGTACAAAGAAGTTCGAAATGCTTAAGAATTTAAATCAAGGAGAACAAACCGAGTTGATGACGTTTACAACGTAATAGCAAGTCGAGGCATAAAAAGTCCTACATGCCAGACAATGACAAACTCTCTTTCATTGAGAATAAGGCAAGTCTTGTTCACCATTTCTAACATTCCACTCAGGTTCTGGTTCACTATGTCTGCTACATATTAAAAATATGAATGTCTGAATTCCAAGCAATAGTAAAATAAAAATAAAGAAAATATGGTTATATTGTATAAATTTGTATTTACAAACATATATACATGAATTCAAAAGAGTTGAAAAGGTGTAAAAATAGTCTTTAGTTAAATTAAAGTCTTTAGGCAGATGGTACACAGAAAAGACTTAAATATTTGGTTCACAGTCAAAAGCTGTGGTTGAAAAAAGACTTATCCTGAGCAAAGATTCACTGACTATTGTTGTTGGATATGGTTTATTTGAATTCACTGACACATGATTGTCAGTGAAGATTCACTGACAATCGAAGATATTGTTGTTGTAGCTGATTCATTTGAAGTCATCAACATGTTTCTTTCAGTATGCACTCAGTGTTGGGGAAGGAAAACGGTATGTAGCCATTTTCTCTTGTGTTTAAACGGCTTGGAGACAGCCACATCTTTACTCTCTGAAATTTGAAATCTGTGGATTTTTATAAGAAATTTTTCTTGAAAGTAGACTTGAGAAAAATAGGGTTTTAGAGTTCTCTGATTGGTCAAATATTTCACATGGTGATGTTAATTTCTAACCAACAGACACTTTGATTTAAACAGTGTGAGTTATGTCATGGAATGTTTTTGCCATGTTTGTAATATTGCCTGCTATTGGGCAGAAAATAAAGTTTTAATATGGTATGTATATGTGTATGTAATTGTGTTGGAAATAAGGTTTATTTCCTTTAATGTGTTATATAAAGATTTATTTTGTGTTTTACTTGCAGGTGAGTGGTCCTCTGTTTTAGGCTGCTAGTGACCACTGTCTTATAGAGACAAGCATTCTTTGTCCTGTTAGCTTTCATCTAAAAAAGTCATTCATTGAGTCTGCTCCACTCAGATAAACTTCTTTGTCAGGATTGTTTGACATGATTCTTGTAAGCTGACCTCCTTTGTCCAGACGATAATTCTTAAAACAATTTCTGTAACATCACACAGATGTCTCCTTAACAAGATATCAACTGACAATAGATCTTGCTAAAAGTATCTTTTCTCACATTTGTCAAATTACATTACAACTGGATCAAGGAGAGAAGTTCTGATAAATTAAGATTACAGGATTTTACCTTATCGAATAAAACACTTTATGGAAAACAACCTTCATATTCCATTTGTATGAAGTAAGTTACAATTGGATAGCTTCTTCCCAAGAACTGCTGCTTTGTGGAACAGACTTCCAGTGGGATGTTTTCCCAAACACCAGAATCTTGACCTCTCCAAGTATAGGGTTAATCATTGTCTTACCTACCTATAATCTCATGAACTGCACATTTTTTTACCACTCATACAATACCTTACAGTAACCCCCTGACTTGAGTGGCTTTTGGGTCTTGTATTGGATAAACATCTGTATAATAAAAAGCAAAAAAAAAAACCCAATTGGCTGTGATTTGTTGATGACCAAGCATCACCATTCTCACACAGATTAATACCACTGCTATGAAAATATACCAGTAATGCCATCTATGTTGAGAGCCTGTCTTCCCCAATTATTTATTCAAGAGAACAAAACTCTTACCTCCACCAGGCATACCTGAGTCAGTCACTTTTTCATGTTGGTCTGGTTTTCTGCTTCACTTTGTAAAGAAAAAAGTAAACAAATTACATGTTTTGAATAAGAAAAAAAGAAAAACCTATTTCTTCAAAAAATGGTATCAGAAAAATATCACTAATATGCCAACAATCCACTTCTTTCATCACTAGATATCTTTACAAAATATCTTATCATTGTTATGCAAATTATGATTGACAGAGAAATGACTGAGTGAGTGAGCACTTGGAGAAAACCAATTTCCCATAACTGCTTAATCTGCTTGGGTAATTTGCACCAAAGTAGGCTTTCATAGCAAATAACCAAATTGAAGTTTCGATTTTGTCAATTACAGATTTTTCAGTGAATGTTTGACAGTTTTGTTTCAAAAGCATGGCACTAGTTTGGCAGTTAGGTCTTATCTGTTGAAATTGCTAGATGTAAATGCAAGTTCTTTCTTTCTGAATTTCTGGAATGAGGAGTTACCATTATTTTCACTACAAGATAGCAGTAGCCTAATGGATTAAAGCATTGGTTGATGAATTTGGGGACACATTAGTTGTATTTAATCTCTGGGCTTGACTCTGTATGTGCTTGGACTCCATGAAAACAGAGTGAGCAATAACTGAGGTGTACAAAAAATAAGAACTAGGCAAAATATCCCAAGACATGGTCAGTGAAATGAGAACAATCTAGCTCTGTAGATTAAATAATGGTTCAGTTTTTAATTTCCTGTAGGTTAGGTGGGTCAACATACTTTTGATCAAGGCCAGAGGCCACAACAGCCAAAGCGTTGTGATAACGACAAAGATAAAGACAATATTCCACATGTAAATGTAAATAATCACAGTTTTTTTCTCTCACACTTCTTGCTTGTGGAACTCTTTTCCGGCTTCTTGCATTCCAGTCAACTTTGATCTTCAAAAATTTAAATGTGTCAATCATCATCTTCTGTGTTGGTTTCAATCCCTGCAAGAATGACTGCTAAAAACATCCTCTCCCCAAATTTATAGAAAAATTCTACAGATGATGCTGGGATTTCTTCTTAACCAATAAAAATGGATCACTTCTCGGTCTCATCTGTCATTGGCTTTTCTTCTTAATTTCCGTCTTGGATTATATCACATTCAGTAACCCCTTGTGTCTTAGTGGATTTATCGCTTTACTTGGGGTGAAATAATTAAAAAATGAAAATAAATACTTGAAGCAACATGGATGGGTTTCTATTGGCAAGTGATGTGCAGAGGTTTTGTGATACCTGAGGCCAACTCTTTGACTGTATGCCCCTAAGACTCAAGTAGTCGGGCCTATAGGGCTTAGTACTGCAAAATGTGAGAAAGGAAGACGTTTTAAATATGTGAAAAAGATGAAACATGAAATAAACACTTTATTCAAATTAAATATAAACTAAATTTTTATTTCACTCTTTGATTGGATGCCTTCCTGACATGGGTGCCCAGAGTCGTCGAACTCTCTTACCCCTACTTTTGCACTCTACTGCTACTGGAAAATGTTGAGAAGACCATGGGCAGAACAGCTTGTGTTAAATGAAAAAGTCTTAAGTAAAGTAGAAACTACTAAGAAACTGTTGCTAACATTCAGAAAGAGACAGCTGAAACTTTATTACATATAATGAGGCAAGAAGGCTTGGAGAATTTAATACTCACATGATATAGAGAAAGAAAGTGAAACAGAAGATCATAGAGAGTAACTTTCTTGATAAGTTTAAGTAAATAGATGGAGAAAAAGTAACACAAAGAGAAAGAAGTGTTAAAATCGAGAAAATACAGAGAACAGCAAAAAACAAGAATCTACGCAAAAACATGATGACCTCCATTTTAAAGTAACATGCTACATCAAATTAAGTGAATTTTTCAGCATACCCACATTGTTACAGAATATGATACAAGGTTAAGGTTTAAAGTAGGTTTAATAATGGTAAAACTGTAAAAATTGCTAAAGTCACCTTAGTACTTCCCCTTTTGGGACGCCGCAGGCGCCTGGTAATGACTCCAGCTCTCTCCCGAAGAAGAGGTCCTGTCTGTTGGGATGACCCCCTGGGGCTTGAGCTTAATATTTTTTTAAAAATTACTTAGCCGAAAGCAGGTATCAAATTAAGTAACCTTTCGAGCGATAGTAAACAGGGGAGGCAACTATGTAGTTTTTCCTGTACTGATTTATGTCCCTTAGCATCAGTTTATATCTCCTACGCCAATGATTCTCAATCGCTGTGCCAATGCATACTAATGTGCTGCGTGATCATCTTAAGTGTGCCGGCAAGGTTTTTTTTAATCAAAATTTAGAATGTTCTAAAAAGAAGGAAAAATTTTTTAAAATAATTAAAATGAACTTTTGGTCTTTCCTCTTCATAATAACATAAACATTTAAACGATAAAATTTTGTTTTCGTCAAGTTTGTCATCTTTTTCATCATGCTATGCTCTTTTTTTAGCGATCTTGTGGAGGTCCCAAAAAACTTTTTATCCCACATTAACTACAAGGGCTTTATCAGTTTTATTGCAATTTTCTACTTCTTATTTATATGAATTAGGCTTCTTAACCATAAATAACATCAAAAATAAGAAGCAAGAAAGACTAGGCTCAATTAAAGAAGAAATGAGTCTGCTTATCACACATTCAAACAAACATTGAAGAATTGCAAAAAAAACAAAAAAACACCAGGCACAGTTTTCACACTAAATAAGCTGCACAAATAGTTGAATAGAAACATTGTAATAAAGTAAGTTCATATTTGTGTGTATAGTTTTTTTTTTTTTTTTTAATCTATGGTTTTATTATTTAAATGTATACCCTCTAAAAATTTTGTAAAGTGTGCTGTGATATTTTCATTTGCTTCTAGGTGTGTCATTGCTTAAAAAGTTTGAGAAACACTGGCTTGCACCCTAAAAGAACTTAGTGCATAAAAGAAGAGAATTATTTAAATAAATAACTTAATAAAGAGATTATTAGGAATTATTATTATTTCTTAAAGAGTTTTTTATTAGAATAACTAATGTTGTAATTAGAATATTATTTATATTAAAACTTATGATGATTTTGAGGATATTTTATTTTTTTTAATATTACATGTTTTGAATTAAAAAGAAGAAAAACCCTATTTCTCATACTGAATGTTTATAAACAACAGAAATTCTGATTCTTTATAAATAGCAGCAATTTTATACAATTAACTTGTTAATAGCTTTAGGGTTGTCATTTGAAGTTGAGAAGATGCCATGTGTTGATGAACAAATCTAAATGATTTGAATTTATTGAGAAAATAGACAAATAAAAGAGTGAAACAAAACAAGATAGAAATTTTTATTCTATTATGAACTTTTTGTGTAGAGAAAATCTAAAAGATAGTTCCCGAAAGAAAGTGCAAATTTAAGGAATGTTCTGAAGTGAGACTGTAAAAAAAAAAAAATGAAGAAAAACTTGAACTTATTGGTGAGTTAAAGAGTGAGTGAGAGGTATTATCTAAGCTACACATGTTTTTATGTCTTTATGCTGGGAGGTCAATGGCACCATTTTGGTTATATTGCATTATCTCTCTCAGCCAGCGTCCGCTAGATGTTTTTTGGGTCCAGAGATAGAAGGACTTCATCACAGAGGATTTTAACTTATCTAGTTTTATTATTCACATCAATGTGTACATTTTCTAACTATCTAGTAGAGTTGCTCCCTGTACCACTGGGGAGCCATTCCAGACACAAAAGTGAACATGTCTACATTGCTTGACATGTAAGAACCAACTTCCCAAAAAAACTTTTCTCTATCTATCATCCCCATACAAACTCAACCAATCAAAATCGACATCCTTATTATGTCTTCCATCTGACCTCAAAGGTCAGTCTACAGAATTTGGAGCCAAGATACACTTCCACTAAAAAATAATAGTCTGCTAAACTATTATTTAACACATAGAGCTCTAATTTTGGCATTCTATCACAACCTCAGCATGATGTGAATTGATTGATTTGTTTTCTACATCTTATTAGCCCTTTGCCAGTTATTTAAAGCCAGAATGTATTTTAGATTGTAAGAAGTTTTTTTTTTTATATAATGATTTCGTAATATGTCTTACTAATTAATCCATATTTGGTGGGGGGTATTTGTGAATAAGTGAATATAACAAACTCAACAAAAATTGAAATTCAGCTTTCTGATTAATAATTTGGAGACATTATACATTACACTACCCACACATCTAAGCTTATAGCATCTGGTATTCCCAAACATTCACCCATCTAGATAGTGACCAGGTTCAACATTGCTTAAATTTGGTAATTGTACAGGAATTGATGTTTCAACATAATGTGGCTGTAAACCTCAGCACAAAGAGAAAGTGCTAGCCTCTCGGGCTTTACAGCACATATGCTCCCAGTTTTGCTTTGTTTTATTTACACATGCCCAAAAGTTGAAAAGAGTTTGCTGCTGCTGATGATGATGATGATGATGACAGGGTTATTAACACATGTGTATCTAGTGAAAAGATTTAACATCTACAAAATGAAGCATTGTTTATAGAGCTGCCATGTTAATTGTAAACAAATGAAAAGGTTGTTTTCTAAATAAAATATTGTTTAAGAATAAAGGAAATGTTGATTGTTTAAAAAGAGCAGTCATATTGATTATAAACAAATAATGAAAAAGTTGATTATTTCTAAATAATGGAAACATTGTTTATGAATGATGTCAATGTTTATAAAGAGCAGCAATGTTGATTGTCAACAAATAAGTTTGTTTTACATAAAATGTTTATGAAGAGTTGAAATGTTGATTGTTTATAGAGTGCAGAAAGGATAATTGTTTATAATTGTTAGAAAAGTCAATTGTTTATAAATACAGTGAAAATTGTTTATATTGGAAATATTAATTGCCTGTAAATAGCTGTTATAACATTGGCCAGATTGATGGAAGTTTCTACTAAACAGTCACCATTCGTTTGCTTTTTCTAAATTAATTAAAATTTTCTTTTTCTTTCAGCCATTGGATTAAATTGTATTATAAACCTATCAACAAAATTTGCAAATTCGGTGAGTAATTGCTATGATTCATTTCTGCTGTGTTTGTGATTTCTTTCCTTCAAAATTTGGATTTCTATATACACATTGTAATTCTTGGAATTCTATATACACATAATTCTTGGATTTCAATATACATACTGTAACTTTTGGAATTTTATGTATACTCTGTTACTTAGAATTCTATATATGCATTGAATATTTTAATTATATATATATATATATATATATATATATATATATATATATATATATATATATATATATGAATGAAAAAGACAAGGGGAAAAATTATTCTTAGCAGACATGTTTCATCCTCTGTGGGGATCAAGGGGATGTAGGATTTATTTTGCTGCATGTGTTTATATACAAAAAGTGAGGATGTCATTGGCTTTGTCAAGGCTTTTAAATTTGAGAATGTTCATGAATGTTCATCAGGTGGTTCAAAGGTCAGTCAAAGTATATGGAAGGCACAAAGTGTCATAATTCAAAGTCTGATAGAAAGAATTTTTTTTTTTTAATGAATGTATATTGTTTAACTTATGATTAGATTGTTATGGTATGAGATGGATGTATGTGCTGTACCATATCATAACAATCTAATGACAACTTAAACAATATTCATTCAAAAAAAATATTTCTTGAATATTACTCACTTACATTTTACCAGACTTTGAATTATGACACTTTGTGTCCACCACATGTTTTGTTTGACTTTTTAACCACCTGATGAATATTCATGAACATCGGCTAAGAATAGTTTTTCCTCTTGTCTCTTTTTATTCATTTTGTTCCTTTACAGATAATTCATATATATATATATATATATATATATATATATATATATATATATATATATATAATCGTCCATAGACAGATAGACAGACTGTTTTTCTGTATCACAGCTCATCAGTGTGGCTTGACACATGATGGCTTCAAGCCAGGATCAAAACCCAACTGATTTGACATCAGTCAAAGACTCTCACCCTTAGGCCTTCAGCTCACACACCAGAGAACAGGATTTTTTAACACCTTATATACACAATATAAGCATTACCAGCTACCAGTGCTGAATTCATAGTCAAGAGCTTTTAGCTAATAATTAATAGCAGAAGCCAACAAACTCACTTTCTTCTAAAGTACTCAACTTACGAGAGGGGGTGTTACCCTATATATATATATATATATATATATATATATATATATATATATATAGTTAACCCAAAAAGTTTTTGCTGTTTTTGAGTTATTAGAAAAATAAAGGTATACCACAAATCTGACATACCATTAGTCCTCTAAGTAACATGCATCAGCATCCAGAACCTTTTACCAACGTGCCTCCAACTGTGCAATGTCCTGGCAGTAAAATTCTGGAAGAAATCTGTGAGTGCCTGCCACAAGTCTGTCTCATTTGCAAAGGATTTCCCATGAAGGTGGTTGTCCAAGGAATGGAAGAAGTGAAAATCTGTTGGTGCAAAGTCTGGGGAGTAAAGTTGATGGCACAGTGTTTCCCAGGTAAGTTGTTGTATAGTATCCCTAGCCACCTGTACCACATGAGGCCTGGCATTGTCATGAAGGCACATTACATCCTTATGATCAACCAATGCTAGCTCCTACTACTTCAGTGGCTATTGTACATGTTCCAACTGTTGTGAGTACATGTCTGCAGTGATGGTTTGACTATTTGGTAGCAGCTCATAGTGCACCACTTGTCAACAAGTCTACCAGATATAGAGCATGATCTTGCATGGTTGTAGATGTGGTCTTGTAGTGTTAGGCACAGGGTCGTGTGGTGATAACCAATGACTGGTATACTTGGGAGTGTCATACAGGATCCACGTTCGTCACTGATGAGCACTTGATTAAGTATAGGTATATTGCAGTGCTTCTGACAGTGTGTTCGGTACCTACTTGCTCAACTTGTACACCTTCCCTATGTGGTGCACGTGAAGTTTGACTGTTTCATCAGGAACCTGGGAGCATTTGGCAAGCTCACCACAAGTTTGGCTGTTGTCCTTTTCTATGGCTGCCTTCATAATCCAGTACCTGTGACCAGCCACTGCAGGGTCCATCACAAAAGGACAGATCTCCCAACTGGAAATTCTGAAACCAATACCTGGCGGTGAGTTCACTTACAGCATTATCCCCAAAGGTTTGATATATTTGATGACTTGACAAGGCTGTGGACAAGCCCACCTTAAAGTCATAAAGTAAACAGCCTTGAACAAGATGCTTTGACACCACCATGTTTCTTTGCCACTGCTCAAGCTATGACTGGTGTTTGTTTACAACATACCTGCATTAATCAATACCCACACTGCTTTTCCAGCATGTGATACACACATTTACATATCAGTAATAACTTCTTCTCATACAATGTAAAAATCAGCAAGGACTATTTTGGTTACCTTATATATGATAGAATAAAAAACAAATAAGTTTTTATCAATCAAACATGTTTCACTTTTATTAAAGCTCCATCAGATATGGTGTAAAAGAATTTCTGGTATTTTTATTCTTCTGTTGTTTGATTATCATTGGTTAAGCAATCTTCATTTGCATTTGACTTCTTAAGCAGTGTTCGTGTGTATAATTTATGATGTTCTGAACTCAAGGAGAGATGAGGCATCTGTTCAAGCAAAAAAAAATTAATGGATTCTAAGCTTAACTGAAAAAATATACATATTACTTTATTTATGTAAGTGAATCAAGTTCAGAATCTCAAATCATACACACAAAAAGCCAAATGTCACCTGGAACCAAATCTAGACTCTTGAATGGCTGACACACCTGGTTAATTGGAGGTTTTACCAAAAACTCTACATCAGACATGACAAATCTACTCATTTGGTAATTTGTCAGTCAAACAGTATACAACCACACTAAAGACTGAGTAACTTCATAGGAGAGTGTCTTCTTATTTGAAATAAGTTCCTTTTTGACTGGTGGCTAAATTACATTACAGCTGCATAAGCAGTTTTTGAGATATACAAAATAGTTGGGTATATTTCAGACAAACCTTGTATAATAGTAGCAACACTTCATCTGTAAAAGTTGGATAGAAACAAGGAAGATAAAGTAACTTGAGCATTATGATAAAAAACAAAAAAGATAAGGTGAGTGATCTGAAAGGATTGGTGTATAATTGTAAATTTACAATGTGATCTGCGCCCAAGCTTTCCAGTGACTGATCAATGATTACCTCACATTGCATTTCAATTCTTAATCACATCAGTGTGTACTGAAAGCTAGGAAAGGGCTCATTGCATGCTCACAATGTACAAAGATAAAAGACAAATTTCATGTTGAGAAATAAGAATGCAAACACTGTTTCCTGTATTATAAAATAGATGTTTTATTCATGGCTTCACCTGCTTGTCTGGGTGGGTAGGGCAGTGATATTTTGGACAACTGCTATGTTAGTCTAACAGTTCAACGCTTCCTCTCTACAGACTCTTCACCTATCTACTCATGGTGGTTGGCAATATGAAATGGACAACACAGCAACTGACAGACAAGTCCATCTCCCACTAAGGGCAGACCAAAACTCTATTCATTCCCAAACATGCACCTGGATATACCCTATTTCCGGATATGTTGCTGTTTGATCTCAAAAAATCCCTCATCCCCACTTTATTTCTGTGTTACCCTTTGATCAAAGTGGATGCTGCTTAGAAAACCGAACTTCAAAAGGAATCATCTACTTGTCCATCAAAAAGAAACTCTTGAGATCAAGATAAAGCCACTTCTTCCCTTTTTATGTGGGTGTCCATAGTATCACAATACCACCTTATCTGAGACAAAAGTATCTTTTATCACTGTTCTCATTCTTTTATGTGTAACTCCTTTTGCCAATCTGGATGTGAAAATCTCCCTATTTTATTTAAATAAGTTTAATTTTCTTTGTATTTTTTTTGTTTACCTTGATCTTCTTGAACAGAAACTAAGAGGAAACATTGAGGCTCTCTATGTCTTGGCTAAAAGTCAAACCAGATTTGAATTTATTTTTACTAATTTGGTGAGTATCAAATCATCTTTATTTATTTTTTCTTTTTGCTGTTGTTCACCCAATAGAAGCCCAATGTAGGGGGATAATGAATGAACATAGGAGGAGGTAAGAAGTGCATATTAGGAAGATATGTGGATGAATCAACTTTGTATATGTGGTATGGCTGGTACTAGTTGTGAAGGTCTGAACTGGTGTAAGTAAAGAATATAGCTTGTCTGAACCTTTGTCATGAAAATAGTAATAAAGTAAAGAGAGGCTAGGAATGTTTCATCTGTGGGAGAGGGGCTGCAGAATAGAAAACGTTTAACCACTCATAAGGTCATTTTGATCTCTGTAAAAGCTGGAAAAGGAGGATTGGACTGTTCCAAGCCAGATTATGGCAGCAATACTCTGTATTTGGTCTGATTTGACTGTTGTAAAGATAGAGCAGTATTGGGGTCTGGTTCATAACTGCTAATTCCATCTGCCTGAAAACTGTCTTCATGAAAACATTAAAGCATTTCAATTTGTTGAATAGTTCACTTCACTGAAAAATCGAAACAGAAAATTAAAGGGAGATAATTTTTATACCACTAGGCACTCATTTTCTAACCTGAAACTAAAACACCAGACAGCTCTTTCAAAAAAATTTGGGGAATTGAAGGAGAAAGGTTTGAGCTCACAGATAGTTTGGAAGATTATAAGTCCATTTCCCACTATATATATATATATATATATATATGGCCTGGTGATTGCATTTAAGCATGTAACAGACTGTTGTTGGTGGTTATTGACTTCAGTGTCAACTTTTATATTTACTTTTGCTCTATCTCTGATACTGAGCACTTTAACCCATAAATATAGCATATCTTAAACTATATTTTTATCACATACATACATATATATCTATATATATATCCATATCTCTCTCTCTCTCTATATATATATATATATATATATATATATATATATATATATATATTTGTGGGATAAGAGAGTGTCAAAATTTTTACACTACCTTACACCACCAAATGGAAAAATATAAGAATACTAAAAAATCATCAATCATCATCTCTCATAGTCAATGAGATATATATATATATATATATATATATATAAAATGTATGTAAAAATTAC
This sequence comes from Acanthosepion pharaonis, assembly GCA_903632075.3. Taxonomy (NCBI): domain Eukaryota; kingdom Metazoa; phylum Mollusca; class Cephalopoda; order Sepiida; family Sepiidae; genus Acanthosepion; species Acanthosepion pharaonis. The sequence continues at coordinate 572,730 of CAHIKZ030005372.1, forward strand.
TGATAGAGTATATTGGTTAAAGGGCCATATGAATAAAAAACAAAAGGAAAACTTATCCTAGCTGACATGTTTCATCCTCTGGGTTTCTTTATCAACACAAATATAAGGATTTTATTTTGTGATAAGTATTTATATACAAGAGCAAAAATGTTATTGGTTTTTAAAAATTTTTACATATAGGAGTATTCATGAATATTCATCAGGTTAACAGGCAAGTTTATGGTGGCCATGAGATGATACATTTCAATCTATATCTATAATTCTCAAAATGAATGTGTGTGTGTGTCATCGGATATTGTTTACGTGTTTCCACAGTTTTCATCTGATTTCAATTAAATTTTTTTTTGTTTGATGGGTAATTCTTCAGTGCTGGTTTTGAGTTCAAATTGGCTGGAAAAAATTACAACCTTGAATGTGAAAGATCAAAAAACTGATTTTTTATACTTTGCGCAAAAATTTACATTTTCATTCTTGAAACTGCTGATCAAAGGACTCAACAGCTGAGGAGAAATGCCTCTTCAGCTTCTGCCTAGCATATGACAGAAACAAGATTGAGAATGCAAAAATGGCCTTTTCAGGGCCAACTGCCCTTCAAATTGTTAACCCCCCATTTGGGGATGTGCCTCAGTTGCATGCAGTTGTTGTTACTAATATTGATTTTCGGGTGGGCTGAATTTAAACTTAAACTGCTTCAAATGATCGGCAAAAATTCCCAGTAATGAAAGACCCAGTCGAAGACGGGTTATACTGCTAATGTCGAAGATACAAAAGTGAGTACATGTTTTTATATATATATATATATATATATATATATATATATATAAAACTTCAAATGTTTTTATGTATATATAACTTCAAAATGTATATTTCAAATGTTTTTATATATATAACTTCAAATGTGTTTATTTATATATATATATATATATATATGTTTACTTCAAATGTTATTATAGTGGACACTATATATTTGAAATAGATGTCTCATTTTTATTTATTAAACATTGTGCATTATGTCTATTGACCTGTACATTTCAGAAATCCTAGTAAAGAAAATGTATTCTCAAGCCCAAATCAAACCTGTGAACCTTCATCCCCCTTTGTAGGTTCGAGCTCTTCCCAAAAACACGTTTTCTTTACTAAGATTTATTGAAGAGAATGCAGTATGAGAAAGAGAGAGAGAAAAACATCACTCACAAAAGAAGAGAAAGAGAAAATTATATTTACGTATATACCATGTATAACCATACGTAGTGTATGTGCATGTGTGATGTACCACGTGGTGTTGTGAAGTTAAGTAGCCTGCTGCCTGAAGAGTATCACTTTGGCAAGGAAAATCCTGTTGCTATTGCTACAACGTCTTGGAGTAAAAAGAGAATAGGATTCATGTCTATTATTTTTGTAGTCCTGACTTGAATGATAAATGACAGACAAGATAATCCCCACGTTTTTCTAAACTTCATATACTAATTGTGCATGTTCCTCCCCTTATTAGTTCCTTAGTTAGTCTGCATAACCGTTAAACCCTGCCAATATCTTATAAATAATTGACTATTCCATTTTGATGAAATGGAAAGAGTAGAAAAACAGTGAATCTGAATTCTCTGAGAGGAAATTGTCATTAGATCTGATGTGCTTTGACCTCTCGGCTACAGAGAACCCCATGGCCAAGCACAGCCTGAATAGTGCTTTTAAATGCAGAAAATGAAAACTGAAGAAGGAAAGAAAGGAAAATAAAATTGTTTAACATCTCCTGCCAATAACTCATAAATAATGGACTATTCCATTTTGATCATATAGAAAGACAAAAGACATATCAGTGAGAAAATGAATGAAAGAAAGAAGGAAAGATAGAAGTGTTTAACAGCTGTTTCAGTGGAATGGAAAAAGTTGTTAATTTCAAATCTTTTCATTTGTACCCCCTTACTTCTTAAAATAACAAGCATCATTTATATTTATGATTGTTATTGCAATATTTTGTTAATGTTGTTAAGCTCAAATATTTAGTGATGTTTTAGGGGAATTTCTACATGTATTTTATTGTCATAATTTAATAAGAAAATTGTTTGATGAAATTCCATTGTTTCATTTGTTTCAGGTCTCAGGATCTTCTCGTTTGTTCACATCTGTCATAGCCATTCACAGGTAGAATCATTTTCATCATAAATTTCTTTGTTATTAAATAGATTTTCTATGTTATTTAAGTGTATACCTAGCCAGAATAAATCCCTTGTACATGTCCTGCCTTCTGACCTTCTTTTAATTTGACCAAAATTCGATCAGGCTTACAGCCATATCATATTGTAATACTGGTTGCGATCACCAAAGTTAAGCAACATTGAGCCTGATCAGTACCTAGCTGGGTGACCACTTTGGAATATCAGGTGCTGTAAGCTTGGATGTTTGGGTGGTGTAACTGATAACAGCTTGGATTTGGAGATTGGAGAGCTGAGTTTCAATTCTAGCTGGGTTAGTTATATTCATTTATGCACAAATACCCTAAGGAAAGGTCTGAATCCATCTCTTCTCCCCCCAGCTATGAGTTAATTAGTAGGACCTGTATCAGTAAATAATTATCTCAAAAAAATTCTGAAAATCTAAAAATATTTCCTGGCTTTAAATAACCTGCAAAGGTTGATAGATTGTAAAAAATCAATCAATATCTTGTATATTTGGTTACTTTTTTGTCTTTCTGTTTTGAAGTTCACATTAACAGAGGGGAAGAAGGGAATTATTAACAAAATTAACCTTATTTTTTAGTTTCTTAATCTTTTATTGATTTATTTACAACTTTATTTTTTCAGAATTGTATTTTTTTTACTCTCCCAATGTTGATATATTTTAAGATTGTTGTGTTCTTTTTCTGTTTTCAGGGCTTATGACACTTCCAGAATGTATCGACAGTTGAAACTCAGAGGCGCTCTTGTTGACAACAAAGAGTTGAAGTTACTTCCCCTTGAAGAGTTGTGCAGTAAAGTAAACGGTGTCTGGAACCTTTCAAGTAACCAGGTCTTTACAAATTGCTTGTTTAAGCCTTTAACACTCTGCATTATTCACTGGTGTTACTTCCCCTTCTCCAGTATATAGGGAACTGTTACATGCAATAGCCTATTTGCAATATTTACATTGAAGATGAGGACAACAGTCTGAACAATGTAAATAGTGCAAATAATTACAATACCTCATCTCAGAAATATAGACAGATATGCAATAGCTTAGTTCTCAATTTCATTTAAGGTCTTTTTTGTTGTTGCCATAGGATAATATGACAACACAATATTGGAAAAATGAAATAAAATCAATAAATAAAATAATAATAAAGAATACAAAAAAGAAATACATTTTCCCATGATGCTAGTAATAAAGGAACTAGAAAATTTATTACCTCACTTGGCTTTGCCAAATGATGAAAATGATTTTAAATAGTTTACAATATGACAGTAGAGTGACTTCACAAAATACATTTTGTAAAATTATTTTCGCTCTGTATATATATATATATATATATATATATGTATGTATATATATATATATATATATATATATATATATATATATATATATATATATATATATATATATATATATATATATATATATATATATATATATATATATATATATATATATATTTCACCATTTCACCCCAAGGAAAGCAAACAAAGCCATTGAGACACAAAGGGCTACTGAGTGTGAATAGATATAAGAAAAAGAAAACATTATTAAGGAGATAGAACAATAAAAGAACATAAATTAAGAAGACAGAAGATAATGATTGACACTGCATTTAAATTTTTGAAGATCAAAGTTGACTGGAAGACGAGAAGCCGGAACAGATTTGCACAAGTGAGAAGTGCAAAAAAAGAAACTGAGCATAGAACTTATGGTTACATCTGGCAATTTCAACTATAAAATGATGAGACCTAGTTGCCATTCTAGTACTGTGCTTGAATTCATAAAATCTAGGTACCTTAGAGGAAAGAAAGTAATTTTTATTTCACAAATACAAAAATGTGGCACCAAGTCAAAAGGGGGGATGTAGGAAAGCTGGTCTTGAATCTGTCTTATCTTAAACTTAGCTAGCTACAATTACTGACCAAAACATACCACAGTATTGTTACACCTCAACAACACATTCTTACTACAGCCACCATAATACCTCAAGGTCTCTATGTAGTCCTAACTAGTTCCCATATGTACAATTTGTCTGTATCGGGTAGGGAATAAAAATAACAAGATTTAAAAATTAAACTCGAATAAATATTTACAATGATTGCAAACACAGTTCATTAGAACAATGAAAGTATTTATAGAAAAAGCACAAGATGGTTGGTCTCTAAGAACTGAACTGCTGTGTCCATATATGTCATAGACAAAGGAGAGATCGTTTATGCTTATATTTCACAAGGACATCTGGTCCCAAAACATAGTGGTCATCATTTTTCCTGCCAAGCAACTTTATTTACCTTTCATATATTTCATAGGGACTCTAGACATCAAACTGAGAAAGAGGATGTGACTTTCAAAATAGACTTTTTTTTATGTACTGGAGAGTTCATTAAATATATATATATATATATATATATATATATATATATATATGACTTTAAGTATTCTTATAATTCAACTTACTTCTATATAGAAGATTATTAATAAGCAATCAATAGACTGATTAATTCCTAACAGATATTTTAAATGAGCAGCCAATTTGCAGATGACATAGTAGCTGATATTTTAAATGAGTAGACAATTTGCTGATTAATTCCTAATACATATTTTAAATGAGTAGACAATTTGCTGAATAATTCCTAATACATATTTTAAATGAGCAGCCAATTTGCTGATTACTTAGTAACAGATATTTTAAATGAGCAGCCAATTTGCTGATTAACTCATAACAGGTATTTTAAATGACTAGCCAATTTGCTGATTATCTCCTAGTATATATTTTAAATGAGCAGCCAATTTACTGATTAACTCCTAACAGATATTTTAAATGAGCAACCAGTTTGCTGATTACTTACTAACTGATATTTAAATGATAAGCCAATTTGCTGATTACTTACTAACCAATATTTTAAATGAGCACCCAGTTTGTTGATTATCTCCTAATAGATATTTTAAATGAGTAGCCTATTTGCTGTTTAATTCATAACAGATATTTTTAGACAAGTTAGTTTTTAGCAATGAAAATGCATTTGTATTGGTAAGAAAATTGTTCCAATAATTATCCCCTTTGATGTATTTGTTATATTGCTGAAAAGATTTGATAGTTTTTGGCTAGTTGTTTACCATGATTAAGGTTCTAGAAAGTTTGTAGAAGGCTTTCTGTGGAAATTGTATTCTTTGAATATGTCTAAATTACTGTTTAATCCTTAGATTTCTTTACTATTACACACACACACACACACACACACACACACACACACACACATACATGTTTGTGCTTTTTGTGAAAAATATGAAATAATATATATATTTCATATTTTTTTTCAAAGTGTGAATTAAATATAATTGTTTTAATGATATCTTCTTAACCATTTTTGTAGGGCAACCTTGGTGTCTTCTACATTACAAACATTCGTGTTGTATGGAATGCCACAATGAACGAATCCTTCAATGTCAGTATTCCTTATTTACAAATGGTGAGTTATCTTTTAGTTAAACTTTAATTCCTTCTATTCAGTTTCTATCTATCTATACTGTATATACTCATGTAACACGCAATTTCATAACGGTAAAAGAGAATGATAAAAGCATCATTAATAACACTACTTGTTGCATAAATGCATACAACCATAAACAAGTGAACAAGAAACAGCTAAACATCTTATAAATGAAAACAATGAAAAAGATACATATTTGCTATGTCTGCATTTTATAATACAATACTATGTGAATATTACATGCATTATTATTGGATACAGTTAAGTAAAACATCAGTTTTATGAAAATCATGTTTATTATAAAATAAAATTGTACTTTACAGTAAATGGATATATAGTTTGGTCAATGGTATAGACAGATCCAGTAGTACATACACTAATTTTAAATCTTGTGTATTATGTGTTTTCCTTAAAATTAACTGAAAAATTAGGTCTTCAAAAGTCACAGGATACGTGAGTATATACGGTAGATAAGTAGATAAGGAAGATTAAAGTATATTCAATAAAAAATAAAAATAATCAGACTCACATGCAATTCAATTTTCACTTTAATAAGTAAATATATCTGTAAGTTCACAGCCTCTTGATGAAAAAAGCATTTCATTTACACAACAAATATATATTTTTCAACATAATTTCCTTATTGTCAATGCATTTAAGTCAGTGGTGAATATGTAGATACATCAATAAGTCCATGGAGAATATCAGTTGCAATGGTTGAACATTATACAATGAATATTTCAGATCAAATGAATATTAGAGAGTTTTGTAATGAATATCACTACAGAAAGTGGAATTTGTAAGCAGTGTTCAAATTCTGTCTAGTGTGTTATGTTTACTTTTGCATAAATGCTTTTGGAAAAGGCATGAAACCATCTCTTCTCCCCCACCCCCTTTACTGGACCCTCTGGCTGTGGGTGGCCACCAGTCTAATGGAAAGAAAAATTCTGAATTCCAAACCACAGAAAAGGCAATGGGAACCACTATGCTATATTTCTGAAGAATGCATGGCAATTTGATGATGATAAAGAAGAGGAATGTCATGGAGAGAGAAAAACTATTTTGAATTCCAAACCACGAAGAAGGCAATGGGAAACTACTACCTTTCCCAAGAATACATGGCAGGTCAAAGATAATAAAGAAAAGTAATCTGGAGAGTCAGGATCACTGATGTCCTGAAGAGAGAAATGCTTGTCTGAATTCCAAACTGCCAAACAGGCAACAGTAAATCACTACACTATATTTCCCAAGAATACATAGTAATTCAAAAAAAAAAACTAAAATCTGTAGAGAGTCATGTTCACCAACTTCCTGAAGAGATAAAGTATTAAAAAAAGAAAATAACAATGTGTTAGGTTAAGGACTTATTGATATGCTTACTCATATATTGTCACTGTAAAGTGAAATAAACTGAGACTCAGTTAAAATGACATAATCTGAACATAATGTTTAAAGCCTCTGCTTTCTTTCAGAATTGAAACTTTTATTAAAATCTAAATGTCTTAATTTATTATAAAATATTTTCTAATCTTTTCAGAAAAATCTTAAAATTCGGGACTCCAAGTTTGGAATTGCTCTTGTTATTGAAAGTTCTTCACAGGTAAGTTGGAACAAATCATTAAGAAATTGTAGAAGAGTCTTTTCTGCCTATTATAATTTTCAGTAGTCTTCTTATCTGTTCCAAGCAAGATAGCAGATATCTGAAATTGTAGATAGTAACAAATCCTATATATACTATGTTTTTTTTAATATATATACTAGCAGCATGGCCCGGTGTTGCCTGTGCTTGATTAAAAAATCGTACGACTCATACAGCAATCGCTATCACTTGATTTAAAATATTTTTTGCCCTTCCTTGCCTTTTTTTTAAAGGAGTGCCCTTTTGTCATGTTGATGTTGCTACATGTCTTACTTCTTGGTATATCTCACACTGCAAATTTTTTCTAAGCTCTATACTAAACATTAAATCTGTTACGAAAAAGAACTAAACAAATGAACACAAAATGATCAGCTTTAAAAAAGGACTCGTAACTGGAAAAACCAAATGAAAAAAGAATGTTAACAACAAATACTTTTTCCCACCTAACCCAGTTCTGTGGAATCAGAATCAACGTTGAGTTTAAGCAAGCAAATGAGCCAATTGGAGTAAAGTGCCATGCAGATTTAAATTTTTCCCACTTGTGACAAATGCAGCTATCGATTTTTTTTTGCATGCTAGTTAACATTCGTGTCAGTCAGCTGTTGGCTCTCACATTGGCCAATAGAATCTTCCTGCCTATTCGTGGAAGCCAGCTATAGGTTCTCACTCTGGCCAGTATAAATTAGCTGCAAACTACATGAAAACTGCCGTAGAAGCATGAAAAAATTGATTATTTCCACTATTGATGGGAGTTGGGAAATGCAAAGTCGGTCTTGGCCTTCCCACTAACTTTGTGCATGTAAATTTTGGTGCAATTCTGTCGAAAATTGCGGCCATGCATTTGTTACACACACACACACACACATATCCTTTTATAGATATACATATATACCTATAATACAGTTTATTTTATAAACTAGGCCTAATAGGAGATTAACAACAAAAACTAATAGCAAAATAAGACAATTTGATATCTCACTACTGAAACCACAGCATACAAATGAATCAAGGATAAAAAGGCTTTGACAACATAGTTTTTGATTTCTCTATTGCTGCAACCAAAATTCTGGTTTTTGTATGTTTTTTCCATCTTATATTAAAATGTTAACAAAGACAATCCATCATTGGCAGGATTTCATGCCTATAGAGTTCAAACTACCCCATACTTAGTTTGTGTCATTAAAGTTTTGAACAGTATAGGATATTTATTTCTGCAAGTACTGAAATTATGGCTAGTGATTTTCCAAGTATAGCTTAGATGTGGCACTAGGCCGAAAGTAGGGGGAACCTAGTGAGGATCAAACTCACTACTCAGTCGTAAGTTCTAGTGAGACAAGATGTGTGAAACGAGGATGTGTTGGAATAGTTGTTAAATCAGTGGGCAGCGATAGGAAAAGTAGAAATCTTGCTTTCAAATTCTGCTGGGCCCTAAAATACGCAGTGCTTAATATTTCATTATGCATCCCTACCACATATGCTGCAATGCATGATGAGATACAGAATCTTTAGGGTCAGTGAAAGTTTTTGATTATTTTATGATTACTATTTGTGAGTCATAGGTTGATTAAACAGAGTAGAGAAGGAGATGATGATAGGAAAGTAGGGGAGGAAGAGAGGAAAAGAGAGAAGTAAAAAAAAAACAACAAAAATGAAACAAAGAGTGCTAAAAAATTATTAATGATACAATGTTTCATTGAGGAATTTCATCAGCTTGCTCTTTTCCAACTTTGGCATTCAGATCTCTCATGATGATTGCAATTTCCTGTGATTTGCATTGATCCTTTGGCATTGTCTTGTGTGCAGTAAAACTTTTCAATTTCTTTTTCCTTACTTTATGCTATCAGTGCATATACAACTACAATTGATATATTAAAAGTTTTACCTTTCAGTTTGACTTCAAGAATCCTGTTAGATAATCGAATGAAAATTTACTCATGCTTCACCAAAGAGAAGTCTTAGTGAAAAGGCGTAAGCAGCCCTACAGCAAAGAAGGTCCAGAGAGAGAGGGTTAAAGGGAGATAACTGCAGATTTAAAGTCAGAACATTATCATTGATAACTCTCTCTTCCAATTTGCAAACCCTAGTTACTATATTCTTAATACTTGATATAATGCAAACATATCATAATGATAGAATCGGTCAATAATTATTTATGACTATTTATACTGGGGCTCATGCATGCAATTACAAGTAATCCATAATAATATTTTAAATTTTGAAATCATTTTTATTTTTGGCATATGAATTTTTTTAAACTCTTTCTAAATCTTTGATTGTTTTTCAATCATTCCACTTTACCAGCTATTCTTTTCTGTCACACCGTTTAGGAACCACTGGCTTAGAAAACCAACAACAATAACATCGAAGAAAAACTAGTTAAAAATCAATAATATCACTGTTTCATCTAAGAAATTCAGACTAGACTATTATGTTTGCATCTACTAATGAGGTGTAAACAAACAATATGGCAAAAAGAAAATTCGCTAAGGAAGAATAGAGCTGTATGACTAAATTTTGCTTGTTATGATGAAAGGTGAAAAAGTAAGATGAAAAAAGCCCAAATTAATAATGTTACAAATATATTGCTTCTTCATTTATGTGCCATGTCCCTTGAAAACATCGATGTTCATGGCTCTCCATAACTTCCTATTGTGTGTTACTCTAACCATCTCTTTTACCATCCCCCCCTTTGTACTTTATTTGTTGTGTATTCACATGATCTTCTACTTGCTATTTATCTCTACTTCAATGTATCCAGCAAGTGTTAAATTCTCCAAGCTCCCTTTCCTCATTATGTGCCCCAGAAATTTTGACTCTCTCTGATTATTAGTATAACTGTTCTAATTCCTATTTTACTTAAGACTGTTGCTTTAATTCTCTTCTTAATATGCTGTCCTGGGTATGATGATAAACTACATCCAGCAGCAAGGCCTCTGATTGGGAGATTGGAGGTTTTGAAAAGCATGGAATGATCACTTAATTGCTGTTGTTCCCAGAGCCACCCTGACCTATTAAGGAAAATAGGGAACCCCCAAACAGAATCAAAAGACTATGAAAGTATAAAAATACATTTTTATACTAAAAATACCAGCAATACATTATTATATATAAAAAAAATATTACCAACTACAGTAAAACCTGTCAAACTTACCAAAGTTGGGACCACAAAAAAGTTGGTAAGTTTGACAGTATTGGTAAGTTTGACAGAGAAAAATTTTTTAGAAAATTCACCTAATAACCCCCTAGACACGCTTTTTAAAATCCAAATCAAATAAAGTTTTCTGTACCGGACAACTTTTTTCTTTCTTAATACTTGCTTTTCTTTGATTGATTAATGATTTATATAAACTATGTATAGTCATCCGTGTCATTTCACGCTGTGAAATGTATAATAAAAGTTCTGCTATAACTTCTAAAGACTTTTTTGTGTTATTATAGGTGTTTTAGTTTCTTTAATCTTCTTCTGACTCATTACTCCCCAATATTGTCGATATTTTTCGAGTTTTCTATCTCATAAACTTCCTCTTCAATTTCATCGTTTTCGTGTACTCTATTGAATTGAAGCCCTTTAAATCTAACCCATCTAATATTTTCCCTTTTTCGATAAACCTTATGTAATTTGAGTAGTCTTCGAGGTGTTCTTCGTCGATATTGACATTAAAATCGGTGTCAGTATTTTTTTCTCCTTGAGGTGTTTAAAACAATTCTTTATCATTTTTTTTTACTCACTTTTTCCCATGCCATATCTGTAAAAGTGATCACATCAGCAAGATTTATTTTTTTTATAGCTCTCATAAACACTCTCATCACCTTCAATCATTTCCAGGATTTTATCAAATTTAATTCGATTGAAATGGCTTTTGAAGGACTTAATAATTCCTATATCCATAGGTTGTAAGTCACCAGTACTATTTCTTGGGAGAAAACAAGCTCAATATTAGAATAATTTTTTTAGAGATTTATGAGCTGGACAATTGTCAAGCAAAAGTACAACTTTTCTGTTGAAACGAACAAGATCTTGATTCCATTGATCTAGCCAATCAGAAAAAATAGTAGACGTCATCCATACTTTTTTGAACAAAACATAATTTACTAAGTTTATCCCTGTAAAAAATTTTTAAAACATCTTGGTTTCTTAGTTTTACCGATCAGCATCGGCTTATGTTTGATGGATCCTGTCATATTCGAACAGAGCATTATGGAAACTCTATCTTTAAAATTTTTTATATCCTCTTCGTGCTGTTTGGCAAACTGATTTAGATGGAATCAATTTATAAAATAATCCGTTTCATCGATATTAAAGAAATTTTCTCACCATAGATGCTGATTTTTTCGTCAATTTGGCTAAGAAATTCATCGTGGTTTTTTGTTCCTCACAGTATGTTTCTCCATGTAGAGGTTTGAGAGACAGTTTGTGTTTTTTTTTAAAGCTCTGGAGCCAACCATTTGAGGCTTTAAAATCTTTTCTATTCCATTATCTTGTGCAATCTTTCTTGATTGTGTGATTATTGTAAAATCATCAATAAAACCCCTTTTGAGTTTATTCAAAATATAACTTGATAAAGGCCATCAATAATTTTATATTTTACGGCCTGTTCGATTTATTTTTTGGCAATGTATGACTCTCACTTTTGATTTTACTCTTAGAATTTATATAATTTTGGACAGATCTTCCGTCAATCTTAACTTTGAACTTTTTAGAGAAAAAAGGGGGCGATTTTAGCCGCCTTTTTCCTTGGATGTTTGTTTTTATAGTCCACTATTCTGCTTTTTGTTCAATTGTCAGTATAGTTGGCTTTTTTTCGATCATAAGTTGCTTTTTTGAAGAATGGCATGATTTTTTTTCCAAAAATTTATGTAAGTTTGGTAAATGGTAAGTCTGACAGGTTTTTTTTAGTAAATCAAACAAGGCCCTCAAAATTCAAGTAAGTTTGACAGAACGTAACTTTGAGGGTGCATAAGTTTGACAGGTTTCACTGTATACCCATTTATCATAGAATTACCAACAATACCTATTTATCATAGAATTACTAACAATACCTATTTATCATAGAATTACCAACAATACCTATTTATCATAGTATTACCAACAATACTTATTTATCATAGAATTACTAACAATACCTATTTATCATAGAATTACCAATAATACTTATTTATCATAGAATTACCAACAATACCAATTTATCATAGAATTACCAACAATACTTATTTATCATAGAATTACCAACAATACTTATTTATCTCTAGTTGAAGGCATACAATTACATTCAAAATATTTACATTTCCCAGAGATTGATATGCCACTAAACAAAATCAACCAACCAACCAACCAACATGAAAGAACTCTTTCATGATATTAATCCATATAATATACTACAATTTCTTAAAGAAATCAAAATGTATTCCAAAATATAACTTCAAGAAGACTACAGCATAAAACACACATATCACCACCTCCTAGTAATTATATCTACACAAGCATGTATATGCACAAAAGCTGTGTATCATCTACCATGTATTCAATTGTGAAAGTAGAATAACATATTTTTATTACTTCAAAGCTCACAAGAAAATTAAATTTTGGCATTAAATGACCTATTAGGAGTTGATATGCCATTAAACATTTCACTGCCATATAGGAGATTAGATATTATATAACAGTTCAACTATTTTCATTGTTTTTAACAAAATTTTCCTATATCTTAATACTTTGCTTAGTTTCTGGAATACATCTTTCACTATTCCTATATGTCTTCTGATTTCTGTGACACATTTCTATTGCCTGTTACAACACAACCCAGATAGTTGAATTTCTGGATTTGTGTGATTTTAACATCCCAAGTACCTCATATATTAGGCTGTCTCATTTGCTGATAACCGTACATTTTACTTTCTTACAGTTAACAGTTAGTCCTTTCTTCTTGCTTTTCCTTTACTACCTTATTTGTGAGTTCTTTTAGTTTTCCTTCTCCATCTGCCATCAGCCATATCATCTGCAAGTTCTTATGATCTCTGAAAAATAAAGAAAATGTCTTTTATAAGTAGAGTCAATAAGCACTCAAAGTTCTGTGATATTTGATCTCATCAACCAGTGGCTGTTTACCTGGTCGTTCTGGTTATTAGGAAGAGGTGCATTTTGAAAGAAATTGTATATTGTGTATCTTTTCTTGATCATATGTTCAATGTGTACCTTTGTTAATGAATGTTTTTTCATAATAATTTAATGCAACTGAATTTTTAACACAGGTAACTGTTTAGACATTCATAGAAATTAGCTTCCTATCCCTAACTATTTTTCTCTCCATCTTGATTTCCATATCTGTAAGTCTCAATTTGGAAATTTTCTATCATAATTTTCATTATCTGATCTTCATCCATGACACTTTTGTGGCTATGCTACTGATCACTTAACCTGCTAATTTATATTTCAGAGTGGTTCCTATGTTCTTGGTTTTCGTATTGACCCCAAAGAAAAACTAGAAGAAGTTTCCAAAGAGATAACAAGCCTTCTTCGTGTGTTCCGAGCGGACCCTCAGTTTGGCGTGCAGTATGAGCTGGAAAGTAAGGTAATGTAATGCATTCTTTAATTTTATGTAGAGTTCTTAGGTTGAACCTCCTCAGACTAACATCCTTATCACTTCAGTATTTTACTACTACTTCAATGCCATGTAGAAGGATAGATGGAGCATAGCAGTTCAGCACTCTTTTCTTTGTTTCTAACAAAATTTTGGAAATTTGGACCATTGTGCCTGCAAAAAAAAATGAAGTGTCAAAGGATACTTTTCCCCTTGACACCCCTTGTCCAAATCATTTGGCAATTAGCTGATGTCTTGCCAAACATTCCAATAAACAATATAAAAAATAGTGTTTATTATTTTTGACACTCTGTTTTTTTGTGGTCACAAAGGTTCAAGTTTACCAAAATTTTCCTATATCTTAATACTTTCTTTAGCTTCTTGAACTTTTATATTCTGATGCATTTTCATATTTCTGTCAAATTTTCCATCATTTATTTTCAAAATGTTGATTTCACAAGATCGTAGATTATTATTTCAAATGCAAAATTCAATCTTCAATGAATGTGCTACTCTCAGTGGCTCCTCTCTATGGCGGTGCTCTCGTTTATTGAATTTAAACAGAATATAAAGTGAGTGAATTCATCCTATGGGGCCTGCTATCATTTCTCAACATCATTTCTCTTTAAATGAACTTGCATCTCGCAATCATATTTCTATCAGAAATAAAAACTTGAATCATTTTGACGGCAGATGCAACTGACTGGACATCTAATACTTTCTCCCTCTCCTCAGGCCAGAAACAACTGATTTTAGTTGTAAAGGCCTTTTATGGTTTTACCCAGTACAAAGCTCGAGAGTCACTCAATGTAGAGTGTTAAAGTTGAAATCATAATGATGAATGAAGTATCAGATATGAAAGTGAAGATTATGAGGATAAAGATGATAGATAATGATTGACCCTTGATTTAAAGAGACCAAGTTTAGAGTGATCAGGGATGCACACAGTTTCCCCTTCCTTCAGCCAAGAAACATCTGTATTTATTTTATGAGTTCACTCAATACAAAGTTCAAGAGTCACATGAATGGAAGACAAGGTGGTAAGAAGTGAAGATTATGAGGATAAGGAGGATAGATAATGATTCACTCTTGATTTGAAGAGGCCAAGTTTACAGTGGTCAGGGAAGCACCTATGGTGGAGTCAGTTCCACAAAGTGGCAATTCTTGGGAAAAATTTACATTTGGAACATAGGAGAAATGAGGGTGATTCAATTCCATTGAAGTGGTATGATGTGTCCTAGCTGTAAAAGTCTGAATTGGTAGAACTAGAGAATAGAGCTCATCTGACATTTGCTTTGGAAATATCAACAGAGTATCAAATTGCTTGTCTCTGGGAAAGAGGGTTAATCTTGACTTGATTAAATTAAGTAGGAGTTGTTATCTATTCTCCTCTGTCACTTGCTTTCAATATGTATTGTGTGTGTCAAATTCTCCAAGCCATCTTGGGTTCTATAAATTCTAATCCTTTTGTATTACAGAACCATAATTCAGGTACTGACTTTTTTTCTCTTGCAGATATCTAAAGTACAACCTTCTGTCATGCAAAATGTATTTGATGATGTAGAGATAGATGAAGAAGGACAGAGTGATGCGTTTGCTGTATGTATCAATATTTTTTCTTTGGTTTATTGCTGATCCATATTATTTCTGACTAAAGTGTTTTTTGCCTTGAAAATTATTTTCCTCAGTGTGATCAAATGTGAATATTTAACCATCTCGAAATGATTTTAATACAGAACACTCTTCTTCAAGAAATCAGAAATGTAGATGATGCATAAAAGAAATCATGAAAAAGTATTTTGCCAGTTTTAGTTTCAGTATGATTATTTGAATTGAGATCAAATATGGATTAGAATTTGATCAAATAATGAACAAATAAGAAAGGTTTATAAATTTAACATATTTCGCTTTTATTTAAGCTCCTTCAGAAATATTCTGGAAAAGAAAGTTTGGTACTTTTAGTGCTGTGCTGTTTGCTTTTCATTGGTCAGGCAGACCTCAAGTGTCTTTGTCTTGTGGTGTAGTGTGTGTGTGTGAGTGTGCATGTCTATATTTGAATTCTAGTGGGATTTTTGTGTAAGTCTGGTCATGTTTGTGTGTATAATTCCTGAAGATGGTAATGGGAAACAAAACAGAATTAAATGTACCAGAACTTTCTGATGAAGCTAAAATAAAAATGAAACATTAAATTTATAAATGTTTCTTATTTGTTCCATATTCTCGTACATGATTATTTACAAAATTCTATATATAAATTCATTTGCTCAAAGCTACCTACATTGCTACAGTATACATAACACTTTTATTGTCTCTTTTATCATTTTTTCTTTTTTTAGGATGTAAGCAATCAGGGCTCTCTACAGATTCCTTTTCTTTATTATTTGTGAATTGCCATGACTTGTTAGGAAAGAAAGATAGTAAAGTGGTTTACCTTTGCTTTCTCCATGGTTTCTAAAGTAGTTTTTCTAGATTGGTTGCTTCCCAAGGCAAGAGAGCCCAGTCTCAAGTAAAGAGAAGGAATGTCAATATTATATTGATCAAGTAAAGAGAAGGAATATCAATATTATAATGATCAAGTAAAGGGAAGGAATATAAATATTATAATGATTAAAGAGAAGGAATGTCAATATTGATCAAGTAAAGAGAAAGAATATCAATATTATAATGATCAAATAAAGGGAAGGAATATCAATATTGTAATGATCAAATAAAGAGAAGGAACGTCAATATTATAATGATCAAGTAATGAGAAGGAATATCAATATTATAATGATTAAAGAGAAGGAATGTCAGTATTGATCAAGTAAAGAGAAAGAGTATCAGTATTATAATGATCAAGTAAAGAGAAGGAATATTTGTTATAATGATAAAAGAAAACAGAACAAAGATTTATAGGATAATGATAAAGCAAAAAGAAAAATACATTATGATTATAAAGCAAAGAGAATGAATATTTTTAGTATAATCCTTATAAGTTTGTGTATTTTTTTTACTTTAGTACATTAAAATTGCAAATCTTTTCATTTGGAAGATAAAGCAACCCCCAATCTAGTTGGGCCACAAGTTTCTGCTTAAGTTTGTAGTGGATTGTGAGGTGAAGATGTAAAGAACACATGTGGGTTAAAATTTCCTGCTAGCCAGTCCAGCTACATGAGAATGTTGGACTTCAATTAAGTCCAAAAAAGACAAAGAAAACAAGGAAGACCGATAATTATATACAAACAAATGTATGTATTAACATCAAGTTACAAGCACATGGACAGTTACATTGAGTTTGTGTGGTGAATATTATGTGTGTGTATTGTGGTGAGTGTTTTTATGTACATGTATTGGTATT
The DNA here is from genome assembly GCA_903632075.3 of Acanthosepion pharaonis. NCBI lineage: Eukaryota > Metazoa > Mollusca > Cephalopoda > Sepiida > Sepiidae > Acanthosepion > Acanthosepion pharaonis. The sequence continues at coordinate 589,947 of CAHIKZ030005372.1, forward strand.
GTTCTTAGCGTGTTCCCAGAATTTGGGAAACGCTGTATTGGTGAGAGCTCACATATTGGTATTAGCTGAAATGAAGAAAGAAGAGAAAATTATTACCTCACCTCCACACGAGGTGGTATACGGCCCAAGGCCTGAGGGAAAAAGAGAGGTCGAGGCAAAAGGTCACCCAGTATTTATAGCAAGAGGAGAGAGACCCCTGGTGAAGGATTAAGAAACTAAGGAGGAGCTAACTCCGACAAGTTTTATTTAATTAAATATAAATTGTCAAAATCAACTATCTGTCCATTTAGATCACTTTAGGTATAGTACTGATGACAATGATATATATTAATACTATAAAGGGTGCGATGGGTAAATTGTCGCCATTTTATATTTTTAATTTCACACATGCATGTTGTTTGTTTTTGATTTTGTTGACTGCACGCTATAGTAGGGTTGGTTTGGAACCATCTGTAAGAAAAAGAGCACCATGATGCAATTCACTCTGCAAGAAATTTGGAAACGGCATGCTGTACTGCTTGGCATTTGCACTGGGAGCTCCAATACAAACATTTCAGAGTGTCTGGGTATCAATCTGAGGTCAGTGCAGAAGATTCAGAAAGAGTTGGATGAGTCTACTGGTGATTACAAAGGTATGGCAGATCAGAAAACTCACTCTGATTGTTCTGATAAGAAAAGCAATCCTGAATTTGTTGGTGAGGGCCTCAGACTCAGCAGGGAGACCTACATCAAGTGACTCGGGGAGGTAGTGCTGCCTTGGGTCAAGAGGGTGGCTCCTGGAAGACCCAATGTCTGGCAACAAGACTCTGCACCATGCTGCACAAGCAGAAGAACCCAGTCATGGCTGTCAGACAATGTCTGTGACAACATCACCCCTTTTGAGTGAGAGACAAATAAAACTTCTTGTAACACCCAAGTTGAACTGAGGGCAAGGATTATGGGAGCATTCACCAACTTAAACAAGGAGACCATCCAGAAGAGTTGCAGAAGATTCCGAAGTCATCTGGAGGGTTTGATTGAAACCAATGGCCATTTTATTGAATAAGTTTACTTTTTAGCATTTCAAGATATTTTTGTATAATTTTAGTAAATATACCTGTTAAAATGAGATGTCAGTGTTATTTTCATTTTTGTGGTATTTAGACGACAATTTATCCATCGCACCTTGTGTGTGTGTATATATATATATATATATATAAAATAAAATTTGGAAAAACATCTAATGTTTTTATATATTTATATGTAATATTTATAATACATGTATGATTACAGAGAATTATTAAAATTATTTTACTTACAGAAAAAATCATTTTACTTTAACTGGTTTCGCTTTTAGCTTTTCAAGCATGCTGTAAATGTTTATTAGATTCCCACAAGAGGATGCTTATTCCTTAAATACTTTTTTTTAAATCAACACCTACTCTTCTCCTCTACACACACAAACATGTGACAGCCTCACAATCGGACAGGCAGTCAACACGAGGGTTGACATTTCAGCTCCTTTACTTTTTTGGCCACAAAAGTAACATTTTTCTCTTAACACTCATAAGCAAAATTTGATGTAAGAAAACTCAAGACACTTCTTTTATTTTTCAAATAAATTATCTGGACACTCATTACAGACATTATATAAACATAGAAGAAAGACTGTATACAATTTGTTTATTCTTTAACATATTCTGTCTGATTCCAATCCATACATTTGATCCCAACTCACAGTTTTACTCAGTATTACTTTCTCCCATGTCTCCAACGCCACATAACAACCACTGTCAATCAAATAATAAATAATACTTGTTTTGTCATTTACATATCTTGCAGTTTCTCATTTTCTACCAGTATATTTGTATATATAAATGCTAGAGAGTTTATACTTATTTACACAGAGTTATAACTCCCCTAAAAACTGAAAGAAATATTCTATATCTTCATTTAACAAATACTTTTTGAAGATGTTTTGTAACTGTTGTCTGTTTAGGGATTAAAATTTGAAAACTTAGGATCACTTCCAACTACTGTCTGTAACACAGACCCATAACCCATTTGAAAATAACTGATCTAAAAGTCTTATGAATATTTTTCTTTTTCTCTATTCACAGGCTTATTTTGCTGATGGAAACAAAGAAAGGGACCGTGAACCAGTTTTTTCTGATCATTTAGGGTTGGCAATTGAGAAATTACCAGAGGGAGTCACTGTGCAGAGTCTGTGGAGTGTGCTGCCATAATTTTTTTCCATGTAATTGCCAGGATAGAAAGTGTCTGGTTCATGAGAGAATTAATGCTGCATCCAAATTTTGTTTGGACAATTGTATACCATTTTTGATGGTAACATATTTTATCTGATTCCTTCTTCAACCTGAGAAATATAAGGTTTTTCTTTTCATTTTTATTATAGATAGTACACTTGACAATGTTTGAAGGACAAATAGCATAAAAATGAAGTTCAATTGTGCAAATACAATTTATGATGTCAGTGACACTTAACAAAATTATAGATTAACACTAGTTGTTGAAACAGCAAGAGGCAATGTCATTTGCTTTTTATTTGAAAAGTATAATTTCGCGCGCACACACACACACACACACACACACACACACACACACACACACACATATATATGTGTGTATTTGAGCAGCATATCTTCATTCAAGAATATTTGGTTGAATAATCTGGACATGTCTATTTATTTTTGTATTTAATCCTCTCAGATTGATGGATCAACTTCTTTGTGCTTTTTCAAAACTGAGTAAGAAAGACGCCGTAGTTTTGGTTATTTGATTTATTTTTCCAAGTAAATTCAATTGGGAAAATGAGTGATGTAACCAAAACTACGGCGAAGTTGATCCATGAATTTGAGAGGATTAAATATAAAAATAAAAAGACATAATATCTAGATTAGATATTCAACCAAACATGCTTGAAGATATATATATATATATATATATATATATATATATATATATGTTATGGTTGATTCTTTGTACCACGGGTGATGGTCCAAGGTAGAACCAATAAAAAAGAACTTGAATACAGATATGGAATAACACAGATATATTACAAACAGGAATATATACAGAGAGGTAGAAAAGTGTTAGTACGAACAATCAGGTTTAGTAGTAATTGTCTGAACATCACTCTGTTTCGGACTGCCTATGACTCGACTGACTGACTCCTGACAGACTTCACTCCAGACTTCAGACTGAACTCTCTGCTTCCTCTTGAGGCGCAGTATTTATTACATATGGGCTAGTCCATTATGTTATTATGGGTAAGGTCCCATAACAATATATATATATATATATATATAGTAAAACTTTAATGGAGGACAAGGTGTCCATTAAAAATCAATTTCATTAAAAAGGTTATTTTTTATAATTTTCTAATGTAAAAAAAATCAATATATTATATAGTACTGCACAATATAAAACTAACATAAAGAATAGGTAATATATATATACATAAATTTCTATCTGTATTTATATATATATATATATATATATATATATCTTTTATTACAATGTTGGATATTTAATAACAAAGATGATGGAAAGAAAAAAAATATAGATGAATTTGACTCGATTGAAAAAAGTTTTAAAAATCCTTTAAAAAATTTTGAAACTCCCAGCATCTTTCATTTATGCATATGTGTAGTCACGACAACATAAACAAACTCACTCTGATGTATTACTAACAGTTGAAATGCATCAGAAAAACCTTTTTACAATTTGTTATACACCTTTTCTTTCAAATCTGTTCTTGATATATAAAAATTTATAAATCGTTATCCCATGTGTATATATATATATATATATATATATATATATATATATATTTATTATGGAAATAAAAATGGCAAGACGAACTTTACCATTCATGATTAAAAGGGAAAAAAAAATTGTCCATGAATAATAATGAAATATCTTAAGACTCGGTACAATTTGGATTTAATTAGGATATTGAATTCATTACTGTTGATTAAAAGCAAAATAAAATCAACACATGAAAATATAACATTCCTCCAGTCTTACTTAGAAAATAAGGTCTGTCCTCTGTCTATTTTATTTAAAATAAAAAAGGCCCATTTACATCCAAGACAGAAGATAGAGAGGTCATTTATCAAGAACTTTTTGGACAAATTAATTCAATTCTGTATATTCTGTATTTACCTTTGGACGAATCAGTGGACAACCATATTGTGATAAAATCCATTTTTCAGGGTATGTTGGAATTGTACACGAGCGAAGTTGTAAAAGACTGTCAACTCAGTTCCACAACAAGTTGCAATATTTAATATACAAGAAATTTGGTTGCTCTGCCATTTCTGATGTTGTTGGAAATGTTCTTAATCTGTCTTCCTGCCAGTTGTCTCTGATTGAAAGTACAATACTGGGTCATAGATTGGACTTCCCTATTCCACCAGTTGTTGTCAGGTCTGAAGAAATATTTTCAGAATTTGAAATTCTTAATGACCAAATATGGAGACTTAAACCTGTTTCTGACAATAAAGTTAAGGACCCCAAGGCCAAAATTAATGATCTTGCCCATTGTTATGTCAGAATATCTATATCATACTCTGAATTCAAATGGCGCAGAGAACACTACTCAGTAATTAAATCACTGCGTCAGAATAAATCATTAGTAATCGCGAGACCTGACAAAGGTTCAGGTGTTGTACTCAATCAATGTGATTACATTGATAAAATGATGACAATTTTAAGTGGTTCATCAAAATTTATCAAATTAGGTCCTGTGGACAGTTTTGATTCAACAGTGACAGTAGAAAATAAATTTTAGAGAAAATTAGTCAAATGGGTAAAAAGTGGTATCCTACCTTCTGATATAGCTAGCGACATTAGATCATCAGGCTCAATTCATTCCCGCTTATACAGTTTGCCTAAAACCCATAAGGCAGGTATCCTACTTAGAACAATTCTGTCTATGGTGGGGGTCAGCTCAAAAGATGGTTGCCAAATGGATTGACACGCTATTACAACCTGTATTAGAATATTAGAGTTCGTCATTGCATAAAAGACTCTTTTTCTTTTGCAAGAGATATTCAAATCTGTAATTCAACTAATAAATTTATGTGTTTGTTCGATATCAAGAACCTTTTACCTGTGTCCCTATTTCAGAAACAATAGACATCTGCACAAATTTGCTATATCGTAGCTGGATATTTCCACCTGCCGTTCCTAAAAATATTTTTGTCGAGTTGCTAAAATTTGCTGTGACATCTGTTGAATTCAGTTTCAATAACATAATATGCAAACAGATCGATGGGGTTTCTATGTGTTCAGTCCTGGTGCCCACATTGGCAAATATTTTTGTTGGTTTCTATGAAAATCATTTATTTTCTGAAACTGCCAAACCACTAATGTACCATCGCTATTTTGATGACACATTTTGCCTATTTGAAAATATAACGGAGACAAGAATGTACTTTTCACTTCTTAATGGTATGCATCCAGCATTAAGGTACAGCATGGAAATTGAAACTAATTCCACTATACCTTTTTTGGATGTTTTAGTAACCAAAACACCATCTGGTTACATTACATCAATTTATCGCAAACCAACTTTACTGGGACTATAAATTCAATGGGATGCATTTTTCCCTAACCAAACGCAAAAGAAAACCTTATTACACACAGAGCTTTGATGATCTTCAGAAACCAAACTAGATGAAGAGCTGGAAAACAATTAAGGTTCTAGCTAATAAGGAGTACCCTTTAGATATTATTAAGTCGGTCATGAAAAAGAAAATCTTAAATTTCTCTAAACCTAGACTGAGTATGGTTTCTAAATGTCCTGTGTATTTGTGTTTGCACTGGTTGGGTTCAGTAAGTGGTAAATTTGCCAAACAAATCAACTCAACAGTTAAAAATTGCTATTTTTCTGCCAATGTGTGTATTGTTTTTTTTACCAGGTCTCCTTGGTTATCTGCTCGGAAGGACGTTCTGCCTCCCCATCATATTAATTATGTAATATACTGTTTTGGATGTAGTTGTGGAGCCAACTACATAGGTAGAACTACCTTATGTTTAGACACATGGATTAACCAGCACATACCCGGAAGAATTAGGAATGGTACATTCCAATCTGTTGACAAGATCAGGAACACATATGGCTCAACCATTGCTGAGCACATTATAAACAATCCAAGTTGTGCCACAAATTTCAGCATTGACTCATTTTCCATCCTTAGTCATGCTCATTCTGTGTTACACTTAAAGGTATTGGAAACAATCTATGTCATGTCCGGGCAGCCCTCCCTCTGTAAACAGAGGGAATGTCTGTTTGGGCTTGACATGATTTTCATCTGATTTTTCCACCTTTATTTTATCACATGCTTCTCATGTTTTTATATTGCAATATTTAGTCTTCCCTCAATTTCAGCTCTGTTGAGTGACGGCGAAAATGGTCAGTTGGTCAATTTTTTTTTTCCTTTTAATCATGAATGGTAAAGCTCGTCTTGCCATTTTTATTCCCATAATAAAATTTTGTACCCCCAAGAAAATAATGATATATGTGTGTGTGTGTGTGTGTGTGTGTGTTTGTATTTAGGCACCAAATGTTCTTTAAAGCAACCATTATTAAAGACAACAGATATTTTGTGTTGATTAATTTTACTAATCAACTTTTCCAATTTGCAAAAAACTCCTTCTCAGACAAGAAGAAAATTCTGTCAGAAATTGTCCGAAGTTCATTTCAGAAGAAAATATATACAAGAATATATGCAAGAAATATGATCCAAGCTTTTGACTTAGACATTTTGGGTTGATTAATTTTACTGATCAACTTTTCTTGTACTCTTCTTCCAAAATGAACTTCAGACAATTTCTGGCAAAATTTCCTCCTCTGAGAAGAATTATTTGTAATTTGAAAAAGTCGATCAGTAAAATTAATCAACACAAAATGACTGTAGTCTTTCATATATATATATATATATATATGGGGAAACCACCATTTGTTCCAGTGTGCTTTTAACCACTCAGCCACTGAGAGCATCACAGATCAGCAAAGTTCTACCTACCCTTGTAAGAAATGTACACTTCCTTGTACAAATTTTCTTGAGAGCCCCGTTCATATCCACAATGTAAACAAAGCAATTTTTAAAGAATTAATGGATTTATTTTGAATCTAATATTTTTCTATAACTTCAATGTTATTTTTAATGTATAAATTTGAGAGAGATGACCCATTTTTATTTTATTTTAAACAAATTGTTTTCTCTAATGCAAGTGTATACTAAAAATAATATATAAAAACATATGTGAGGGAAAATCAAAAATCATCATACCACAGATATGTTATAGTAAAAGTGCAGATAATTTTTGACTTATCCTCATATAAATATATATAAATAACATATATAAAATAACATACATAAAGATAATATATATATTATTCAAAACCTAGCTTGTACCAAATTTGAGCCCTGTTATGAAGTCAATTAAATCTTATATCCTTTCTGTTGAAAATTTACGAATCAAGTTAGATATCAAACATAGACATATCTTATTTTGTGCAAATGCAGGTATTCAACTTCACATTCCAGACAGGAGGATAAACTCAAGAAAGAATCGGACACATGTTGTACTGTGTTAACACCCGTGGTGACTTATTTCATTTATTAAGGACAGCACAACAGTGTGCACTAATAACAACAATAAAAACAAGGAAACTTGGGGTAGATAACTTTGAACTCTTTATCTATTTAAGTGTTCATCTGACTAGAGTGGAATTTTCAACACTTTTTACCAAAGTCTATTAAACTGAGGACTTATTGTATATGAGAGCGTTTCTGAAAATTGTTAGGATTATATGACTGATATCTTGTTACATGCTGAGAAAGAATGTGGGTCATTTTGAACTTGTTCATTTAAATAATAGTACACACTTAAGCAGTTGTTTTTTTTTTTAACAAATGAGGCATGGTTTTTGCATTTAATTTTCGAAAATTCTGTTAATATTTGTTGACAAGAATTCCAAGGTAAAAACAATCATCGTAGATATCTCATCAGTTGTCTGAAGACAATATCCATTCATTCTGTGGTGAATTTTTCAAAAAATTTACCCTTTTATCAAGTTGAAGCTTAGGCATTTTATGAAGTTGAAGGTCAGCCAAGTCTTCAAGTGACCAAACATATTTGAAACAGGAATATTATTCATACATTTGCAGTTTAAAGGAAACTTGATCTTTAAAATCTTCTTGAATAATTACAGCAATTTCAGCAGCAGTTTTTTTCCCCAAAAGAAAACAAAATTTCATCTTGAAAATTAAATGTGCTTGCAAACACCAGAAGCAAAATAGGAATAAGAGAAAAAAAATCAATCAATCCAAAACTATATTATTTGGCAGGCTGGCACTGAATGTTATAGACTTGGGGCACCTAGCAGGATAATGCTTATCTACATCCAGTTCATTCATGTGTCACATTTTGTTTGTGTTTTAAAAGGATGTCCATATATATATATATATATATATATATATATATATATATATATATATATATATATATATATAGAGAGAGAGATAGATCTATATTAAATTTTTTTATATTTAAGGGGGAGGGGTGCTCAATATCAGAGATAGAATATTTGTAGATATAGACAGGGGATTTAGAAATCAGCTGACTGTCATTATGAAGTGTTTTCTGTGTCCACACGGTCTTACTCTCTCTCTCTCTCTCTCTCTCTATATATATATATATATATATATATATATATATATTTAAGTTATGAAGAACTTGGTAATCTGTATGGGTAATTCCAAGGAGGATGAAACTTGAGAGCTCAATGTAAATCCAGAGCTAATATTTGAAAGAAAAACAGACCACTTTAAGGTATCATTATAATAATTTATTTCACCAGAGCCCTTTTAAAGGACGCCATAGCACTTCCAAAAATGAAATGAAATGAAAAATGAAAGCGTCAGTTGGTCAATTTTTTTTTTTTTTTAATCATGAATGGTAAAGCTTCATCTTGCCATTTTTATTTCCATAATAAAATTTTGTAAACCGCCAAGAAATGAGATATATATATATGACGCCCATATCAAGGTGACGTCCGCGTTCTCGAAGGACGCCACTTGCCAACAAACAGTAATTTTAATTTATTTGTAAATAAAACAGTTATTTTGATGAAAATTGAGGACAATTTGAAATATCAAATATATATATAAATAAATAAATACTTTCATAAAATAAAACATTATAATTTTTAATTTGAAACTTTTTTTATATATATATATATATATATATATATATATATATATTCTGTGTATTTAGGCACCAAATGTTCTTTTTTAAAGCAACTATTATTAAAGACAACAAATATTTTGTTTTTTTCATTTTTTTTTTCTCATTTTTCGTTTCATTTCATTTTTGGAAATTTCTGGTACCTTAAACTGGTCTGTTTTTCTTTTATATATATATATATATATATATATATATCACCATGGTCAATTTATCAGAAAGGAGATTTCCTGATGTTATCAGTTTAAACGGAGAAATCCCAGCATGTGGCACATTTGGAAAATGCCTGAAAGCAATACCACAGTTTGACTCAAGCCTTGTGAGTGAAACTGGGTAGATGCTACCCTTGGAGGTCATCAATAGCTGTGCTAGCATGAATTCACAGGTCATCATGACTGAGGGTTAGAGCATGTTGGCCTTGTTCTGATTGTTGAGCATGCTCTTTCTGTAACTAAGGTCTTAGCATAGTTACACTATAAACCACAGGTGTGCTTTGCAGATGTTGAACAAACACTAATGTGCCTGAGCAAGCGTCTGCAATAAGGATTGGCTAGCTACCTTGGTATCCTCAAATATGAGTGGCCAGCTATTATGTATGTATGTATGTATTTATGTATATATGTATTATTAGCTATTATGTTTCTCTAGTTCTTCAAATGTTGAATGTATAACTAATTCTAATTTTTATTTTCCCATCTTTACTCTATATTAATTTTATCTTATGAATTGTTCCCTCTTCTGTCACCCATGAAATAAAAATAATTGTTTGTACGGAAAATAAGGAACTACATACATCAAATCATCTTTAAATTAAGTGGCAGCAGAAGAATTATCATTGAACTTTTTTGGATACAAAAGGAAAATAAGAGTTACTACACTTGAACCATGAAAGCAACAATAGTAGCTAGTATAATATATTAATATATATTTTTAATCTTGCATAATCTGGCAATCCTGAATCTGAGGTCAACAAAAATCGTTCCCTACGCCTTTTCTTAGGCTTTTGAATGAACTATGAATCATTGAAATCGTCTGATTTCAATGTTTCATAGCTCATGTGTGATCAGAGGAGTTGCTTGGGCTCACGCACGCACAAACACTCATACATACATACACTGTACTTTATATATGAGATGTTTATATATATGTATATGTATATATATGTATGTTTATATATATATAGAGAGAGAAAGAGATAAAGGGATAGAGAGATATATTTGTGTCTATATATCTATGTCTGATCCTTATTTTCAATCATCACTGATAGCAAAGTTATTTTTAGAATGCTGAAATATCATCATTCTGGATCATAACAGCAATTTAAAAAAATAAGACTATTTTAATCACAGCAAACTTCACACACTGCACTTTGAAGTCAGCACTGGAAAGAGGACAAATAAATTTGTTAATTGATAATTATATTTATATATTTATATATTCTTGGTTTCATTGTGGTTCCAGGTTCAATTCCCAACATTAAAGATGAACAAAGTCATTCAATTAAGCACCAACATTGTAGATGAATTTCGTCCTTACTGAGTGATGGCCTTGATTTTAAAATTGAATCAGAACAAATTGTCACCCATCCACCTTGTTAAGTTACTTGCTCTTATCTCTAAAGATTTTTTTAAATTCCTTATTCTTTTATTTGTTGTAAATATTTTGTAAATAAAGTATAAATAAAAAGAAAAAGAGTTTTTTTTTTATTGCAGCAGAATAATGAAAAATATTTCTCTTCTCATTTTGATAACAAATCATTTCTAGACAAGACAGAAAAACTTTATAATAAACAGTAGATTAATAAAATATATATATATATATATATATATATATATATATATATATATATATATGTATATAAATCCATGGGTAAGCAATCCAAATAGATCCTATTAAAACTGATCCATAAAAGAGAGCTCAATATATTTATTATAGAGCATATAAATGAATTACATAAAAATGAAACTCTATTACCCCATTCAGATGGCCATTTCACTCCCGGAATATTCTTCTGGAACTTGCCACTGCAAAAAACATTTGTTAAAAAAACAAATTTAAACGTTTGTTTTTTTTTTAATAAGAATTAAAGAAGGAAGGAAAGAAAGAAGAGGAGCAAACAACAAATAAGGGAAATGGCATTAAAAGATAGAGAAACGAATACTGGAATGGGGTAACAGACTTTCATTTTTATAATTATATATATATATATATATATATATATATAATTCTGTGACTTCTGTTAGTCCATCTGTCTGTCTATCACATCCTTTAAAATAGTCATACAGTGACTGGTTAAAACCAAATTTTAGGGAGAAGTGCAAATAGGTAAATGGGTACAAAGTACAGTTGGTTTTAATAGGGTGTGTAGCTATACAATAAATTTTCATCAATTTGGGGGGAAAAATTAAAAGTTTTATTATTTAGCATACAAAATAAGTTCACATCATCATTCTCCTTTCTCCCAATATACATTGAGTATTGACATCAAATGACTTAACCTCAGATGCAAACATCAGTCAGACTTCACCCCCATACATGCGTTTCAACAAAGCAATTGTCCTTTGTGAGGCATTTCCTAAGCCACTTTTATTTTACTGGTTACAGTTTCGGCAATATAATTAACAAGGCCAAACACTTCAAAAAGTTGGAATTAGGCTTGAGAAAGAAATATTTATTCTTACCTAGTTGTATGCTGCATGCTCAAGAGTAAGAAATCCTAAGAATTTATTCTTTGCTATTAAAAAGGAAAGAAAAGAAATATTTTTAGAAATATTGTTTACCATGAAGTCATATAAAATTAAATTAAGGATATTATTAAACTGAAAAAAAAAAAGTTTTGGCCAAAGTATTTTCCAAACAAATCAGCTTATTTAGATCTCATCGATTGGTTTGCCAAGTTGAACGAAATGTAGAGTTTGGAAATCTTGACAAAAAATGTAAGTGATAACTTCAACAATACTAAATACTGTGAGGATTTCAACATGCATCAGTGTGTTGCCAAAAAATTCTAGTATATAATAAAACAGTACACAATGCTATTCTGTTGTCTTTGTGATTATTCAGCAGTCAATTATTGTTGTAATTTTCTAAGTGTAGTTTAGATGTGGCACAAAACCAAAAGTGTGGAACAGTCTGTGAGGATCGAATTCACTATTCAGTTATAATTGATCTAGCAGACAAGCTTACTAACCACATTGAAGCACTCCAAATATTGCAGTAATGAATGAATTATATTAAAAAAAAAAGACTATGCAATAAAACAGCAAGTGTAGCGTTATGGCTCAGACTAGACACCAGATTCGTTGACAGGATGCATTTCCTTCCAGTGGAACGATTGTGGCTTAATATAAGGAAATTAATTCTTTATCCAAGAAATAAAACCATGAAATGAAATTGTAGCATTTGGTAAATTTTATTAAGTTACAATCTTGTAAGGACCAGCTGTAGGCTTGCAAGGAAAAGTGAGAGGGCAAATGGTCTAAGTGGTGTGTACCCTCCATTGCGGGGCAAGTTGTAGTCTTTGGTTTAGGCTGCTAGGGACCACTGTCTTATAGACAACAAGCCGTTTTTGCCCAGATAACATTTGTCTAAAAGTAATTCAGCCAGAACCTAGGACATGGCTCCACTCATCTGACCTTTGCCAAGATTATAATAGTCAAAAACGATTTCTGTAACATCCTGCAGATATGTCTTTAACACGATATCAGCTGGCAACTGATATCACTACACAAGTCTCATAGATTGTAAATTAATTTCTCAAAAATTGCTAACCTACTGTCTTACACCAGTGAATTTTCATAAAATATATATCATGGAATGGTAGTAAGCCAGATTAATGAGCCAGGATAATCTTTTCTAATTATATCACACCGGGTGCTTTATTGGGACACAATGGTGCCAAGCCGTAAATAGAACGTTCATAAAGTCAAGTAGACAGTAAATATTTTTATCTGAATTCTCTGGTGTTTTATGACCAGAAGTAAAACGTAAAAGTGAAATCTTCAAAGATGCTACTTGCTGAAGTGAAGCAAATAAATAAAAAATTTCTGGAATAAGTGCCACTTGGCCGGAAGGCAGGCAGTTCCGGTGGTAGGGTTAGATAAGCCAAGTCACAGAATTGTCAATTTTTTGAGCTACCTGTTGGCAGGTGGCAGAAAGCCGCACATTGTGAAGTTGAGACTGGCAGTGGGGTGGGCAGGTAAAAATCGGTGACAGGAAAAAGACGGTTAAAGCAAGAGACACATAGAGTCGGAGTTCCCAATGGCCGAAGGGAAAATTTGCTTCGTTCGTGTGTTGTGAGAGAAGACAGAAATAGCAGCGAATTGTCCCAAATGTCACCTACCAGACTGCGTCAAGAGAATCCGTGAATAAATCTTCTATCTTCTGTAAAGCGCAGCGTATGTGTGTCCGTCCGTCCGTTTTTCGATCTCGGCGAATCATAAACAACCTGAAGCAACAAGTAGTAACTACTGTAGATTAAAAATTAAATATCTCATTTAAAGTTAAATTTAAATATCGAACAGAGTGAAAGGTTTAAAAATAATTCATTATTTAAGGTTAAATTTAATTTCGCTTTTCGTCGCAATTGCAATTGATATCGTCTAATTAAAACGTAATTAAAACTTAAAATTTAATTAAAACATATGAGCAACATACCCTGCTCGTATGTTGCTCATATGTTTTTTTCTCTAGCACGCGTACTGTGACGTATTCGAAATATTATATAATTCGGGTTCCCTAATGTCTTTTAAGTATGACTTTACGTGAAGAGATTATAAAGAATGGCGATTTTAAAAGAAAAGAAAAATTGCGCACAAAATAAATGTAAAAAAAAAAAAAAATACGGAGACCGATTGCTTACACGAAGAAAATATACCGAATTAAGGTGTGGAATAAAGATAAAAAGATTTTATTATTTCTAAATTCTTATAACTTTTACCTACATAGGACGCTGAAGATAAAAGTCCGTAGGCCTAAAAGCTCTCCGCAGGAGCTAACATAAAGTCCGCCCGAAGGGCCGCTTCTAGGCTAGTAACTTTTGTGATGTCAACGAACACTCGTTTAACACTTCAGTGATGTCAACGAAAACTCGTTGCCAACTTTTGTCATGCTCCTTGTAGTAGAGACTTTATAATCGCAGATACAATTATAGTAAAGCTGTTGAACAATGCTGGTGTTAGACACCTTCGAATAGCACTCGCATAAGCAATCACTGAATAGTGATCTGAATAGAGAAATAGTATTGTGAATAGAATAGAGAATAGAGATCCGAATATTAATAGAGGACAGACTAGAAATGACGATCTTTAGTCGTCACGATACTTTGTACTTAAGCGTTTCCTCTATGGTCACGTGATCCACTTAATTCAATAATAGGATCGCCTGTGTTTGCTCACTGGCGATCTGTGTTTAAACTCAAGTGTCGGCAGCGACACTTTATTCCTATATATCAGTAACCAAATATATTGGAAACAATATTCATTTCTTTTCACTTTCCATCCCCTTATGAATGTACATTGGGCCTTTTCCAAGTTTTTTGTGAAAACAAAACACAAGGTTGTGGGGTGATTTGCTTATTTGGTGAAAGATTGACTGTGTATGTTCTTTCTCTCTCAATTCCCGTACACTTCAAGTGAAGGATATGCGGGACACGGCGAGGTGGTGTTGCTGCAGTTTCCATAGCAAGTAAGTTTTTCACCGGATGGATTTGCTAGCCTCTTGTTCAACTAGTTTTAAATTCAGAATTGTCTTCCTAGACTGGTTGCCAACCCTACTCTTTAATTCATAGTTGGGAGAGAAAAATAGATTCTTACTTTTTCTTTGGCTATGAAAATAAATTGTCGGCTGTCAATGGATATGTAGAATGGAATTGTGAAGTAGAGATGGGCACTGACGGTGAAAGGTGAGTAGTTGGAGTGACAGGGGGGGGGGACGGTTAAAGCAAGAGAATCGAAATTCTCTGACTGACTGAAAGGAAAATCTGGTCCGTTAGTCTATCATGAGAGAAAAACGTAAGTGCCACTTATCACCCCTCCCTTTTTTTTGTATAACCCACCCCCAATAATGTTACATGGGCTCTGGGGTCCATATGCACCCCAATTGAGAACGACTGGAAAAAAAAACGGAAAAAAAGTCACAAATGGATAGAAAAGATCAGAAAGTTTATCTCAGGTGAACGTGAACTACCGTGATCTTAGTTGCAAAAGAGCAATTCAAGGTTCATGGCTCTCCACAACATCCTATCCTTTGTAGATCTTAGTAAGGTTTTTATTGTCGTTATCTTAAAAGAGCAATTCAAGGTTCAAGCCCCTACTACTGTTACCAAGAATTGAGGAAAGGAAGACATTGTTTTGAAACACCGATGTGTTGAACAACAAGAATAAACTACAACTTCTACTAAGTGCCGTTTACGTTCAGGGCATAATAAATCATGGCTCTCCACAACATCCTATCCTTTGTAGATCTTAGTAAGGTTTTTATTGTCGTTATCTCTACCCCACTGCCTGTTCTGCCATCCAGTTACATAAGCTCATTGGGTATGTTACTCTCTGCTTTCCCCTGTCCATACAATTTGTCCTGTAAGTATCAGATTCTCCAAGCCTACTTTCCTTATTATGTAACCTAGAAATTTCACTGATTCTTTCTGATTTTAACTATTAGCGTCCTTTTTTGTTTCTGTTTCCCTTGAAACTTCATTGTTACTTATCTGTTCCGTTCATGGGATTCTTAGCATCTTTCTGTAGAAATACATTTCCGTTTTCTCAAGTCTCGATATGTGAAGCGATTGTTCAACATTCATTGCTATAAAGGAGCACTGATATTACATAACTGTTTAGTACTATTTTCTGTGTTTCTAACTAAAGTTTTCCTGTCTCTTAATGCTTTTCTCAGATTTTGGAAGGTTCGCTATTCCAACGGGCCTTCGAATGTCGGTGACACATTTTCATCCTATGTTAGAACATTCCCCAAATATTAAATTTTTGTACTCGTTTGATTTTGACATCTGCAATTTGTGGTTCGAATCATGCTGACAGTATATCTTCTTACAATTGATGGTTAGTCTTTTTTCTCGCTTTCCATAACTACCTTTACGTTCTTGCCTAGCAGTTCGGACATTATCCTGTTAAAAGTAGTCTGATTTTCGTCGTCATTATTCCAAGACTGCAATTCATCTCAAGAATGCGTCAATTTCAGGTTTATATTACATGTGACTGTTTAGTGTCTGCTACGTTTTAACCTCAAGGTTAGTACTTTTTAAGATTCTTTAGACACAACATAGGTGGAGGTAAGTTTCCTTTTCAGGACATTGCCGGACCAGTGACTGGAACACGTGTTTTTTTTCGCTGCTATAGTGTTACGTTTATTTACCATAAATGAGATCATCGTGTTACAATTATTTGATTGACCCGGATGTGAACCAGGAAGTGTAAACCTACAAATAAAGCACCTACATGCAATTGTAGAAAACCTTGAGGTTGCTCCTTAAATGGACAATGATTGACTATCAACGCCGTATATAAGGCTGAAGTTGAAGGACACCCCACCATGGATTATATTGGGCTGACTGAATGTTTATTAAAAATTAGATCCAACAACTATTTAACAATAAAGTAAAAATAGTAACAGCACAGCCCTATCTACTTACATCTAGAGAATTAAAAAGGGACAGAACTCATTCGAAGATACAGTGGATCACAGTATGAAAAAGTAAAAGCTACGCAGAGAGAGAAAGATTTTGCAAATTGTGTCTGTAACACCACTGACCCATATATATAATAGTCGAAATAAAACCCAACATTCGCAGCCTGACGATTGCGCCTAGCATGAAACAACCTGTCGCATCTGAGTGTTGATTTCACTTTCATATTTATTTATATTTATTAATATATATACATATTTATTTTATTAAATTATATATAAAATTATATAATATCTCACATTGAGTGCTGGGATTAATAAAATACTGCTCGTTGTAGAATAAAAGAGCTATGAATTATATATCAATAATAAATATACATTTTTTCCTCACTGGTAGCACAACACTGAGTTTCATGCACAACGCAGCACCTGAAATTGGTTTGTGCATGAAACTCAAGATTTGAGGTACCAGTGAGGAAGAAAAGTATATATATATATATATATATATATATATATATATATATATAAAGAGAGAGAGAGAGAGAGAGAGAGAGAGAGAGAGAGAGAGAAAGAAAAGAGAGTGCTGCACTGTTTCATGCTTGAGCGCAAATTTAAGGCCATGTGTTTTGAGTCGACTACTTATATATGTGTAGTAAGGTATATTGTATTATCCTAACAGTTATTGGGTGGGTGGTAACGGTTGTGAATATATATATATATATATATATATATATATATATACACGAGGTTGGGCTGAAAATTTCTTAGGTTGACTGTCAAGCCGTGATGCTAGAACTGTGAAAGTTTGCATGCATTAATTTCAACTCTTCTTATCAATAACTGCATTGTTTTATTTCCAGGTAAACTGACATCTGACTTCAAAGAAAACTTCGAAAGCTACTATTAGCGACTTCTCTTGAAAATGGTCAAAATTTGGCATCGTGGTGTTGGCAAGTCCCCGCAGAAAAAGGGTTTAGCTCGCAATGACATTCATACTAGCGTGGTAGATACATTAGTAGATGACGCTCCAGCTTTATCAACAGTGCAAAAGTGGGCAGCTGAATTTAGGACGGGAAGGGCGACCCTTGAATATGATCGATGGTCTGGATCTTCTGCAACTGCCACCATCGAGGAAAACTTTGGTGATGGATGACAGGCGATTGACTATAAATAAAATAACCAACCAATGAGTCACTATTTACATTAGTCGGACTATTGTCCTCATCTTTGTCACCATATTTATTACAACGTTTCGGCCGTTGTACGCTCCGGCCTTCTTCAGGTGGTTTGAATGTCGAACTGAACCCTTTATTTTGCTCACTGGGGTAGACTGTTCTAGTTCCACGTGCCATGTTTAATGGATGTCAGTTATCAGTTATCTCCTGTTGATTCCCCTCTCCAAGCTCTCCACCGCCTTAACCAGGTATTGAACTCACAATCTTTGGGTCCTGTCACTGGATCTAACTAACGCCTTTATCCACTGTGCCAGTGAGCGAAATACTGAGTTCAGTTCGACATTCCAACCACCTGAAGAAGGCCGGAGCGTACAACGGCCGAAACATTGTAAGAAATATGGTGACAAAGATTAGGACAATAGTCCGAATAATGTAAATAGTGTACATAATACCTCATCTCAGAAATGTAGACAGACAACCAATGAGAGTTGAGAATATTCTCCACAATGAATTTGGTATGACGTTGGTTTCTTCTTAGTTGGTTCCACATCTTATGACACCTGATCAAAAAAGCACACCCGACTGATCACGTCATGAGAAAAAGCACACCCGATTGATCACATCAAATTTGACATGGTTTGAACGTTCCCTAACCCAAGATGAGTTTTGAGTTCATCACTTTGAGCCAGGGACAAAGAAACAAACCATGCAGTGGAAACATCCCTCATGACCTGCTCCAAAGAAGGCCAAGTTTATTTCATTTGCAGGGAAGGCGACTGCCTCAGTTTTGGGGATGTAAAAGTCATTATGTTTATTGACTATCTCCAAAAGAGTCACACCATCAGTGGAGGGTAATATGCCAACTTGCTGAGGCAGTTACGAAAAACCTTTATCAAGGTATATATTCATAGCGAGACTCTTCGCAGATGCGAATTGAGTCACTGTCGGTCACTGGGTGTGTTTCTAAAAATAAATACGCTAAAAATCCACTTTCATCCCTACCGTGCGCCGACGGCTTAATGGTTAGAATCTCCGACTCCGAGTCTGGTTTCGATCCTAGCTAGAGGCAACCGGATGTCTAGCCACACTGATGAGCTGTGAAACAGCGATACAGTCTGTCTGTGGATGACGTTATATATATATATATATATATATATGTGTGTGTGTGTGTGTGTGTATGTGTGTTAAATTGCATTGATGGGTTTAAGTACTCAATATCAGAGATAGAGCGTATGTAAATAAAAGTTAGAATAGATCTACCCAACAAACAACACACATGATCTGATGGTTGCGTTTAAGCATGAAATAGACTGTCGTCGTTGGATAGTGATCTCAATGCCCACTTGTTTACTTCCATAAATAAATAAATAAACCATCTTAACAGCTGTTTAGAAATATTAATAATTAAATTTTACAACAGCCTGCAACTGAGGATTGCATCAGAGTTGTGCTAACGACGATAAACAAAATGTATATTTATTATTATTATTATTATTATTATTAGTAGTAGTAGTAGTATATATATATATATATATATATATATATTTATAGTGTGGATGGTTCTGCACAAAGCCTTTACCACTATAATCAAATCATATGCGCTGATATCTGGCTGTCGGTTCCTAGGAACTGAGCTGTTTGACCGTCATACGTCGTCACGACGGGAGAATCGATTATATATATATATATATATATATATATATATATAATATAATATAATATAATATAAAAGGCTTAAACACTAATATTCCATGGTTATAATTTATTACATTGGAATCGTAATCACGATCCAATTCATCAGACCTACAAATTCCTATTTATATTTTATATCATAAAGAAACAATTTATACAATGAATTAAATTGCAATGTTAATGTGATTAATAGGGAAATCACTTCGCTTAACGAGACAGTAACTTACTATAAATTCCTTGAATAATAATTATATTCGAGTTGTTGTCAGATGGAAGACACATTCCAAGTACTTTCGACAATTTCAAACTGTCATCTTCAGGGCGTAATTTTCCCATACATAGGCAAACACTAAGATGAAATATGTATAAACCGAAAGATGTTTTTTTTTTTAATTATGCTATTTATGAACAGTTGGATATGTTTTGGAGCGTGCGATGTCGCAATGCTAGGGTTCTTGTTCAAATCGATCAACTGAGAATTTTAATTGGATTTTGAAAAAGAAATCCATGAAATATATATGCGCGCGCGCGCGCGTGTGTGTGTGTGTGTGTGTGCGTGCGTGTGTGTGTGTGTGCAAGTGTGTGGGGGAGAGAGAGAGGAGGCAGAGAAAGATAGTTAGAGACAGCGAGGAAGAGATGATAATGATGATGATGATGATGATGATGATGGTGGTAGTGGAGATGATGATGATGATGATGATGGTGATGGTGGTAGTGGAGATGCTGCTGCTGCTGCTGCTGCTGCTGCTGATGATGATGATGATGATGATGATGGTGGTGGTGGTGGTGGTGGTGATGGTGGAGATGATGATGACGACGACGATGGTAGTGGTGGTGATGGTTGCGGTGGTAGCCTGTTCTGTATTTTTATGGTTCAAGCAAACTTGTATTTTCGCCACGTATTTGGTTACAGCGTTGTCTATTTCAGCAAACTGAGTAGGGGGGGGGGGGTTAGGCCCCCACCAAGGCCATATACCTTCACGTTTATGAAACGGATCGATAATTTCAAATAATTGATCCCCGATCATTGCCTGACCATCCAATCATTCAGGTTCGCAGTCACAAAAACTGGACGAATTATAAACACGGATTGTCCTTAAACCCTAATTAAAGCGTTCGTTTCTTGACAGCTTGTCACTCAAGAATAATTAAAAATTATGTATGGAAGAGCCCATTGTTCATCAGGAGGTATGGAGCTCCTGTTTCAAGTAGTCATTGAAAAGGATTCAAACAAATTAAACAATCTTTATTAATTTCGTTTTTATCGTTTTGTAGTTCAATCTTGTAATGTTCAGCGACTTGTCAATCCGCTAATTTTAATTTCTTTTCAAGAATAAAGCTGTGGAGAAACGCAACCATAGATTAATACTTCTATATTTAAATGGAACGGTCGAGACAAGTTGTGTTTTTATAGATGCAAGTTCCATACACTTATTTTAATTAGTGAAGTATTCTGTTGGAGTTTTAGGTACCTGTTCAGCTGGAAGCAAAATCAGACGTGGTGCAAATAACAAGAAGCTCAGTGTTGGCAAGGTTTGGAAGTTTAATTACAGGATCTCTGGACCGTTCAAAGATCAAAGGTTTGTGTTCATCTTCTATTTTTTTTTCATTCATACATTAAAATGGATAAAACATTTCGATTATTTTTCCTACATTTTTTGGAAACAATTTCACCTAAATTTAAAGCTTTAACTGCTGATTCATAGTTGAAGAACAATTGGAACGGAAACATCCTTCCTTCCTTCCTTCCTTCCTTCCTTCCTTCCTAGCTCTCACTCTCTCTATCTCCGTGTACGTTGTCTCTTCAGACCTTTGACAATCATGGCTCTCTTGCATCTTGCCTTTTGCTGACTCAATAATTCTTGGTCCTTTACGATACGAGCTTACGGCCATATCACGTTTAAACAAGTTAAGCAACGTCGATCCTTGTCAGTACCTAAATGGGTAGCCGTTTGGGAATAATAGATGCTGGAAGTTTGAATGTGCGGACGGTGTAATGGATAACGATTCGGAGTTGGTAAATCGGAGAGCCGAGTTACAATTCCAGTCGGATCATTATATTCACAGACGCGCAAATACCCTTGAAAAACTTACGAATCAAACTCTTCTCCCCGCAGCTATTGGTTAATCGATATGAATTCTATCAGTAAATCATTATTTTCTGCCTAAAATTCTTACAATCTAAAAATATTTTCTGGTTTTAAATAACCTGCAAATGGTTGATAAGCCGTAAAAAACAAATCAATCTTTACGATCCTTCTTTATCTTTGTGGATCTTGTTCTGTCGTTCATTTACCTAAACCCGTCAAATCAGGTAATCACTGTTTTTTTTATCTTCAGTGTGCCCTGCGAGTGTTAAATTCTCCAAGCTTTCTTTTCTCATTATGCGTCCTCACGATATCAGCTCTCTTTCTGATTGTTAGCAGCAATTTCTTTAATTTCTCCTTAAATATTCGTTTCTCACATGCAAAAAGAAGATAAACCGCAAACGATTTTGGTTGAAATGTTGATTTTTTATTTTAAAATATATATTATTCTCCATTTTCCATAATTCTGCTACACGTGTTTCGCGTTTCGCGACCTTCTTCAAGCAAAGAGCAGATATTTCTACATATATATATATATATATATATATATATATATATATATATATATCTTGCAAAAATTAATTTTATAATATGTGGAAATATCTACACCTTGCTTGAAGAATGCCGCGAAACCAGAAACCCGTGTAGCAGAATTATGGAAGATAGAATATAATATATATTTTAAAATAAAAATTTCGCATTTCAACCAAAAACGTTTGCGGTTTATCTTCTTTTTTTAGCAGGGTTTTAATCAAACAAAATTTAATTTTATTGTTCTCTAAAATAAAATTTGATCAGTTTAAATGCATCTAAACATAAAAAATAATGTTCAGCTCCATTAGACATTATAAAATACTCTTTAAATTTCGTTCATTTTAACAAAAAGTTAAAATTCGGAAAGAACTTATGGGATGACCTAATATAAATGAGAAAAAGAACAGATGGAGTAAAAATCAACAGATCGTATCATCAATTTTTTAGAAAGTGCTCAATGTAGAGTCGGTGAAAATATTATTATAACGTTTTTTATCATAATATATTACAATAAAAACCTTTTACATCGCTACACAAAAATTTTAATGTTTCAGTACTAAGATTGTACAGGCGATGGTGGATAATTTGTGATAAAAATGATTTATTATGGAAATTAAAGTTAAAGTGGCGGAGGTGGGCATAAGGCCAGAATTAAAAAAAAAAAGAGGTAAAGATTTGTTTTTTAAAATTCCCTAATAAATCATTTTTATCACAAGTTATCCCATCACCTGAAGAACTACAATTTTAATACTGAAACATGAACATTTTTGTGTAGCGATGTAAAATGTTTTTATTGTAATTTATTATAACAAAAAATTATTAAATTATATATATATATATATATATATATATATATATATATATATATATATATATATATATATATATATGTGAGAAAATCTTTTTACATATCAGAACAATTTTATGAAAATCTATGACAAAGTGTAATTTAGTAAATTTAAGTATTAATTAACTCGATTTTCTAAAAGTATTGCTTAGCCTTGATTAAAATCGAATGAAAATAAGGTTTCATTTACGCACACTAAGCTTTGAGGTCAAAGGACAAAATAAAATCTCTGTAATTCCACCTCTGTCCTATAAAGAGCGCGTAAAAGAAAAAAAAAAAAATAATACCGAAAGAAATACGGAAGAGTAGCAGTGCAATAATCAAGAATTTGTTATTTATGTTTTAAAATGAATTTTCTTTAACCTTACCAATAATTTAAGAATTTAATTTTTTTTATTCTATACGCTTTTATTAAACTTAGTATAATGAATAAATTTGAAGACATTGAGGCATTACGAAAATAAAAATATAGCGCAAAATGTAATTTGTGTTAGATTAAAAATGATTAATGTAAAAAGAAAAACAATTATGTTAAGAGTAAATTTTAGTAAAATTATGGTAAAATATTATTTTATCATTTTTAACGTGAATGAAATAGTTTCATCGTAATTCTGATGGCGCGGGGAAAAAGTTTTGCAGGAAAAAAATAAGAGAAATATTTGTTTTTAAAATAATAAAAACATAAAATAACAACTTATGTTTAATTCTTAATTGAAGTAAGTATTGGGTCTTCTGGAATTTGTAAATAAATTCAGGAAATCAAAGACGCGCGAAAAAAAAAAAAACAAAAGAAAACCCCCGTACCGATGACTTGGAGAAAAGTGCTTTCAAGACAAAAACTGACTGAACGGGAGATATGAAATTAGATTAATATCATAACGCTCTTCCAATATTGAATAGTAGCCAATCGAAGCAAGATATCAAAATAATTTCCTTTTTGTACAACCATACCAAAAATAATCTAACAGTTACTAAAACGAAAAAATAAAATAAAATTCTTTAAAAAAAGGTTCATACCCGAAAACGACATTAGACTTTACATTTTTTAAAATCTTCAAACATTTCTTTATTTAATCAAAGAAAATCTTGTGACCAACAGCAACGGAATTAATTTGAAAATCCCATAGAAAAATTACAAGTAATTTTTTAAAAATATTGAGTGTAGATTATATTTTTCTGTGCATTCTGAAAGAAAATAACGGGTTTTATTAAATTATGTCGGTAGCAATTTTCAAAACACATTTTTTTTTTAGTTTTATTGAATTATTTTTTGTATGATAAAAAAAGTAAGAGATTTATTCATTAATGAAGAAACACTGAAAATTTCGTTTCAATCGAATAATTCCCTAATTTTTGGAAAATATAAAAGTAGGTAGCGAAATTTTTCTTTCATTTCGAAAAAAAAGCATCCATTTTCATGACACAAAATATATATATATATATATATATATATATATATATATATATATATATATATATATATACACACACACATATATATATATATATATGTGAAAATATATATAAATATAAATAAATATGTATAATTATTTATATATTATATACTTTTGGTACTTATTAGAAAGCGCTCAATACCAGAGATAGAGCTAACATATTTGGTTGGATAGATGTGAGTTTGTGAAACCCAGGGTCACAAACTCACATCTATCCAACCAAATATATATATATATATATATATATATATATATATATATATGTCAATAATTTATAATTTGTATCATATCGGGATTATATAATATATATATATATATATATATATATATATATATATATATATATATATATATATATATACAGAGAGAGGAGGGGAGAGGGGGGGGAAAGAGAGAGCTGGAGAGAATTAATACAAATAAAAGGTTTGTCATTTATTGATGCTACCTTCAACATCCTGACTCAGAAATTCCGTCCATTTGTCAGTAGTATATATATATATATATATATATATATATATATATATATATATATATATTACTAATAGTATATATGGGTTGAATAAATAAATTCTTAGTTTCACGCATAATTACTACCTGAATTTTTCACGTAAACTTTCAGTATAATGTTTGATCCACGAGATTAATATTCCCCACTGAATTCAGTGCATTAACACAGAAGAAGATTATGTTGAAAAATAAGCATTCGTTGTGGAAAATAAATGATTTTAGGCGATAAACGTATTCATGTCCCTGTGTCAGAATTTACAGAAATCTTTTCCTTCAACCTCCAAATCTGTGTTGTTATGTATTCCTTTCAACAGACAAAGATTCAGAATTTGATTTTACATATTTTTTCTTTGATCAGAAGATGAAATATTATCATTTCTTTCATTGCTTATATTTAATACGATATTTCGGTTCTCCAGTAGAAATTCTGTGCTATGTGATAATATCGTTATTTTAAAATGACTTTTAATATGATAATACCATGACTTGATATAACTCTTAATATGAAATGTCTTTTAATATGAGATAATATAACTTTAATATGACTTTTGATATGAAAAGACTTTTAATACGAATTTCAAGACTATAATATGACTTCAACATGAAATTACTTTTAATATGATTTTTATATGAAATCACCTTTAATATGAGATAATGGCATGACTTTCATTTTAAAAAAATTGTTCTCAGTGTAAGAACGAAATTTGAGATCGGCCTCCAATTGGGGGCGAGATACGGACAACGACTTGGCCTTTAACCCAAACTGCTAAATTTTTTAATGCGCATTTTTGGCCCAGACAGGTGTCTTAGGAGTTTATTTATTCCTTATGTTTAATTTCAGTAGTTACCATTGCCGCTTTTATAGAAACTAGAACATCAAATATATATGTGTATAAAACATCAAAAAATAATATTGATTAGAAATAATGAAAAAATACTTTTCAAAATAGTCATTATTTTTCTACTCGTGAAATGTAAAATTACGACAGAAAATGTCTTCTTACGGCTAATAATAAAAACTTTAAAGGCTAAGTGTTGTAAAATATACCTCTGCAAATGCAATGTATGTAAGCAATTCAATGTAAACACAAGGAATAACATGTAGTGAGTTTAATTTTAACAGATCCCCAAATGGGGCTCATGGCAGGTAATGGGTTAATCATGATCGCCATGCCACTAAGCCATTGTATCTGCTTAATTATCATAGCTTTTTTTTTTTCAGATAAATCAGCGATGGACATGCGCACCTATTTTTTACCTCCCTTATTAATGTTAATTTTCAACCTGGTTGGATGTCATGGATCTCAAAAAAGTGAAGTCTTGAATGCCATCAGTGGTTGTACAGAAAATTATGAATTTCCTAACCAAGCGCACCGGTGGCTGCATTCTGACAGCATTGGGGAGTGCGCCTATATCTGTATGAGAGACAATCTGTGCATGTCAATCAATTACTGTCATCATGACAAGCAGGATGGAGGAATCTGCACATTGAATCAGTGGAGAGCGAATGGTGCTTGTAATTTACTGAAGGAAAAAGTCAACTGCACTTATTATGAAATGGTAAGTAAATAAAGTTAAGTTCAAGGCGAATGGAAAATTAAATATTGCAAGATAATTTCAAATCCCAAAATTATCATTTTGATTTCGATGCTCATTCGTTTCTCCGTGCTATATGAAAAGTACAATTGCTATACTCCTCAAGTGATCTGCCTCTCCATTGTATCTGTGTATATTCCTGTTCTAATTCCATTACCTGTCAAGTCTAACGTCCTTCCAAGAGAGTTTCAGATCTTGTAACCATCACTCCATCCTTATGAAACAGATTGGTCCCAACATTGAACTGGTATAAATTTCTGTTCTCATTCTATTACCTGACAAGTTTAATGTCCTTCCAAGTGAGTTTCAGATCTTGTAACATCAATCGGTCCTTATGATACCGATCTGTTTCTCTGCTGAAAATTCCTGCGCTACTTCCATTATCTGTCAAGTTTAATGTCCTTCCAAGTGAGTTTCAGATCTTGTATCATCAATCCTTCCTATGATGCTGATCTGTCGCTCTACTGAGCTGGTATAAATTCCTGTTCTCCTTCAATTGCTTGTCTAATCACCTTCTAAGAGCGTTTCAGATATTGTAACCATCACCCATCCTTATGATGCTGATTTGTCCCAACATTGAGCTAGTACAAATTCCTGTTCTCATTCCATTACCTGTCATGTCTAACGTCCTTCTAAGAGAGTTTCAGATCATGTAATCGCAAATCGTTCCTTATGATGCTGATCAGTCTTTGTACTGAGCCTGTGTAAATTCCTGTTCTCATTCCATTACCTGTCAAGTTTAATGTCCTCCCAAGAGATTTTCAGACCTTGTAAATATCACGCATTACACAAACCCATTCAGTGGCGTCTTGCTGCCGACTGAAGAGTGTCTGTTCACGTATACGTAGTAAGGTCCAATTTGATCGCTAGTCATTATATATCAACGCTGTGAAAAAGGCGCTCAAGGTATTTAGGATGGCTAGAATAATTCTGGATAGACTTCGTATTTCTTACTACAAATTGATTCGGACTTAGTGAGCAGAGAAATCATTCCACATTGTACTTCCCAGGATAATGGTATGATTTAAGAATGGTTCGTCCTCGATGAAAACCAAGATATTAATCATTGAGTTACTCTGAATATGAAATGTAAGAATATAAAATGTTCCAAGACGTACCTTTTTTCGACTTCTTTGTCAAAAATTCCACTAATTTTCAATGGAGACGGGTCTAGTTCTATTTTCAAAACATAGAAAAGGCGCATAGAATGCCCTGGTAATAATAGTAGATTTACGAAAAAGATGATCTTCTTGACGAAGCAGAATAGTTGAATGGTTAACAATAGTAGCTGCTTCGTCTATTAAGAGGGCTCCTTATAAACCCAAAACACAATCACATTTTAACCAGGTGGGAGGAAACAAGAAAATCCAGTCAAATCTACCGAGCAATCACCCCTATGGGGAGAATTCATTGCTGGCAAGTTTTATTTCCAACGTTTTCTTCTTCTTCTTCTTCTTCTTCTTCTTCTTCTTCTTCTTCTTCTTCTTCTTCTTCTCCCCTCCTCCTCCTCCTCCTTCTTCTTCTCTCCCCTCCTCCTCCTCCTCCTTCTTCTTCTTCTTTCCCCTCCTCCTCCTCCTCCTCCTTCTTCTTCTTCTTCTTCTTCTTCTTCTTCTTCTTCTTCTTCTTCCCTCCTCCTCCTCCTCCTCCTTCTTATTCTTCCTCCTCCTCCTCCTTCCTTCTTCTTCTTCTTCTTCTTCTTCTTCTTCTTCTTCTTCTTCTATGTGCTGCATCCATTGAGGACGTGGGCGATTATGTTTTCCAAAACTACTTATCTCTTGTGGCGCTTAGAAGTTTTTCTTCCTTTGCTAAGGCTCCTGTACCTCAGTTCCGCCACACATTCACACAACCTCATTAGGTAGGTAGCTCGCTGTCGTCCCCTGTCTCTCTTACCCTCAATATACTCTCTAGTTTTTCCAAGACCTCTCTCCTCATTATGTGTCCAAGAAACTTTAGCTGCTTCTTTCTGATTCTGATTTTAAGTGTTCTTTTTCTTGCCATTCTTTTAAGACATTGCTTACTCGAGAGTACGCTATATTAATAAAAAAATCAAACTTCTAAGAACATTCACTATATCATAGTCATATAATAATTCTGCTTGTCCCTCCCTTAGTTAGTTCCTTAGTTCACACGACCGATACTCCCTGTCATGACCTCATCACTAATAGACTATTCTGTTTTGACCGCGTGACAAGATGAAAATAATAGAGACGCTACTTGGTTTCAGTAAAAAAAAAAAAGAAAGAAAGAAAGAAGAAAGAAAGTAGGGAATAGAATTTAATATTAAAAATATAATAATTACCGGTACCGGGTCGTGAATCATTAGGCAGCGGACCACACTGAAAATATAAAAACTTTTTTTTATCCATTTTATTGACTATCGCGGTCTTTTTTTATTGTGTTTTGTCATGCGTGTGATCGAAGAAGACACCTCCCCCCACTCCCTGTGCGTGAAAAAAATGTCTTGCATGACACTGGTCTGTGGCGCAAAAATTTTGGTGACCGCTGTTATAGAAAATACGCTATATCCTATATACATTATAGAGTTGAAGTAGTCGAGACCTGGTAGAAGGAACGCCAGGAGATTGCAGCGAACCTCAAAAGATAAAGGTGTGTTTTCGATCTTCAAGCTTGGTATGAAAATATATGTGATAGCGACAGATGATGATTTATAAGCTGAGTCTAATCTCCGTCTGTATTCAAGGGAGATAACTTATTCTTTCAATAAATGAATAAACAAATTAAAATTATTTTACAGCAAGCTCCTAACCCTTGCAAGAATGGCGGTGACTGGGTTCGAACTCGTTGCGCATGCCGTAATGGTTACACTGGCGAATACTGCGAGAGACGTGTCAAAGGTATGTATAATATTTAATTGCACGTTGGGTGATTTTCTTGCTAATTTCAATAGTTTCAGACAAAACCTGATTGAATTGGGTGCATTCTGGGTAAGACAATAAACTACATCCGACAGCAAGGCCTCTGATCAGGAGGTTTTGAGGAGTATGGGACCATCTTTTAATTGCTGGTGTTCTCAGTTCCACCCAGACCTGGGGTGGTAGCAGCTGTTAGGGTCCCAGCTATGAGCAAATAGTTAACCCCACAAAGGGCTCAAAACATTATGTGTGTATAAAAATAAGTTTTAATACCTTTAATACTTTTTTGCAAAAATCATTACCAGCAATACATTTTTGGAAAAAAATATTATCAACAATAAAAATCTTGTCGGCATTAAATAACCCATTGAGGTTGATATGCCGTAAAACAAAACAAAAAATTTAAATGGGTTTACAAATTAATGGTTTTATTTTGTATTCTTTCATAACATTTTCTATTTTTGTTTAAGTTTTCTTTTTCGTGTTATTTTTCATTTTCTTTCTCGCTTTCCATTTCCTCCTCTTTTCAGTCTTTCTCTTTTTCTTCATATTCTTCTTCCTCTTTTATCTTCGATTTCTTCTCTCTGTGTCTGAATTTATGGGATACAGAGTTATCGCTATTTGCTATCAATCAATGGCCGGATACTATTCGTTTCTGAGGCTACCCGTATACCAGGGCGGCAAACCACATCCAATTAAAAAACGCCTGCCCAACCTGCAGAATTCACCTGTGGTTTATACTGCGGCTAAGCTGAGAGGACTTTAGTTACAGTTGAGAGAGAGCGCATAATCTGGCGTGATTAATTTCTTGATACCCTCGGTCACGATGACTTGTTACTTCATGCTAGCACATCCGTCGACAGCTTCCGAACAGTTTCACCTACACAATTTCACTCACAGTGGTGTGGTTTTTCAAGAACTTTCCAATGGTGGCATCTTCTCCCCATGCCAATATTATCAAGAAGTCAAGACAAATCGACCATGATGATATTCGAAACCCAGTCTCATGGCGTTTGCCATGAAACTTGCTACACGCCCCACTATCGGACTAATATCCTCACTTTCGTTGTTATTGTCACGACGTTTCAACCTTTGTGCCCCTCGTCGATCCAGATAAACATCAGAGAATGTCGGGCACTTCGAAGTGGTGTAATGGTTAACAAGCTTGTCTCGCTAAATCAATTACGGCTGAATAGCGTGTTCGATCCTCACTGGCCTTATGCAATATCTAAGCTACCCTTAGTAAATCATCGAGCACCCCGACGTGGTGCAAATGTTTAGCAAGCTTTTCTTGCTAGAACAATTACAAACAGAGTAGTGAGTTTGAGTACTACATCTGAGCTACGCTTAGAAAATCATCACCAAGAATTTCGAATTGAATTCTTCTGTTTATTATAGAGGCGTATACTCTTCTCGTTCGTCTGTCCATATTTTTAGTACTGCTCAGTTATTTCTCGCCCTGTTTCCACTGTCTAAATCTATCCTAACCTTCTCAAGGATTGAACTCGCTCTCGCTGTGTCTCCAAATTCACGAAACCAACGCTTTTATCCATTAGGCTATTTCCGAGACGTGGAGCGAAAGTAATTGTGAATATTCGGTATATATTAACATGAGGGAATTTAGGGTAGCGTAAAGGCTATCAAAATACCAAAGTAAATCAAGGGCAAGTTACTCCCTATGTCGCATGACACATAAGACAATGATCTATATTTCTTATGCAGTCTTTATTATTAAGTTCTGCCCCGATGGAGGGATTTCCCCCCAGGCAATACTTTTCCCTCGTGAAAGGGTTAGGGTTAGTTCGAGAGGTTTGAGGTAAATCCAAAGCAGGGAAATACTGATTTGACTAGAATATTTTTGGCCTTTGGTTCTGTTATAGTGGAACACACCTATTCTATAGTTAATAGACTCTCCCACCTATAATAAGTAGGAGTAGTAAGAGTAACGTGGAAGTCACTCAGTGAGACGGGTCGGTCAGTCGAGGTCGGACGACAGTTAGTCGGATACTAAAGTAACAGCGACCACAACTAGATTACTCTGCGTTATACCTATTATATCAAGTTCCTAACGTTTTGTACGTCAAACCTATTTTAGGATCGACTTAGTACAAATACAAGCCTCCACTGTGAAATCACTCCACAACAGGTTCCATGTGCACATGAGATTCATACTTGATCCCGGCCTTGGGCTACATTCTGTTCTTGTGAGCGTTAGGATAAATCTCATAATGCAATAATTTTGCCTCAAATTTTCAAATGATTTATTGAAACCCAGTCATTGGTTTTAGTAATTGTGGATTTTTACGGGTCTCCTGTGTTAATCTGACGCTTAATACGTTTCCAAATGATGCCATGCTATTTGCCTATAACCAAGATAAGAGGACTCATAAGCTTCCTAAGGACAGAGCCGGCGTATATCACCCTCAACCATCCGAGCGGAGGGAGCTCGATTGGGGGCCCGGGCAGCGCTTTGTGACTCTCGCTATCTTATCAACATTTGCTTTTTTCTACCTATATTTATATACATTAGAAATTAAACTAATCATTACTGACTATTAAAGGATGAAGCATTTTTGCGGACTTTGACGTTATTCTGTAGTCTTTTTTTTTTCTTGCCCAAATCCATGAATTTGTTTTGCTCATGCTGAGTCTCAAAAGAACACTATATAGAATCCATGATGTTGAAGATGTTAAATTATTTAACTTTTTAAAAAAAAAAACTGAAATAGATTACTGCAAAACATTGATAATTTATTTAAAATTGAATGATCTATTATGACATGTCTCTAATTTGTATTTAGATACATTGTATTTATTTTCGATTTTTCTTGTTGAATTCTTCACCTATATTGCATATGATCAATTATTGTACATATTCAGGTTACAATAAAATTTGGTTTTTATATGAATACTACCTTATGAAAATTGAGATATAGTAGAGTGTGTATGTGGGGCGGGGTCCATGTCATAGATTTGGGGAGCACGGGAGCCTCGCACCGGCCCTGCCTAAGGGCATTAGTCAAAAATGAATGTCCTTGCCAGCGTTTGAAATCGGTTCACTGATTCCATCATAGCTGCCATTAAACGTTAGGTCAGCTGTAACACCTCTGTATAGAAATAAATCCTTGACTTTGCTGCCATATCTGGGATGATGCTACCCAGTCCTTACTATCCAGCGTCAACAGAGTTCAAAAGCGATTACGCTAAATAAATTATTCTCCACACTGCAAACCTTATCCAACAGACAAAACATTGTCAACTTCTCACCATTATATCGTTATTACTATGATAGATATTCAGACGAGTTACATGGCTTCGTTTCACCAGCTCAAACTTTCACAGCTCGAACTCTCCATGCCATATTTACAATGGCAAACCAACTCCATTCCCTTCGTGTTCTTTTGATAATTAACAAGATCCACTCAGTCAGCTTAATTCCCGGGACTGTTACTTTGTGAAACAAAATCCCGAGGGGATACTTCCCTGATAATTAAAATCTTGGTTTCTTTAAGTCCAGGTTAAATTCAGTCAAAATGTTTACTTAGTGCCACCAACTAGGACCATGACAGCTATGATGATATATGATGATGCTGTTGATCATGATAACTAAATACAGAATCAATTAATTTTTATTCGATTTTCTTCCACCATTATTTGCATCTGGTAAGTATCTGAATTTGGCCTTTCGCTTTGAACATCCTTATTCCGCACCCTTTACGAATTACATTCTTTAGTTTCACCAGCTCAGGCATTCAAAACTAGGGAAAACCATGTCATGTTCATGGTGGCAAACCATCCTCATTCCCTTTATGTCATTTTGATGAAAAGCAAGTTCCACTCAGCTTCTTCAGTGGAACAGTTGAAACGCCACTGTTCCATTCCTTATCGGCATCAGCTAGAACATTCACTGCTAGGACTCGACATGCCATGTTTACGGCGGCAAACCAACACATTCCTTCAGGTTCTTCTGATAAGGAGCAAGTTCGACTCAGACAGCTTCTTCCTTACTGCAACCAGCTCAGAACTTCACAGCTAGGACTCGATATGCCATGTCCCCGATGGCAAACCAACCCCATTCCCTTTGTGATCTTTTGATGAGGAGCAAGTTCCACTCAGACAGCTTCTTCCTTGGAAATGTTACTTTGTGGAACAAACCCCAGAGAGGATACTTTTCCTAACAACTAAAATCTTGGTGCGGGGTAAATTTAGTCAAAATGTTTACTTAGTACCACCAGCTCGAACCTTCACAGATAGGACGCACTATGTCACATTCACGGTGGTAAACTATCGCCATTCCCTTCGTGTTCCTCTGATGAAAAATAAGTTCCACTTAGACAGCTTTTCCCCCAGAAATATTGAAATACCACTGTTCCATTCCTTATTGCAACCAGCTCGGACCTTAACAGCTAGAACTCTCCATGTCATGTTCATGATGGCAAATCAACCCCGTTCTCTTCGTGTTCTTTTGATAAGGAACAAGTTCCTCTCAGACAGCTTCTTCCCCGGAACTATTACTTTGTGGAACAAACTCCCGAGAGGATGTTTTCCTGTCAACTACAATCTTGGTCTCTTTAATGCCAGGGTCAACTGATATCTATCTTACACGTCCTCATAATATGCATTTCTTACTTTCTCCTTCCCTTTCCCTTACAACAATCTCACTTGGTAAGACTTTACTTTGGATAACCGTTTGGCCTTATATTGGGCAAACTTTTCTTAATTATTTTCTTATTCGTTTAATTCACAGACTGTGAAGAGATTTACTTGCAAGGTGGCCGTGAGGATAAGATCTACAAGATACAACCAATGAACATGAGCAAACCAACAGATGTCTTCTGCATGATGTCACGTGAAGGACATATGGTCTTCCAGATTCGTACCGATAAGAACTGCGAACGTGAAGATTTCTTCAGGGGTTGGCAAGATTACCAGACAGGGTTCGGGAGCAAGGACTGCGACTATTGGTTAGGCAATGATGTACTGCACGCCGTCACCAATCAGGTAAGGAACTCGTGTGACTAAGCTACCTGTAGGATGTGCGTTGTGTTGTAATGGATCTCGGCTCGGGGGCAGAAATCGGAGAGCCGAGTTCGAATTCCTGTCGAGTTTGTTACATTCACTTCCGCGCAAATATTTTTCGATAATGTACGACCCCATCTCTTCTCCCCACCCTAGTTATAGCGATTTTCTAAGCTTCTTAGATTTTCTTAGGTGTGGCACAAGGCTGAAAATATGAGGCCCCCAGTGAGGATCGAAGTCACTATTCAGTCGTAATTGATCGAACGAGACAAACTTGTTAACCATTACACCATGTAGATGTGCCCCTCCTCACTCCATAGCAGGGTTCTATAGCCTTAGAAAGAAACGGCAATCTATGATGGGAAAATCTTCTGCCGAGTCAATCATAAATCGAAAGAGACATGATCACCCAAGCGTGTATTGCGTATGACACTTAATTAACTGACAATAATTACTTGGACTAATATCCTCATCTTTGCTGTACTGAACACTACATTTTGACTTAAGCATTCCGCATCTTTCTTATTCTTGTCTGGAGTTCTGAAATGAAGTATTATTATTTATCCATAAATAATTCGGACAAGTAAGTTTCTTTTTTGTTGTATAACTACTACTTTTCAGCCGATGAACTCTCGAGCTCTCCTCAGTATCTGAAACCTTGAAATGAAGTATTATTCTATAAATTATTCGAACTCGTATCTGGGTCCTGTAGCCTTGTTTGGTAACCAGTCTACAGTAGAAAGAAACGGCAACCCAATGCGAGAAAATCTTCTGCTTAGTCAGTCATGAATCGAAAGAGTCATGATCGACCTAGTGTGTATTACGTATGGCACTTAGCAGACTGACTGAAACTAGTTGCCTGTTTCCCCCGCTGACATAAGCGATTGGTGTTCGAACCCAGGTTAAAATCAGTATTGCCAATGCTGCTTTTCAAAGCTGGAAATCATACCCTTCGTTTAAGTAAAATAATTTAGCAATGCCTATAATAACGTTGTTCTATCTGTAATGCTCAGTTTAATTCATTAGTTTTTAGCGTTTTCTTCCCCCGGGGGTACTTTTCAGATAGTTTAGCAGGTTGTCCACCACCATTAGAAGTAATCTAACATTTCATATGTTTACGTTCTGTTGAATTATAGCAACTCCAATCACTAGGAGCTAAAGAGTGGCGGGAAAAGCCAAGCAGCAGTCACCAGGTCAGATCATAGAATTTGTCGCACTTTAGCTTCCAGATTTGGTTTTTGCGCCATATACATATCGCAATTGCAACAAAATGTTTAAAATTAGACTAAAACATAAATACATAGACAAAGGGTTTACAAATCTGTATATAAAAATGCAGAAATTAAAAATATTTAATAATATGTATATGTATATTCATCTAAACTATGCTAAAATCCATTCCAAAACAGTGTCGGCATTAAATGACCCAGTGAGGTTGATATGCCGTAAAAAAAACAACAACTAACTAATCTCCTAATATTTGGAATACGGGGGAGATGAGGAGTATACAACTCCGTGGAAGTAGCATGGCTTGTCATAGCTACGGAATTCTGAACTGGTGGAACTAAAGAATGGAACTAAAATTATTTTTCTTGTTACATATATTAGCGAAACATGTCAAAGTCGATAGTATTAAACAGCTAAGTAAATATATTTTTTTTTGTTTTTCAGGCGAAGTACGATTTGGAAATCCGAGTTGGGGACTATATTGTCACCTACAGCCATTTTCGAATCGACAGCGAAGAAAATCTCTACAGAATGCACTATGATACATTCGAACCTTCAGATCCACGTCTTGGAAACGGTTTTGCACCTGAAGACAAGCAACAAGCGCTTAACGGTCAGCCTTTTGCCACTCCGGACAAGGATGAATACGGATGTGCTCTGGACTCTCGTTCTGCCTGGTGGTTCGGACCGGGTTGTGCATCAGTCAATTTGAATTTACCTATGGGGACATACAAGCAATTCTACCCCTTGTCTAGACCAGTTAGTTGGCCTTTCAATGGTCTCATCACCGAAGTTAGTCACACGACTATGGCCTTGAAACCATCACGGAAGTAATAAATGAAATTCAAACTGTGGCTCCAAGCGGACAAAAAGGAATGCGTTTGCATGCGAGGCACTTAAATTAGACTATGTATTAATTTTAAACAAATAAACTCAGAAAAAAACTGATTGCTTTGTCAGCCATTATTAATTTTTGTTTAGTATTTCTTTCATTTCAGTTGCTTTATTTACACTTGTAGTAATATTATCTTAAATTTTTATTGGATGAAGCATTGTCAACCATTATTCATTTTTGACCAGTATTTCTTTCATCTTCATTTCACTTGCTTTATTTACACTTGTAGTAATATTATCTTGAATTTTTTTTAGCTGAAGCATTATCAATTATTATTCATTTTTGGCTAGTATTTTTTTAATCTTCATTTTAATTGCTTTATTAATATTTGTCATAGTATTATCTTGAATTTTTATTAGATAAAGCATTGTCAAGCAATACCCGTCAATCATTAATTTTTCACAAATATTTATTTCATTTTAATGTGTACCGTCTTACTTTAAGAAGTTTTATTGGTTAATAAATATATTTTATTGGTTAATAAATATATTTTCCAATTTTTAATATCGATTTTTAGGATGTGGGCCTTCATTTTTTTTAGTATACGACACAGGAATGGTTGTCTGCTTTTTCAAAGCTTTAATGACCTGTATTCATACTTTTTATAAGGTTTGTATAACGCTCATAATTTCTGGTTAGTAAAACTGTAAGGAAAACACTGGATATAAAAAAAACTTTGATTGAAGAATGATTTAATCAATAGGAAATATGAATTGAGAATACAGTAGTTCAGTGCGACAAGCGTACGACTGAAAAATCGCTGCGCCTTTGCGATCCACTCTTTATCACTGTTTCAGGAGTAGACGTTCTACTCATATCGGATGGACAAGTCCACCTTTTAATAATAAGTGTAGAAAAGGTTAGTCAGTATTTCTACACAACAATACTTATTGTTATTGCAATATTCTGTTAAAGTTGTTAAGCGCAATATTTAACGTTACAATAGAGGAATTTCTACGGGTAACGTATAGTTGTAGAACTGGCAAGAAGCATATTTAATAATTAAATTAAAAATTATGATTTATCCGAAAATTCAAATAGTGAGATTTTCACGGGTACTGC
The DNA here is from genome assembly GCA_903632075.3 of Acanthosepion pharaonis. Taxonomy (NCBI): domain Eukaryota; kingdom Metazoa; phylum Mollusca; class Cephalopoda; order Sepiida; family Sepiidae; genus Acanthosepion; species Acanthosepion pharaonis. The sequence goes on from CAHIKZ030005372.1 coordinate 627,811, forward strand.
TCGTTATTATTAATTTCTGACCTGTACTTTCATCTTATTTTTATTCTGACCCCAAGCAGTACAGTTCGAAAATGAAGAACATGCCTCCTGCGAGATTTGAACTTACATCCTTTCTTGTTGAGAGTAGGTTTAACCATGACAACGTTTTATCATTTAGTCTACGAAAGCTAACTACTAGAAGGTCATTCATATTTAACCATATAGTTATAATATTTTTCTCCAAATGTCATATGCCGCCAGAGTGCTTGTTTACATATGTATAACCAGTTAAAAAATATAGAAAAAAAATCAATAGATTTAAGTAGTATCACTAAGACCTCAATTCTCTTCAAAAGTAGGATATCACTTCAACTCTGTACAAAAATAAAATCACACAAACGTCAAATTCAAATCCACACATTAGCATTTATTGACCAATCAGCGAAGTTATCTCAAACGCCATTCAAGCTTTGAAAAAGCAGACAACCATTCCTGTATCGTATGCTAAAAAAATGAAGGCCCACATCCAGAAAATGTTTAACAGTCTTTTCCCTCCTAAAAATCGATATTAAAAATTGGAAAATATATTTATTAACCAATAAAACTTCTGAGGTTAATGAATCTAACTTTTAATTTCTTGCAATTCGATTTTTTCTGATAAATAGCGTAACGTAAATTAATAAATTAATTTTTCAGTAGATCTTCGGCCGGGGTGTAAATAATACTGAATGCTCAAATTTTGGCATACTCAAATTAATTTATTGAGTACTAGAGTTCCTTTTTGTAAATTATTTCTTGCTTTTAGAGTATTTTCATAAAACAATTTGCTGGGTTTACATTACGAAAATACCCAATCGACACATAAACGGAGTGTAATTGTAAAATCTGTAATGCTACTGATATTAATATGACAATTAATGTTACGCCACACACACACACACACACACACACACACACACACACATATAATATAACGTAAACTGTGTTTTTTTTCCGTGATAATTTCACACATACTGACACAATTTATTTCACTTATATTGCAAAAAGGAAAACAAAACATATTAAGTATGAACTTTGATTGCAAGGAATTTTATAACATTTTTTCTTTCACCTTAAAAGAAAACAAAGATTATTTTTATACTCAATAATGAAAAATATTTAAATGTGTAGAGCTGTGTTTGGAGATTATTTCTTTTCTTCGTTTTTCACACACTTTTTTCTCTATACATGTTTTATTAGAAATCTCTATATGTCTAGAATGTCTTTGAGAAATACCTAAACTCTCATTTTGTATAGAACCGCTTTCTCGGATCAATGATTAAAACGGCTTCGAGCGAATGAAACCTGTATATCTTTGAGAGGACAGTCATTCTTTGTGCATTGTGGACCGATGCTACAGAATCACAAACGAAGAACTGTACCAAATAGCAGAAACTATACCACTTGAGGACTTACAGCAACATCAACAGCTAAAATGGACAGCACAAGTAACTTGAAAAGAAAATGACATAATCCAAATGTTGACATTCCACACTACTTCGAACAAAAATTTAGGGAGGAACCCCCTCCCCAACATTACTGGAATGAGCAACATTGAGAAACGTATTTTCCTGAAAATAGAAAGATTTTATAAATTTCAACCGACAGAGGTACTGGCTGTTCTGTCAATGAATGCCAAATGCTTTCGTGTATGGAAACGGACAATGTTATCCTTACCATTGGATATAATAATTTTCGAATTTCTTAAATGAAGCATTGTCAATTATTATTAATTTTTGCCCAGTGTCTTTTTCATCTTATAAGACATCTAATACTAGTAAAAAAATAAGTAATTGATAGTACTTCATTTTAGATGTCCTATTCCATATAATATTAGAGAGAGAGAGAGAGAGAGAGAGAGAGAGAGAAAAGAGAGAGAGAGAGGGGGAGAGCGAGGATCTTTCTCATTCCATGATGTAGTGTATACGATAGTATTGGCATTATGGTTTGCATTGTAAGTAGGCTGACAGCCTTACGTCCAACCGGTTTTGAATTTAGTCATTCTTCTCCGAGTCAGTTTGACAATCAAGGCTAGAAAGCCTAGTCTGCCTTGCTATTTAACCTATTGCTGATGGGGATGGAGAGAAGATGGGTTCATGTCTTTCTCAAGAGTATTTGTGCGAAAGTAAACACAAAAAATTTAAAGTCGGTATTCTCCCAGCTGTGAGTAAATAGCAGAATGGGGGGGGGTCCTATGGTGTTCGGTGGCAATCAGCCTATGAGAAGGATAATTCTGAATTCAAACCAACTTTTGATTAAATAGCCTCTCCCGCAACTGACCAAATATGGTGATTACGGCTAAACTCCTGAAGACACGGTCAATCAGGACAGACTCGGTCCTGTATTAGATGACAACCGGTCTAGGAGGAGGACAATTCAAAAACCTCTATGAGTTAAATAGCTTTACCAACCAGCAATTGGCCAAACAGGCGTAGTCAGTCATGGAGGGATTCCTCCAACATTGGAATTCCTTTTTAGAAACATGGCTGATATGAACTCTTTCATATGAGTTGATGATGAGAATGAACTCTTGAATATTACCAGTTTGTAGACTGGCCTTATCACACGACATGTGTATAGTTTAAACTATGCTATTATATACCCCGAGGTATGAAATGGGCTAGCTCCAGTCATGGGGGGTTATTCTGAATTAAACTAAACTATGACCGCACCTCCCCACTTTCCTATGAACAGATTGTCATTCAATATCTGTCTATATTTCTGAGATGAGGTATTATGTACATTATTTACATTATTCGAACTATTGTCCTCATCTCGTCGCGATATTTATTACAACGTTTCGGCCCTTGTACGCTCCGGCCGTCTTCAGGTTGGAATGTCGCACTTAACCCTTTATTTCGCTCACTGGGGTAGACTGTTCTAGTTCCACGTGCCATGTTTAATGGATGTCAGTTATCAGTTATCTCCTGTTAATTTCCCTCTGAAAGTTCTCCACTGCCTTAACCGGGTATTGAACTCACACTCTTTGGGTCCTGTCACTGGATCTAACCAACGCCTTTATCCACTGTGCCATGTGTATGAATTTCTGAGTATTATAAACCTAATGTCTTCAGCAACCATTTTTACCAGTGCTCATATTGCAATTTTTTGATGTTATCACATCATGCTTTTACCAGAGCTCATATTGCAAATTTTGTTGTTATTATCGCTTTTCTTTGGCACTTCTTATTACTAGTTCTCATTCTGTATTCATTTCTATGCTTGGTCGGCTCAGGAGATATTTGTGGCCTAACATATGTGCTGATTCCTTAAGTTTACAAATTTTTCAATGGTGTTCCTTGTCTATGATCTCAACCTGATCCCACAGAGGGCGGTGATCTCCCTTCTCTCTCCATATGTGGTCAGCCACGCCTGATTTTTTCACTTCCCTTCGTGTTACAGCTTTCTGGTGGTCTTGAAGCCTTACCTTAAGGGGGCGGCCTGTCTCCCCTTTATATTTCTTTTCGCAGCTGCACGGGATAGCGTACACATAGTCTTTAGTTATGTTCTCCTCTAGGGGGGGGATCTTTCTCGGTAGAGATATCTGCGAAGTGTCGTCAAGCTTTTGAAGATTGTCATTCGTCGGCACTTCTGTTCAGCATCAGAATGTAGTATCTGTGCTCCCCGAAAATACCACCTCACACGCGCTCGTGCGCGCAAACTCACAGAAATAGCCTCACAAATCCGTAATTACAACCATGAAGGCATAGTCAATCAGGGAGGGGTTCCTCTAGCAGGAGTGAAAAATCCCTGGATCTGGACTTGGAATTCTGATACCACTTTCACGTCGATAATTACAACGCTATGCGCGACGTACTTTCCAGGTAATAGAAATTACAAGTTCGCGATGGTTTAAGTGTCTAGAAAACATCTATAAGTGAACAGAGGTTTCGTGAGCTCACCTAGGTATATTTATATTTACCCGCCCTCCACACCAAGGCTAGATGTGACACAAGGTCATTTTAACGTGGGGAGTACCATACACATATTTATGCATATGGGCCAAGGACAAAAATTTGTTTTTACACAGCACCCGCGACCACTGCCACACTGGCACAGGTATTACGCCAACCTAACCTCTTTAGTTCGATGAGGAATGTGCTGCCACAGTGTTGGGATCCTCAGGGTTGAGCAACGCCTTCTGTCTAAAATGAGGAGAATCATAGCCCCACTTACAGCGCAGGGACGTTAACCACGCCCCTGTAAATCCTCATTGACTAATGATGAACTCCTGTGCTCAATTAGTGTATGTAGCAAGATTACATTTTTAAAGTAACAGAATCCACTTGGAATCGATTGCAAGATCACCATGCTAACTACTGTACCTTCACAGATGTTCATTTAAATATAACCGATTCCCAAGAGGATGTTTTTCCGACTACTACAATCTTAACCTGTTCAAGTCCAAGATTAACCGTTATCTTTCCCACATAACCTCATAAACCGCGTCTCTTATCTCTTACTCTTATCGCTCATAGAACAAACATCTTCAGTAACCCTCTACCTTGAGTGGCTCTTGGCCCTTGTATAGGGTAGCATCAGTAAAAAAAATCACGAATAACTATTTAATTACAAAAACAATTTAATTACAAAAAACAAATTTTACATGTGTTTAAAGAAATAAATTTCAACTCATTCTTTTTTACATTTTCAGTTAGAAATTAAGAAAAAATTTAAGTTTTTCTTTTTAAAATAGAAAATGAACATATAAACTTCGACAATTATTTTTCTTCATCAAAAACATTTTCTAAACCTTCAAGGCTGGGCACACAGTTGTGTTGACATCATCAGTAAAAAATATTAAAATGTGGTGTACTTTGTATTTACTGAAGCCTATTTGAAGTATATTTGCTTCGACTTCTCAGATCAGGTAGAGATAAACTCTTACTGGCTATTGATTTACCAATATCTCTACACAGTGGTTGTTGGATTCGAACTCACAGAATCTTTCAAACTGTCTGATGTAGCTTCCGTCATTGGAAGTCTTCAAGTGTGTAGCTTCTTCAGTGAGATGGTTGATTGCGAAACAGTGTTAACTCCTTTGCTTATCGGCGTTCGCTTCTTTTGATTGGACACTACAGACGCAGAATATACAGTTTGGTCAACTCGTTCTGCTTGTCATCATTTACTAATGTGGAAAAACGTTATGGCGTTCTGCTTGATCAGCTGGATTAGCTCGATTAAAGGATGCAACCTGACCAATGTGAGTTGTCGCCTTTTGTGTTCCAGATGTTATATCTTGTCTACCGATGTCCAGAGGATTTATCCCGGCCGCTTTTAAAAGCTGGTCCCATTGACCTTCGCTTTTCATGTCAGAAATAACAGCATCAGAGAAATGTGAACCCTTACGCAGTGCAGCCATAAGTTCTTCATATGTGTGGGGCCCGGTTGGTTGCAGTCTCCTCAACAGTCCGCCGTCATCCAAAGCTTCTTCCAGTCCTTCTCTCTTGTTTGCAATCTCTGTCAGCCAAGCAAGTTTGTCTCTGCCGTGTTCGACCCGGTCATTTGGACTAATCCCAGCTGCACTTAAAAATTGGTCCCATTGACCTTCACTCTTCATATCGGCAATTATTTCTTCATTAAAATGTGAACCCTTACGAAGTGCAAACATAAGTTCAGCGTAAGTGAAGGGTCCAGACTGTTGGAGCCTTGATAAAAGATCACCGTCATCCATTGCTTCTTCTAAGCCTTCACGGGTGTTAACAATTTTGATTAACCAGGCTAATTTTTTTATGTTTGGGCTTACGGTTCCTGTCGGCGAATTGTTATTTGATTGTGTGACACCCGCAACGCCGCTAAGTGTCTGGTTCTTTGGGGCTTCAGTATTTTCCTTCCCAGAGTCAATGATTGATGTCGAAACTAGTGTGGCATTTCCTGAATGTGCACCGCCGGTATTTGGTAAACTATGTCGGGTAAGTCTCATATGGTTTTGTCTGGCGACAATAGCATTATTTGCTGCGCTGTGACTAGACGCAGACTCCGCAACAGTCAAAACAGCCCTAGAAATCTTACCGTCTACAGTTCCTGTTGTTCCGCTAGACTGGTCAATATTGGAAGGTCTGGAATTGCTCACAGTATCACCATGAGCGATTTGAGCGGTTCCTGAAGGTGAAGTCTTCATTAAAGCAGCTTCTACTTGGGTGGTAGTCTTCTTAGGCTTACTGGCTCTATCGACACGAGAAGAGGACTTATGAATTAATGGAATAGATTTAGATATTGCATGAGCTGAAGGAGCACCGGCCAAACTTCGAGAGGTGATTTTTCTGTCGAGAGAGACAAAACCTGGTTGTGCAATGGAAAAAGGACTGTTTATGGAAGAAGAACGGAAATTCGACCTCATATTTTTAAAAAGGTGTTTTTTAACAGGACTAGTTCTGTCGGCAGCGGACAATTTACGACTTAATGGAACCATATGAGGTTGCGTTCGGTGCATTCTAAGAGGAACGTGTAAACCAAGCTGACCTCTAATTTGTCGGTGCTGCGTAATGGGATGTCTCAAAACTGTTTTTCTTAAACTGCGGTTGGAAAAAGAAGAACTGGGTGAAGCCAGAGCACGCGCGTGGCCGCTTCTTCTCGGTGCCACTTCGAAACCAGATCTACCAAAAATTTGACCATGTTTGGATCTAGTTAACCTTGCAGAGCTTGCCTTATTAACTAGAGGAAGGCGAATACTGGAAGTGTTGACTTTAATTAAATGGTTTCTAACAGAGCGTGCTCTGTTTTGTTTTCCTACAACCTGAGAAAACTTTTGAGGGTCAATTATTCTTTTCTGCCTGCTGCCATGAGTTATGCTCAGATGTAACGCTGGCGTCCGGATGTTATTTTTGGACGACTTCGTCAACTCCCTTCTTCCCGTAGCTACTTTAAGGAAAGGTGCCTTTCGAAACCTTGAAGAGCCAAAACTTATGGAAGGGCCATGATTCACTGCTGGGTTGATAAATCTAGATTTTAGTCGTTTACCGCGGGAATTTCGAATATTACCACTTCTCGGCGATGGAATTAAAAATCTTGTGTTTTGCCGGGGGACTATTTGGTGTCTGGAAAGTAAACGTGGTACTCGCTGTCCCCAAGATCTTCGGAGCTGTAAGCCTGGACCGACGTTGCGAAGTCGCATAATTCTTTCGCCTTCCCTTTTCGTATCTGAAATAGATATCAAAATATATAGGTATAGAAAGTAGACACGACTTGGGGGTGTTGAAAGTTGTCGCCCTGAACCACTTCCCCAAATCTAACCATCTGAATAAATAATAGAAATTTTTTGTAATTTATTCTTTTTTCTATCAATTCTTTTTAAATACACACAGGCGCGCACGCGCGCGCGAGCGCACACACACACACACACACACACACACACACACACACACACACATATGAATAAAGACAAAAGGAAAACTTATATTAGCCGACGCATTTTGTCCTTTAACGGACATTATCAAGGCAAATGTGAAGATTTTATTTTGCAACAAGTATTTATAAACAAAATTAAGATAAGTTTCCTTTTGTCTTTATTCATATTGTCCTTTTACATATATATTGTAGTTATATCTGTTTTTTACACACGCACACGCACACACACACACACACACACACACACACACACACACAAAGAAGAAAAATCAACATAAAACCAATAAAATTAAATTCGCACAAAAACCCCTGTGGAAGGTATGAATTCACCCATCTCAGTAGAAACTAGTGTGAAACAATGAGACCTCTTAGCACCTACACTTTTCGTAATTTTTTTTACAGTAGTTTTTCTTGAAATCAATGTTGGTATTTATATCCGCTACAGGACAACCATTATTATTTCCTTGTATTAAATAACCTGCAAAGGGTTGATAAGCCGTAGAAAACGAATCAATCAATCAATTTCCCATCTCCAGCCTATCGTTGCGGAACCTGGACAACCTCTAGCAGGCATCGACAGCGTCTGGAAATGTTTCCACAAAAACGCTTGCGTCAGATGCTGAAAATATCACGGAGATCGAAAATAACCGTTGTTCGAATATTGTGTCCATGGTTATAAAGAACGTTTAAGGGACAGCCGACTTCCAAAACAAGCATTGTACGGTGAATTGGCGGAAGGCAAACGTCTGCATTGCAAGCCGTGTATGCGCTACATAAATTGTCATAAGTACATACTCAAGATCTTCCCAAACGCCGGCGTCAATGTTGATTAAACATGGACACCGGTGTTTGGGAAGATCTTGCGTCTAAAACGTCTACTTGGAAGACACTGTTGACAATTGATATTAATAACTTTGAGAAATGCACGATTGAATACCGAAAGCTAAAACTGGTTGCTCGCTATATGGAGAACGTAAGCCTCTTTGTGGAGGGAACGTTAAACAATACCAAATACGTCCAGAAAACGTATTCTGCTGCGATTACTGTAACAGGATTGATTGCTTGATTTTTGTTTTTTTTACGGCTTATCGGCAATTTGTGGGTCATTTAAAGCCGAATTATATCTTCGGATTGTATATAATTCTTTTTTTTTTTTTACGAGTGAATGTTGTATTAAGATTTTTTTTTGTTTTGAGAATAAGGAAATTTTTTCTAAATACAATTTCTACTATTTAACCCGTAGCTGGGATGGGGAAGAAATGTATTCATACCTTTCCCAAGGTTATTTGCGCGTAAGCGAATGTAAAATTTCAACTATGCCTTTCTGATTCTAAGCACAAGTCCATTTTGTTTCCATTTTCCTTAAAACTTGTTACTCAAACTTCCTTGTTACTTCCTTGTTAATCAAATATTCTCAGAGTAATTTTCAGCTTTAGACAAGTGCAGATATATCAGCGCAGAAAGTTCAAATTTCGATCTAATCTGTAGTATTCACTTTTACACATATGACCTTAAGAAAGACATGAATCCTTCCCTTCTTCCCTCTGCTAGACGGAAGATTGCGATTTACGTTGCATTTAAATTTTTAAAGATTGTAGTTGGCAGGGAAGTAAGAAATCAGAAAGGAGTTCCACATGTGAGAAGTGCGAGAAAATAGTTAGAATATAAGTGGTGGTTGCATCTTGCTAGTTCAATAGTAAAATGGTTGGACTTGGTTATCAATCTAGTAACACGCTTAAATTCATGTAGTCGAAGCACTAGGGAAAAAAAAAGCTTATCAGAATAGGCCAAAAATCAAGGATCAACTCGTACAAAAATCAAATTGTATTTACGTTGTCTAAAATTACAAACAACGATTCATCCATAAACTTACATATCCAAATACTGATAGAGATATACATATAGGCATTTAAAACAACATGCCTGGCCACATACACAATTCCGGCAAATCCTCGTTGAAAACACAGCTACACTTAAACATGAAAACAATAAACAAAAACTAAAAATTCTTGAAGCTATATACATAAAACAGTTGAAACCTAACCTGAACAAAATAAACTATGAAATCTCCGCAAATATCCTTAAATGTCTATAATTGGTAACAGAAACCATTGGTTTATACCAACGGCTTCACATACTTAATACTTCTCGTTTTCACACTCGCGTGGTCATGTGTGACGTCATGAGCTGCGGTGCGATTTTCACTTCCAGCGTCTTGTATGAACGAGATTGTCGTTGCTTGGAAATCTTCCATGTAAACATAAACAGACTATTATTATTGTTTTGTCCGTGTATTTTTTAATATATTGTAATGTAATTGTCATCTTTGATAATGGCTTATGTAAGCCGAAAGCTTAGATAGGATTAAAAAAATATATATCAATATTGTGATTTTCTTTCTTCTTTTAATGATAATGTTATTAAGCTTATCAGACGATATGAAAAGAATTTACATAAATAGACAAAACTTGTCTATATTATTTAGTGAAATGTGCATCAATATACGTATATACAGACCTGTATACGCTGAATGACTGACACATCTGACTAATAGCATTATTGCTGTTATTTACAAAGTGTCTTTGAAAATGTGTCGTCTGTTACAGAATGACTGACGCTTACATTGATATTCAATTAATACATTGACAGCCTTAAGATTTATACACAGACGCTGCAGTAAACATTACAAAGAATTTCGAAAAAAAAACGACTGGAAGTACACGTTTCTCTTGCAATTAGGCACATGACAGAGACATAATTAAATTTTTCTGTTTTTGTAAAAAGACTTCTTTGTTAATCATTTTCTCGCAAATCATTTACAGAGGCCATTAATAAAAAGAAAGTTAATCAAGAACTGAGTCAACTGGCGTTTTGTGTAAAAGCAAAAGCGAAAATTAAGAAATAAATTGAAAATTAAAGGTATTATTTTTTTTCTTGGGTGGACGTGATTTCAACCAGTCGATTGAAAAATCGGACAATGTCGTTCGACATTAACAAGAGGTCATTTGCATCAGCCATTTCTAAAGGTGATTGAAAAATTCAATCAATTAGTCATATTTTATTTTTAGACACAGTTATTTTTTTGTTCGATTCAAACATTTTTTTCCACCGGTTAAGAAATCTTCAACGATAAAATGTTATTAATTACATAGGATTTAATTACTAGATGTCGGAATTGACACACCTGCTAAAGTTTTATTCACAATAATTCGAAAATGTTATGATGCACTATTGAGACCTTGAGACCTAATTGCCAATCTAGTATTACGCTTAAATTCTTGTTGACGAGGTACCAAGGAGGTGAGCCTGTTAGAACAGTTGCCGTTAAAATATTTATGGAAAAGACGGCGGTGGGAAAATGACTGAACTCGAGATGCCAGGTTATAACACCTATAACATTATAGACACTTCTTTCGATTTTGTCAAGAATCTCGAGATATATGTACCATACTACTTTTACTACTGCTACTACTATTACTATTACTACAACAACAACAAAATGATTAAAAGATAGCAGCTTCGTTTTGGAGTTAATGATTCTTCGTCTGAGTAAATCATATTCACTTCTTTTAGAATAGCGTTTTAGAGATCCAAATTTCAAATCAAAATTCCAGATCAAAATTCCAGATCAAAATTCCAGATTAAAATACCTGATCAAAAAGTTCACAAAGATCTACATATATTAAACGAAAAATTTAGCTCTTGAGCCTGGGAAAATATACGAATTACTCTTTTTACATTCTGTTGATATTTCTTAAAAAAAAAAAACAACTAGAAAGGGAATATGAAGTTTTCCCTTTATATGATATTTTTTGAAATCATTTCTCCCCAAACAAGGCAATAAAGCCACTAAGATACAAGGGGTTACTGAGTGTGAAAGAATAAGAAAGAAAAAAAAAGAAAAAAAGAGAAGCATTATTAAGGAGCGAGAACAATAGAAGGGTAATTTAGAAAACAGTAGATAACGATTGACATTTCATTTAAATGTTTGAAGATCAAACATGGTTGGAAAGTATGGAGCCAGAACAGAGTTCCACACGCGAGAAGTGCGAGAAAATAAAATGTTAGCATAGAATTTACGGTTATCTCTAGCCAATTCAATTCTAAATTAATGAGGGTCTGTTGCCAATCTAGTAAAGCGCTTAAATTCATAACGTCTGAGTACAATACCGAAGAGTTTCTCCGAACAATTAACATAAAAGTGTTAACAGAAAAGGCACAGCGAAGCTACATTACGGAGGTGGGAACAGAAAGAGTAAGCAAAAGGAAAGTAGATAACGATTTACATTGCATTTGAATTTTTGAAGATTAAAGTTTGCTGAAAAGCGTGGAGTCGTAATGATGACAATACCAAGGGCTGGACAGGTGAGCAACGATGAATATTAGAGGAATATTTAGATTTATGGAAGGCAAGAAGGACAGACGATAACAAATCATAACCTACTTAACGATCTTTTGTAAATGGATGACAGAAAAAGGTTTAGGAGAGATAGCGAGAAGCCAACATTTTTTAAATTTCGAGATAAAATGTTTATTCTAACGTAACTTTAGAGCAATGATGAGGTTTTGGGGAGAATGGAAACAAAGAGAAAACTTATACTTAACATCAGGCAGTGGCAGCTGAAATTTACTAAGAGCTGCAAATGACAGGAAATTGTCAGGAGACATGATCGTCAACGTCGTGAAGGAATATGGCGCATAGAGCATACAGTTGCATCTAGCCAATTCATCTCTAAATTGATGAGGGTTTTTTGCCAATCTAGTAATGCGCTTAAATTCGTAACGTCTGAGTACAATACCGAAGAGTTTCTCTGAACAATTAACATAAAAGTATTTGTAGCAAAGGCACAGAGACGCTACATTATGGCGGTGGGAAAGTGTTTGAAGCCGAGACATAAAGACCAATAATATAGCTGATTTTTCTTTAGATTTTATCAAGAATCTCTAAATATATAGTAGGAACACCAGATCATATATGGCAGCAATATTCAAAGCATGAACGAATGCTAAATTTATAAATATGTAAGATTTTGGAGCGAAAAATTCTATAGCGTGATACAGTGAACCAAATTTCTTAACAGCAGACCAAGCAACTAATTTAATATAATCTTTCCACTTCATGTCAGGCAAGAATGTTAGCCCAAGAATGTACAACAAGTCACTCTCCTGGAGGTTAGCATCAGCCATGCTGACGGGAGGCCGAAAGGTGTTTCTCAGATTATTAATAGAGTGAACATTCATTTTGGAGTAGTTAAAATTAACAAGCCATTCCTTGCCCCAGTGTTGCATATTTGTTATGGGATCTTACCCAGAATAATAATAATGGACTATTCCATACTTAATAAATACTGCGCCTCAGGAGTAGGCAAGGAGTCGGTCGTTCAAATCTTGACCGGCTGATCGGTTGAACTCTCTGCCTTCGGACGAGGAGGAACCCGAAACAGGCTACGCCGAAGGGCGGATTCTCTTTCGGGGAGGTAAACCGACCTTGAACCCGTCTATACGGGTTCAATGGGCATATTTTTGGCCGAGCCCACGGGCTCGGAGATCCCACGTTAAAAAGGCCTTGTGCCACATGTCGCCCTCGTGGGGTGGGTGACTGAATATCGTTAGTAGTTCAAGTCGTCAGGAGTTCGTTGAGTCAGTAGTTCGAGTCAAGAGTCGAATCAGAGGCAGTCCGAGACAGAGTCGCGTTCAGACAATTACTGCAAGACATTGGAATAGTGATACTGGTCGAGACTACATTGTTCTCTCTACTAAACCTGATTGTTCATACTAACACTTCTACTTCTCTGTATATATTCCCGTTTGTAATATATCTGTGTTATTCCATACTTGTGCTCGAGTTCTTCTTTATTGGTTCTACCTTGGACTATCACCGTGGTACAAGGAACCGGACCACAACAATATTGTAGGTCATTTTGAGATCAAATTTGCTAATTTGACTTCATCGAACTGATCGGACTTAATATCGAGACAGTAAATGGCGGCGTCATCAGTATAAATACGGAGTTGAGAACTAAATCCATCATTGATAGAAATTAAGAATAAAGTAGGACCAAGGATAGAGCCCTGGGGTCACCAACATTAGCACAAAAGGATCTAGAGGAGTGGCTGTTCAGGATAACTTTCATTTCATGATTTGATAAGAAAAACTGAGTAAAAAATATCAAAACATACTTTTCCTATCGTTTCCTCTTTCTTATATCATATTTATTTTACTTTCTAAAAAACCGACTTCTACAATCTCTGTTTTATATAATGCTTAATCTATAGGATTTATATCGTAGTTACTTGCAAATTTTTATTATCAACGAGCTCAATTATTAATAATAATTATTAACAAAGTATTGTGATTGGTTTTCCATTCCGAGGAGTTCAATGAAAACCACTCTGTAATTAATGAACGTGAATTGATTTGTTTGTTTAACGGCATATCAACACCTATAAGTGTCACTTAATGTCGAATTTGAATTTTCTTGGCAGTTTTTAAATTGATTTTGGTTTGATTTGTTTGTTTAACGGCATATCAACACCACTACGGGTCATTTAATGTCGAATTTGAATTTGCTTGGCAGTGTTCAAGTTGATTTTGATTTGATTTGATTTGTTTCTTTAACGGTATATCAACGCCTGCATGGGCCATTTAATGCCTAAATGTAAAAGCTTTGAAATAATAAAAATATGATAGATGCTTTCACAATTGAATACTTATCTTTTGTGCATATACATTTTTGTTTAGACATAATTACTAGAAGGCAGTGATATGTATGCTTTATGTTGTAGTCTTATTATACTCGACAACAGTCTGATATATTTCTAATTTTGCGTTTTCCGTTACATTTGTTTGCCTAGCGGCGCTGCCATTGTTCACAATACCGCATTGTTGTTTACTCTATTATTCGTAACTGTTAGATCTAAATTTCTTGCTTCACTGAAGTGGTTGGCGGTCTTTGAGCTAAGGAAGGAAAGACATTAAACATGTCAGGTGAAGGAATGAAAAAATAAATATACACCCGTTCAACGGAGAGGTTGACCAGTATCATAAGGAAGGGTTGATGGATACAAGATATGAAACTCTCTTAGAAAGACAGTAGATATAAACAATAAAGGAATGAGAACAAAAGTAGACATCAGTAAAATGGAGAGATAAATCCGCGTCATAAGGAAGGGTTGATGCCTACAAGATATGAAACTCTCTTACAAAGACAGTAGACATAAACAATAAAGGAATGAGAACAAAAATAGACATCAGTAAAATGGAGAGATAGATCCGCGTCATAAGGAAGGGTTGATGCCTACAAGATATGAAACTCTCTTAGAAGGACAGTAGACATGACAGGTAGCAGAATAAGAACAAGAATTTACACCGGCTCAGTCGAGAGACAAATCAGCCTCATAAGAAAAGTTTGATAATTATAAAATTTGAAAGTCCCTTGGAAGAAGATTAAACTTGACAGGTAAAGTGATGAGGGCAAAATTTCCCTGTAGATCAACTAAAAATTTTATATCGATTTTCTAAGAAGGATATGATAGATAGTTGAATAAGGTCGGAGTTTAGAATTCAGCTTATAATAAGAACAAGAGAAGTTCGTCTTTTGGTAAATAGAAATAAAGTGTCGCTGCCGGCATTTGAGTTTGAACATAGATCACCAGTGAGCAAACACAGGTGATCCCATTATTAAGTAGACCATGTGACCATAGAGGAAATGCATATATGTAGGAAGTAGCTGACGACTAAGTATCGTTATTTCTACTCTATCCTCTATTACTATACTGATCGCTATTTTCTACTCTGTTCACTATACTATTTCTCTTTTCGGATCACTATACGGATTACTATTCGAGCGAGTATTATTGAGCAAGTACTATTAGTGCAAGATTATTCGAAGGCGTCTGACACCAGCATTGTTCAACGGCGTACTATTATAGTTGTTGCCGCGATTACAAAGTGTATACTACAACGAGCATTACGAAAGTGACAACGAGTATTCGTTGACATCACAAAAGTGGCAACGAGTGTTCGTTGACATCACAAAATCTTTAAAATTAAGATAATTCGAATAACTATCACTCCGATAATTCGGAGTGTTGGTCCGAATTGAAAAAAAAAACTGACTTACCTTGCCCCTGTGCATTGATAACACATGGTTACTCCTCAAATTCCCCGTAGATCAACTAAGTTTCATTTCGACATTCTAAGAAGGTTACTACATATAATAATCAGCTGAATAATATCGGAGTCTAGGATGATCAATTAACCTTACAATAAGAAGAATTTGTTTTTAAAGTTAAGATAATTCGGATAACTATTACTCCGATAATGCTGAGTGTTTCAATTCGAAAACTGACTTCCCTTGCTTATTGGCACTGATAACTCATATTTTATTCCTCAAATTACATGTAGATCAGCTAAAAGTTTAATTCCGATATTCTAAGAAGGTATATGATTGACTAAGAATGATTCGAATAAGATCGAAGTCGAGGCAGAGTAATTCAGCTTGTAGTGGATCTAAGAAAGATACGTGAATGACAGAGATTGTGCTGTAAATAAAATATACAATATCCACAAACTTAAATTATAAGAAATGGCCAAATGGTAACAATATTCAATAACGACAAAAAATACATGTTTAAACCAACAGATTAAATTTTATATACACAATTTACAATTTCTTTGTTTGTAATGATGTGTGCAAAGGTATAGAGAAAAAGTTCTTTGATGTTTCAGAAATGTTCAATGTCTAAAAAGTTGTCTGCCTTTGATTGAAAGGTTGAATTTAACTTAGACAAAAGATTTTTCTATGAAAGATATTAAGTGAAAAGGTTTGTTGTATGAAATTTTTTAATCTCTCATAGAGAAAGTTTGTTACTTTGGCGGCAATTTTGACACGTAAATCCCGTGTGTATCTTTGCGTGTGTGAGTCTCAAAATGCAACGAAAATTCGTTTGCTGTTTCTATTTATGTTTTTTTTTTTTATTTAACAACAAAATCGGCTCCAGCGGTTTGGTAGCTTGTTGCGAATTTTTCTGAGAAATATGTGGGTGAATGTTGTATTTTTTTTATTTTTTAGCCAATAGGATTTCTTGAAACATTTAAATTAGGGATGAATTTGAGAAAGATTTTTTATGTCAGTTGAGCCTATTTTTGCACAAATTTTTGATTGTTTTGTTATGGAAATTTCTCGAAGCTTATTTATATTTAACAACCAATGAAATTCAAGAAAATGTTTGAAAGTTGAAATGAGGGCTACTAAAAGCGTATAATAAGAACAAGAACAGCTCGTCGTTGAATTCAAAATAATTCGAATAACTATCATTCCGTTAATTTGGAGTGTTTGTTTCAATTGAAAAACTGACTTACCTTGCTTACGGGCACTGGTAATGCATATGGCTACCAGGAGAAGAATCGCGTAGCCTTTCATGATTTCGTTGCTCACCGGCAATCTTTTAAAAAAGAAAATGTTGTTGAAAATGAATTTTATATCATTTTTTTAAAACGATAAAAAATACTTAATATAGGTTTCAGGGAGCAAATAAATTTTTAAAATAATTAATGTTGATAATTTTCTCTCGACTTCCGTTTACGTACTGGAAATCATAATTGAGAACACGGTTTAAAGCCTTCTTGATTGATACACTTGCGTGTAGGAAATTTTATAGCGTGAATAAAAAAAAATATAATTTGTTTATAATCGGTTTTGTATCTCTCACACACACTCATAAGGACACACCTGCACACGCATACAAATACGCTTACACCTACATCCACATTTAATATATAATGCTCAATGTTTATGTGTCTGCAGAAAACTCTGAAAAATAATTAAATCTACGAGTGGGCAGTGAAAGTTATTGTTTAGATTCAGCTCCAAAAATCAGTGAGGGGTTTTAGTAGGTTCCCCTGTAACTATGTGGTATTTTGATAAATGTAGGACTGGGTGAAGAGGGGTGTGTTCTTCTGGTGAATTATTAAATTGTAATGAATGAATGGGTCACTAAACGTATTAGCTACGTTTAGGATAGTCAGTGAGGATCAGCATCGCCCCACTTCCTTTCGGCCTTGTGCCAGAATCATATTGAAAGTACAATAAATATATAGTTCCAAAAATCAGTATTTTGATGTTTGGTCATTGAAATACTAATTTTGGAAAATGAGTCAGACCCGAAGTGTTTCATCAGTCCATTTTATATGATATATATATATATATATATATATATATATAGATAGATAGATAGATAGATAGATAGATAGATAGAGAGAGAGAGAGAGTGAGAGAGAGAGAGAGAGAGAGAAACCCCCGTTACAAAAAAATACGTCAATGAAACCTAATCTACAAACTGATTTGCCACGTGAATAAATATTCAATTCATACGAAACTATCCTAAAAATCTTGTCGGCATTAAATAACCCATTGAGGTGTTGATATGCCGTAAAACAAAATAAACCAAACCAATCTGCTTACATTTTGGAATGCATCTTTGGCTATCCCGAAACACCTTTAGATTCCAGTGTCTTCCTCCGTTAATATATTTAGTGTACGTAAATGCGTTGAATTAAGTGCATTAACAAAGAAGGTAGTTATGTTGAAAATAATTATTTTGCTGCATAAAACGTCCCCTGTTAGAGAACATTTCCTACGCTGCCTTAAAAAAAGTTAGCAAACCAGTATAAATACATTTGATTATCGACAAAAAACCCTCTTTACAAAAATACGTCAATGAAATCTGATTTCCTACAAACTGATTTCTTTCAAAGAATACATATTCTATTCATACGAACCTATCCTAAAAATCTTGTCAGAATTAAATAACCCATTGAGGTTGATAGGCCGCAAAACAAAATAAACCAAACCAAACCACGTCCTGGGCATGACGATAAACTACATCCACGTTCTGGGTAAGACAATAAATTACATCCGACAGCAAGGCCTTTGATCAGGTTTTGAGGAGTGTGGAACCACGTCTTAATTGCTAGTGTTCTCAGGTTTACCCTGACCCGGGGTTGTAGCACCTGTTAGGGGCTCTGCTATGGGCAAATAGTTAACCCCCAAACTGGGGTCAAAACACTATGAAAGTGTAAAAATAGGTTTTAATACCAGAAATACTTTGTAAAAAATTATTACCAGCAAATAATTTTTGAAGAAAAAAATATTACCAGCAATACATTTTTGGAAAAAAATATCAACAATACATTTTTGAAAAAAAAAAAATATTACCAGCAATATATTTTTGGAAAAAAGATTACCAGCAATAAAAATTGTCGGTATTAAATAACCCATTGACGGTAACATGCCGTAAAACAAACCAAACCAAACTAAACCAAACCAAACCAAACCAAACCAAACCAAACCAAACCTGAGTCAGGTAAATATTTTTTTTTTTTAATCAGAAAAAGAAAAAATTATAGTGTATTCCAAAGGTAAAAATACTAGTTTGTTAGTATTTCATATGAAACCCCCTCCCCACCACCACCACCATTTGAGTAGAATAATGACTTTAATCCGCTGAGGAAAAAATCCTTTGTTAATTTCGCGGGTGTACGATTCAATTCCCTCTGGCTGTGCTCACATAATTCACTAATATTACATGGATTCTTTAGATGAAGTCTTCTCTTTAATTCTGCCCACATTTGCTCGATAATTTAAATTTTTATATCCGGATTTTGTGCTGGCCAATCTTTTTATGGGTTTATATTTTAATGTGGTTATATTTAATGGGTTTATATTTTAATGGGTATATATTTTAATGGCTTTATATTTTCGAATGCTAGATATTATTGAGTTGTACGCGCTTTGTGGCATGGCGCTTTGTGTCCATGCTAAAAAGAAAAATTAGGAATCAAGTGTTTTTTCAGCAACATTAAGTTCTCGTCTACTTTCTAGAACCATCATTTTTTTATATATCTTCAGAGCATTATATTCTTGTCTCCAAACTTTACTGCTTTTATCGTATAAAGAGGTCATTCTTTATCCTTTCGCACTTATATTAGACAAGAATATATTGAGAAGGATACCTGTTAAGAGGCTGATAGGTATAAACCCAGATAGATAGCTAGCTAGCTAGCTAGCTAGATAGATAGATAGATAAACAGAAACAATATGTACATATTGAGATATATAGATTATATATATATAGAGATAGATAAAGAAAGAAACAATATGAACATAGCTAGCTAGATAGATAGATAGACAGATAGATAGATAGATAAATAGATAGACAGACAGAAACAGCATTTTTAAAAATATATCTCCAAGCTTTACTACTTTTGCTGTACAGAGGAAACCATTTCTTTTTCTTTTTGACCTCATAACAAATTCTATCTTGTTAGAATGCAATTCAGTGTTTGTTTCAATGTTCAATACGATTTTGCTTCAATTAAATATGTCCCAGATTTCACGCATTTCTGATCACACTGATCTCGTCGTCAAATTTGTATTGCTTAACGCTAGACTTTTAGCAGCGGTATACTCCAATGCATTTTTCTCGGAGAATGCGTTTAACGGTGTCTACCGACATCAAATTGAATAGGTTCCATTCAACCATCAGTTGCCTTGCAGTCATTTCTGATTTTTTTTCTGTTCAAATCGATTTACGGACTGTCCTTTGTTGTAGCTTTCGAGGACAACCAGATCTTGACCAATCCGATACATTTCCAGTTTCTCGAAACGTTATTTTTCTCTGGCTCATATTCTCAGACATTTCCACGATCTTCATTCATTTTTTTTTAAAGATTAAAGAATTCTAATAATTTGTTAACGCAAATTATGCCGAAAGAAATAAAAATAATAGCGCTAAAATGCAAATTTTTCGATGTCACTTCCTTTTACTTCTCTAAGTGGCTGAAAACTTATACTTCTCTAAGTGGCCTGAAACTTATACCTTGTTAGATTAGTGAATATTTGTTTCCCGTAAATTCCCCCGTAACAGACTATGAAGATTAGTTATGTAATTGACACCCGTAGATTCAACGTACCATCCGTGAAAAAGTTGTACAAAACATTCATTTATAAATAGATAATTTCTATCTATATTTCTCAGATGAGGTATTGCAATTATTTAAACTATTCACATTGTTCGGACTTTTGTCCTCATTTTTATTGCCATATTTACAACGTTACGGACGTTGTGCGCTCCGGCCTTCCTCAGGTGATATACGGGAATTAGCTGAAGCTGAGATATCCAGAAAAGGCGTGGCACGTAGAACTAGAACAATCTACCACTTTTGACTAAATAAAAGGCTCGGTTCGAAATTCCAACTTATATCACCTGAAGAAGACCTGCGCGTACAACAGCCGAAACGTCATGGATATGACAATGAAGATGAGGGCAACAATCCAAACAATGTAAATAGTGTAAAAATTAAATAATTTATTACAAAAATATTATAGTTTAAGGTGGCCTTTGATTTTTGCACTTAATGCACTTAATTCAACACATTTACGTACACTAAATATATAGAAAGTGCTTTAACGGAGGAAGACACTGGAATCTAAAGGTGTTTCGGGATAGCCAAAGATGCATTCCAAAATGTAAGCAGATTGGTTTGGTTTATTTTGTTTTACAGCATATCAATACCTCAATGGGTTATTTAATGCCGACAATATTTTTAGGATAGTTTCGTATGAATAGAATATTTATTCATGTAAGAAATCAGTTTGTAGGTTAGGTTTCATTGACGTATTTTTTTTTTTTTGTAACGAGGGTTTTTTTTTCCGAGAGTCATATATCTTGCTGGTAATATTTTTTCTTGAATATTATTGAATAATATATTGCTGGTAATAGTTTTGTTTAAAAAATGTATTGCTCGTATTTTTACTATAAACATCTATGTTTATACTTTCATAGTGTTTTAGTCCCCAAACTGATGTCCCATGGCCGGGATCCTAACAATTGTTAGCACCCCGGGTCAGGGTAGACCTGGGAACAACAGCAATTAAGAGGTGGTTCCACGCGCCTCAAAACCTCCCGATTAGACGCCTAGTTGCAGGACATAGTTCATCGTCATACCCAGGACGCTTTGACTTAGGCAAGGAGGTCTAAGGCTTATACACGGCCATATTTTTTTTTATAGGTAATCGAATATTTTTCCCTCAAATTTTAAACACCCGCAAGAGACTATGAAGTTTAGCTATGTAAATGACATTCATAGATTCAAAATTTCATGTGTGGAAAAAGGGGCAAAAACATTCATTTACAAGTAGAAAAAGTCATAATTAAAAATGTATTATAGTTTATGAGGTCATTTGGAGTTTGTACTGTTTTGTATTACAGCTATTAACAAATTATATTTCGTGATTTATTTCTTTTCATACATTCGAGCAGCTCTCCTATTGTCATTCAGTTGATATAATAATTGTTCAAATGGGGCAATATTTTCGAATTGGGTTTAAAAATTAACATTATTTGTAAAAAATAGCCATATCTACCAATCTATAACACAAAATTATGACTGACTTTGAAACAAATTTTTGCATAAATATAAAAATAAAAGTATGAGATATATTCATTAAATATATGCTTTTATCTATTTCCTCAGTATGTTCATATTGTTTGTATGTATGTATGTATGTATCTATCTATCTATCTATCTATCTAAATTTATTCATCAAATTTGTTCATATTGTTTGTTTCTATCTATCTATCTATCTATCTATTTATCTCTCTCTCTCTATATATATATATCATTATGTTCACATATTTTCTATCACATACTGAAATAGATAGATAGATAGATAGAAAGTATATGAACATACTGATATATATATATAGATAGATAGAAAATATAAATATATATATATATATATATATATATATATATATATATATATATATATATATATATATATATAAAATCCGGTGTTCTTATAGATATTTTATTTTTACAAAATAGTGCTCAATGTAAATTTACAGAGCATTAATATTATAATTGATTTAAAAATATGGTTAGATTTAAAATAGATAGCTAAAATTTTATTTTTCAAACATATATATGAAAGCAAAAAATATATATATATATATATATATATATATATATATATATATATATATATATAGATAGATATATATATGAACATATCAAAGTATGTATATATATATCTATCTATCTATCTATCTATCTATCTCAGTATGTTTATACTTATGAGCCCATTTACAACCATCCTTCTCAATATCTCATATGGAAAGTAGAATCGGATTTCTAAGTTCAAATTTTGGGTTGGTGTGTGTGCGTTAACTTTCGTATAAATTATATTGGAAAAGACCTGAATTCTTCTCTTCTTCCCTCTATCTGTGTATAGACTGGTTTATCTAGCCTTAGTGGGGGTAATTAGTCTACAAGTTTTACCCTAAATTCTAAACACCACAAAAAAAAAAAAAAAAAAAAAGAAAAGAAAGAAAGAAAGAAAACCACCGCAGTAGGACCTAACCATGGGGAATCTTTAACCCTATACACCACAGCGGATTCTAAATGTCCTAAAGAAGGGGATGAAGATAAACACATGCTTGCGAACATTTTTCTTTTTAAGGAAAAAAATTCTTTGACAATCAGCAGATTTATGTTTAAACAAAAGAATCGATATATTTTCAATAAAAAAATAACTTACCTTCGAGTTGTGCACCGATGGAAAGAAACAGAAGAACTGTAGACTATGTGACACTGACTTGTTTATAAATGCTGTCCAGAAAATGTCATGGGCATAAGTGTCAACGATACGTGACATCATTTGACAGAGAAGAAAGGCCAACTAGCCTCTTAGCAAGACACACGAACACGACAAAACCATTTTTAACATTCACCGTGAATAGATAAATATAAAGACAAGTTTTCTGATTTCTCAAGGGGTCGAGGATGACACTTGTTTTCAGGTAACCCGTAGCAGTAAGTGTTATCGGTCTTTATGTTAGTTAATTTATTTTTCTTTTTGCAATGTTTTTCGGTTTCTTTTGCAACAGGGAGTCGAACTGAAAAATTAAATAAATACGAAAAAATATAAAAGGATTTATTTTTCAGGCGGAAAATAAATGCACCTCGATGTTTCTTCGTAGGCACATAGGTTTTTTTAATCATTCTCCTTATCTCTAACTCTGAAGCTCAATCTCATTTTATTATCTAAATACACCCTCTATTTTATCACTGTATCAATCCGTTTCTTATCTATCTATTCTATCTATCTATCTATCTATCTATCTATCTATCTATCTCGTGCCTTCATATTAAAGTCTGTTCATATCTATCTATCTATCTATCTATCTATCTATCTATCTATCTATCTATCTATCTCGTGCCTTCATATTAAAGTCTGTTCATATCTATCTATCTATCTATCTATCTATCTATCTATCTATCTATCTATCTCGTGCCTTCATATTAAAGTCTGTTCATATCTATCTATCTATCTATCTATCTATCTATCTATCTATCTATCTATCTATTATATATATAGTCGACTCTCCCGTCAAATTCGACGTATGAGGGTCAAGCAGATCAGTTTCCAGGAAACCGACAGCCCGACAACAGCACATGAGATTTGATTATAGTGGTGAAGGCTTTGTGCAAGACCAGCCACACTTTTTGAAGGGGCCGAATTCAGAGACCTGGTGCACTAGGTGCCACAAGGTCCCCAAACGACCCTCCGCAGGTTTTGAATTCAGAGTTGTCCTTCTCCTAAACCAGTTGCCATCCAAAGCTATAGAACCCAGTCTGTCCTGCTATTTTACCCATAGCTGGAGGGAGAAGAAGAGGATTCATACCTTTCCCAAGGGTATTAGCACGTAAGTGAATGTAATGGATTCGACTGGGATTCGAACTCGGCTCTGATATATATATATATATATATATATATATATATATATATATATATATATATATATATATATATATATATATATATATATAAAACCTCGCGTTTTTGTGCCGTTAGTTCCAGTAGCTGGATTAAAGCAGATATATTTTTAATAGTAGTTCCTTACAAAAATTGAACTCGGGTCGTAGGCGATTATGGCTCTCCACAATTTCCTCTCTTTTGCAGCTCTAAGTAAATTCCTTATTTCTCCTAAACTCTGTTCTGCCATCTATTTACTCAAGCTGGTTTTGTATTTTGTGCGTTGTTTGTTTCTGTCATTTTTGCTCTCTATCCGTCCTGTGGGTATCAAAATTCCAAGCATTTCTTCCTCATAATGCACTCCAGAAATTTCACCTATCTCTTTATTAAGTATAAGTTGAAAGCCTTAAAAACGCATTTAAAACAATTTAAATGTTTTTGGTAAAATGTTTGTTCTTTTTGAAAGGGTATCTATAAAACAAAAGCAAACTGGTTTTACACATTTCAATATGGCTTTATGGAATCCGAAGGTTGTTGTTGTAGTGCATTTTTGGTGCATTTTTGGTGGCTGCATTCTTATATGTAAACAACCAAGAGAAGAAGCAAAAGTTTCTACCACAGGCCTTTCTTTTATCTTTTTTATATATAAACTGTAGTGAAACAAAGTTCTCAATGTCACTTGGGAATGTCCGTTTTCTTTTTTCGTCCAGAAGCTAGTATAAGTAAATATAAGCATTGTATTAACGGTTGAGTTCAAGTTCACCTTGTGCAGATTTAGAACAACCAAAGAAATGATTGTACTTACTTTATCGTTGGAGGGCTTAAACATGGTTAGGGGGTATTCGTTTTCTTTTTTGGTCCAGAAGTTAGAGTAAGTATAAGCATCGTATTAAAGGTCGAGCTCAAGTCGGCCTTGCGCAGATTTGCAACAACGAAAGAAAATGTTTTACTTCATCATTCGAGAGTTTTGGAAGCCATTTGCGAACACCATGCTTTGGAAAGTGGAAAGAGAGAGTCAGTCGTCAGTGAACCGGAGAAACTAACGGGACCGTCTATTTTCGACGTTCTGCTCCATCTTGGATCAAAGGAGAGAAGTAGACTGAGGCAGGAAAATGTTGTTTTTTTTTAATTTACTTAATCAATGCCATCTAATGGCGTTTAACGAAATCAAGTGGGGTAATCATATTTCCGGATTTTTTACTCTTGTCTTCATGAGAAAACGGGTTCTAGGAACATTCGCCGTAAACATTTTTGCCGTAGGAAAACTCGGCTCAGGAAATTTCATCGTAGAAAATTTTGCCGTACAGGATTTTTGCCGGAAGACAATTTCGCCTAATTTTTTTTAATATGCGAAGTAACTTGTTATCAAGTATATCTGACTCACACGATGTTACTTCGATTTAAACATTTTAATAAGCGAAGTTATACTAACATGCACAGAAATTTGTGGAAACTAATTGCGTGTTTGAAAAAGGAAGAGAAATTAGCAAAAAAGAAAAAAATGTGACTTAGATCGAGGAGATGCAGTACAAATGAAGAAAATATATACAGTGTAACCCGGATATAAGAGAGTTGTCGGGACCGGAGAAGAAGTCTCTTATATCCGGGTTTCTCTTATATCCGGGTTTGGTCTATTTTATATACATTAACACAGGCTCTAATTTGGGACCAGAGAAAATCTCTCTTATATCCGAGTTTCTCTTATATCCGGGTCTCTTATATCCGGGTTACACTGTATTGATATCAATGCAAGACTTCTGCGGAAAATGCTTCATTACAGTCCAACGCAAAAAACACATTATTTACGAAGCATTGCTTTAAATTTGCACACATTTTAAATTATTTCTTTGTTAATTTGATATATTTTTAGTCTTATTTTTTAAGTAAATGTTTACTTTTTAATTTCTTTTCTGATGTTTGACCCTGTAAAAAAGGCATCTATATATAATTGATAACAAGGTACTTCGTATATTAAATTGAACATTACTCCAAAAGGGATGTTCAAGATAAAGGGTATAGAAAAAAAAATGCGGCAAAATTGTCTTACGGCAAAAATCCTATACGACAAAGTTTTCTATGGGTATATAATCATAGCAATTTAATTTAGATTCTTTTTGTTTTTGCTTTTGTTTCCATAATCTTTGTTATTAAATATCCCACATTGTGATAAAAGATCTGTCAAGAATGGCGAAACATTGTAAGAACATGAACGCAAATTTACTGTGGATCAACTAACGATCAATGCACTTTCTAAGCATTTTCGTGTTAGTGAATTGCTTTCTCTTTTAATTAGAGTGGCTTTTTTATATCAAAATTGTGGTCAGCCTCATCTATTAGATATATATATATATATATATATATATATATATATATATATATATATATATATAGGCAGCACATCTTCATTCAAGCATGTTTGGTTGAATAATCTAGACATATGTCTATTTATTTTTATTTTAACTCTCTCAAATTCACAGATCAATTTCTTAATGTTGTTATTAAACTCATTAAAGAAGGAGCCGTAGTTTTTCTCATTCCTTTCATTTTTCCAAGTACTTTCAATCTCATCTAACATCATCTTCAAAAGTGAATTGCTAAGACATAAAATTAATATAACTGATAGTTTTGATTCTTTTTTGTAAATGTGCATGAAATGCGCTCTGTTAATTCAAAAATTAACGTTATCTAAGAGAGGTAACTTAATTCATATTTGTAAAATGTCTTTAAAAATTACACTTTAAGTATTTTAAAACATTACTGTTATAATTGTAATATTTTTAAAATTACAATTTAGGTATTTTAAAAAGTTTGCTGTTATAGACTTTTTTAAACATTGTTCCTATACTCATATACTATTCTATACTATACTACTCTACACTTGGTTGTAGTTTACTTATATAGCGGGCTTCAAGAATTTAAATGTTTTTATTTTCATGGTGGAGTATACTTGTATTGTCAATTAATATTTGTCTAAATTGTGAATAAGAACAGAAATGTTCCTTTAAATATTGTGCAATAGAACTTGAATCAAACATATGTAATATAAATTTCCTCGATAATATTGTTGTCGTGAAACCAACATATATATTTACTTTTTTGTCAAAGATACAATCTCCTAAAGGACATTTAAATTGATATAGAATGTTGTTTTTTTTGCAAAATATTACTTGACGGAAAAGAGTTATTGTGGGTGATTAAGTTGGTTGTATTAAATTTAGTATAGTATATAATTAGTTTTATTTTTTACTCGGATCAGTGGAAGACATGAGTTTTTTTAAGATTTTTTTCATCTTGCTTGTAGTTAGAGTGTATATGATTGCGGTACAGTAGGCTGATATCTTTAGGGTTATTTGAGGAAGTATTATGTCCTTTTTGATTTATGTTAGTATTTTTAATATTTCGTCTAATTTGTTCATTTACAATGTAACTAGGTAAGTCATTATTAATTTGAGTTTGTTTAATTTTTTTTTTAATTCAGTGTAGAAAATGTTTTTCTTGGAACAGTTGCCCGGTTTATTAAATTTTGTATAATAGCTATTTTGTAATAGGACATTCACTTTTATATTTGAGAGTGCACGTGTCTATGCTAGTTAGTTAGTTTTTTTTTATATAGGCTGGTAGTAAATGTATTGCTATTGGTGTCTATCGATATATAAAGAAAAGTAAGCTCATATGTGAACTTAAGAATGGAGTTTTTTGTAGTTCATCTATATTTTTAACTAAGATGAGAATATCATCTACATATCTTGGGTATATGGAGGGCTTTTAGTGGTATTAAATATCTTATCTTCAAGGTTAACCATGTAGATGTTACTAAATGTTGGTCCCAGAATTGAACCCATGGAAACACCAGCACATTGTACGCATATATTATTTTCATGCTCATAGAATGGAACCTCAGTGGTACAAGTCAAAAGTAATTTCCATAATATGTTAATTCTAATTTTTAATGGAAGGAGAGATGGATTGTTGTAAATATTCTTTATAATTACAGTGTAACCCGGATATAAGAGACCCGGATATAAGAGAAACCCTGATATAAGAGAGATTTTCTCTGGTCCCAAATTAGAGCCTGTGTTAATGTATATAAAATAGACCAAACCCGGATATAAGAGAAACCCGGATATAGGAGACTTCTTCTCCGGTACCGACAACTCTCTTATATCCGGGTTACACTGTATATCAACCATTTCCCTAACTGGAACATTGGTAAATAAACTTTCAACATCAAGCGAGGCTATGGTTTCATTATTAAGTTTGTGTGTTTTTAAGATTTGCATTAGTTCATGAGTTGATTTAATGATGTATTATTAGGTATGTATGGTATAATGAGTTTGTTAATGAGATGTTGAGTGTTTCCCCGTGCGTGT
This sequence comes from Acanthosepion pharaonis, assembly GCA_903632075.3. NCBI lineage: Eukaryota > Metazoa > Mollusca > Cephalopoda > Sepiida > Sepiidae > Acanthosepion > Acanthosepion pharaonis. The sequence goes on from CAHIKZ030005372.1 coordinate 656,369, forward strand.
ATTGAAATAAGGACAAACACATACGTAGGGAAAAATACTGGTATATCTGAAGAGGTATTTACAACAGAGAGATTAGTAGTCAAACGAACGCAGGTTAGTCAGTAACAATCAGAAAGAGTATAAAGTCCAACTGTATCTTCCGGTAGAGAGACGGAAGTGTGATGGTCACCTGATCTCCCAGAACTCTATAGAACTGTCCTATTAGTAGTAGAGAGATCAGTCCATTCTGATGAGAAAGTAGGTGGCCTCAACAGTTAATGATCTTGGTTAATTGGTAAACCAGAATTGGGATTTTGGATATGATAGGACGGAGAGGCGAGTTAGGTTCACGTATTTTTATTGTTCCATATATGTATCCTGGTTTGTAGTCACCAATTATTTTGGAAAGTTTTAAGCTGTGGCTGTGATTAGTTTGTTGATTTTCAATTTCATTTGGTTAATAGGATTTTTGTTGACTATTCTAAATTTGGTGTGATCTTCGAGTATTTGCTGTAATTCTGAATTATAATCAGATTTATTTAATACAACGAAGATGTTGGTTTTATTTGCTTTTTAAAAAAGTATATGTAGGTACCTTCATGAGATCGCTAAAATGAGTATAGCATGACGTAGAAGACGCCAAACTTGACGAAAACAAAACTTTATCATCTAAATGTTTATCTTATTATTAAGAGGAAAGATCAAAGTATTTTTGGGGTATTTTTTTTTACATTTTTTTAATCGTTCCTAGCACGTCCAAAATTTTCGGTAAAAATCTTGCTTTTCAGTCAGCAAAATTGACAGATAATCGATCATGTCAGCCATTTTTTCCAGTTTATAAAATAAATGAAAATTTCAATTTGAAATTCTTTTAAAAAAATCAATTATAATTTTTTCAAAACTTATTTTAAGAAAATCAGAAATTATAATGTTTATTTAAACTTAGTTTCTGCGCCGAAAAGACGTAGTTTGAAAATAAAACAAAGGAGCTCATAACCTTTCGCGTCACATGACAGGTGACGAAAGACATTCATGACGTTTTGATAGTTTACGTGAGGATAATTCCTTCTACGGAAGGAGAGAAGTGAAGTTATTTAGATTTAAGTAAACAAATTATTTACTTCGTTATTTATAAGGAAAACTTTCAGCGCTCTAATTTTTTTTGTACTTAGCTTTCGCCTTTACGTTTACGATGCTTTATGTAAAATACAGTGTAACCCGGATATAAGAGAAACCCGGTTATAAGACAGATTTTCTCTGGTCCCAAATTAGAGCCTGTGTTAATGTATATAAAATAGACCAAACCCGGATATAAGAGAAACCCGGATATAAGAGACTTCTTCTCCGGTCCCGACAACTCTCTTATATCCGGGTTACACTGTATATTAAAAAGAAATTAAAATAAGACTGATGAGAGCGAGATTAAATTTTATAAGAAAGGTATCTAATTACTCCTTGACAGAATTGTTTTTTTAGGTGTTTGGACGAGTTTTTTCTTTTGTCATGTCCGTCTTTTATTGCTTCAGATTTAAGTAGGTCACGAATTTCTTTTTTGTTTTTATTAGTTGTTCTTTATGTTTTGTTATCACATTTCAATTTAATTTTTTTTTTAACCAATCTATTGTATGGTCTGTAAGGATGACAGGTCGAAGGTTGTGTAATTCCTTTTGGTGCTATGTTAGTTCGTATTTAGAGATGTTGATGAATTTATCTTTATTACAGTGTAACTCGGATATAAGAGAAACCCTGATATAAGAGAGATTTTCTCTGGTCCCAAATTAGAGCCTGTGTTAATGTAAACAAAATAGACCAAACCCGGATATAAGAGACTTCTTCTCCGGTTCCGACAACTCTCTTATATCGGGGTTACACTGTATTTTGAAGTATACATAGTAATGTTGATAGGTTTTTGTAGTGATTCCTCGGGACTCATAGTTGGTGATTGGGTGGCTCTCTGGGAAATTCAGTGTGTTCCAAGTAAAGTTTTTCAATATAAATTGTGTTAAGCCGCGGGACTACAGACTAAGATTTTTTTTTTTTTACCATTGTCACAAAAAATAATAATCATGCCGAATAAATTAACAGAACAACTTTGTTTTTTCAACTGAATCAACAAATTTAAAATAAAAACAGTATTATTAATACTTACTCACAGTTTAATTAAAGAACCTATATTTTTTGAGAATTATAGCAACAGTTTTTTAATTAATAACTTCAAGGAAAATGTATTTACACTTAATTACATGCAATTAAGAAACTATTTTTTAGAATTATGATAGAACAAAGTTTTTATATTGAATGAACAAAAGTTTTTTTTTTCAATTGATTAAATAAATTTAAAACAAAAACACTAAACTTAATCACAGTTTAATTAAAAAGCTATTTTTGAGAATTATGGAAATAATTTTTTTTAATTGACAAAACGAAAGTTTTTAAAATTAAATACAAAAATCTAATACAAAACAGTTCAATTAAGAAATTACAGTGTAACATGGATATAAGAGACCCGGATATAAGAGACCCGGATATAAGAGAAACCCGGATATAAGAGAGATTTTCTCTGGTCCCAAATTAGAGCCTGTGTTAATGTATATAAATTAGACCCACCCCCGGATATAAGAGAAACCCGGATATAAGAGAAACCCGGATATAAGAGAAACCCGGATATAAGAGATTTCTTCTCCGGTCCCGAAAACTCTCTTATATCCGGGTTACACTGTATATCTTTTGTGAATTATAAGTTGTTTTTTTTTTAAATTAAATTAATATATTCAATACAAAACAGTGCTCTTAATCATAGTTCAATTAAAAAACTATATTTTTTGAGAATTAAGACAACTTTTTTTTTTTTTATTTGCATTTTTTTTATTAATAAAGTGGATGTGTTGACTCTCATTTCTAGTTAGAAAATCTTCGACTGAAAGTGACAAGTTGCGGTAAAGATCAGAGAGGCAGAGAAATTGGATAGGTGGAGAAGATATTTTTATTGCCTGGGGAGATAGTGAAACATCAAAAATTCGGTTATATTGAAAAGTAACGTTCTTTCTTTTTTTTTTAAGACAAAATTTATCTTTTTAATGACACTTTCTTACTATTTTGACAAAATCTATTTTTAGATGCGCCCCATGCATTTCTACAAGAGTTTTAGCATCATAATTACGCGTTAGATTGTTTAAATCAAGGGTCGGCAAACTTCAATGAGTTCAGGCGCGTCAAATAAATAATTATAAAAATGAACCATGAAAGTATCTGTTAAGGCGACATTGACGTCTATTTCACGACATCCACACATATCACCATCCAATGAAAGAACGAAAAAGTAAGTGAAAGAAAGAAAGGAAGAACTAGTAAAAAGTGTATTTGAAAGAAAAACATCAAATGATTAATGCGTGTTTATTATTTAAAATTACAAAAAATATTGACCTCTTTACAGTCTGTACCAAACCACGTAAGAAAATTTATTTTATCTCTAAAGACAATTTTTGAGCGCTGTTAAATATTATTTGAATAGTGAACAAAAAAGGTATACAAATGTCTCCGCATGTTAGTTAAAAAAACGTTTTACACCCCTATTTTAACAACAAAAAGGCAAAATAAATAAAATTCTATGTACTAATTACCATCAATATCAAGTTCATTTGACAAATGATTCTCGTTCGGTTGCAGAGCGAATACATCAGTTACATTTTAAAAATTAACCTGATGCTGTTGTTTACTTAACAAATTTCTCTTAATTTGACTGTCTTCTTAACTGATATGGGTTGGTTTTATCATCTGCAATTTATCGCTTTCTATAGGAAACGTTAGGCGCGTCCCTGGGGCGAACAAAGTTACTGCGCTCTTTAAAATTTTTAGGGGTCAGGGACAGGACGCGCTTCTATCACCATCTATCCCCTTCACTCACTCTCTCTCTCTCTCTCTACAGTGTAACCCGGATATAAGAGAGTTGTCGGGACCGGAGAAGAAGTCTCTTATATCCGGGTTTCTCTTATATCCGGGTTTGGTCTATTTTATATACATTAACACAGGCTCTAATTTGGGACCAGAGAAAATCTCTCTTATATTCGGGTTTCTCTTATATCCGGGTCTCTTATATCCGGGTTACACTGTATATATATATATATACACACACACATACATTCAAACAGGTTTGGTTGAATAATTTATTTTTAGACATGTGGATTTATTTTGGTTATATGATCCTTTCAAGTTCACGGATTATTTTCTTGGTAGCCTTAGAAAATTGATTAAAAATACCAAATTTTTTTTTCAAATTTTTATTTTCCCAAGTACTTATTTGAAAGAAAATTATTTTGTTATTTTTTTAATCAATTTACTAATTTTTCAGTCACATCAGTCGTCACCAGTTTTCATTGGTTGTCTCACGTCTTTCTGAATTTACCACTTTTTTTTTTACTGAGCACCCTGTATTGTTAAAAAATATATCTATATTATAATTAGCTACGATACTTGACGTGCATTCCGCATGTCAAATCTCGTTCTTTTGCGTCTCTGTGATTCATTTACATACGCTATATTTCTGATATCGAGCAATTTTATCCCATAAATAGAGCATTGCTTAATACTAGTTTATTATCTATCTATCTATCTATCTATCTATCTATCTATCTATCTATATATATATATATATATATATATATATATATATATATATACCCAAGTATAGGGTTGGTGTATACGGAATAAATTCCAATAACCAAAAATACTATTCTTATAAATGTGCTCAATACAGAGTAGAGCAAATATACAGTGTCACCCGGATATAAGAGACCCGGATATAAGAGAAACCCGGATATAAGAGAAACCCGGATATAAGAGTCTTCTCCTGTCCCGACAACTCTCTTATATCCGTGTTACACTGTAATTTATTCGAAAATGTAGAATAAACTCTTTATTTTACATCTAACACCATCACTTGATAAGACACCAGAAGTGTTGAAAAAAATGGCTATTTTTGTAGTGATTTTATAACATGGTCATGTAATAATTTACGAATAAATTTTATATATATATATATACATCCACATACACACACATATATATATATCCATACGTGTATATATATATATATATATATATATATATGGATGTGAGTTTGTAACCCTAGGTTTCACGCTTTTGCGATGCGCAGACATCCATAAAACAAAATATTTTAGCTCTATCACTGATATTGAGCGCTTTTTTAATAAGTACCGCACATAAAAATATATAAATAATATATATATAAATCACACACACAAGCACACACACACACGTATATACAGTGTAACCCGGATATAAGAGAGTTGTCGGAACCGGAGAAGAAGTCTCTTATATCCGGGTTTCTCTTATATCCGGGTTTGGTCTATTTTATATACATTAACAGGCTCTAATTTGGGACCGGAGAAAATCTCACTTATATCCGGGTTTCTCTTATATCCGGGTCTTATATCCGGGTTACACTGTATATATATTCGTGTATTGAATGTTGGATTTTCATTTTACACATTACACTTTTACTTAACTCTTTCGATGAAGACGTTGAAATTAATGCATGCAAGATTTCACTGCTCTAGCATCACTCCTTCATAGTCAGCCTATGAACTTTTCAGCCTATCCTCGGATCTGGAAAGAAACAATGCAGTTATTAATAAGAAGAGTTGAAATTAATGCATGCAAGATTTCACTGCTCTAGCATCATTCCTCTCTGAAGGCCTATTAACTTTTCAACCCATCCTCCTACTTTTAAAGTCTTTCTTTTACTGGCAGATGTCAGTTTACCTGGAAAGAAACAATGCAGTTGTTGATAAGAAATGTTGAAATTGATGTATGTAATATTTCCCAGCTCTAGCATCACTCCTTCATAGCCATCCTATGAACTTTTCAGCCCACCCTCGTACCTGGAAATAAATACAGCTATTACTAAGAAGAGATTAAATTAATGCTTGCAAGATTTCACAGTTCTAGCATCGCTAGTTCTTAGTCAGCTTATGAACCTTTCAGACCACATTCGTATATACAGTGTAACCCGGATATAAGAGAGTTGTCGGGACCGGAGAAGAAGTCTCTTATATCCGGGTTTCTCTTATATCCGGGTTTGGTCTATTTTGTTTAGGTAAGTATGGGCTCTAATTTGGGACCAGAGAAACTCTCTCTTATATCCGGGTTTCTCTAATATCCGGTCTCTTATATCCGGGTTACACTGTCAGTGTCTGCGCATCGCAAAAGCGTGAAACCTAGGGTTACAAAACTCACATATATATATATATATATATATATATATATATATATATATATATATATATATTGAACAATAAGAAAATAAAAATTAAAAAATTAAAAATCATTAGACACACTGGATTGTAGATTAATATTCTTTCGTTTTTTTATTATTATTATTCCATTTAGATTCCTCGACTAGTTTCGACCGAAATGGCCATCATCGGGGGGAGAAATATTTCTGCTTGCTGTTGGCAGTGAACTACAGAAATATATATATATATATATATAGTGTAACCCGGATGTAAGAGACCCGGATATAAGAGAAACCCGGATATAAGAGAGATTTTCTCCGGTCCCAAATTAGAGCCTGTGTTAATGTATATAAAATAGACCAAACCCGGATATAAGAGAAACCCGGATATAAGAGACTTCTTCTCCGACCCCGACAACTCTCTTATATCCGGGTTACACTGTATATTTATATATATATATATATTAAATTTTTTACTGTAATTATTACAAGTACCAATTTATTAATTCGAGAAGAGTAAAAACAGTAAGTGCCATGTGAGAATGGTGGACTATTGGGAATAGTTCAGGCTAGTAGCAATGAAGCTCCTAGTAAAATATTTTCAAATGCTATTAACAAGTGTTTATACCATTTGAAACGAGCACAACGTCCAAACTTTTTAAAATTAAAATGTTTGCTTATGCACAGATGATGACGGTGAGTTGAATTGTTCGTAAACTCTAACACCAAGAAAAGTTATTTCCCGCTATTTAAACCGAACATTCACTGTAATAAAATTATGTGGCTGTTGAAATAAAACAAAACAAAGAATGATATGTGATGATAGTGAACGCCCATGAATTATGTAATGGCTTTGTAATAAATGAGAAATCAAGTCAAAGATCCTAGTGGTGAACCACAATGAGTTTTTCTTGAAGGGTAAGTCGAGATTATATGAAGGAGGTAACGCTATTTTCTTTATAACAGGCCATAAATTCAATACAAAAATTTAAATATCCGGGAAGCGATCTAACAGAGGACAGAAAGAGTGTCACTGAGATCCGAAGACGTACTGAGATAGCCAAAGATGCATTCCAAAAGCTAAGCAGAGTATTAAGAGAGAGAAAAAGTTAGAAACAAAGAAAAGCGTACTGACCTATTATCTGTGCTTCTGTATGGTACTAAATATTGGAAATCTCCTCAGAGATTAAGAACAGATTTTCAGCAACAGAAATGTTGTTCTACAGAAAGATGCTGAGGATACCACGGACTGAACATGTGAGCAAAGACGAAATTTTAGAGAATATAGAAACAAAAAAAGGAAACAAATACTTAACATCAGCAAGAGATATTTGAAATTTCTAAGGGCATATAACGAGGAAGGAGAGCTTCGAAAATCGGATACTCACAGGACAGAAAAACAACGCATAAAATACTTGACGAGCTTAAGTAAATGGATGGTAGAACATGGTTTTTAAAAGGAATAACAAAAAGAAAAAAATGTATTAAGAGTCATAATGGATAGGAAATTGTAGAGAGCCATGATCGCCTACGTCCCGTGGGGACACGAAACGTAAAGAAAAAGAAGTGTCATTTAAAACATTATAGCCTAACTGAAAATACCTGTAAAGAACAATAAACCGCATCGCTTGCTCTCCGGTATGTTAAGTACAGTGTAACCCGGATATAAGAGACCCGGATATGAGAGAAACCCAGATATAAGAGAGATTTTCTCTGGTCGCAAATTAGAGACTGTGTTAATGTAAACAAAATAGACCAAACCCGGATATAAGAGAAACCCGGATATAAGAGACTTCTTCTCCGGTCCCGACAACTCTCTTATATCCGGGTTACACTGTATTACAATGTGTTCAGTTTTTAAGACTTGTCTTGTCATGTTTGTCTTTAATCTAAATAAGAATTTCGATGTACGCTAATGTAAATTAAAAGAAAAAAAGAAAAAGAAGGCTGTTGTTCAGAAATTAATATAGATTTTATGTTTTTATTTGTATCGACATTGTTTCAAAATAAAAGAATAAAATCACGCAACGTGTGCAAAATTAAATATCATTTTAAAGCGAATTCTTTCTACTTAATACATTTTTTAAATACTAATTGGACTTTTATCAATTTTTAATTCTTTGAAATTAAGACGTCAAAACATGATTTTCGCTAAATTTATATGAGTTTAAACTCGATCGCAGTACAGCTTTAAATGACTAGAAACGATGTTTCTAGTCATTTATAAATTCTACTTTTTATTGCATATTTATAACATTTTTTTTTATTAAACATACTTTTTATTCTGCTTGCAGCCAAGAAAAAAATGAATAAAAAGTCGGTTTAAAAATTCCGCGGTGGTGAATTTACTCTTGTAAATAAGTTAAAGTCATTGACGTACTTCTACCATTGAAGTACGTAACTAAGTAAAATAAATTTTCTTTCTGGGAGGAAATTGGAGAAGAGAGAACGTCACTTTACTTATTCCAAATATTAAAAAATGCGCACACTATGACAAACAAGACTTGAAACTTCCATTTGAAATTTGAAAGTTACAAACATTTATTACATAGACAATAAAGCAAAAACATTTTTACAAAAAGCTGACAGAAAAATTCCATTCGTGCACATTATTATGAAAAATGAAAGATAACAGAACAAAATTATAGTGATACTGGCAAATTAATATGCCTAATTTGCATAAGTGCAAGAGAAAGCCTATATAACTCGTCACTGAGAATAACGAGCACGAACTGAGAATAACGAGCCTTTGGCTGGGGTTTTTGACAAATATTGGATCGTTTCTTGGCCTATGGCTGAGATTCGATCAAGGCTTTGACTAGCTTGGACTGGCTCCGGCCTGGGCCTGTTAGGACAAGTCATGACCAGCTTTGACTAGGCTCTGACCAGCTTGGACAAGCTATGACCAATTTTGACCAGTGGCCTTTGAGTGGAAACACTCGGGTCTCCCACGTTAAACGACCTTGTGTCACATCTTGACTTCGTGGGAGTCAAGTAAATACCAACAGAAGCTTAGCGAATTAAGCCGAGCTTCTCGGCTTGACGGTCGAACTCTCTGCCTCTGAGCAGAGAGGAACTTGGACGAGGCTCCGCCGAAGGGCAGAGTCGCGTTCGGGGAGGTTGACCAACCCGATCCCGTTTATACGGGTTCTACGGGCATTTTTTTGGCCGAGTCTACGGGCTAGGGAAACCCACGTTAAACTCGGCCTTGTGCCACATGCAACCCTCGTAGGGAGGGGTAGATACTGAACAGAAGCTTAGCGACTGACTAGTGCTAAACTTCTACATCACATCAAAATCAAAGCCTCTAAAAAGTTTACAGTATAATTTTTGAGGTATAATGAAGAAAAGCAAACCTTTAGAAGGTGATACGAAAACTGTTGAAAAAAGAAAGAAATTACTCTTTACAAAAAGATGTACCCACCTAAATAGAGAGGAGAAAAAAACTACTTTGGCTTATATCACGAGCGTCTCTGGGACCTTTAACAATATTTTGAATTGTCTTTCAGTTTTCTTTCTGCTTGGGTACCCACGTGCTTCACTGAGGCCTTTAAAGATATTTTTGAAATTTCATTATGTTTTCTTTGAGCTTCCTTTTCGTGGTCGGCGGTGGCGTGGTAGGCTTAAAGTTTTCGTCGTCGTAGAAGTTGTCAACGTAGTTCTTGAGAATGCCGAAACCTTTCGCTCTCATGGAGGCAAGCTAGCGACTTTCACATGTGAATGCCACAAACCCTTCCGTTCTTTGTTATAGTATGACTGGAGTTACCTCCCCTTAGATAGAAGTTGGACAATAAAGATATAGGTGGTGGCAGAAAGATGACTACCCCTGTATGAGTACATACGCGTCCTTGTTTCTTCTTTCAACTTATTACTAAGCATGCTATTAATAGAACGAATACTATTACATTCTTTGCCTCCATGCAGCCAGCCGGCTCCCTTTGATCTGACGTCTAAGATCCTTCGGTCTCTCTTTGGTTGACTAGTGTTCTTATATACTCTTAAAAGTGAGTCAAATCAAACGAAAGTGAGTGAATCAAACGAGCTTCAACTTTAAATGTACGTGGGTGGAAGCCACCCTTTTTGATTAGACAAAGTATACAAGGGTAATATATATTTATAAATTTGTAATATATATTTATAAATTTGAAAAAATGAATCACCAGCCGTTTACTACGACCGTTCTATTTTGGTGGTCCTTTTTGAGCCAATTATAAATGGAAAAAAATACAGAGAAATGTAACAATATTTTACAGCACGTCTGGCTTTCTTTTAATACACTTCTTCCAAAAGTAAGTGTATAAAACAAACTTAGACTATTTAATATTTATTTACTTACACTTTTAAATTCGTTATTATTTTTAGTATCACTAACTAATAAAAAAATTGTAAAGTCCATCGACGTACTTCTGCCGTGGAAGTACGAAAGTAATTAAGATCAACGACGTACTTCTGCCGTTGAAGTACGAAAGTAATTAAGATCAACGACGTACTTCTGCCGTTGAAGTACGAAAGTAATTAAGATCAACGACGTACTTCTGCCGTGGAAGTACGAAAGTAATTAAGATCAACGACGTACTTCTGCCGTGGAAGTACGAAAGTAATTAAGATCAACGACGTACTTCTGCCGTTGAAGTACGAAAGTAATTAAGATCAACGACGTACCTCTGTCGTTGAAGTACGAAAGTAATTAAGATCAACGACGTACTTCTGCCGTTGAAGTACTGGTCTGAATTGAAGGCTTTTGATGGAGACAAATCATTGCACAACTGTTCGAGAGGCTACAGTAGAGTTAGATGCAAACAATGGAACATTTTCCAAAAATTTGAACCGAACTGAAAAGTCGAAGAAGCTTGAAAAATAGGTGTCACGTAAATTGAAGAAAACCAGAAAAATCGCCAGAAAGCACTTCGATTCTTTTGCGCAAGAAAAACGACGCGTTTCTTGATCGCATTGCAACGTGCGATGGGTCCTATACAACAACTGACGGCGTTCCGCACAGTTGCTGAGTTTTAAGTTCGCCAAGCCTATTTTCCTCATTATGTATCCTAGACATTTCCGCTCTCTAATTTCTGATTTTATAAGTTTCCTTGCACTTCTTATTTTCCTTAACACTTTCCCGATGCTCACACGTTTTGTTTATGGTATTCACAAAATCACATTTCTATCGTTTCAGGTCTCTTCTTCATTTGTGAGGAGATTGTTCAGCATTCACTAACATTAAATATTCCTATCCCTTAATACTTTGCTTAGTTTCTTGATGACGTCTTTCGCTATTGCTATGCCCGTTCGAATTTTTGTGTCACATTTTCCATCCTCTGCTACTGCAATGAACCAGAGGGTTAAATTGATGCGTCTGTTTGATTCTGACGGCCCCAATACGTAATTCACACTAGAGACTGCCTTCTTTGCTGGCAAACATGCACTATCTTTTATATATAATAGTCATTTCATTCTAAATATGTATGTAAATAGTTTATATATATATATATATTAAGGCATTAAAAACAAGAAACTTTGTATTGTAGGCCATGATAAGTTTAAAACAAAACACACCAGTCGACCGGTTTCGTCCCCTCTCGTCAGAACTGTTAACGGGGAACTAAGATTATGAGGAAAAGAAAAATGGATGACATGAATGAATGGACAGGGAAGGGAAAAAAAATTATGCCAACCAAGCTGCTAGAAGCGCAGAACAGCAAGTCCAAGCAAACAATCTCTTTGTTTACAAAGAGCAGGTTGCCTGGACCTGATGTAAAGCGACTCCAACACCTTAAGATGGAAAAGTGAGTGCGAACTGGCCAAAACGGAAAACCAGTTCACACTGAAATCCATCGCACAAGTTGGATTCTTTATAAAGAATATATATATATATATATATATATATATATATATATATATATATATAAAAGATCATCATCATCCTTTTGTAATCGTAGTGGGGATCCGAATGCAGGAGCCACACTTAATCTTCTCCACAAACGTCTATCAACGGCAGCCATCAGCAATTCTGGTACAGCCATACCTCTCCATTGTTTGACATTGTCCAACCGGTTTTTGCGTGGCCGTCCTCTTTTACGTCATAATTCTTCATTTGACAGTGGCGAGAAGAAGTTCCTGATAACTCACAAACGCTTTTCCGCACAAACGCATTGGTTTTATGTTCCATTGTTTTTATGTTCCATTGTTTTTATGTTTGTGCTATTCATCATTACTGACCTCCATTCCGTATGCTCCTGCTCTTTCAACAAGTTTGTTGGTCAAAGCTTGGAGCTCATTGCTTCTACCTGCCATGAGATCAATGTCGTCTGCAAAATGTAGGCTACAGACGGGTCTATCACCGATAGAGATTGAAGGATCATGGTCGTTCTGGTCCCTAGCATGATTTTCGCTAGAAATAGGTTGAACAATGTGGGTGAAAGTACGCATCCTTGTCTCACGCCGACAGTTGTCCGGGAGAATCCTCATATTTGTTTATATATATATATATATATATATATATATATATATATATATATATATATATATATATAGTAATGTAATGAAGAGTTTCGTAATCTATGTGGATAATTTCAAAGAGGATGTAATCCTAAGAGCTCAATGTAACACCAGAGCAAATATTAATTAAATAATCAAGAAAGAGACAACATGAAGGTTCCATGACTATAATTTATTTCCCCAGAAAATATATTTTTCCGAGATAACTAGAGATGTGACCTGATGAACAAGGACAAATATATTTTCTGGGGAAATAAAATATTTAATTTATATATATTTATATATATAATTATATAATTTATATATAATTATATATAATTATATAATTTATATATAATAATATATAATTATATAATCTATATATAATAATATATAATTATATAATCTATCTATATATATATCTATATATATATATATAGGGTGCGATGGTTAAATTGCCGGAAGCTCCAATATCAACATTTAAGCGTATTTAGGTGTCAATCTGAGGACAGTGAAGAGGACTCGGAAAGAGTTCAATGAGTCTAATGGTGATTACAAATGAACGGCATCTCGGAAAAATCACTCTGTTCGTTATGATAAGAAAAGAACTCCCGAATTTGTTGGCTTGGGCATCAGACTTAACACGGACGCCAACATCAAGTGTCTTGAGGATGTAATACTACCCTGGCTCAAGAGGGTGCTGATGGAAGACCGATGTCTGGCAACAGGACTCTGCAAATCGCCGCAAAAGAAGGAGAACCCAGTCATGGCTGTTAGATAATTTCTCCCCTTACATCTGGCCACCTAACTGCAACCCTTTTGATTATTATGCGTGCGAGCAGTTGAGCGAGGGACCACCAAAACTCCTTGCAAGACCAAAAATCAACTGAATGCATTGATTATGACACCATTCACCAACTTAAACAAGGAAATCATCCAAAAGAGTTGCAAGAGATTCCAAAATTGTCTGGCGGGTGTGGTTGAAGCCAATGGCGATTTTATTGAATAAATTTACACTTTAGTATTTCAAAATGCATTTGTGTAATTTCGGTAAATATATCTGTTAAAATGCGATAGTGTTATTTTCATTTTTCTGTGATTTAGACGACAATTTACCCATCGTAACCTTTATATATATATATATATATATATATATATATATATATATATATATATATATTGCAAGGTAATTCTTCGGGGAGAATAGCTATACATATGGGGTATCTTTGAATTTCTCTTATATGTAATTTATTTACATATGCTCTGTATAAACGTATTGAGTTCTCTTTGTGAATCTATCTATCTATCTATCTATCTATCTATCTATCTATGTTAATATCTATCTTTCTATAGATCTATCTCGGATTAGTCATATATATCTGTATCTCTTTATCTATCTCAGAGATTCTCAACCAGGGGATAATTTCAGAGTTTAAGTTGTGGGGGAATCTTTTACTTTTTCACAAGTTACTCATTAATTGTAAATCGATTTAAATATCCTGACTTTTTATTAAAGGTTTTGTTTATTGAAGTCTGCTACAGTTTACTTATTTAATAATTAGTTTTGAGTTAAAACAAATTATTGTCCATGTATTCAAAGTTTTAAAATCCATCAACATTTTCTATTGCTATTAAACTTGTAAAACTGCTCTATAAAAATAATCCATGTAAATGTCTATGTACTAATATGGAAAAGAATGAGGATTTTTAATAATATATGCATATTATTTGGGATGCACCTATTGAGTTGGGAAATCTCGGAAAGCGAGTGATGATGTTCTGGCATATTGTGAAAAGAGTGCACTGGACAGAAAAGGTTGAGAACCATTGGTCTGTCTATCTTTTTATCTATCTATCTAGCTCAGTCTGTCCAGTTAACTTTATCTATCTATCTATCTATCTATCTATCTATCTATCTCAGAGTTTCTCAACCAGAGGGGAATTTCAGAGTTTCAGTTGTGGGGGATCTTTTAATTATCTATCTATCTATCTATCTATCTATCTATCTATCTATCTATCTCAGAGGTTCTTAACCAGAGGGGAATTTCAGAGTTTCAGTTGTGGGGGATCTATCTATCTATCTATCTATCTATCTATCTATCTATCTATCTATCTATCTCAGAGGTTCTTAACCAGAGGGGAATTTCAGAGTTTCAGTTGTGGGGGATCTATCTATCTATCTATCTATCTATCTATCTATCTATCTATCTATCTCATTCTATTCATTATAGGGACATACTACGGATGTGTTAAGCCTTAATGATTGCAGAAGGATATTACAGTGTAACCCGGATATAAGAGAGTTGTCGGGACCGGAGAAGTCTCTTATATCCGGGTTTCTCTTATACCCGGGTTTGGTCTATTTTGTATACATTAACACAGGCTCTAATTTGGGACCAGAGAAAATCTCTCTTATATCCGGGTTTCTCTTATATCCGGGTCTCTTATATCCGGGTTACACTGTATACATAACAGTTGTCTCTTCCTCTGCAAACGTACACGCACGAGTGCAGGCACACACAAGCACAGACATAAACACACAGACACATACGAACGCACACATACATACCGGGGGTGGCATGTGACGTACAAGTCGGCCTTGTATCGACCAAGCGTCAAAATAATAAAAAAAAATAAAGGACGAATCGAGAACATATTTATTGCACATCATGGCGTGATTAGTTAGTTTAATAGACTTTTATCTATATTTATTACCCACTGCCATGTCTGCAATCTAACAGACGGAGGAAGAATAGGGGTGAGAGAAGGAAATGGAGAGAGATTAATCGAGAGTATGAGACAAAGGAAAGAGAAGGTTAGTGAATGGGAGTGAAGATAAACCTGAGGGAAAAAAAGAGAGATGATAGAAATAGAAGGTTAAAAGGAAAAAGAAAGAAGTGGCGATAAGAGAAACAAAAAGATACAGAAAGAGTGAGTGGGAGAAGCAAAGAGAAAGATATATATATATATATATGATAAAATATATAGTTTTAAGTTATGGTGTTTTTACGGGTAGAAGTGCTCAATATCGGGGATAGTTTGTGTGTAAATATAACAGTGGACACCGAGATCAACATTGAGCGGCAACAGTCTGTTTCATGCTTGGAAGCACTTTTCAGGCCACGAAGATTGTATTCAAGTATGAAACAGACTGTTTCCATTCGGTGTTGACCTCGGTGTGCATCTTCATACACATACATACAAATACACACACACATATGTGTGCGTATATATATATAATTTGATCGGGGTACAAATCTAACGTACAGTGAAACTGGCTGTGGTACAAATCTAATGTACAGTGAAACTAGTCGTGGTACAAATCTAACGCACAATAAAACTAATCCTAGTCAAATCTAACGTAGGGTGAAACTGATCGTGGTCAAATCTAACGTACAGTGAAATTGATCGTGGTAAAATCTGACGCCTTGAAACTGACCGTGGTACAAATCTGACGCACAGTGAAACTGATCGTGGTACAAATCTGACATACAGTGAAATTCATCGTGTTCTAAATTAACGTAGGGTGAAACTGTTCGTGGTCAAATATAACGTGCGGTGAAACTGATCGTGGTACAAATCTGACGTACAGTCAAACTGATCGTGGTACAAATCTAGAGCACAACGGAAGTGATTGTGCGACAAATTTTACGTAGAGAGATGATGACTTCAGTACAAATTTTACGTACAGTGAAAAAGATTATGATACAAATAAAATGTTCAGGGAATTTGATTGTAGTACAGATCTGTCGCTAATAAAAAAAAAAAACAACGACAACATATTTTACCCACTTCCCTTTATTAGGAATTAAATTACATCACTTAGCATCCTCCATAGATAACCTTAGTTTTCAGAGTTAACCTTAAGAATATTTTTGAGCGTTCTTAAATTTAAAAATTTTGAAAACTTAACGATATTTTTTATGTTTCTGTTTATAAATACATGCCGAAAAATAAAATCGTTACATTTGCCTTGATTAAGTCCACCAGAGGACGAAACACGTTGATAAAGGGAAGTTTTTCTTTTGTCTTTATTCCTATTGTCTTTTTACAGACATATTTTATTTATGACTCAATTTTTAACACACACACACACACACACACACACACACACACACACACACACACACACACACACACACACACACACATATATATATGTATTAGTGAATATACATAATATCCAACGTCGATAGCATGTTGTGGAATTATTTCGCTGTGGAGGCTTGTATCTTACTTATTATAAAACGCAGATTGTGTGTGTGTGTGTGTCTGTACGTTTATATATTGGATCGGATTTCCTACATTTTTCAACCGATTTCAACAAAACTTCACAAGAGTGTGTAAAATTACCCTGCGATGGTTCTGACAGTGCCAAAAATTGGAAAAAACACAACTGTTTTTACACAAATCAAATTGAAAACATGATTCTGTCGCCAGAATGAAAGGGGGACAACTCATATCGAGTTATACTTATTATAAAACCCAGGTTGTTTGTGTGTGTGTTCCTTTATATATGGGATCGGATTTCCCACATTTTTCAACCGATTTCAACAAAACTTCACTTTATTTGGCAGGTAGTGTTTCTTATTGTCTTGCACACTTTTTTCTTTATTTTTACATTCAGAATGCTTTAAAAATTCCATTTACAAGACAATTGTTTATAAAATTATTCTATTCAATTGGGAGACTCATAACGATTGAAAACAATGTTTTTGTTTGAGTTTGGGTTTGACCAATTTTTTAAAAAAAAACAAAATAAGACTAATTAAGACATGCGTGTCCGTCAACCTTAAACAATAATCTTTGTCAATTTTATTTTTCAGTCTTTATGATGGTCGATACTTGATCTATCTCTTATTGTTACATCCCTGGGCAACGCCGGGCTCTACTGCTAGTTTGTACTAAATCGGTCCTAAATAGTTCGACGTACAAAACGTTAGGAACTTGATATAATAGGTATTACGCATAGTAATCTTGTTGTGGTCGCTGACTACTTTCGTATTCGACTGACCTTCGTTTCTCTTACTACTCCTACTTATATTAGGTGGGAGTGTCTATTAACTATAGAATAGGTGTGTTTCCCCATAACATAGCACGACTCGGAGTTTCATGCAAACGTGCAATCTTCAGGTGCGTAATATCGACTGACTGTAGGAGCGTTATGAAATTCATGTTCTCGTGGTGATGATTTAAAATTAATATACAATTTTAAATCATCACTACGAGAACGCAAATTTCATAACTTTCTAGCGGTCAGCTCCCGAAGATTGCACGTTTGCACGAAACTCCGAGTCGTGCAGTCGACGTTGAATATTATGTATAATCACTAATATATACTTCATAACTCTGTCATATAACATTGACCACTGTTTTTATAACAACCGAGGCGTCCCGGGTATGACGATAAACTACATCCACGTCCTGGGTAAGACTATAAACTATGTCCAACAGCAAGGCCTCTGATCAGGAGGTTTTGAGGAGCATGGAACCACCTCTTAATTGCTGGTGTTCCCAGGTCCATTGTGACCCAGGGTGGTAACATCTGTTAGGGTCCCAGCTATGGGTAAATAGTTAACCCCTAAACTGGGGCCAAAACACTATGAAAGTGTAAAAATAGGTTTTAGTACCAGAAATTGTAAAAAAAATTATTGCCAGTAATAAATTTTCGAAGAAAAAAAAAAACTATCACCAGATTTTTGAAAAAAAAATAAGAAAATATTATTACCAGCAATACATTTTTGAAGGAAAAATATTACCAGAAATAGATTTTTGATAAAACAAAATATTACTAGCAATAAAAATTTTGTCGGTATTACAGAACCCATTGAGGTTGATATGCTGTAAACCAAACCAAACCAAATTATAAAAACTGAGAAAATATTTATATGCACGTGCAAGTATATATCGTATATTTATGTTTTTTATCATACCAATATCTATCTATCTCTCCCTCTCTCTTTCTCTCTCTACATACATACATACATATATATATATATATATATATATATATATAATAAAAACATATTTTTAAGTTATGCTATATTTATGAGTTAAAGTACTCAATATCAAGGATAGAGCGTATGTAAATATAAAGGTGGACATTGAAGTCAACACCCAGTAACAACAGTCTGTTTCATGCATAAACTCAATAGTCAGGCAATGTGTAAACGTGAAACAAACTGTCATCGCTGGACGTTAACTTTAATATCCACTATTATTTATATACTAGCAGCCATACCCAGCTGGTCGATCAGAAAAAGCATTCTAATCGAATGAAGCAAAAACAGTATCATGTTTAGATGTAATAGAGTTTATCTTCTTCAATTACTTTAAAGTACTTTGATTAAAAAAATATTTTGAATGAATGCAGTTATTGATATAATAGAAGTAGTCTGTATTTATTCAATCGAAGTTAGCCGAGGACATGAAGGGGTAAAACAAGTAACATGAAGACCCACTTCAGACCACAATTATTTTAGAATTTTTGAAATCCATTTTGACAGTGTGCTACTAGGCATGTAAAAGAAGATACATTTATAAAGCAGTTGTTAAGTTTGATGAAAATTGGTTGAAAGCTCAATGAAAAATAAGAAAGAAACCAATAAAAATCGCCATTTTTAGCTATTTACGTGGGTTTTCAGTATATGGGTGGACTCAGTTATCAAGTTAAATGACTGTTAGACAATTAACTTCTTGTTGGCTACAACTGAGTTAAACATATTAGATTGCTCGAAAATTGAGGGAATCTTTACTTTAAAATTTGTGTTGAAGTCGATTTGTATTGAAATCGATTCCTCATTTTTCGCAGTTTTTCGCTAAACACAGTGGCGTAGAAATAAAAATGAGGTATCTTTGAGTTTGTTATGTTGTAAGTAACCTACATACCGAGTTTGAACAAAATCGGAGGAAAAAAGTTGAATTTATCGATTTTTGATCGGCTTTATCGATTATTGATTTTAAAAAAATGATCGATGTTTTACGCTAAGAACCTATCTCTTACATTGTACAATGTATGTGCCAAGTTTGGTCAAAATCGGTTCTATGGATCTCGAGTGAAAAGGTATCACACAGACATACACACATCCTGTGTTATATATATATCTTCGCCTATTTTAAACTATTGTAAATTTTTAATGATTGCCAGCTTGTAAATGGATGTTTCTCATCTCGTTTTCCACAGATGAAACATTGGCACTACATATCTAATTATCAAAAAAGGTGTTCAAACTGAGAAGGAACGATCCCAGATGGCTCCTAAAATGGTTACGCGACAATTATCTTTCACCTCATGTAAACCAAACAAGCTAGTCTTATAAAAGTAAAAAAAAATTACAACGAAAATGTTTTCATAATATACATTTCAAGAAATTATTACTTATTTTTTAATATTTTTAATTTCTTCTCTTAACTTGGATAATTGCTTCATTGCACAATGGAAGAGATGCGTGAAAATTCTTCACCATCTTCATAAGCACGAGATATCAGTCACTGTAGTTCAGTTCTCACAACTTTTCAAGATGGCGTAGATTCTTCTGACGAATTCTTCTATTTAGTTCCGTACACGTTTATTGATGGCTCTGATTTTACCAATCTTTTAATATCTCAAGATTCTTTGACAAAATTCAAAGAAGGGACTGTAATATAATCGATCCTGACCTGACATCTCGACTTCAGTCATTTTCTAACCGACGTGACTTGTCTTCCCTCTATCTTTTCTACAGCGGCAATTGTTCGGATGAGTTTTTCTCTTTGATGCCTTGATCGCATGAATTTAAGCGTGCTGCTAGTTTGGCAATTAGGTCTCACTGTTTTACAGTTGAACTAAGTAGATGAAACCGTATATTCTAACCTAAGTTTCTTTTCTCGCACTTCTCGCCTGTGAAACTTCCTTCCGATTTCTTTCTTCCCTGGCACCTACAATCTTCAAAAATATAGACACAACGCTAATCGCCATCTTCTGTCTTCCTGAAATCTGTTCTTTTATTGTCCTTTCTCCCCACTAAGGTTGTTCTCATTCTCTTTCACTTCTAATAATCCATTCCATCCTAGTGGCATTATTGCTTTGCTTCGGGTGAAATGAATAAAAAAAAAATATGGGGACGCCTTCATCAGCCAAACTTTGTTTTGCTGCATGCGTTCAATGGCATCATTCTCTGTCAAGTTTTAAAATCTCGTCATTATCCAAATCTGGTATCAAATGACCGACTGTGATTGTATTTATTTGATGCTATTCAAGCTAACATCAATTTTAACCTACTTTCTTGAACCATAACTATTTATGTGTCCATAATATCAGACTCCTACCACCAAACTGTACGTCCTGGGTATGACGATAAACTACATCCGTCAGCAAGGCCTCTGATCGTGGGTTTTGAGGAGCGCGGAACCACCTCTTAATTGCAGTTGTTCTCAGGTCCACCCAGCTATGGGAAGATAATTAACCCCCAAATTGGGGTAAAAAAAAATATGAAAGAATAAAAATCAATTTTTATAGTAAAAATATCAGCAATAAATTTTTTAAAAAATGATAGAAACAATAGATTTGACTCTCGATAAAATCTTGTTGGCATGAAATAACCCATAGAAGTGTTGATATGCCGTAAAGCAAAATAAACCAAAACAATCAAGTCTCTCGATAAAAACCCTCTTTACAAAAATACGTCAATGAAACCTGATCTACAAACTGATTTCTTACAAAGAATACATATTCTATCCATACGAACCTATCCTAAAAATCTTGTCAGCATTAATTAAATAAGCCACTGAGGTTGATATAATATAAACAAAATAAATCAAACCAATCCGCTTACTTTTTGGAATGCATCTTTGGTGATCCGCCTTCAGATTTCAGTGTCATCCTCCGTTAAAGCCATTCCTAGATATATAGTGTACGTAAATGCGTTGAATTAAGTGCATTAACAAAGAGGGTCGTCATGTTGAAAATAATTATTTTGCTGCATAAAACGTCCTCTGTTAAAACACTTCCCAAGCTGCCTTAAAAAAGGGTTAAATAGCAAACAAGTATAAATACATTTGACTCTCGACAAAAGCTATCTTTAAAAAATATGTCAATGAAACCTGATTTCCTACAGACATCTTCTTACAGAGAATACAATATTCTGTTCATACGAACCTATCCTAAAATCATTGCGGTTGACATATCGTCAACAAAATAAACCAACCCAAACTATAGAAAATTCGAAGCATTTTGGAAGTATTCTGCGCCCCAAAATTGTAGCAACACCACATTATTCAACTTCCAATTATCCAATGTATGTTACATTTATAAATGTTTTCCTACTTATCCCTTCTTTATATATATATATATATGTGTGTGTGTGTGTGTGTGTGTGTGTGTATAAAAAATTCTCACAATTAACGTGTAGGAAAAGACAATATGTATTAAAGAAAAAGACAATAGGAAAATTGTAGTTTTAGCTGACGCGTTTCGCCCAAAACAAGACAAGACAAAAAACGAAATGAATTTATTGAAACAAAATATCTATAAACAACAAACAAAATATCGTTAGCAAGTAGAAGAATTTAGAAACACTATTGTATATTCATAGGGTCAACTGAAAAATTACGTCAATTACTTTATGTTTGAAGAGAAAGGTGATATTGGGAAAAGATCTGGGTGTAGATTAATATTTGGATAATATTAAATGGCGGCACTCTCGAGGATTTTCCTTCTGAGTGAATTATAACACTTATAAAATCAAAATTGTGATTGAATTTATTTGTATGCATGACTAGTGCATTTGTTAAATTGTTATTTATGAGGTCTCTTTTGTACTAATAGATGCGTTTTTTTAATTTCTGCATGTTTCTCCAATGATTACATAATTCAAAATCATCACCACATTGACTCCGATTTTACCAAAGGCTACATTCAAGGCGTAATCACAGCTACATACAAAAAACGAATGACAGCGCACTTCCTCGAAGGTACATGAAAGCCCTGAAGGAATTAGCTAACAACAAAAACATCCATATATCTAGTTCTGATAATGGCGGGGTAATATTAATCATGGATAAACACATTTACCAACAGAAAACGAGAGAATTAATGATGATAACATCTATGAAAAAGTAAATGAAAAAGCTATAAAAGAAACACAAAAATTCACAAGCGACATCAAAAAGCTACTAAAAAATGAAGACTTCTCCTGGATAAAACTAATTGAATACCATCCAAAAACACCCACATTATACAGATTACCAAAAACACACAAACCGAACATACCAATAAAACCTTTCATATCAAGGATATAAACATAAACTAGCCCACACATTAAGCAAAACCTTAACCCCACTCCTCGCTATTATTAGTCCATCACACATTAAAAATTCAGGTGACCTCCTAAAAAATTAAAAAAGAAAACATAGACATTAAAAACAAATATATGGCTAGTTTAGACATAAAATCTCTATACACAAACGTCCCCATAAAGAAATGATTAAATCTACTAAAAAACACCTAACAAAAGCAAAAAATTAAATTATCTCTACTTACACATACAATCATAAAAATATGACAACTAATCACCAATGTTTCTTTACATTTGATAACCAACTTTACAGATAAAAAATTGGTTTACCAATGGGATCTCCTCTCAGCGGCGTTCTTGCTTGTCTATTTTTAGAGTTTCTAGGAAGTGGCCCATTCAAAAATATTCTACCTCCAAACTATTCCTATTTCAGATGCATAGCTGACTCACTATTAATATATCCCAAAAATACTAATTTAACAGATCTTGTCAACCAACTTAACAACGTTGAATCTACAATAGACTTCACCTTTAAAACTGAAACCAGCTACATTATTCTTTTCCTAGATATCTTGTTACAAAGAAACTATAACGAACTCAATTATGACGTTTATTATATGGCTACCAACATAAAATCCTCATACCAGAGCAGCTTCGTGCTGAGGTACTAGAGGCCCTCCACTCCGCGCACCAAGGTGTCAATGGAATGATGGCAAACGCACAACAGCGGTTGTTTTGGCCCGGATTAGATGCCAGTATCCGACAGTCAAGTGTTCATTGTCGAACCTCTAACATGATCGCTCCGTCTAGCCCAAAGAAACCCTGATACCGCAGTCAAACCTAGAGTTCCCATTCCAGAAAACGGTTACAGACCTGTTTGACCTTCACGGAAAAAATTATATTGTGTATGCTGACAGATACACTGGCTGGCTAAAAGTAGCCTCATTAACATAGGGGAAAGATAAAACAATATGCGAGGCCTTACGAAATTGGTTCTGTACGTAAGGTGCACCGGAGGAGATATCGACGGATGGAGGACCGCCATTTGACTCCCAAGAATACAATTAATTCCTTTAGGATTGGGGCATAAAGAAACGCATATCATCAGCGCATTCGAGCAGAACTGGCGGTAAAAACTACCAAACGAACTTTGAGGGCTTGTACCGACGGATATTTTACCTATGCTACGATCGTGTGGCACGGACCATGCTAACACATCAGAACACACCCAATCAGGACATTGGGATGTCACCAGCGGAGATGTTGTACGGCCGTGCAATAAGAGATCATCTTCTTATACTTCGTGAGCAGAACAAAATACATACAGGGTGGAGTGAGATTAAGAAAAACAGCAATGGCAAAAAGACACCTGCTGAACTAAAAACAGTACAACAAGCATAGAACTCCAGGCTAGTGGTTATATGAAGATGCAAAATCAGGATGGGCTATATCCACGACGATAGATAAAAATAAGGAAGATTGTGGCACATTGGGCAACAGGCAGTAACGAATGCGCATGGTCCGTAACAACCGAGCTACACTGCGCAACCGTCGATTCCTCCGGAAGATATTACCGGTCGTAGATATGCCAGACATCACAACCGCCTCCGTGAATCTAGCTATCGATGACGAACCACCATACCCCGCACCTGAAAGTATAGAAACAGACGAGCCAGAATGCGACCAAGGCGCCGTGGACCATACTGAAGTGGACGAAAGCCAATCCACAATCGTACAACTGCCAGCAAATCAGGGTTTACGGCGTAGTACAAGGTTACCATGACTACTCAGATCAGTATCTCCACAAATGCAAGGACCGACACATGATTACCCGTCCCGACAAGTGACCACAATTCATACGTCTTGTGGTAATAGTAGGGGGGATGTAGAGAAGAGAGGCCCACCGAAAAGACGGGACAAGTAGAAGTGATCACCGGTAAGAAAACCGGTGAGGGAAAAACAATATAGTGCCAAGCGGCACTTATGAACATTCCTTTTTGGACCGCCGTCAAGAAGACAACGCTCACGCTACAATATATATATATATATATATATATATATATATATATATATATATATTAAAACCAAGTTTTTCTGTCCATTTTAATATATCATTCTTTCTGCCTATTTTTAATAATATATCTCTTCAGGATGTAGTCAATCATGGCTCTCCACGGATTATTTTTCTTTTTATTATCTGAGAATTACTATGACTTTTTGAGGATGGTAAAGGAGCGATTTTCCGTTGTCTTCTCCATGATTTGGAATTCAAAGTTTTCCTTCTCTTAGGCTAGTTGATGCTCAAGGCCAGAGAGCCCAGTTTACATTACTATTTACCACATAGCTGGCAATCACTTAGACAAATGGATTTATGCCTTACCCGGGTGCATTTGTGCGAAAGCGTACGCAAGAGACTAGCCTAGAATTTGAACTCGGCTTGCTGATTTCATTTTTTGCGTCGATAGACGTTGCACTAACCGCAAATCCCTTTTCTGCAAATACGAGTTCGCATGTTAAATGACGAGATACTAATCATCTAATCATGCAATATTCTTTATTTTATATATATATGTGTGTGTGTGTGTGCGTGTCTGTGTGTGTATTGATGTAATAGAAAAGAACAGTTAGATTAAGGATCCAAAGTTCTTTAGTATTTATGTTTTTATTTTTAAAAAACAGTGCTCGATACAGAAGTAGAGCTTAAATTATAATATTTAAAAAAATATGATTTCATCGTGACACAGCAATTACGATGTTTCAAAACTTGATTAAAGTCCTAAAGTTTAATTTCAATATTAAACTTAAAATTCAGAGTACAGTTTCATACTCAAGCGATGTTTAGAATAACTAAATGAAGAAATGTTTTACTCATTTATAGGTTGGAAATGAAGGTGTAATCTGGGTTTTTTTCTTTCGTTATCAAGGGGTCGCTGTAGTGATGAAAGTATGAATGTTTATTATACAGTGTAACCCGGATATAAGAGAGTTGTCGGGACCGGAGAAGAAGTTTCTTATATCCGGGTTTCTCTTATATCCGGGTTTCTCTTATATCCGGGTTTGGTCTATTATATATACATTAACACAGGCTCTAATTTGGGACAAGAAAAAATCTCTCTTATATCCGGGTTTCTCTTATATCCGGGTCTCTTATATCCGGGTTACACTGTATGTCAAATTTTTGGAGTTGTGTCGGTTTGGGTTGGGGGATTTCTGTCCGGCTACATTGGCCTTTTTTTCCAGGCTCTGTTGTTTTTATTACTATTTGTTAAAATTTACTGACTGATGTTCTAGTTACAGTCTTTTTTGGTGTTTTCTATTGTAAATTTTTTTTTCTTTCCATTTATAAATTACTAATTTTTTAAGGCATATATTTGGTGTTGTCTGCAAAAACCATTATTTCCTTTCTTTGATTTAATAAAAGAAAAACCTCAGATTATACATCCATATATATATATATATATATATATATATATATATATATATATATATATGTTAATAAACTAATTAAATAGTTAAAGAATATTGCATGATTAGCACCGCATAATTTAACATGTGAAAAAAAAGTCTAAAAAGACAAATAACCTCAACCTTCCACACGTATGCACACACTCTCTATGAAAAAAAACTTGCATCAATAAAAAGTGCATTAAAAAGAAAATGGAGAAATATATACACTCAATTACTGATACCCTCTGACGAGTGGACAAGTCTGTCTACGAAACTCTGGAGCCGGGATGCTGAAAGTAACATCTATCAACTAAGTGCCAAAACTTTTACTTGTATTAAGGGATCTTAAATAGAAGCCTATGATCGCTCCGGATTTGGTTTTATTGTTGTGATGAGAGTAAATATGCAAGAGGTTATTATTATTTGTTGTTTTTCGGTAAACCTTCAGTTGAATATACTTATGTGTACGTATTAACATAATGTCGAGATATGGTAAGATTTATTAAGACCTCAAAAGATAGGAAACTGAGGAGAGCCATAATCGCCAACACCCTGGAGAGACAGCAGATAAAAGAAGAATTTTAAGCTAACATTATAAAGGCAATTCTAACGGCGGTATAGAATGTATTTTAAATGTAACCTATTAACGTTTGTGTAATGTCTTTACAAGGGCAATAAATTAATGTCAACAATATTTTTTAAGTCTTTTCTTGAATAACCGGTAAATCAACAAAAATTAAGATTCTTTCACGAAACTAATGTTTTTTTTTCTTTTGTACATTCTATTACAGCATTACTAATACAGTGTAACCCGGATATAAGAGACCCGGATATAAGAGAAACCCGGATATAAGAGAGATTCTTTCTGGTCCCAAATTAGAGCCTGTGTTAATGTATATAAAAGAGACCAAACCCGGATATAAGAGAAACCCGGATATAAGAGACTTCTTCTCCGGTCCCGACAACTCTCTTATATCCGGGGTACACTGTATGACGAGATGAGCGTATTCGTTTTACGATTGAGTTTCCTTAGCTTCTTTTAGGACCGTGAATGATCGATAGAAGAAAATTTATCATATGGAAAGTCTGCACAGAAACCGATGATTGAACCCTTTACCATGCTGTCTGTAACTGAACATTCTGCCGACAAAATTAGTGGTAGATTATTTCAAAAGAAAAGAAGACGCTATGACTATGTATGTTTGCCTGTCACCCGGTTCACACATCCCACTCTGGTTTTTTGAACTGGAGTAGAGGTTTATCTCTTGTTTCCATTTAAGTTTTGGGTTTACAGTTACTTTTAAAGTCTTTTCATTCTCTTTCATTTCCAGTAGCCCCCCCCCTTCCGTCTTAGTGATATTATCGCCTTGCTTGGTGGGAGTTAAAGCAAATGTGACCGTGTTCAGACAAGCTGTCAAAACTGAACTAGACTTTACAAAAGTTATAAAGCATCATACTTTAGAGAAGTTGTAAAGAAAGCTGTGGTGGACCATAACTACCTACATCTCAAAGGGATATGGCATTTAAGAATAAGAAGTGGCTGAAGAATGATGTGAGGCTGACGTAATGGTTACCGGAGCGGAAAGCGGAATCAGCGAGTCAAGTTTGCTGCATTCACTTTTGCAGGAATGCCCTTGGAAAAGGTATGAATCCGTTTCTCCTGGCTTCAGCTATAGGTTAACTAGCAAGATAGACTGGACACTCTAGCCTTGCTTGTCATCCAGTCTAGGAGATGGCCTACTCTGAATTTAAACCAAGAAGTAGGTAACAGGAAAACATTCCACTATTTTCCCAGAAGTCATAGAAATACATATTAAGGAAAATGAAGCTGTGGAGAGCTATGATCGTCTTAATCCTGAATGGAGATAGCATTAAAACGACGTGGTTGAAAGTTTTGCACATTCGCATTGATGTCTGTGGTTGGTGTTCAAAGACAGAATTTTTTATGCTTATTTTCAAAGCGACCTTCATCTATTGCGGGGTGGGTGCGCAACACAATCTTCCTACCCCTTTCTGCCATCGTCATTTTCACTGTTGACCTTTTCTTTTTAATTTCCTTTTTTATATTGGTTACATTAATATGATTAATATAAATTAATAACAAGCTTGAAGCTGTGATCTGTCTGGTAAAATCTCTGATACCCACGTCCCGTGAGCATTTACCTAAAAGAATTCCATCTTAAGTTTAATTACAAAGCACATCAGGTATACCCGCCTGAGGTCAATTAAATATATATATATATATATATATATATATATATATATATAGCGTATAGATTTTTATTTTAATTTCTCTTTGTTTATTTTGGCAAATGCCTTTTCTTGATGCTGGCGACAGAAATACCGAGACCCGAATTCATATTGATCCATTCTAAGTGGACAAAGCGATATTAAACTTCTTGTCTGATGCCCAAGGCCAGTTCAGTTTTACAGCCTGTCTGAACACGTTCAAATAGTCATCTGATATAACTTGTAAAAAAGTATGTTTTCTTTTGAAATAATCCGCACGGTCATATATAACTTTGTTAGTAGAATGTTCAGTTAGAGATCGCAGTTTAAAGTGTTCAGTCATCGATTTTCTGCGCAGACGTTCCATTTTCCTCACCATATTCATCGACCGATGCATTTTTACATATTAGGTTTATGCAACAGTTCCAAAAAAAATCGTCATTTATATAGTGATAAAGAAATCTTAGAAGCGTCTTTGAATTTTATACAGATATCTAAACTGTCAGTTGTTTACAACTGCTTCCTAAGATCAATTGTGAAAAAAAACTTTGCGCGAATAAAGCCTGAGGGTGTTGGCAAACGTCACCCGACTATGAATATTGAGGACTGGCGCTACAGAATCTCAAAGAACTGTACTAAATAACAGAAACCACAGCAGTTGAGAAAATCTTGGACTCAGGTCTTCACGAGAGAAGGTTTTCTGTAGCTAGTGAAAAAAATTAATCGGTTGATAGAATGTCAGGTGAATATGGCGGGTCGGGTAGAACAAACTAACCGAATTACAATAGGTTCTACTTCTTTTCTTTTTTTTAATCATTTCACCCCAAGCAAGACAATAAAATCACTAATACATAAGAGGTTACTGAGTGTTAAAGAATAAGGGGAAAAAAGAGAAACATTATTAGAGTGAGAATGGGAAAAATAGAGAAATATTATTAAAGAGTGAGAAAAATAGAAGAGTAATCAAGAAGACATATTTAAATTTTTAAAGCTCAAAGTTGGCGGGAAAGTAATAGTTCTAAAAACTCATCATTTATATAGTGATAGAGAAATCTTAGAAGCGTTTATGAATTTTATTCACCTTTTTTTATAAGTACTTTCATGGTAATTGTTTGGATGAGCCCTTAGCTATGGTAGCTAGACTGTATGTATTTAAGCGCAATACTAGACTGGCGGGGAGATCTCATCAGTTGAGCTAGCGAGATGTAGTCTAACTTCTATGCTAACAGTTTCTTATCACGCACTTCTCACTTGTGGAACTCCCTCCCAACTCCGTGCATTCCAACCAACTTTAATCTTTAAATACGTATCTTTTCCAAGAGTATTTGCGCGAAGTGAATGTAACGAATCCGATTGGAATTCGAACTCGTCTCTCCGATTTCTCAATTAAAGCCGATCAGATATTCTACACCATTTCAAATAAAAGTTTAAGAAACAAACAGCTACTGTACTTGAGAAACCTGTTTTCACAAAAAATTGTTTTAAGACAAAGATTTTATAAATTTCAACGAAGCAGTACTGGCTGCTCGGTCAATGTTTCCAAATGTTTCCTTGGAGGGAAACGGCTAATATTACAATTACCGTGACCATTATTTCTTGTGCCAAGAGTCATAAGTAATTTCCGTTTTTGTTTATCAACTTCATTTTTCAAAACATAAGCACATTTTATTCAATTATATATTTGCAATGATTTGTTGTCGCTTAACAGGCATCTTTTTTATGCCTTCAGAGTAAAATTCCGCAGCTTTTAAAAATGTTTAGATGAAATTTTGAAATCTGGTTTTCATGAAAGAAGATTTCCTGCAACTATTGAAAAAAGTTAATAATCGGTTGGTTAGGATGTTATCAAAATTGGTTCCTAAAAATTACTCATAACTCAACCTAACAGGATGTCATCTGCAAACCTGTACTCAAAAAAAAGGGTAACCTATTCTCCTACTGTAGGAGAATAGGTTACCCTTTTTTTTATCATTTCTACCCAAGGAAGGCAGTAAAGCCAATAAGACACAAGTGTTTACTGAGTGTAAAAGAATTAGAAAAAAGAGAAATATCATTAAGGAGCGAAAACAATAAAAGAACAGCAATTAAGAAGACAGAAGATAACGATTGACATTGCATTTAAATTTTTGAAGATCAAAGTTCGTTGGAAATCATAGAGTTTCACAAGCAAGAAATGCGATCTAACCAATTCAACAGTAAATGGATGAGACCTGGTTGACAATCTAGTACTGCGCTTAAATTCGTAAAGTCTATGTATCATAGCAGAAGGTTCATCAGAACAATTACCATGAAAGTATTTAAAGAAACGACACAGGGAAGCTACAATACGTCGGTGAGAAAGCAACTAAAGCCGAGATGCCATGTCAGGGCCAATAATATTGCGGATTCTTCTTTGGATTTTATCAAGGATCGCTAAATATATAGCAGGAGAATCAGACCATATATGACAAAAATATTCAAAGTATGGACAAATGGTAGACTTATTTTCAGGATGTATAGGAAGACGCAATATATGTTCGTTATCAAGAGGAACAATCAAAGAGCCGAGCTACGATTTGGCGACACCACAATCAAGCAATTACAGAATTTTAACTATCTGGAAATTATTAATAACAGACTATGGAAAATATGAGGCGGAAATCCTAAGCTCCTTTTTAATATCGAAAGATGCCCCCAAAAGTTAAATAAAGTATTAAGAAACAGGAAAATTTCATTAAAAACAAAGAAAAGAGTGATAAACTAATATGTGATATCAATCCTCCGGTATGGCAGTGAATACTGGACAATATCTTCACGGATGAAAGGAGACTTGAGGCAACAGTGATGTGGTTCCATACAAGCATGCAAAGAATACCATGAACGGAGCATGTACGCAACCAGGAAGTCTTCATGAAAGGAGCTGAACTGTTATGTAATATCAGTCCTCCTATATGGAAGTGAATGCTGGACATTTTCCTCGCATACGAAGAGGAGACTTGAGACAACAGAGATGCAGTTCTACAGAAGAATGATAAGAATAACATGGACAGATCATATGAGCATGGAAAATAGAAACCAAAAGGAAATTTATACTTAGAATCAGAAAGAGACTGTTGAAATCTTTGAAATGCATGGTGAGAAAATTTGGCACACAAAACATAATGAAGGCAAAAGTGGTCGGGAGAAACATCGAGGGACCTACTTAAAGGGTCTGTGTAAATGTATTGCAGGACTTGGAGGGTTAGTAAAGAGACAAATATTACTTAGAGCTGCGTAGGATAGGAAGTTGTGGACGGCCACTATCACGTAAAATAAGAACAACACTCGGAATTTACGTACATATCTTGCTCTTCTTGGTTGACACACAAATATATATTTTCTCATCCAAGATACCAAGGAAACTTTAATAACTAGAGATTCATGAATTGTTCGTACCACTAACAGTAAACGTAAAACTTTCAATATTCAACATTATGGTTAATTTTTGTTTTTTTCATACAAGATACCAAGCAAATCTTACTAACCAGAGATTCATAAATTGTTCATACCACTAATGGCGAACGTAAAACTTTCAATATTCAACATTATGGTTAAATTTTTTTTTTTCATACAAGATACCAAGCAAATCTTACTAACCAGAGATTCATAAATTGTTAGTACCACTAATGGCGAACGCAAAACTTTCAATATTCAACATTATTGTTAAAAAATATATATTTTCATACAAGTTACTAAGGTAACCTTACTAATCAGAGATTCATAAATTGTTAGTACCACTAATGGCGAACGCAAAACTTTCAATATTCAACATTATTGTTAAAAAATATATATTTTCATACAAGTTACTAAGGTAACCTTATTAATCAGAGATTCATAAATTGTTCGTACCGCTAACGGCAACATAATTTTTCAATATTCACAAAGAAACCCCCACAGATCGAATTTAACGCTTTCCAGCCAACTTTGATTTTCAAAAATTTAAATGTAATGTCAATCGTCATCTACTGTCTTCTTGATTCCTCTTCTATTCTTCTCGCTCTTTAATAATGTTCCTCTCTTTTTTCTTATTCTTTCCTACTCAGTAAACACTTGTATCTTAGTGGCTTTACTTCCTTGCTTGGGGGAAATGATTAAAAAAATGTTTGTAATATTGGCATCTTTGTATTGTGAAATATTTTTGCCATGTTTGTAATATTGGGTAGAAAATAAAGTATAGGCATGTTTTAATATGGTATGTATATGGGTGATATGTGTATGTATATAGGGTTTATTTCCTATGGGTTCAATTCCCGTGTCTGGCAGTGTTAAAAAGTCACATATGCACTGGTTCAGTAGAATAAATGAACAATCGACACAATGTGACGTATAAGTGTAACAAATTTCGTGATTTTATTTTTCAATGTGGCTTGAATTTTATGCGATCGCCTTTGAAATCTATTTCAAGATGACACTGTGGAAATGCGCTGTTTTCACGCGATGAACCTTGATTATGGCCATGTGTGGGTAGGGCTTTCGATTGACAGATGATGTGGTTTTGTCGACAAATAATACTGCTCAAAAATGAATGCTATTTCAGAGATTAAAGTGACTCGAACGTGACTTGTCAATTTAAGGCTTAACTGAGAATAAAACTGAAAATTAGATCGGTCGAAATAAAAATGAAACGCCTTCATTATTATTTTGGGACGATGACGTGATCCCGGAAAGCGCCGGTTTTAAGTTCCATTTTCTGTGTGTCATGAAATGTTTTCCGTTTATCGGTTTTTATTAGTGTATAAAAAACATTTTCATTTTTACACCATTGCTCCAAAGTATATTTCATGTCCACGTCTAAAATTTAAGACTCCACAAAATCATTTTTATCATCATCATTATTATTATTATTATTATTCGTGATATCATCTTGCCAGAGAGTAATTTTAAGGACCTAATTAGCAAGTCCCTTCCGGGCTCTATCAGTAAAAAGAGCCCTTGTATAAGAGCTATGTACATTTGGTACGTTTCGCTTAGATGGAGAGAGTTTTGCGGGTTATATGTGTTTTGTAGCTCTGAGATGCTGATGAGTCCAGGAATTTTACTCACATGATTATTCAGTACTCTTCTTTATCATAACCAATACACCTATCACAACAGGGATAAACGTAGTTTTAAGTTTTCACATTTTTGTTATTTCTGTTGTCTAGCCCCCTCCTTCTGGGGAGGTTTTTTAGTTGACGGAGTCGATTCCATAACGTTGAATCTTCTCTCTCGGCCGTTGATCGCCAGTTATTTTGTTCGGGGATAAATGAAAACTTCAACAAAGGAATTTTAATTTAACTATTAGTTTATTAACCACGTCGACGGGTACACCTTCTAACTAGTCAGTGGGGTAGCTATCTCACCCCAACTGGGGAGCAGTTTCCATACATGGAAATAACACGTCTGCATTCTTCGACGTGTTAGTTCAGACTCCCAGAAATCCCTTTCAATATCTCTAAGATTCCTACGCTAGATTTAACCAAACAAAAACGACTTCCCTTGTTTTGTCTACCATCTGACCATAAAGGTCAGTCTGAGAAGGTCTGAGCTAAAATACACTGCCACTAAAAAATAACAGTCTGAAACTATTATTTAACACTTCAATTTGCAGGTCCTTTCAATTTGACAGTTTTTGAAATTCATTTTTAGAAACATTGTAATCCTGCGATCATGTCATATCAATTAATTCGCAGGTTCCTTTTTCTGAATTTTTCACAGTAATATCACAACATCACTATTTGTGATATCATGCGCAAGACAAATGTTTTCCAACTAATGCCTACAAGGCTAAAATCAACAAAGATGGCTCACATCCCGCCTGCTGCTTATGCCATAAATTTGATGAAACTGTTGACTACATAGTATCAGGATGCCTAGCCTTTGCTGAGAAAAAATACATTATTAGACATGACAGGCTAGGAGAATATATTCATTGGCATATCTGTTCGAACTATAGCATTGAAGTCCCAGATACATGGTACAAACACCACCCAATCACAAATATCTCATAATGTCAGAAAACAAGTGTAACTAATGATATTATTATGCTTCTGAGATTTTTTTCTTTTATAGGAGTAGATAGGTTCGCCTACCGCCCTGTTTACACTCCTTCCACGTCTATTGAACAG
Source organism: Acanthosepion pharaonis (assembly GCA_903632075.3). NCBI lineage: Eukaryota > Metazoa > Mollusca > Cephalopoda > Sepiida > Sepiidae > Acanthosepion > Acanthosepion pharaonis. The sequence goes on from CAHIKZ030005372.1 coordinate 691,150, forward strand.
AAGTAGAGGTTTATCCTTTGTTTCCTGTTTAGGATTGTGTTTCCGGTTTCTTCTAAAGTTTTCTCAGTTTCTGTCGCTCGTAGTAACCTCTTGCGTCCTAGTGGCATTATCGCCTTGCTTAAGGTGAAATTATGAGAAAGAAAAAAAAACAAACAAACAAATGTTCTGTTATTCTTATTTGAAGCTTTTAAGTTTTAATTATCGTATATCCTTCAATATAATTTGTTGCTTTAACATTTCACGTTTCGGTCGAACTTTGAATTTTGCTCTCAAAACGCATGTGCCTTCCCTACCAAGCAAGTCACATCTGATGCATATGTTTATATGTTCTTGGATTTGTGTTCTCCTGACCGTTGCACTGAACTCGTGACATTACAATGCTTCCGTTGAAAGCGCACCCAGCTATTGGGTGTTATCTCTAGAATCCCTAATTAATTATCTTTTTTTTTTTCATGATTAATAACCACTACATAGTATTAATGTCTATGTTGGGTCTGCTGTTCAAATTTCAGTGTTTTATTCATTGTTTTGCTTTAGTCGAAATAATTTTAGTTTAATTTCTTCCATTCGGGACTTCACTATGGACTTCACCAAATGTATTTTTATTCGGGTGTTCACTATGGACTTCACCAAGTGTATTTTTTTTAGTTAATGCATACCTACACAATCCTGTCACATGCTAGTTTATAATGAAAACATTTCATATCATAACTTTAGAAAACAAGTGTCGATAATGGTTTCAGTTTAAACGATAAAGTAAAGGAAGAGGAAGAAAAGGTCGTTGATCACAAAACCATAAAAAAGTTTCAAGTTTATGCAAATATATAATGGAGAATTTATTCAGGAATTACTGAAAATTAACTAAGATTTTATTTTATCCGGGAAATCTTGGACTACCTTTCTGTCATTATGATTTATTTTCCAAAGAGAAATGCTACTAAAATTGATATTCGTTTATTTCCGCCATGTTTCTTCCAAAGTTGAATCAACGCCTCGACTAAACGGAAGTGAAAAATCGGAGAGACGTTGGTTAATTCAGCTTTCTCTCTCGTCAATAATTTGTAGGATTTTGGAGCTGCTCGCTACCATAAGCTGTTTGAATTTATTAATGTCATCCATAAACTGCAAAATAGAAAAAAATATTTTTAAAAATACCACGAACAATTCTATTTGCATACAGTATAAAGATTTGTGGTTCTTGATATTTTTTTTTTTTTAGTACTGGGTATGACGATAAACTACATCGGGAGATTGGAGATATTGAGTAGCGTGAAGTCACTTCTTAATTGCTATTGTTACTAGGTCCACTCTGACCAAAGGTGGTAGCACCTGTTAGGGTCTCAGATATGAGCAAATAGTGAACCCCAAAACAGAAACAAAACACTAAGAAAATATAAAAATACATTTTTATGTTAAAATTGCCAACAATAAATATTTATATTAAAATTACCAACAATATCTATTTATAGTAAAATTACCAACAATATCTATTTGTAGTAGGGTTACAAACAATACCTATTTATAGTAGAATTACTAGTACATTTTACAGCAAAATGATCAACAGTACATTTTATCCGTAATTGTAAACATACAATTGCGTTCAAAATATATTTAGTTGAAGCCATAAATTGTGTTCAAAATATTTAAATTTCGGCATTAAATAACCCATAGAGGATGATATGCCCCTAAACCAAATCAACCAAGCTTATATATGCACAAAAGCTGAGTATCATCTACCATGTATTCAATTATGAATGCAGAATAACATCATATTTTTGTTACTTCAAATTTCCCAAGAAAATTAAATTTCGGTATTAAATGACACATGAGTTAATATGCCGCTAAACAAACAAATCAACCAGTCTTGATTTTTTTAAAGCATGTTTGTGTGATTTAATTGGTACTATAATTATAATTATAAACCGGGCCGAGGGAGGCAAGTCTGCCCTCGGCTTCCGTAATTGCCAATGTCAATAACGAAAACAAACTGGCTGTTATAACTGGGATCCGCCATACCGCGTACACAAAGGTGAATCCTCACCATTCCTTTCGTATTCCTATAGTTTTGTGATGTCTACGAACACTCGTTGCCACTTTTGTAATGCTCGTTGTAGTAGAGACTTTGTAATCGCACATACAACTCTAGTAACGCCATTGAACAATACTGGCGTCAGACGCCTTCGAATATCACTCGCACTAATAGTACTTGCTCGATAATACTCGCTCGAATAGTGACCACCGAATAGTGATCCGAATAGAGAAATAGTATAGTGAATAGAGTAGAGAAAATCTACCATCCGTCCCTCCATTGAATATTGCTGCCATTTCTGGTCTGGTGTTCCTGATTTTTGTGATGTCAACGAACACTCGTTGACACTTTTGGGATGTCAGCGAATAATCGTTGTCACTTTCGCAAATGCTCATTGTAGTAGAGACTTTGTAATCGCAGATACAACTATAGTAACGCCGCTGAACAATACTGGCGTCAGACGCCTTCGAATATCACTCGCACTAATAGTACTTGCTCGATAATACTCGCTCGAAAAGTAACCACCGAATACTCATCAGTTTAGAGAAATAGTATAGTGAATAGTATAGAGATAGAGGATAGTGTAAAGTGATCCGTATAGTAATAGAGGATAGAATAGAAATGGTGATCAATTAGATGCCACGCTAATTCCCATATATACATTTCCTTTACCATCACGTGGTCTACTTATTGGAAATGGAATCACCTGTGTTTGCTCACTGGTGATTTGTGTTCAAACTCCAGCGTCAGCAACGACACTTTATTCCTATATAACATATAGTAAGAAGTAAATTCCACTTGGACAGCTTCTTCCCAAGAACTGCTGCTTTATGGAACAGACTCCCGGAAGTTTGTTTTCCTAATCACTACACTCTTGACCTGTTTGTGTTTAGGGTTAACTGTTACATTTCCTGCATCTCTCCATGAACTTCACTTCTTGTCCCTCCTTGCGCTCATACAACGCCACACTGTAACTCTTTACCTTGAGTGGCTCTTTGGCCTTGTAATGGAGGAAGATTAGTATAAAAATTGTAATGTAAATCCTTAAAGTAATGTAATATTAGCTGTTTAGGTATTCATTTACTGAACAGTTAGTGCTACTGTTCGTAGAAATTTATAAATCCTTTCTCTTAAAACAATTTTTCAAAGTTTTATATGTTTCTCAAGTTCAGTAGCTGTTGTTGCTCTTTCCAGTATTGATGGGGGTTTCCTTATTTGTCTTTTGCTTGGAGTTGTGTGGAACGTCAGCATCTTGATTATATCATTATTCTCTCTTTGAGTTATGTAAGGTATTAATTTTAGCTGTTGTAGAAGTTGAAAGTCCTCAAGTAAAGCGGTTTCTCTTACTGTTCATGATTCCACGAAGTATTTCTGATTCTAAGTATAAGTGTCCTTTTCGTGTCCTTTTTTTTTTTAAACTTCCTTGTTACTCTCACGCTCCGTCTATGGTATTCTCAGCATCCTTCTTTATAACTACATTTCTGTGTTGCCTCAAGTCTCCTCTTCATCCGTGAACAAATTGCCTAGCATTCACTACCATATAGAAGAATTAATATTATGTAGCAGTCCAGGACTTTTTCTTTGTTTCTATCAAAATGTTTCTGTTTCTTCAACGAACTGGTCAGCAGGAAAAATTTACTGAGCACCACACGACGGTAGGTAGTTAAGTTTAGATTAATATGGCTCAGTGTCAGAATAGCCGAACAACTTATGAAGATGGAACTTAATCTGTCTATATTTCTGAGATGAGGTATTATGTACACTATTTACATTATTCGGACTATTGTCCTCATCTTTGTCGCCATATTTATTACAGCGTTTCGGCCCTTCAGGATCTATTTATATTTCTGAGATGAGTTATTATGTACACTATTTACATTATTCGGACTATTGCTCTCAATTTTGTTTCGGCCGTTGTACGCTCCGGCCTTCTTCATGTGGTTGAAATGTCGAACTGAACCCTTTATTTCGCTCACTGGGGTCGACATGGCACGTGGAACTAGAACAGTGAGCGAAATAAAGGGTTCAGTTCGATATTCCAACCACCTGAAAGCCGGAGCGTACAACGGCTGTAACGTAATAAATATGGCGACAAAGATGAGGACAATAGTCCGAATAATGTAAATAATGGAACTTAATGTACTAAACATTGTGCTACAGTGGATTTAGTTCCAAATAAGAGGGTGGGTGGAAGGCTTATAGGCTGACTATGAAAAGTGATACTCGAGCTATGAAATCTCGCCTGCATTAATTCCAACTCTTCTTATTAATAACTGCATTGTTTCTGTTCAGGTAGACTGACACCTGACTGTTCAAAGAGGATTTGGGCATCGTGATATTATCATGTACCTGCAGAAAAACGGTTTAGCTCTTATATTCATGATGACATGGTTGTTACATTAGGGGATGACGGTCTAGCTTTATCAACAGTACAAAAGTGGGCAGACGAATTTTGAAGAGGAAGAGCGAGTCTTGAAGATGACTCAAGGTCTAAACGTCCTGCCACCATCGAAGAAAACATTGATTGTGTTCACCACATGGTGATGAATGACAGGCGATTGACTATAAATCAAATAGCCAGTCTATTAGCATATTCCGTGAGAAAGTCGAGAATATTCTGCACAATGAACTTGCCATGACGAAGGTTTCTGATTGGTGAGTATCACGTCTTCTGACACATGATAAAAAGAACGCCAGATCACATCAAAGTCTGACATTGTCTTGGGTAGATCCAGCTGGTTTTCTTGGACGTTTCTTAACCCAGTATAAGTGTTGGGTTCATCACTTTCAGCCAGCGACAAAGAGACAATCCATACCGTGGAAACACTGTACCTCACCTGCTTCAAAGAAGGCCAAGGTTGTTTCATCTGCGGGAAGGTGATAGCCTCAGTTTTTGGAATGCAAAAGGCGGTGTTTATTGACTATCTTCAAAAGGGCCACACGAACAATGGAGAGTACTATGTTAATTTGCTGAGGCAGTTACGAAAGGCTATCAAGAATAAAAGCCCAGAAAATCTGATGAAAGGACATTTGTTTTATCAGGACAACGCTCCATCACACAAGTCCTTGATTTCAGTTGAACTGATTGACCACTCCCCTTATTCTCTTGATTTGATTACCATCTGTTCCCCAACATGAAAAACACTTCACTGGAAACTAGTACCGCAGTGATGATGATGTCATATCTTCTGTAGATGATTTTTGTACCAACAGGATGAACAGTTTTCTTTGAAAAGCCAGATGTCTGTTTAACTGGAAATAAACACTGCAGTTTTTATTAAAAAAGATTTGAAAATAATGCAATGCAAGATTTCACTGCTCTAGCATCACTCCTTCATAGTCAGCCTATGAAGTTTTTGGCTCATCCTCGTATAAAATTATGCATGCAAGCTGTGTATTAAACTTGTAATTACTTACATTTGACTTGAGTGGTTCATCCTTGACACTGTTCAGATTAATCATGACGTTATAATAAGCACCCCAAGTGGCTGCTTCCAAAAGACGAACTCCAGTCTGACAATAAATAAATCAATAAGATTGTGGCACATAAAAAGGTTAGGATGGTTAATTTAGCAATATATCAAACTTGTTGAGCTACCTTATATAGGATATAAATCTTACAGGACAAAATCACAATGAGTTAATAGAAAGGACGACATAGTTGACACTAGAATCACAAAGGTCGACATAGGTCCTATTTACACGGGAGTCATAAAGTTAGACGTGAGTCCGGTTTACAGTAAAATAAAAATGTGGACACAAGAGTCATATAGGTATATATATGACCGGTTTACATTAGAATAAAAAAAATGTCGACATAAGTCCAGTTGACACGAGAATCAAAATGATAGGCATGTTATTTAACCCACCCCCACGAGGGTTACATGTGGCACAAGGCCGGGTGTAACGTGGGATTTCCGAGCCCGTAGGCTCGGCCAAAAATATTCCCTCTTTGAACCCGCATAAACGGGTTCAGGGGCAGTCAACCACCCCGAACGAGACTCTGCCCTTCGGCGGAGCCTCGTCCGGGTTCCTCTCCATCCGAAAACAGTGAGTTAGACTGTTACTTACCCCGGAGGCAAGTGATAAGGCATGGATTCAGCTTATACTTAACAATCGCTTGCAAGGCACTTCATATACATGATCTAACCGAAATGTATCTAGTCATTTAATATCTAAAGAACAGGTTGATGAAACTTTGCAGCTAATCAAAGAAACCTTACTGTAACATAAATGGACATAGATTCGATTTACGCAAAGATCAAAAAGGTAGGCATAGTTTTTACACGAGAGTCATCAGGTAGACATAATTCCGGTATTTACTAGAAAAAAAAAGGTCAAATTATCCGATTTACACGAGAGTCAAGAGGTAAGCATAGGTTCGGTTTATACCTAACAATGGCTTGCAAGGCGCCTCATACATGTGATCTGACCGAAACTCAGTTTGAATATCTAAAGAACACGTTGATGAAACTTTGCATTCAATCAGAGGGGCCTTAATGCGACATCTCAAGACAAGTCCGGTTTATATTATAATCATGAAAGTAGACACTGGTTCACTTTTTACACTAGATACATAAAGGTAAATATAAATCAGACTTACACTAAAATAAAAAAAGGTCTACGTAAGTCCGATTTACACAAGTAAAATTACAAAGGTAAGTATAGGTTCAGCGTATACAACAATCAAAAAGGTCGATACAGTTCCGGTTTGCACTAGAATCATAAATATAGACATGGATCTAGTTTTTACATTAGAATAATAAAGGTAGATATGGGTCCTACCTATTAGACTAGAGCCACAAAGGTAGACATAAGTCCTGACTACACTATAAGGGTAGGTATGGGTCCAGTTTTTACAGTAGTCATAAAGTTGGTCAAAGATCTTGTTTACACTAGAATCACAAAAGTCGACATGTCCGGTTTATTCAAGTCAAAAAGGTAGGTATGGATCCTGTTTACACTAGAATCATAAAGGTAGGCATGGCTCCAGTTTTTACACGAGAATCATAAAGGTAGACATTGCTCCAGTTTTTACATGAGAATCATAAAGGTAGACATGGCTCCGATTTACACTAGAATCATAAAGGTAGACATTGTTCCAGTTTTACAATAGAATCATAAAGGTAGACATGGCTCCAGTTTTTACACTAGAATCATAAAGGTAGACTTCGGTCCAGTTTTTACACTAGAGTTATAAAAATGGGCTTAGACCCAGTATACATTAGAATCACAAAAATCGACATATGTCCGGTTTACACGAGCCAAAAAGATAGGATACGGGACAATTTACCACCGACACAACACCGCCGATTGAGTGCCGGGAAAACTCTATATTTTTATATGCTCATGTAGTGGCATCTTGTGCGCCTGGGGAAAGCGGTAAAGTGTGGTACCCGTTCCACGTGTGTATAACTGTTTTCCTTGTCTGAGCCGGAATGATGGAGACCTGATTAAATGGGAACGGGGTGTGATGGGTTTCCCTCGTGGGGGCAGCGTTCAGTTATTGTAAGTCCACTGTCACTGGTTCAATTATACTCAATGCGACGTCTCGATCGAGGTCTTGTTTCACTCTCTTTTTCCAATGGTAAAGGACAGGGATCAGTATGTGGACCGCTAATGTCGTCACATCAAAGACGAAGGTAATGTTCAATGGCTTTCCTGTCGTAGTCTGTAAGGGTTGGTAAATTTACACATCCCTTTATACCGAGTCCAAGCGTCAAAGAATAATGCTCAGTTATTGTCCGTTGCGTTAGGTTCAATGACAGAACGGTCTGGGTTTTTAGCGTTGGACATTTGCGTCACGTTAGGGGTTCCGTCCCTCCGAAGCGTGATATTTTCCCTTTGTAGTGCTATCATTTGTTGCATGAGTTGAGCAATCAAATCAAGGGTTCCACCTGGTGCAGATGCCATGTCTTATTTTGTTAAGATAATTCCACGTATTCACCAGATCCTGTTCGCAGTGTCATGTAAAATAACCACAAGAGCAATGGTAGAAGTGCACTATTTACATTATTCGGACTATTGTCCTCAAGGACACATGGTACAGTGGATAAAGGCCCCCAATTGGCCCCCGGCTACTCAGCTGTTTATATAACACTGGACGAGGTAATTTAATGTCAGCTGTCAGTAATTTATGTCCCCCATTATCTAATGAGACTTTCCATTTCTACTCCACAGCATTTAAAAAAAACATAAAAAAATGTTTGTAAATAATGTCGTAGAATATTAAATCAGCTCATCAGAACTAAGATTATTTTGTTTTTCAGCCCAAATTATTGAAATAAAACCTAATATTTTTTACCTGAATGTCAGATTTACAGTTGATATTTCCGTACTTGGCCATTTCTTCAAGTGTCGACCACAATTCAGATATAAGCTGGGCGACTGTCAACGGGACTTTCACAGCATTAATCATGGCATTTTTCTTCGCTATTTCTTTCCTAAAAATAAAATGGGAAAATTAAAAAAAATACATTTATGGTTGTTGGTGGAAAACTTGAAATCACCTTTAATTTGGATATTTGTTCAAATACACAGGAAAAAAAATGCATGTGCAGGTAGTGCAACGATTATCAGCGCGAAAGTTGAATCGGCGTGCCGAGTTCAAATTTGGACTGTTTTGTTGACTTCACACTAATGTTGTTGGTAAAAAAAAGAATCTATCTTCTTCCATCTATGGGTTAAATAGCAAGACAGAGACGGGGCTCTCTAGCCTTGGGTGTCAGCCAGTCTAAGAGAAAGAAAACTGCGAATTCGATCCTCCTCAGAATAATAAACTGCACTCATTAGTCTCGACCACTGAAGCTCTCGGAGAGACGCACTTGGTTCTAGATCTACGCACTACTGGGTGTGTCAAGGGTTTATGATCATTAATAGACAAATTTATTCTGACAATTAAAAATTTAGAAAAAGAATAACGCACTGTCCCATTTCAACAAGTCAAATAAAGAATCCTAACATGTTTTTTTTTGTATTTTTTTTTTTTAGTTCCGAGTCCCTTTGGGACGTAGACGATCATGGATCTCCACAGTTTTTTTTTCTTTATTATCTGTGGATTGCTATTGCCTGCTTGGGAAATCTGTCCTGTAAATATAAAATTTTCCAAGCCCACTTTCCTTATTATGTGTCCTAGAAATTTCAACAGTCTCTTCTTGATTTTAAGTATAAGTTTCCTTTTTGTTTCCATTTTCGCTAAATTGTTGTTTTTGCTCATATATTTGGTCGATGGTATTCTCAGGATACTTCTGTAGAACCACATTTCTATGTATTCAAATCTTTTCTTTATCTGTGAGGACAGTGTCCATCATTCACTGCCATATAGAAGGAGTGTTTAACCTAACAGATCAGTCGTCTTTGTTTCTTACGAATTTTTTTTCTGTTTCTTAATAATTTGCTTAGCGTTTGGAAGTTATCTTACGATATCCCGATGCGCCTTAGGCACATAGAAGAAGAAGAAGGATGAGGAGGAGCAGGAGGCATAGAAGAAGAGGAAGAAGAAGAAGAAGAAGACGAGGTAGACGAAGAAGAAGACGAGGGAAGAGGAAGCATAGAAGAAGAAGAAGAAGAAGAAGAAGAAGAAGAAGAAGAAGAAGGATGACGAGGCTTAGATGAAGTATGAGGAGACGAAGAACAAGAAGATGAATAAGGAGGCATAGAAGAAGAAGAAGAAGAAGAAGAAGAAGAAGAAGAAGAAGAAGAAGAAAGAGGAGTAGGAGGAGGAGGAGGTACAGAAGATGAAGTCACCTTTCGCTATTTCAATACGCCCCCTGATTTCTGTGTCACATTTTCTACCGTCTGTTAAAACATTTCACAAAGAGTTAAATTTCTGTACTCGCTTTATTTTGACGTCTCAAATTCGTAGCTCGAAGCTTTTTAACGACGAATACAAACTACTGAAATTTGATGGTTGGTCCTTTTTGTCTATAAGTTCGAGTAGATGTTTTCTTCTGTATCTTTCTTAAGTTAACCCTGCACTTGACCTCCTTAATAGTCTGGCGTGAATTTGGGTGCCAAGCCTATTCCGGTATCATACCATGCAAATGATAACATTTACATTTTCCTAATTTTTCTAGCCCCAACAATTCCGCGGCGAAAAAAATTCAAATCCTATCCTCATCCCACTGTTGCCATAGTTACACTACATCCTTACCTATTACTTGGCACACGTCATCACTTCTTCTGTACACTGGTGGGGGGATTTTTTGGGGCATTTCATTTTTTATCGCATACATGGTGCGGCAGTGATACCTACTATATAATAAAACATTAGCTAGATGAAGGCACCATTGTCAATAATGTCTTACCGCTATGTGGAAGGTGTTTCTGGGAGGTATTTTTGCCACAACCTGTATTAGCGAATATAATTTTCTTTCATTTGAGTAAAGTTATTCAATACAAAACTATCCTTTTTTCCCTTTTTTCAGTTTGTTTTTTTCTTGATATTACTTAGTACATGTGCGTCATATAGGAAGAAAGTGTCACTGCTGATACTTAGGTTTGAACATGGATCACCAAAGAGCAAGCAAAGTCGACCTCATCTTGAAATAACTAGATCACGTGACGGTTAAAGGAAAATATATATATATGGGAATTAGCGGCGTCTGACCGAGAATTTTTAGATGGCGTTACTATTATTGTATCTGTGATTTACAAAGTCTCTCCTACAAACGGGTATTACGAAAATGTGAATGTTATCCTTTGCGTGGTATGATACCAGAATGGGCTTGGCACCCAAATTCACGCCAGACTATTAAGGAGGTCAAGTGCAGGTTTAATTTGAGATGATTCCCAGCCGATTCATCCATTGTCAATAGTAATCACGAGAGGCGAACACATGTGGGCAAGTATGCACCGGATATAAGCGCGTGTGGGAAAAACCGTTGGACAAATTGATACATAAACAACTGTTCCGGACGAGGAGTTTGGGTAATCTCTGGGACATCATATACGAGAATGTAATGTGTGGGATTCCTTGCACCACACACTGGCTGAGAGCCGAATAAAATGTAAAGTTAAATATGAAAGATTCAAGTCTCGTGTTATCATTGGTCTGTGAATGTGGTCACTGGGCTGTCACGCCTATTTCATTCGACTTGTAACCTGTTGGTTCAATCCAAGAAATCTCTATCCATCGACCATACACAATAAAATTATTTGATATTTTTTAATCTGTTCACCCCAAACAAGACGTTAATGCCACTAAGACGCAAGGGGCTACTGGGAGTGAAAGAGAACGAAAAAAAAAAACTTCAGAAGGAGCCGGAAATCTAATCCTTAACAGGAAAAAAAGGAAACAAAAAGCAAAAAAACAAAAAAACAACTCAAACATTTCAAAAGTTCGTTCAAGACATCAGATTGGAAGTTTTGAGATCTTCCAGAATGTTCTTTGTTTTCGAACTTGAAATCACCATTCTCAGATCATGCTTGCACCTACTGTATTAATGTCATAACATTCAAATTTATGTAAAAATTACTTAAATATGGCTGTCATTTTTTACAGTAATGCTTGCGATAATTTTTTTTGATAAATACAGTAGTACAGTGTAACCCGGATATAAGAGAGTTGTCGGGACCAGAGAAGAAGTCTCTTATATCCGGGTTTCTCTTATATCCGGGTTTGGTCTATTTTATATACATTAACACAGGCTCTAATTAGGGACCAGAGACAATCTCTCTTATATCCGGGTTTCTCTTATATCCGGGTCTCTTATATACGGGTTGCACTGTAAATATTTTTTAATCATTTTACCCCAAATAAGGCGTAAATGCCACTAAGACGCAAAAAAGGGAAGGAGAATGTGAAGACTTAGAAGAAACTGGAAACCCAATCCTAAACCGGAAACGAGATAAACCTCTAGTAGTGTTCAAAGGATATGGGAGGAGTGTGATCCGGTTGATAGGCGAACCTACCCACTCCTATTAAATTCGTTATCGCTTTTCTACGATTAAGCATGATCTAAGATCAAGCAACTTCGCCGACAACGTTTAGTTAAAATGTAACAAACCGGCCAAAGGTTACCTCTGTATCATTCCAATTGATTGATAGTGTGGCAATAAAACATTCGAGTCTAATGAGCCATTTCATGTACGCATCATCACTGGTTTTTAAATCTGAATATTGAACCATGTTGAAAATCCAAATAGCAATAATAATAAATGTATTTACTTACTGTGCTTTTTCTTCTTCTGTCGCATTTGTCATCTTGAGTGCCGCCTGAACAAAAACAAGTATTTGATCTTTTTTTTTATTTTCTGACAATAGACAGATAAATGCTTGCATGCTCGGTTGGGGAACATGGGTTCACAAGAGTTGGGCTGGGTTAGTTGATTTTACGATCTATCAACCCATGTTAGGACATCTAATGTCGAAATCGGTCTTTTTTTATTTTATTATATTTGATTCTATAAACATTTATTTCGGGAATAAGTAAATATAGGTCATTTCTATTTAAGCCTCTCGGCATTTATTTGGTTCAGGGATAGGTAAATATTTATCGTTTATATTTTAATCTCTTACGCATTTTTTAAAATTATTTTACAGTAAACAAGGCAATAAAGTCACTAAGACACAAAATGTTACTGAGTGTGAAAGAGAAAGAGAAAAAATATTATTAAGGATAGAGAACAATAAGAGAATTAATAAGACAGAGGACAACGATTGAGATTGCTTTTAAATGTTTAAGAATCAGTGTTGACTGGAAAGTACGAGGCTGGATGAGAGTTCCACAAGCGATAAGTGCGATAGAAGAAACTGTTAGCATAGAACTTACGGTTACATCTAACCATTTCAGCTGTAAAATAATGAAACCTAGCTACCAATTTACTTGGATAAGTAAATATGGATCTTTTATTTGTATCTGTGTACATTGAATTGGTTCGGATGTAGATAAATATTGGTTGTTTATATTTGAGTCTTTAAGCATTTTTGTAGATAGGACCTAAGTAAATATTGGTGAATTAATAACTGATAAACAATCTTCAAGCATTTACTTGGTTGTTTATATGGAGTCTATAAACATTTACTCGGTTGTTGACTTCTGCAAGGGATACAGTCGACGATGTCTAGGCCTAGCCGACAAGGTAGAGAGGGAAGGTCGTTAGATACTCTCGCAGATTATTACTACTGTAGCGAGTGGGATTCTCACTGAGTGTCGGACACGTGTATTTTTTTTATAAATTCACCCCAAGCAGGGCGATAATGCCACTAAGACGCTAGGGGGCAACTGGGCGTGAAAGAGAATGAGAAGACTTTAGAAGGAACTATAAACCCAATCCTAAACAGGAAACAAGGGATAAACCTTTACCCCTGTTCGAAAGATCGAGGAGGAGTGGGAATCAGACGATAAGTGAACCAATCTTTGACTTTATAACATACTAAACTAGCGTATTTTCTTGTATGTAATACGACTTAAGTATAATGCGACCCCATCTTACAGACATCTGTCCTGGGTATGACGATAAACTACATCCGGTAAGAAGGCTTCTGATGGGGAAGTTTTAAGGAGCATGGAACCACCTCTTCATTGCTGTTGTTGCCACTTCCACCCTGATCCGGGGTGGCAGCACCTTTTAGGGTTCTAGCTATGGGTAAATAGTTAACCTCCAAACTGGAGTTAAAATACGATGAAAATATAAACATTTTTATAGTAAAAATACCAGCAATACATTTTCATAGTAAAAATACCAGCAATACATTTTCATAGTAAAATGCCAGCAATACATTTTCATAGTAAAAATACCAGCAATACATTTTCATAGTAAAATGCCAGCAATACATTTTCATAGTAAAAATACCAGCAATACATTTTCATAGTAAAATGCCAGCAATACATTTTCATAATAAAAATACCAGCATTACATTTTCATAGTAAAATGCCAGCAATACATTTTCATAGTGAAAATACCAGCAATACATTTTCATAGTAAAAATACCAGCAATACATTTTCATAGTAAAATACCAGCAGTACATTTTCATAGTAAAAATACCAGCAATACATTTTCATAGTAAAAATAATACCAGTAATACGTTTTTGTAAAAACAAATAAAATAAAGATTATCAGCAATACATTTTTGTAAAAGAAATTAATGCTCGCAAGAAAATTAAATTTCGGCATTAAATGGCAAATAAGGAGTTGATATGCCGCTAAACAATCTTACAGTCATCCCTATGTACATATATGTAAAAACGTTCAATCACACCGATTTCCAAAGAATAAGAATTGCCGATATTTCAAATACCTTTTGTGAACAATTGTATCAATACCTGCTTTTGTGCTAACCGAGTGTATTTACAAGCTCCCGGTTTCTAATAAAACGTTTTCTTAAAATGAGTAAAAATGTCTGAAAACGTCTACTTTTGTATAATGTGACTCCACTTTTTTATTTTAATTTTCGTTCAAAATTTGCCTTGACATTGATTTACTGAAGCTGAGAAAAATATTTAGTTGTATTTTTTTTTACTTAACGAAAAAAACCTCTAAAATGACTTCCGGCCATATCATGTTGAAACACCGGTTCCCATACGATCACCGAAGTGAAGCAACGTCGAGCCTGGTCAGTATCTAGTTGGGTGACCACTTAGGAATACCAGGTGCTGTAAGCTTGAATGTGCAGGTGGTGAAATGGATAATGACTTGAAACCGGAAATCGGAGAGCCGAGTTCCAATTCCAGTTGGGTTCTTTGTATTCGCATATGCACAGATACTCTTGAGATAGGTATGAATCCCTCTCTTCTCTCCAGCTATGGGTTAAGTAGTCGGACCTGTATTAGTAAATCATTATTATCCCCAAACATTCTTACAATCTAAAATATTTTCTGGCTTTAAATAAACTGCAAAAGGTTTATAGGACATGCTGCATTTATTGAATGTGGAATGTGTTGGCACAAATCGAATTATCAATCAGGTTTTGGCCAATTACCTAATCCAAAATACTCCACGATTGTGTCAACGTTATTGCTTGACATGATTAGCTATTTCTAATCCAAAGCCAGACATGCTGCTTGATCTTGCATTCCAATCTTTGCAATGTGCGTGCAATGTAACCAAATTTTTCAAACTAACACATCAAAATAAATTCCTTCATATTGAATATTTTACTAACATTGTTTCATAATATCGACATTTTCCATTTCACAGTAATACATTTAATGCACCTATGTGTTATCAGAAATTGTGAAATCAATAATTATATCTAGAAGAAACAGACATACTAAAATTAGATGTCAAATAAAACAGTGGGCCAACTTAGATTATATCGACGACACAAGGATCTATTTGAACTGCTAGGTAAGCTTGATTTGTTTGAGAAAGATATTAGAATAATCCAGAACTCATGCTGGGAGCATACAGGCAGAAAATGAAGTTAGTAATTACGTAAAAATAGAAAAGGGAGTAAGAAAAAATTATTTTTCACCGGACTTATTCAACCTTTACAGTTTACAGTGAGGCGATCCAAAGAGAATTAAAGAAAAATGTTTGTATGGTGTTACATTTATTATCATTGAGTAATTTACATAGAGATTTTCATGGAAGATTTCTATATGTTGCCTCAATTTAACTTTGGATTCTTTTATTTTTTCTTAAAAAAAATGTGTTCTTACCATGTAGGTTTCAAAAGCTTTACTATCAGCATCAATGAATTTTTTCAATTCCAGCATCTTCTCATGCAACGGCGGTATCAGCTTTCTCATCTTGTCATCTAACTCCGCAAACTGACGTTTTCCATATGTAAGTTGCCCGACCATGGCGCCCAGTGCAGCTCCCTGTAAATAAATAAATAGATAAATAAAAGCGTGGAATCAAATAATTTGTGGTCATTAATGCCACAGAATTATCAAACATTAAAACGGAAGAAGAGTATATATAGCTGGATAGATGTTATTAGTAGTTTGGAAATCGACTTCCTACTACGTCTGTATCTCTTTAGAAAGAGCACTATTCGTGACCACCTAGATCTAACACTTTCGCCCCAGCCCCTCAACCTCCGACGTCTTACTCTCCGGGTTGATGTTCTAACCGAACTTAAGTGAGTGGCCATAGGTCCCCTGAGCATCCGTAGATTATTCGACCGGTCCACTGGTTTAATCTTGCTTCCTGCCCACGTTGTGTTTGGTTTGATCCAGAAAGCAGAAGTGATGATCATCCATTCACGGTCAACTGAAGATTTAGACACGGCTGGAGAGTCTGCGCTAAGAAATTTAGAATGCAGCAAAAAAATAATAATAATAATAATAATATCTGCAGAAAGCCGGAAAACAACTATTCAATGATTGAATTGTTAATGTCTTTTATATAGCAGAAAAGAATAGTATAGAAAAGAAACGGTTTACAAAAAAGAAAAGTAATTGACGTAAAAATGCATACACCGGATTGTGGAGATAGAGAGAGATAGATAGATAGATAGATAGAGAGAGAGAGAGAGAGAGAGAGAGAGAGAGAGAGAGAGAGAGTCATGATTAACTTGTTGTTAAATCGTCTCAGAACGATATATGACTCTTGCGATAGGGGAATAAAATTTCTGTGCGCGGCTTAAAGTTTATAGTGGCGTTCCTCATTATCACTAGTAACAGTAGTAGTAATATTCGTGGTAGCAGAAGCAGCGATACTTATATCAGCAGTACATGTTAGCGGACTCTTCGTTACAATCTCTGACGTCACGTTCTTGAGTCTCTAACTCGACTCTCCACTGTCTCTAGCCCGGGGTAATTCTCTTCTGTCTCTCTCTTCCGTTTGCCTCTTCCGTCTCTCTCTCTTCCGTCTCTCTTTCTTCAGTGTCTCTCTTCCGTCCGTACGCTCGCCCGTCTGTTTCTTCTTGAGCATAACTACACGTTTATATAGAAAAATCCGGCAGGTTATAACTGAACTTTGGCCCTACTGTTTCGCACGTGATTATCACGGGGTTTTGACTGTTTCAACCAAAATCATGTGAATTCAAAAGTTCCTTCTAGCTTACTCAGCTCTATTTCAATTTTTAATCGATAAAAATTATTTCGACCATTACCATTGTTCTGATGACCCAGATTCAATGGGTACAACTTCTGCCCTAGATCAAGTTTCCACATCAGTAAACAAAATGCTCTGATTTAATTTCGCTATCCAAATCTTCTACAATTTCACTAAAAAGAATATACGTGTGTGTCTTTCCCAGACTCTCTCTGTCACATAGAGCAGTTGTTCCCAAACGGCACGGCGCGCCTCATAGGTGCAGCGGAAGAGGATAGCAGGTAAGGTGGAATGATTGAAAGACAATCAAAGATTTAGAAACAGTTATTAAAAATTCATATGCCAAATATAAATATGATTTCAAAATTTGAAATATTATTATGGGTTACTTGTAATTGCATGCATGAGTCCCAATATAAATGAGTATAAATAATTATTGACCGCTTTTATCATTGTGATATTTTGCATTATATCATGTATTAAGAATATAGTAACTAGAGTCCGCAAACTGGAGGAGAGAGCTATCAATGATAATGTTCTGACTTTGAATCTGCAGTTATCTCCCTTTAATCCCCTTTCTATTTTATTTTTTAACTGTGCTTTTTATCACATAAAATTTGACGCAAGAAAATTTTAATTCTGAAAATGCTGGCCAGAAAAAAGTTTGGTAACCATTGGCCTATAGTGACGTTGTTGAATGGTTATCTCTATATAAAATGTTTACAATAAAGAAAGGAAAGTATAGTAATAAGCAATGAAGATTAAATTTGGTCACATTTAGACAACGTTCAATGAAGGGTCAAAGTTATAATATTATCACTAAGTTGAAGTGTAAACACTTCGGAAGACGAACACAATTTGTAGTGAAAGATAGAGTACGGTAGGGGGCGGTAACCTTTTCGAGAGAGCGGGTCAGATAGTGTCTCAGAGGAGGGTCATGATATCGAATGTTACTATATTTAATTTAATTTAATAAACTGTCTCGACTTCAGACCTTTCAATCCAGAAGGCTTTTTTAGTCTGGAGGTTTAAAAAAGCAACAAAGTTAATGTTATACTATTTAAACAAAGTTCTTTATTTTACTGCAGGAATAACAGGATAACAACTAACACAATAAACAAAAAATGCAAATTCTTTACAACAAACGAAATACAGTTAGAAATATTAGGTTGGTGCAAAAATAATGACGTAATAATGTCGTTTTTTGTCGTTAAAAAATACGTCAAAAAACGACATTATTACGTCATTATTTTTGCACCTACCTAATAGTAAATTATTTGATGAGACACTTGTTTCTGCTTATTGTTTGATAACTACTCCCCATCTAACCTTCTAAAGAACCACATTTCTATGATACCTGCAAAATCTCATATTTGCGAGATTATAACATTCTTAAATGTTTGCCTTATGAGCTGCCATTATTTCCTTATTTGTTTTTTCCTTCAGTTCTCCAACCACACTTAATAATTAAGATTCATCAGGAAATTAAAATAGGAAAGCGTGAAATTTTCACAGGTATTTTTAGTGCACTATAATAACGAATCTATTCAGATGGTAGCGGAGCAAGAAGTAACTATATAACCCCTGGCAAATATTATGAAATTAACATATTTAGACGATGTTCACTTAATAACAGGTAAGGCGTAATTTTTTTCTTTTTTTAATAGCTGGATATTATGGTTTTCGTAAAAATATACCCGACGCAAACTCGATTAAATTATTTAAATTAATGTTATATTTAATGTTATGGTTTTTACAAGCCATGTAAAGTTTTTGCCAGGGATTGTATAAAAAGAAACAAAGACTTACCAATGAAGCACAGAGAGCAGCCACAGATCCTCCTCCAGGTGCAGGAGATCGGCTCCCAACATTGTCTATAAATGAATTTACTGTCATATCAAGAAGAGGTGTGTTGCTATCACTAAGCATGTACCTGGAAAGTGAGAATTACAATAAAGCAATGAAAGACGTTTACAGACTGAATAATACAAAAGAAAGAATAAAAAAAAACAAGACTTAATTTCAGGTGAGGTTAGTTGTGTTAATTTAATAAGAATGCTCCCCAAAAAACATGTGATTTCCCTGCGTTCTGTTTCATCACCAAATAATTTGCTTCTGATTGTCACGATCGTTGATGGAGAACAGAGATTCTCAACCGCCGGACCGTGGCTACGCGATCCTCTTAGGTGTGCCGCGAAATATTGTCACAGTATATATATATATATATATATATATATATATTATGCAGTGTAACATTAGAATATACACATACCCACTACAAAACTGTACAACTTGTTTCAACGTTAAAAATTTTTTAACGTTTCATCAGGTGGGAAATCATCGTAGCATCATGATTTCCCACCCAATGAAACGTTAAAAACAATTTAACGTTGAAACAAGATGTACAGTTTTGTAGTGAGTGTGCGCATGTTCTAATGTTACACTGCATAATAAATAAATATTTATTGCTCTACTTGTTTAAGACCTGTTTTAAATTAATGTTTTGAACGCTGAAACCTTACTCTTTGTTCTTTTACATTTGCATATATATATATATATATATATATATATGTGTGTGTGTGTGTGTGTGTGTGTGTGTGTGTGTGTGTGTGTGTGTGTGTGAGTAGTAATGGTACAGCGTTAGTATTTGAATAAATAAATAAATAAATAAATGAATATAACACCAATCAGTTAAATGACAAATTTTATTAATCATATATATATATATATATATATATATATATATATATATATATATATATATATATATAGGGTCTATCCAAAATTTTTTACACACTTTGGAGGTGGATTCTTCACACCAAAACAAGGACACAAGTCCACATAAACATATGTCCACAAATCCTTCGTTTTTGAGTTATTAAGTTTAAAGAAAGTTTACGGTAGATGGCGCTGTGTTGCCATGTAGACTAGGTTACATTCGTCATTCGTGTACATTTGTGGCTAGTAAATTTTTTACATGTGTACTAGTGAGTTAACTAAGAAGCGTTCCATTTAACAATGGCAGGATATTCATATCGTGAACAAGCAGATATGATTTTTATATACGGCCACGAGAATGGTCGCATATATGATTTTTTATATATGGCCTCGCGAATGGTTGCGAGGCTGCGCGGCTGTGTCTGACTGCATTTCCAGACTGAAGACAGCCCAGTCCAGTGGCGTAGCTAGAGTAAACGTCACCCGGGGCGTTCCGCTCAAATGTCACCCCAATGACCCCGATTCACCCTATGCTGAATGGTTAGCTGTAGCTGAATTTTCATACATGCTCTACCTCTACTTTACTCTACTGACCGGTACGTTACTGTTTACATGTATGATCCAAGACAAAATCCAATACCACAAAATAATCAGTTCAAATCAAAAGATTTTTAAAATGCAACTGTTCACTTTCAGAACAACTAAATACAAAACACGGCAATACACAAAAGAATGACATTCGATACTATGGTCTTAGAATGAATGTTTTCTTGTTTTCATTGTGGCAAACTGGTCAATGACATCGTCAAAATCTGTTTGTCTTGTAAGCTCGTTTTCAATGGACAGCCCAGCCAGATCTGACAGTCTCGACTGGCTCATGGTTGACGTAATTTTCTGTTGCTAATTTTCCGGTGTCCAATTTTCCGTTGCATCATTTTCTGGGTACCATTTAATTATCAATGATGTTTGAAAGTATTTTTCTTGACAAAAATGTTCTATCTAATTTTTAAGCATTTTTCGGAACATTGTAGATCAACTGCATTCTTTTAAAGGTTACCAAGAGAATTTATGCAAAGTTTATTTTTTTGTTTTTCTTTATACAAGTAAAATAAATTTACATCGTATTTTGATGTTATTATGATTTTAGTTTTAGTGATAATTTAAAAACAATAAATATTTATCATTAGTACCAATAATGGAAAATTAATTTAAAAATTTTAAAGAATCGTTTTTGGAATCGGAAAATAGGCTCAAATTTTTCCGATTCCGATACCGTTTCCGATACCACCAAAAGTTCCGATTTTTCCGATTCTCGAATCCGATTCCGAATAATCGTCCCAACACTAGTAGATATATTCAAAAGTATATCGCTCTTTCAATGGAAAATTGTATCTCAGCGAATTGATACACAGGCAAGATTGAAATTGTTGCACTTTTTGGCTTCGTATTTCGCTTTGTTGTTATTAATGATGCATAGTTAAAACACCATATCATCCGATAAAAAGTTACAACAATGTCTCTTGTTAGTAATCAAGATTGTAGCAACTGAAACACATGAAAGCTGAAAACATTGCTATTTTTCCTACTCACAAATTTCCCGACAATTTATTAGAAAATTTCTGACGGCGGGGGGACAAAACTGGAGGCTCATAAATTATTTCTGGGGGGTCATATGCCCGCCTGCGAAACCCTGTGTCTCCACCACTGTTTTCAGACTATTTTTGGTACCTTGGCCTGGTTGAAAAAATTTGTTGGGGGTGACATTGTATCACCCCTCCTGTGCTGGCAGCCTGGGCGGTTCGCCCCCCCCCCTTAGCTACGCCACTGGCCCAGTCATCCAACATTTGCTGCTGTTTATCGTCGCGTTGCTGAGACAGGATCCGTGGCACCACAAACTATGGATCGAGGAAGATCGAGATCCACTCGTACGCCTGACTAAGAAGAACACATTCTGCAGGCTGTCGGAGACGATCCAGGTATCAGTACACGTCAAGTGGCCCTAGTATGTGGTACATCTCATAGTACCGCATGGCGGGTACTTCAAGAGCAGCTGCTGATTCCGTATCATTTGCAACGTTTGCAGTTTGTTTCGCCCTCTGATCACTGACCACGTAAGAACTTTTGCTGATAGGATATTGCACAAACTTCCGATCCATTGTTTGTCTCTTCAGTCTTGTTTATGGATGAGGCAACATTTGGAAGAAATGGAATTTGCGCAACCAACATTTATGGACGGAACAGAATCTCCATGGTACAATACATACTAGACTTTATCATCAGTTTACGATTAATGTGTGGGCTGGCATTGTAAGTGACTGTGGGGTAGGTCCATATGTTCACCCAGCACATCTGATAGGAACTGTCTACAGGGCTTTCATTTCGAACACACTTCCAGACCTGCTAAAGGATGGCCTTCTGCTAATACGAAGACACATGTTGTTCATGCATGATGAGCCTCCAGCAGATTTTAGTCACATTTTTCGCGATGCACTGGCTGACATCTACCATGAAAGGTGCATAGGTAGGGGAGGACTGGTTCCATGGCCTGCGTGTTCCACCAACCTCAATGCTTTGGATTTTTATCCTGAATCCTTTTCTTTTATTACTGTTGAACTAGCTAGCTGCAACTGTTAGTTCTATTTTAATAGTTTCTTTTCTCGCACTTCTCACCTGTTTAAATCACTTCCGATTCCTTGCTTTCATGTCACCTACAATCTTCAAAAATTAAATGTAGCGTCAATCGCCGTCGTCTGTCTTCCTGAACCCTATTATTTCTATTGTCTAACCTTTTCTCCTCATTAAGTCTTCTCATTCCTCTTTCACTCTCAGCAACCCTGGCGTCTTAGTGGCATTATCGCCTTGCTTGGAGTGACATGATTAAAAAATTCCACATCCCGTCAAGTATACTGTATACTCAAGCATTTTTTGTTTTATGCTGTGACATTAAATTTCGATACTTACTCAATGATCCTCTTTTGGGGGTTAAACACGTCTATGGAATTCAGTCCTAATCGATCGATTACCTAAAATAAATATCGAAAAATTGTTAATTCTCAGCCTGAAACATACAGATGTTTTCATTCTTAACGTTAGAGGCGGGGTGGCCTGGGTGTCAGCTCGCCCGATGTTAAGTGGGCCCCTAATGAAATGATCCACTATATCGAATAAAAATGCAATAAAGAATCAAACAGAGACTAATGTTTTATTAATAAAAAAAGAAGTATTTCATAAAGTCATCTGCACTATCAGTTACTCAAGTTGAGAGGAAATTTAAATATCATAAGACAAGGTTAAGAAGTTCACTCTCTCGGGAGAATTTTGGAATCATATATGTTGCTATCTATTGAAAAGGAATTGTTAGATGAATTGGATGCAGAAGAAAATTATTGGCAGATTCGAACATCCATCTATTGAATACAAACGATTGCTCTTAACCTAGTGGATAGCATGCGATTTTGTCATTTTGTAATTTTGTACTATCTGTTAACGTATAAATTGTGTGATAAATTATTTTAAAATATCAACCAATTACTTAAAATTAAAAAAAATAAATTAAAAATTAAATTATAACATTATTTACATTCTACATTTACATTTGTAATCTATTGCCAGTAATATGTACTGTATATATACATTGTCGTCGTGGCTATCCCTAGAGGTCAAGGATGACCGTCTTGTTTCGTTTGCCTCAGTTTGATTTGGGGACTCTTAGATGGATAATGAGATCGATTTTTGCTTGAAAGGTCCTTCGACATTGAGGACAGGTGGTTCTGGATGGTGGATTAGGTCTTGGTTGTTGTCTTTTTTTAGACATTTTTACCTCTAGTTTGGATTATAGTTTAGATTCAAAGATTGTTGTTCTGTCTCTGATAATGGATCTCCACAGATTCCTGTCTATTTCACTGGATTCCCAGCTGTTGATATCAATTTCATTTCTTCACATTTTGTTTTAGAACTGTCTTGAATCTCTTCTTTTGACCACCTCTTTTCAGATTTCTTTCTTTGAGTTGGGAGGAAAAGATTTGCTTTGGTAGGGAATGTCATCCATTTGCTCCAGATGTCCACTCTATCAAAATTGATTTTTTTTATGATGACAGTAGTCCACATATAAATAATAACTCATCACTCCAGAAATTCAAACAGAATTAACGGAACTATGATATTTGACACCAAGCCATGAAGTATTTAGCCCTTTTGAATATGTCTATAACTTGGGAAAGGAATCAGAGAAAACCTTACTGAACAAGCATGAATAAATACTCTCTTGACGTTGTTAAAGATGCTGGATTAGGCCTTGGTTGTTGTCTTTTCAATGTCTTTTTTTTTTCCTCTAGTTTGGCTGATTGTTTGGATTTGAAGATTGTCGTTCAGTCTCTGACAATGTGTCTACAGAGATTCCTATCCATTTCACCGGATCCCCAGCTGTTGATATCAATTTCATTTCTTCACATTTCGATTTAGAACGGTCTTGAATCTCTTCTTTTGACCTTCTCTTTTCAGATTTCTTTCTTTGAGTTGGGAGGAAAAGATTTGCTTGGGTAGGTTGATGTCATCCATTTACTCCAGATGTCCGCTCCATCAAAGTTGATTTTTTAATGACGATGGCTACATTGATGGCCATTTTAGCTTGTTCTAGTCCGTTGACGTTAGTACTTCTGTCTTCACAACTGATGTTCAAGATATTTCAAAGACAATGCTGATGAATTTTTCAAGGAATGTCAGATGTCGTCGAGGATCTTTCTAGGTTTCAAAGGCATACAGGAGAATTGGAATCATTACTGCCTTGTACACTTATATTTTGCTGTCTGTTCTGATGTCATGATCTTGGAAAACTGATCCTACACATTTGAGACGGTGTTGTATCTCATCTTGAAGGTCAATGCTAGAAGACAGATTGCTACTAAGTGATCAACAAAGTGTTTCACCAAGTTCGATCTTTGGTTTCGTTTGGATTGTTTCAGTTGGTGATGGTTGACAGAAGAATTTTTAGGCCAACTTTGGTGTAGGCATTCAGTATTTGTTTCAGCTATGATTCAGCAAGTGCTGCAAAATTATTGTCATCTGCATATTGAAACTCGATCAATGAACTCATTAATGTTTTGATTTTACAGCGAAGGCGGACAAGACCCAGCTTGGAACGATTCATATTAGTCATTGTCGGTGAATACTATGGAGCACATTTCATCATGAAGGAGCTTCAGGATATGGATGTATTTTGGTGGACACCTATATGTGGAGAAAATATCTCATAAGAGCTCTCTTGACAGAGAGTCAAATGTTTTGATAAGGACAATGAAAGTCATGTACAAGGGTTGGAGCTGTTCTCGATATTTTTTTCTAATTGACACAATGTGAAGAACATTTCTATTCTTCTACAGGATAGTCTGAAACCGACGTGTTTGTGGAAGGATCATTTCAGCTAGTGGCATGAGTCCGTTATTCATGGTATAGGTGAGAATTTTCAGCTGTTGAGAGTAGAGAGATTCCACTGTAATTTCCGTGGACGGATCAATCTCTTTTCTTCCCATCTTTGAAATCTTGTGATACAGCTTCATTTGTCCAGATTTTCAAGATGATTTGATGCAGCTGGTGTTGAATAAGATCAAAAGTAAATATAGATCAACAATACTGAAGACCAACACTGATATTAATACTAGATGGAAAGAGCCCTTTAAAGAACGACAGAACCAAACCGTCAACTTTGATGCAACATCTTGTTCTGTCTCCCATGGCTTCCTGTTGGCGAGCCCTTAAAATCATGAAATCAGGGAAGCCATCAAAGCTATGAAGAAAAACAAACCCTGTGGACTAGATGGAATTCCAGCAGACGTCTACAAATATGGAGGCGATGTACATTTTAGGCATCCGTTTATATCGCAAGATAAAGTCAGGTCAAAATTCAATTTCGTGGTGAAACTCGAGTTATCTCTCCTGGGCGCGGGCCTGGGCAATAGTATATGGAGGCTATGCGCTGCCTAGACTATATACTCGCCCCTCGGCCGTACCGAGAATATCCAAATGAATACAGGGCATTACATTTTAGGACGGCTTGACTGCAGAAGTTTCCGGAAAGTAACCAGTGTTGAAATCCAACTGCCTTCGGGGCCCCACTCCGCGTTTTCTGTCTGGTTTTACTTCCATAGCCTTTTCCGTATTTTGGATACAACCTCAAGGCAATGGAGGTTTAAAAGTAGGGTTTTCCTTCCCCTAAATCGACTGTAGAGCTCCATCTACCCGAAAGTATTATAACTAAAAAAAAAAAAAATCGCTTATGGAATTCCCTTCCGGCTCTATGCTTTCTAGTTAAGTTCAGTCTTCTAAAATTAAAATGCAAAAAAGTTGGTTCACTCTGTTGTGCTAGACAATTTTTCTCTTCAGAATCTATCTTACATATCTATATGTCTACCATTCGTCTATGCTTAGAATATTACTGCTATATTTGACCCGGCGCTCCTGTTATTTACCTAGAGCTCTGTTGTGGAGTAGTTTTCACATTGCAGGCTTGTATTTTAATAAGTCGTCCTAAATTAGGTTCGACGTACAAAACGTTAGGAACTTGGAAAATAAGAGTTAATGACGCAGCAATCTAGTTATGATGGTTGGTACTTCAATGTCCGATATCGTCTGGCGACCGAACTAGCGACTGCTACTACTACTTATTACTTATTGTCTATGGGAAAGTCTATTACAATAGAATAGGTACGTCCAGGTGTGGCAAGCTCCTTGATAAAATCCAAAGAAGAATCAGAAATATTCTTGGCCCTGTTCTGGCGTCTCGGTTTTAGTTTATTTCCTACCGCTGTGAGGTTGCCTCCCTGGGCCATTTCTATTAATACTTTCATGATAATTGTTAGGATGAGCTTTTCGCTATGGCACCTAAATTTAAGCGCAGTATTAGACTGGCGACGAGGTTTCATCATTTTACTGTTGAGCTGATATTGTTGATAATTTTATTATATATAAAATGTACCGCAGGTATTTTTACTATAAAAATGTATTTTTAATATTTCCATGGGTTTTTGTCTTTGTTTGAGACTCACTATTTTCCCGTATCTGAGACCCTAACAGGTGCTACCACCACTGGGAACAACAGCGATTAAACACATCAAAATGATTCAGTCTATTTTTCGTTTTTCACCCTGTGCAAGGTCCAAGAGCCACTCAAGGTAGAGGGTTACATCAGGAAAAGGCTTTAGAAGGAACTGGAAACCTAATCCTAAACATGGAAAACCCTCCTGTTAAAAAAACTAAAAACAAAAACAAAACAAAAACAGGGAGGTATGTGAACCGGACGATAGGCGAACCTATCTACTCCTACTGAGAAAAGAAATAGTAATTAAACAGTAAATAAAAAAATCACTGATTTAGGCGGAGACATTAGAAGTATAGAATTAAAGTAGAGTTTAGAAGGAACTGGAAACCCAATTCTAAATAGGAAATAAGAGATACACATCTACTTCTTTTCAAAAGACCGAGGAGGTGTGTGCACCAGGCAATAGGCGAACCTATCTACTCATGAAAATAAAGTGAATAGCATATTGCTAGTAATTAATATTCAATTAATAAAAAGAACTAATCAGGCACAGAAACTCAAATGATGGACGACAATCTGTCGGGTGTAATGGCTCGTTTGGTTAATTTAACGAGATATCAACACTTGTGAACTTGTTTAATGTTGAATATAAAATAAAACTGATGATTAAAAAAACTTGACCTTAAGTCTATTTTCCACTTACACTCTTCTGCAAATTAATTGAAAGAAAACGAATAATTCCGTTAATTATTTTTTTTTCGTATTTTTCCAATGAAACATGACCCATTGCACATGTAAGTACTTCGTATGTTAATACCACGAAGTTGTTCCTTGCTGATTGATAACAGATTCTCGATTGGATTTAAATCAGGAGAGTTTCTGGGCCAGTTTATAATATTTTGATTTGCTCACTGGTAAGGCTTACCAGTGTGTTCGTGCAGTGTAACAATTTTCGTACGCTTCCTTAGAGTAATGTCCATTGCAGACAATGGCCGTAGGACAACTAATCGACAGTAGAGACAATAGTGCCTGGGCGTGATGAAAATCTGATGCAATCACGGATATATTTTTCAAGGCCAAACAAATTTCATCACACATATTACTGCACACCACTGCAAATGACCTAACCTGAGGTAAAAATAGAAATCAATTACAACCTGTCACTTCAGTGCGTCTAAGACTGACCATATGGCGAAAGAAAGAAAACTAAAGCGGTTGTATCAATTAATTTGCAGAAGGATGTCTTTTTTACAAATTCATGCTTAAAATAATTTTATCTTTATTTATTTGACTGGATAGAATTTTAAGAAACGTATAACGTATCAAGTCAATTATAGTGGAAATAAACGCAATTAATTGATAGTCTCGACAATATTTGATGTTAAGTTATGGAGTCCATCTTGGGGAACTTTCTCATTATTAGTGTCTTGCGAGACTGGTACTGAAAATACTGTTCGACGATATTAAGTAAGGAAGAAAAGACTCAACACTAACCAGATTAATCTTTTGGTCTACGTCGATGATGAAGAGTTCTTCTTTTTGGATATAGAAATCGGCAGTCATAAGAAAAGACTGCAAAGGTACAAGACCGACAATCTGAGAACCGACCACGGGCAGCTTCAGTTCCTATATAAGAAAATACATTTATTAAGCAAGCAAATTTTTAAGGTAATGAAGTCAAATTTAAGGACTTGACAATACAATACAATGTATATCAGTCGTTCGAAGAGACTATTGTGGGGTAATATGATCAAAGTCAGCATATGAACGAAATAAATGTAGTTTGACCAAAATGAATGTACGTGTGGTGTACAGCGGCTCGAAATGAGAAATCAAAAAGCCAATTTCAAATTCCAGCCAAGTTCGTTAATTTCACTTGGGAAAGTTATGAATCCATCTCTTCTACCCCAGTTATGGGTTAAATAGTGTTGCAATTTTGGCTAATCCTCGTCACCAAAATGTCATAATTTTGGCTAATCCCCGTCGCCAAAATGTAATTTTGGGAAGGTTACTGGATAGAATAATCACACGAAGGTTGGTAATGAATGATAATACTTAGGACAAGAACAACACATATAAGATTCACCAGCAGCGCGTAGAAGTAGTCAACTGCTAGAAGTGAGTCAAGTGAATTTCACAATGAATCACCAACTGCAGACCAACATACAGTATTTACTACTGTATTTATGTGAATGGGGACATACCCATTATCGTCCGTAGGTATGCTAAAACAAACAGCAAGACAGACGAGGTTCAATAACCTTGGTTGGTGACGATTCTAGACATGGTAACTCGATAAAACCACCTAACAAGTCTGGGCCACTCATGGGGATGCATCGGCCGCTGAAAACGCACAGAGACTTCGGTCGCATGAGTTGCGCATTCTGCTGCAGGCGGAGAAAGCGTTTACTTTTTTTCGGCAAAAAGGGGAAAGTAAAACAATAGATTTTGATTGGCGGATTGTTGTCTTAAAGTGAACGACATATTGCTGGTATTTAACATACGTTTTTATAATAAAGTTCAGCCAATATAAGCCCCAAGAGCCATTCAAGTTAGCTCACTGAATGAGGTACGTAATAGGAGGACGGCGGATGTGATGATTTTTAAGATATATAGGATATATAATGATTGACCCTCGGCTTAAGAAATTAACAGTGCAGTGTTGAGAGAAGCATATGCAGGGGTCTGTTCCACAAAGTAGCCATTCTTAGGGAAAAGCTTTCGGGGTGACACGCCCTTATTATCATACGTAGGAAATGAGGGTGATCCATTCCTGTGAGTGTAGCAGAAGAAAACTAAGCGATTGACGATAATCTGTTCGCGTTAGGTCGTTTCCTTTTGTTGTATTTTTTTAATCATTTCACACCAGGCAAGGCGGCAATGCCACTAGTATGTGTTGAGAGATTCTTGACAAAATCCAAAAATCAATGTTATTGGTCCTGACATCTCGGCTTCAACGTAGCTTCCCTTTGCCTGTTCTATAAATATCTTCATGATAACTGTTCTGACGCGATTTCCTTGTTGGTTCACGAATTTAAGCGCCGGCGAAAAATCGAGCAGCCGAGTTCAAGTCGGTTCTCTGATCAACAATTCCAAATCATTATCCATTACACCAGACGCACAGCCAAGCTTACAGCACCGTGATATTTCCAAGCGGTCACCCATTTAAACACTCACCAAGCTCACCGTTGCTTAACTTCGGTGATCGTACGAGAACATGCGCTTCAATGTGATGGGGCCGTAAGCATGGAGGAGGCGTCATTAACGAATAAATAAACCATGAAATTTGCTCGAAGCAAAACCAACCTTGGCGTCCTTCTTGATCTCTTCAAAAACTACGTGCAGCGGAGTAACTTCATAGTCCAGTAGATTCAACGAGACTTGCGCCATATTGTATTCCTTCAGGTACCATCCTATGCCTTGTACCTTCTTCAACCGTCCAGGCTGAAACAAAAAGAAAAGAAAACAGAATGATTGATAATAAAAAAAAAAAAAAAAAAATCAAAACAGTAAGACTTAGCAATTATGTTATCCATGTGGACGTGATTTTTTTTAATAGGATACTATTTCTTATTTCAATAACAAAAACACGCACAGATTGTAACTTGTGATTATAAAATAAATGCAAGTCAAAGAGATTTTTTTAAAATAATAATAATAATAATAATAATAATAATAATAATAATTGTGTGTGTGTGCGTGTATGTGAAGTTCTGAGCGTAATGAAGAAAAAATATTTATTTTTCACAACGAATACTTATTTTGCAACATAATCTCATCCTTTGTCAATGCACTCAATTCAGTGCTGGATATTAATAATATAGATCAAATAATGTGCATTATAATTTTCAGGAAAAAAAACAAGCTAGTTATTATGTATTTTATTGATACTCTCTCGTATGTAAACACTAATGACTCAAAACATTATAACCCCGGCATTTGAAGAAAGACGGGGTGGGGGTACAATAGCCGAAATGGTTTAAAGATAACAAGAGAAATGAAGACACCCGTCCGAGTAGATGCGTATATACAAGAAAAGTGATGAATGATATCACAATACCTGGTCCTTGCGACCCTGTTCTCGAACATTGAGCGCTATCCGATGGGCCTGTTCCTTTGTACTCAGCAGGTTTACATTAAAAGCGATCAAATACTTCCGGGCACCGATGACTGTACCTCCCCAGGATTTGACGAAATTGGCCGGGCCAAAATCCGGTTGCCAGTCGGGATCCTTAATCTGAAAATAGTTCAAATATTCAAGTTTAAGCAACCAGCCGAACATTAGCTTTATTAAGAATAAAAAGAAAAAAATTATTCTTTCGTTCCGAGTAAAAAGGGGTATGTTTATTTGTTTGGAGGAGCAAATTTTCCGACTCACCCAGGTTTCTTAAGAACCCCATTTATTATTTATTGAGAAAAATTCCGGCCCAAGTCCTAATTATTAAAACCTCCACTTCTATTAGGCATCAAACAGTTAAGTTCCGTACGTGATACACGCTTGGGCGATCATGTCTCTTTTGATACTTGACTGAGTAGGCAGAAGATTTTCTCATTAGTGTTATAGAGTAGTTTCACAGTGGAGGCTTGTATTTCACTAAGTCGGTCCTAAAAAGGTTCGACGTACAAAACGTTAGGAACTTGATATAAGAGTTAATGACGCAGCAATCTAGTTGTGGTGGCTGATACTTTAATGTCCGACATCGACTGACTCACCAACTCTCTGAGCTCCCTCGCAACTGCTACTACTACTACTTATTATATGTGGGAGAGTCTATTAACAATAGAATAGGTATGTTCCAGTATAACAATTAGGTTGCCATTTCTTTCTGCCAACCAAGGATATAGAATCCTGTATCTTGCTATTCAACAAATAGGTGGAGGGAAAAAAATGGATTCATACCTTTCCCAAGGGTATTTGCGCGTAAGTAAATGTAACGACCTCGACTGAATTTCGAACTCAGCTCTCTGATTTCTAACGCACATCCTCCGAATAGTGGCAATGACGTAAGAATAAAAATAATAAAATTATCTAATATAAAAGTAGCAGAAGGACGAATAAGGAGATAGGAAACTCTAAACAGAGAAGCCACAAATAAATAAACAAAATAACGGAAATAAAAGCAGATGCATAGTCACTTCAGCAGAAAATGAATTGCAGATAAAAATGGAAATGGTTGTGAAGAGAACATCTAAAAAGCGAAACTGGATCATTCTTAATGGAAGCCCACAACAGCGGAATATTAACCAATTATATTAAACTTTAATATAACTGGTTAATAATTCCATTAATAATAATTATTAAACCCACAATTAACAAAATACGGGAAATAGCGTGGCCTGCTTACGTCCTAACTTCCATAACACATAGAATCAGGCTGTCGATAATAAATCGATCACGCGAGCGATCGCTTTATATATCTAACAGGGTGCGACATTGCTTGCTGACAAGGTGTGACATTGCGCGTTGACAAGGTTTGACAATACGGGTTTCTACACAAACTCTCCGGCTGTGTGATCTCTTGAAAGAGTCCTTACAATCATCAAGTTTCTATCAAGTCGGCACTTGAAGGTCGTTGTCGAAGGCTAGTTAGTCCTGAATATAACGATAAACTACATCTGGCAGCAAGGCCTCTGAACGGAAGATTGAAGCTTTTGAGGAACGTGAAACTGCCTCTTAATGGCTGTTTTTCCCACGTCCACCCTGACCCGGGGTTGTAGCACCTGTTAGGGTGCCACTTATGGGCAAATAGTGACCCCCAAACAAAAACAAAACCCTATGAAAGTATAAAAATACATTTTTATAGTAAAATTATCAGCAGTACATTTTTATATAAAAATATTGCCAGCAATACATGTTTATAGTAAAATGACTGACAATATATTTTTAAAGCACAATGACCAACAATAAATTTTATAGCAAAATGACTAACAACACTGTAGTGGAAGTCATACAATTGCATTCAAAATATTTACATTTCGGCATTAAATAATCCATAGAGGTGTTGATATGACGCTAAACAAAACCAACCATCTTATTTTCTAACACCAGAACCACTTCCAATGTATACGGCATGCCAAGAACTATGCACAATAAAATGCATACTAACAAATTGTAGAGACTTCACTCAAATCCGTTTAAAATACTATCAGACAACAAACATGAAAGAACTGTTTCATGATATTAATCCATATAATATCCTACAATCTCTTTGCACAAAAGCTGAGTATCCCTTACCATGTATTCAACTGTGAAAGCAGAATATCATATCCCATATTTTTAAATTTCGGCATTACTTGACCCATAAAGAGTTGATATGCCGTTAAACAAACAAATCAAATCAAATCGAAAGCCTTTGAGATCAATATAGGGGCCCCAGAAATCTCACTGTTCGGCCCTACCCCCTATCTGGTTTATATTAACGATCTACCTCATAACATTTTCTGATTACTAGTAAATATCAATGCAAATGATGATATAGTGTTTGGGTGCACCTCCAAAAATCAAGATGATCAGAGACTGGCAACCATCTCTCATCTGATCAAGATCTCACAATCCAATGGAGAAAAAATCGAGAAGAGACATCTCAGTACCGCCGATTGAACACCGCTGACTGATCGCCAGGACTACTCAAGACCGAGACAACTCAGCACCAGAAGTTTAATTCGGGCAGCTTCTTCCTAAGAGCAGATACTTTATGGGACAAACGCCTGCAGTAACAGTCCAGAATCGCAGGTAAAAGTCCAGAATCGGAGCCATAAAACAGGGGACATAATTCGCATACTTCATCAGTAATGGCTCTTTGGAGGAATTGAAAGAAATTCTAAAGAATTACTTTGTAGAATTTGTTCCTGATAGTTCGAGAAGCACACTTGAAGCAGACGTATTGAACAAGGTTCTACAGTCTTTATTAATGGTTGATCCAGTAATATTGTACTAAATGATCACAAAATTATGAATTAAATTCATTAAAATAATTTTGTTGACTTACATGAAACTTTAGTTCATATTCAAACAGTAAAGAATACTGGCTTCATCTGAACCGTTTTTTCAGAGAAAAAGGAACCAACAAACATCCGCACGAATGTATATATATATATATATATATATATATATATATATATATATATATATATATATATATATATTCTGATCCTGACATCTTCAATTCGTAGCTCGCATCTTGGGCTGTTCATCTTGCTAACGACCATACATTCTGTCTTTTTGTTTTCCTATACTACTTTGCCTATGAATTCCTGTCTCCATTGGAATTTTCTGTACTTATCTAATCCTAACATTTCCAATTCGTAGTGTTCTGGGTATGGCGATAAACTACATCCGCGTCCTGGGTAAGACGATAAACTACGTCCAACAGCAAGGCCTCTGATAATACGTTTTTGAAAAAATAATGTTGGCAGCTGTACATTTTTGAAAAAAAAGATATTACCAGCTATATTTTTTTTGAAAAAATAATATTATCAGCTAAACATTTTTGAGAAAAAAATATTAACAGAAATGGAATTTTGATAAAACAAAAATACTGTCAGAAAAAAAAAGTTGTCGGCATTAAGTGACCCATTGAGGTTGATATGCCGTAAAACAAAACAAACCAAACCAATTCGGAGCTCTCATCCTGGGATGTTCATCTTGCTAACAATCATATATTCTGACTTCTTACAATTGATGGTCAGTTCTTTTATTCTTGTTTTCCATTACTGCCTTCTCTAGGAGTTCCAACAGTTGTTTTTCTGTTCCTTCCATTAGTACCTTATGCGTACCTTATGTTTTCTACCACTTCGTCCCCAGCCCCTCAACCTCCGGCATCTTCCTCTTTGGGTTGAGGTGTCCACTCGGTCCGAACCGAACTTAGGGGTAACTGGCCGTAGGCTCCCTGAGTACCCGTAGATTATTTCGACCGACCAACTGGTCAAGTCCTGTTCGCTGCCCACGCTGCCCACGCTGTGTTAATTTTTAGACCCAGTAAGCGGGATGTTGTCCATACGTTCACGGTCGATTGGGGGTGTGGACACGGCTGTGAGAGTTGGCGGTAGGAAGTTTAGAATGTGGCAAAATAAAACAAGAAATAATATCTGCAGAAGCTAGACAACAATGGGGGAAATATTGGCATCTTTTATATAAGAAAATAACATCAGAACAGAGGTTACGGGGAGAATAAAAACATTTAAGATAAATGAGAAAAGAAAAAGAAAAAGACACAATGCATCCGGCGAATTCCCAACAGAGAGAGGATCTGTGTGTGATAAACGCGTATTGAATCGCCTGGGGTAGATTTATGACTAGTAGTCCAGTCTCATACATACATCTCAAAACAGGGGGCAGTCTTCCTTCTCTAATTCTCCCGCAAATCTCTCGTGACTCTCTCGACGACGGTCTCGTTTCCCGACCCTCTCTCCCGTCTCTTTCTCCCGTCTGGCCTCTTCCGTCTCGCTCGACCGTCTACTTCCTCTTCAGTATAACTACGCTGATTTATATAGATGAATCTGGTTGATCATGAATCGACCCTTGGCTCGGCATGCGATTAACATGAGTGCCAAAAACTATCCCTTGACATATAAACCGATTCTCCAATTATTTACCTTATCTCAATCGCGAGTTCTTCTCGCTTCCCCAAAATTATACTTTCGGATATCTAAACATTGATTCAACCTTTTAATCAAAACAAATACTGTTAAACAAAACCAAATATCTCATAGCCTGAGTAAGCTCTATTTCAATTATTAACAGGTAAATTTTATTTAGATCATTTTTTCATTGTTTTTTCTAATGACCCAGATTTAAAATATCGCCTCCTGCCTGAGATCGTGTTTCTCATCGGTAAACACACATATTAACCTAAATTGTACTTTGATGTATAAACACCATTTCCACTTCCAAGTCAATTAAAGTTATATTTGCGTGTGTGTATTCATGTGAGTGTGTTATGTATACCTCTCACTGTTACATTATTAAGATTGTGTTCACCAGTAATAAATTATGGTAAGACTTCTAACTACTTGTAAGTGAAAAGATAATATTAATAATGATGCTTGTTGCAATAATTTTTATTTAAAGTTAGCTATATGCAATGCGACAAGCCCTGATCTGGTATCTCGCTTACAGCCGCTCTCTCACAGACATGCCGTCGCTTCACTCTGTCTTTTCTGCAAATACTTTTACGGTAACTGCTCTGACGAGCTACTTTTGCTAGTTACCAAACTGCATGAATTTAAACGTGCTACTAGGTTGGCATCTCAGTCCCACCCTTTCACTGTCGAAACTGTTAAATGTAGCAGTCTCTTCTACTCCAGTAGCTTCGTGCCTCGCACTTCCCGTCTGAGGAACTCCCTTCCCCTTACTTGCTTTCCTGATAGCTATAATCTCCAACTATTCAAATGTTATGTCAATCGACATCTCCAGATGGCTTGATCTATTTCCCGTCTTTCTTTTCATCCTTTTCTCTTTCTCGCCTCTTTACTCTCCCCCCCCCGACCGCCACTCGCTGTAACCCCTTGCGTGCTAGTGCCACTCCCGCCTTGCTTGGGGTGATAAGCTTAAAAAAATAGATAAATAAAAGTCACCAGAGATTACAAAGCGACACAACTGCTACGAAAGGCAGCAATTGAAATATGAATTTAATCAGGACTTCGAATAATCGTAAATAAAGCATCTCCCAAATATTTGTATTTATAATCAAGTATAAAATATTACCTTATCTGCCAGTCCCTCGTATTCTCCGGCTCTGATTGTCGACAGCAACTTTCTCTTAGGTGTACGGGCCGCCTCGCCATAGAGATAGACTGAAACAAATAAAAAAATTCTGAATTCGAAATGTAGATATTGGGAAATGTACTGTTGGGCAGGCAATAGCAAATTTCTGTTCTGGTTCGCTATCTCCTTCTGTCGGCACAGAGGTAATTCACCTGACAGCAGAGAGCTACCTTACTTTGATTGGTTGATTGGTTGTTTTTGTTTAGCGGCGTATCAACCTCTGTTAGTTATTTAATGCTAAAATCTAAATATTACTTACGCAATTTTAACTTTTTGTGGGAGGAGGGTAATAATGGTTTTAGTGATATAAGTCTTAGCAATATATATATATATATATATATATATATATATATATATATATATATATATATATATTCATATATATATATATATATATATATATATATATATATATAGTCATATATATATATATATTCACATATATATATATATTCATATATATATATATAAATATATATGAATATATATATATATTCATATATATATATGAATATATATATATATATATATATATATATATATATATATATATATATATATATATATATATATATATATATATATATATATATATATATATATATATATATATATATATATATATATATATATATATATACTTTCAGGCCGGTAAATGTCCGAGAAATTTTCATAGAAAATATTCGTTCTTTGACAGGATTCGAACCTGTATCCTAGACGGAACCGTCATACGCTGACGTGCCTAACCTCTGGATATATTGTAGCGTCTTGTCGAACGTAATTTCAATGAAGAAATGAATTGAATAAACATATATATTTTTTCTTTTCTCGATAATTTTGTAGTTTTTAAATTTAATAGTGATTAAATTTGGATTTTAAAATTGCCAGTTTTTAATTTTAATATTAAATTTTATCATATAATTTTATAATTATTGGTTAGTATAAATTATTTTTAATATTACACCTATCTTAAAGATCTGAATAGCTATTATAACATGATTTCGTTGACAAGCTTTTGAATCTTTCTATACTTGATTTTTGATTGGTTATTCTAGCTTTTGTAACAATGTTTCCCCCTAGTGTAGGATCGTTAATTAATCTGGAACTTTTAAAACCATTTATTTTATTTTCAACATCATCACTTGATAAGACACAGAGTGTGTTGAAACAAAATGGCTATTTTTGTAGTGATTTTATAACATACTTATGTTATAATTTTTTTTTATAAATAATAATTATATATATATAT
Source organism: Acanthosepion pharaonis (assembly GCA_903632075.3). Classification (NCBI taxonomy): domain Eukaryota; kingdom Metazoa; phylum Mollusca; class Cephalopoda; order Sepiida; family Sepiidae; genus Acanthosepion; species Acanthosepion pharaonis. The sequence continues at coordinate 728,892 of CAHIKZ030005372.1, forward strand.
ATATATATATATATATATATATATATATATATTCATTCAAGTATGTTTGGTTGAATATCTTTATTTTAATCCTCTCAAATTCACTGATGAATTTCTTTTACAAAACTGCGTAAGAAAGACGCCGTAGTTTGGGATATTTTTTTTATTTTCCCAAGTACTTCCAATATCATCTAAGATCATCTTCAGAAGTGAATTGTTAAGACAAAAATTAATGTAACTGATTGTTGCGAATTTTTACTTTTTTGTAAATGCGCATGATACGCGCCCTGCTATAGTCAATTTACGTTAAGAATATGTAAAGGTGGTAACTTAGTTTAACATTTTTTATTGTTAATGTTTTTAAAAATACTCAACATGCAATTCTTTTTAAAAAGATTTTACAAGATTTTTTACAAATTGAGCATCCCAAAACGTTGCTTTTATAGACATTTAAAAACCTTGTTGATATACAAATAATTCATTTTATTTAGTGTTGGTTTCCTTTTTTTTATATAGAGCACTTTGAGAATTTGAAGTTTACGTTTTTCATTTTTTTAAATTTTCATGCTGGAGTATACTTGTATTGTCAATTAATATCAGCGTGGATAGAGGAATCGACGAACCGAGTTCAAATTTCGGACTTGTCGATTGCTTTCGCTTTCACTTTCACACTAATGCCTTTAGGAGAGACACAAATTCGTTTTTTCTACCCCAACACTCCAGCTATTTATTAAATAGTAAGGTAGACTGGGACAGCTAGCCTTAGATGGCAACCAGTCTAAAAGAAGGAAAAGGCAACGGGACACTACTCCACTATCTTTCTCAACCATGAATGGCAATTTACAGATATTAAAGAAAAGGAATCTATAGTGAACTGTAATCACCTATGTTCTGACATGTCCTCGATATTAAAAAAAAAAAATGGTCATAAAATGCTATGAATCCATCTGTGGGTTAAATAGTAGATTAGACTGAGCTCTCTAGCCTTGAATGGCAACCAGTCTAAGAGAAGGAAATTTCTTATTTCCAATTTAAAGAAGACAACGGGAAACTATTTCATTGTTTTTCTCAACAATGTATGGTAATTTTAGATAATAAAGAAAAGAGATGTGAGGAGAGCTATGATCGCAATATTGCATTTTAAAAAAATTACCAATAAATTACAATTATTTTTTTTAATTTCGTTCACACTGCTTCGAAAATAATTTCTTCTTTTCAATTCTGACAACATTGCGGGACTGAATATATATTTACTTCTCAGCATGCAATATGACGAAAAATATCGCATATTTTTTGTATTAATCTTGCGTGTAAAGATGATTTATTATCTGCCCTTAAATATTATTGCAATTATTATTATATCTATTTTTTCTTTATATTCCATAACGCTTTTCTTCGGGTTGATTTGTTATTCGGAAACAAACAGTTAAAGGGGGAAAACTCTTGCTCAATATGGCCACGAACTTTATATATTCAACTTTTCTTTCACCCACAACTTTGTGATAATTGATTTTATTGCACGAGCAACCTTAATTTATGAGAACCCATAATATAATCATTTTTAATCCTGACCTGAACACTAAAATTGCCACATAAAATGCAACAAAAATAATTTATTAGATCAGAAAAAAAAATTTGTTTTACATTTTTATCTTATGCTTATGTTGTGATAAATTTTGTTTCCTTTTTCCCCAATTTGGATGCTCTGTAATGGGATGATCACGTGATCCTAAACGGCCAGTCGACGGAGATACATCTGCACAAAGTCCTGTGGAAAGCAACTGTGGTTGTTTTATAGTGACGTAGGGCTTCGGAGTTAGAATGAACAGTTGATTTACCCACGCCAAGAAGATTAATGGAGGTTGATAATGACGAGGAAATACATGGGTAATTTTAACAAAACAAGATAAGGAATTTATTTACAAATTTAAGCGCTTGAAGTTGTGACAGTAGCTCGTTTCAGGAAAATAAATCAGAATACTTAACGTCCGTAGTTTTAACGTATTGTCATGGACAGGACATATTCATACGGCAGATTAAATGACACAAAATAATATTAAAAAATGTTTAAAACAAAGCTAAATAGTTCGTTGTTCACGGAAGGGATATACAGTGCCGTGCAAAAGTAAGTGAACCTCTAAGATCATATTTAAAATAATTCTCTCTTTTTTCCAGATAATCAACAAATCTTAATTAAACTACATATTAATTAACAACCACTTTCAAAGATTTTTCTAAAGCTGGAATAAAAATATTAATTAAAAATTAAGATGTGCAAAAGTAAGTAAATCCTTACATTTAATATTTGGTGACTCCTCCTTTTTGAGTTTACAATGTCAACAAGTCTTTTACTATAATTTTAAGAAGTTTCTCGCAGTAGTGGAAACCGATTTTTGACCATTCCTCTTGGCAAAATTCCTACAATTTTACCTGGGTTTCTTGCCTGCACAGCCTTCTTTCACTTAAATCACAGATTTTCAATTGTGTTTAAATCAGGACTTTGACTAGGCCGTTCTAAAACTTGAAATTTCTTTTTACAAACCCATTTTTCGTGGATTTGCTTTGACGCTTCAAATCATTGACCTGTTGGAAGTTCCAAACCCGACCTAAACCCAACTTTTGAACTGAGGACAAGACACTTTCATTTAAAATTGCTTGGTATCTTGCAGTGTCTATTGTGCCGTCAATGCGTACTATTTTGTCTGTTCTAGCTGCAGTAAAGCACCCTCAAATCATAATGCTGTCACCGCCATGTTTAATGATTGATATCAAATTCTTCACTTCAAAAGCCGTATTAGGTGCTCAGTAGATATACTACCTCTTGTTCCTTCCGAAAAGTTCTAGTTTGGTCTCATCTGACCATAAACTTTTTGCCAGCATGTTTGTAGCGCATTATCAAGAGCTTTGGCATAGTTGAGGCGAGCATGTTTATGCTATTTCGTAAGCAATAGCTTTTTCTACGTATTCTGCCATGAAGATTGGCACAGTTCAGATTTAGTCGCAATGTAGATGTATGCAGACTGATTCTGACACTGGCCAATGAGCACTGGAGTACTTCAAAGGTCATGGCAATATTTGCCTGGGCTTGCCGAACTAGATGCCTACTTTCTCTTGCTGTTAATTTTCGCGGATGATCACTTCTTAATTGTGATACCTCCATACCAAAGGCCTTCCATTTATAAATAATTTGTTGCACGGTGGATAAATGCACTTCAAATCGTTTTAATAAATTTTTTATATCTGTCTATATTTCTGAGATGAGGTATTATGTACATTATTTACATTATTCGGACTATTATCTTCATCTTTGTCGCCATATTTATTACAACGTTTCGGCCGTTGTACGCTCCGGCCTTCTTCAGGTGGTTGGAATTTCGAACTGAACCCTTTATTTCGCTCACTGGGGTAGACTGTTCTAGTTCCAAGTGCTATGTTTAATGGGTATCAGTTATCAGTGATCTCCTGTTAATTTCCCTCTCCAAGTTCTCCACTGGCTTAACCGGATATTGAACTCACACTCTTTGGGTCCTGTCACTGGATCTAACTAATGCCTTTATCCACTGTGCCATGTGTCCTTGAGGTAGTGGAGAACGTTTAGAGGGGAATTAACAGGAGATAACTGATAACGGACATCCACTAAACAATGTACGTGGAACTATAACAGTCTACCCCAGTGTGCGAAATAAAGGGCTCAGTTCGACATTCTAACCAGCTGAAGAAGGCCGGAGTGTACAATGGCCGAAACGTTGTAATAAATATGGCGACAAAGATGAGGACAATAGTCCGAATAATGTAAATTTTTTATAGCTTTCTCCATCATTATAGGTTTCAACTATGCGACTTTTAAGCTTCAGGGAGTTCTTTTGATCTTTGCATATAGTACATAAGCCCACAACATACACACATAATGACCAAATAATTTATCAGACCACACAAAAACGCACACCCATACACATATACACACAATTATCTATGGAGAACGAATATGTATACACATACTGGCAAAAACAAACACAATAGACTACCCACAGGCACACAGACAAACCCTACACAACATAGGAAGTGTGTGCATATATATTTATATATCCTTATAATAAAACAGTATATATATGTATGGAGGAGGAATATACATAGACATATTAGCAAAAACACACACTCACACACAATACACAAAAATGGAGATAGGTCTAAGAAGATACGGAGGTCATAAAAAGATAAAAACCAAGACCTCCTTCCTTCGCCCTTTCTTTGACCAATCCTAATTTTTTTATTAAACGTCAAGCAGAAGAATACTTTCGCCACAAGCCCAAGAAAAAATTTGGGTTATTACTACACACAAAAGACAGTGGTTAAACATCGGAAAACACAAGGAAAATTAATTCCTTTTAACATATGTGGATATAACCACTCTTTGCCTGATGAACGCAGCGATGCCGGAAACGCGTGTAGCAAAAATATGGAAAATAATGTATAATTTATATTTTAAAAAAATCCATATTATAACCAAAAATGTTTGTCTCTTCGCTTTTAAATATTCACTTTTCCCTCGTTGAACAACTATAAACTCTCTCTGATATATATATATATATATATATATATATATATATATACACATGAATTATTCACACAAAACTAATGCAAAGGTTAATGATTTTAAATGGCGAGACATCCATCTCGCAAACAATTCAAATATTACACAAAAACCTCAGATCCGTTATGAATGAATTGATCCTTGTTCATATAAATTTCTGCCGTATTATTTGTTGTTTTTTACACAAGCTTTCGTCTGTTCCTACAGACATCTTCAGGTATATAATAGATGTTGTTCTTGTTTTTTTCTCTTAGTAATAAGAGGACATCGAAAATATATGTGTATTGTATCCGAAATGCTATTGAAAATGAGATATTGGTTTTTGAACGCGCGTTCATTAGTTTTGTGTGAATAATTCATGTATTTGTAAATTGATTGCACGTTTATTGTAATATATATATATATATATATATATATATATATATATATATATTGAGACACATTTCATTGAATAATTTAGACAAGTTTTGTCTATTTATTCTCAATTGGATTCTTTCATATTCACGGACAAGCTTTTTGGTGTTATTATTAAAGGAAGAGAGAAAATCGCAGTGTTGATACATATTATTTTATTACGAGTACTCTTGATATAGCACAATGTCATCAGGGTATTGTTTATTTCGAGACAAATGTTCATCATTTTCTAAGAGAGAATTGCTGTGTTCATCAGAAAGTTTAAGTTTTTACTTGTGAAGTGAAGAACGCTGAGTGAGTACGTGATCACTTGACACCGCGTCAGGGGAGGTAACTAAGTATGGCGTGTCGATAGTTATATATATATATATATATATATATATATATATGAAATAAATTTTTCCTCGGGTACCAATTTGTTTTGATAGACTTGTAATGATCATCATCACACACATACATACATACTTACGCAAATTCAAATTATACAACAACAAGCATTCATTGGATAATAAATCAACACTACTTTATTACAAAGTAGTGTTGATTTACAATTTACAAATCGCAGCAATGCGACAATTTTATAATCGCTATATTTTCATGTAGCCGATTTTGTGTACTTTTGGGAGAATCGGATCCCAAAAGCCTTCTCAGCTTAGTAAATATTTACAGGAAATATCAGCTTCTAATTGGTCAATAAACACACAAGTGGGCGTATCAATCCACCCACGCACAATATATTTTTCCAGTGCGTGACTAAGTCAAGTTTGCCATCAAGTTTTCCGCCAAGTTCTTTTGATCCTTTCACGTGATTACATTATTTATAAATAGCAAACACGAGTTTGCCTTTTTCTCTTTTTTCTCTCTTCTTGCTGTAAATTGTAGTCCCAGAGAATTATCGTCTCAACCATGCGGTCAGATGTTAAATAATATTTCGCGCATTCACGTACGAACGAACTCTTACAAACATTTCCAAACTACATTACAAACATACAGAACATTTCCAAACATGCAACAAGAACTTTATTCTTCTAAAACTACAGTTTAATAATTAATCCAACTTCGTGAGCTCCGGTAAAAATATTCCCAGTCTAAGAGACATAACTCCAACAATTCTTTAACTTCTACGCATGTGCATCAACACACGAATAAATACAATGTTATGTTTGTTTTAAAACCATTTTTTGTCCATTCTTCTTGTATTTCATGCTTTGTTGTATTTTACGTTTAATATAAATTGTGTGGGTATGTTATTCACGCAGCAGTAAACAAATATCCACAATGGTCTTTCCTCTTAACATGCCTTTAGACTGCTGTGCTAATCGAGATTTTTTTCCAACCGAATATTACTAGGAGAGAGCGAGAGAGAGAGAGAGAGAGAGAGAGAGAGAGAGAGAGAGAGACAGACAGACAGACAGACAGACAGACAGAGAGAGAGACAGAGACAGAGAGAGAGAGAGAGAGACAGACAGACAGACCGAGAGAGACCCCAACCAACCAATCAATAAATTTTTCCAGAAAAATATTCTAATGTTCTGTTAGTTGTTCAATTTTTATAAGTGGTTCGTGTTTAGTAATTTTCAGACATCCCTTTTTATGTCTTTCAATGATGGCTGTAACCATCGTAAAAAACATTTTGTTTTGTGTTGTCATTTATGTCTCGGCATGGAGATTAAACAGCAAACTTATTAAAGGGAGATAATTATCGATGACTGTTGCATTTCAACAATAAATTCTATGTTTTTTTTTCTTTTGTCTTCACCCAATTCTTTAAAGATTACCAGCTAATTAATCAAATTTAATATTATTTCCTTGGAATTTTCGATTATTATAATGAAAAGAAGAAAATAAGAATAGGTAACAGAAATGGCTGAATACAACATTAAAAAAATTAGTTGGAATTTTGTAACTGGGAAAGGACCTGATAAAAATATTGGAAGATTTCTTTCTCTCATTCTCTCTCATATATATATATATATATATATATATATATATATATATATATTTTTGCTACCTCTCTTTCTCTCTCTCTCTCTCTCTTTCTCTCTCTCTCCATATATATATATATATATATATATATATATATATATATATATATATATATATATATAAGAGTTGAACTCTGTCAAAGGTTAAATTTTCATTATTAAACGGTCTCGTAATCCCATACCGGTAGACGCCAATTTGTCTGATGCAACTCAATCAATTAGTATCCACTAATAACGATTATATTAAAAAGAAATATCTCTCGATATGTGTGTGTGTGTGTGTGTGTGTGTGAGGGAGTGGTCATATGATGTAACGTTTAGAATATTTTTTGATCCCTTCTTGTTCAAGCCAATAACTTTTAAATTCCTAATAAACACACACACACACACACACACACACACACACACACACACACACACACACACACACATATGTAAATGTTTTGATAAGGATCACGTTCTATGTTTACTTCGATAAATTTTTATGAAGTCAGAGGTCGATTCGACACTGTATATTATGAATAGGCTCATGAATAGGACAAATGATAAAAAAAAATCGATTTTGATAAATGTTATTGCTTGAGAACCGTTTATCTACAAAAATTGTTTTAAAAAATGATTCTCTTTTTTTGCGAGCGGACCAGTCAATTTAAGTAGTACGTATTTATTTGTACATTTAAGTAACAAGCGGCTTGGATTGAGAAATCGGAGAGCCGAGTTCGAATTCCAGTCAAATCCATTACATTCATTTACGTTCTAATGCCCTTGGGAAAGGTATGAATCCTCCTCTTCTCTCCCCACCTCAAGCTATCGGTAAATAGCAGGAGAGACCGGGGTTCTATAGCCTTGGATGCAACTGGTCTACCGCCGAAAGAGATGGAAACCTACAGCAGAAAAAAAATCTGCTTCGTCAGTCATGTATTAAAAGATACATGAACGCCTAAGCGTGTATCACGCATGGTATATAACTAACTGTACTATCAAGATGATATTAAGCGTAAAGAGTTGTTTATGGTCATCAATGCAATAAAGTGTTTTTTTATTCACGAGTGTAAAAAAGTTTTTTTTTTTTAATCGATTTCATCCTAAGCAATGTAATAAATACAAAATGGGGGTTACTGGGTGTGGAAGATCTGAAACATTACCAAGGAGAGAGAACAATAGAAGAATAATCAGGAAGACAGTAGATAGTGATTGACATTACATTTAACTTTTTGAAGATTAAAGTTGGCTGGAAAGCACGGAGCCGGGAGAGAGTTACACAAGTGAAAAGTACTGGAAAAGAAACTGTTACATATTATGTTACGCCATATTTATTACAACGTTTCGGACGTTGTACGGTCCGGCCTTCTTCAGGTGGTTGGAATGTCGAACTGAACCCTTTATTTCGCTCACTGGGGTAGACTATTCTAGTTCCACATGCCTTGTTTAATGGATGCCAGTTATCAGTTATCTCCTGTTAATTTACCCACTGAAAGTTCCCCACTGCCTTAACCGGATATTGAACTCACACACTTTGGGTTCTGTCACTGGATATAACAAACGCCTTTATCCACTGTGCCATGTGTCTATGAGGACATCTGGGTATTATAAACCTAATGTCTTCAAAAAACCATTTTTACCAGTGCTCATATTGCAATTTTTGCTGTTATCATTTCATGTTTTTACCAGAGCTCATATTGCAACTTTGTTGTTATTATCGCTTTTCTCTGGCACTCCTTATTACTGGTTCCCATGTTGTATATATTTCTATGCTTGGTCGGCTCAGGCAGTGGAGAACTTTCAGAGGGTAAATTAACAGGAGATAGCTGATAACTGACATCCATTAAACATGGCACGTGGAACTAGAACAGTCTACCCCAGTGAGCGAAAAAAAATGGTTCAGTTCGACATTCCAACCACCTGAAGAAGGCCGGAGCGTACAACGGCCGAAACGTTGTAATAAATATGGTGACAAAGATGAGGACAATAGTCCGAATAATGTACATAATACCTCATCTCAGAAATATAGACAGATACTGAAGAAGGCCGGAGCGTACAACGGCCGAAACGTTGTAATAAATATGGTGACAAAGATGAGGACAATAGTCCGAATAATGTAAATAATGTACATAATACCTCATCTCAGAAATATAGACAGATACTGAAGAAGGCCGGAGCGTACAACGGCCGAAACGTTGTAATAAATATGGTGACAAAGATGAGGACAATAGTCCGAATAATGTAAATAATGTACATAATACTTAATCTCAGAAATATAGACAGATATTGAAGAAACTGTTAGCATAGAAGTTGCGGTTACATCTAGCCAACTTGACTGTAAATTAATGAGACTTCGTCGCCAGTCTAGTCAGTGAGTTAAGTGCAATACGCGATGCACACTTGGGCGATCATGTCTCTTTTGATTCATGACGGACTAGGTAGAAGATTTTCTTTCCCGCGGTAGGTTGACGTTCCTTTCTGCGGTAGACTGGTTGCCAACCAAGGCTACAGGGTCTAGTCTGCCCTGCTATTCAACCCATAGATAGGAGGAGAATAGATAGATTTATACCTTTCCCAAGGGTATTTGCGTGTAAAATTCAAAAAGTCTAGGTACCATAGGAAAGTGCTCATGCGTGAAAGTATTTATAGAAAAAGCACAGAAAGGAAACATTACAGCGCTGGGAAAGTGACAAAAACCGAGATGCCAGGTCTGAACCAATAATATTGCTGATTTTTTCTTTGAATTTTATCAAGAATATCTAAATATATAGCAGGAGTACCGAACTATAAGTAGTACCAATATTCTAATCATGGCTGAATGGTAGACTTATAGATATAGAAGAAAGATTTTGAAGAGAAATTGTCTAGCATGACACAGTGGAGCAACTTTCTTAGCAACTGACCCAGCAATGGATTTAATATAGTTCTTTCCACTTCATATCAACCGAGAATGTTAGCCCGAGAAGGCACAGCGAGTATCTCTCCTGGATGTTAGCATCAGCCATGCTGGCAGAAAGGAGTCTCTCAGATTATTAATAAAGAGCAGTTTTCTTTTGGAGGTGTTAAAATTAACAAGCCATTCTTTGCCCCAGTTAACAACAGACTGAAGGCCGTTTAAGACATCACCTACTAATTTGACCTTATCGAACTGATCAGACCTTTTACAGAAAATGGAAGAAGACAAAACTGTAACCTGGACCGTGAATATGATTTTCTTTCTACTGGATTTATTGGAAAAGAAGATTTAGTTACTATAAGTGAAAAGCTCATCCAAACAATTGCTATGAAAGTATTTATAGAAAAGACACAAGAAAGCAACTTTATGGCAGTAGGACAGTGACTGAAGCCGAGAAGCCAAGTCAGGACCAATAATATTGCTGATTCTTCTTTGGATCTTACCAAGGAGTTCAAGATAAATAGCAGCGGCACCGGACCATATGTGGCATCAATATTCTAATCATGGGTAAATGATAGACTTATAGATATGTAAGATAGATTCTGAAGAGAAAATTGTCTAGCATGACACAGTGAAGCAACTGACCCAGCAATGGATTCAATATAGTTTTTCCACTTTATATCAACCGAGAAGGCGCAGCGAGTAGCTCTATTGCATGTTAGCACCAGCCATGCTGGCAGAAAGGAGACTCTCAGATTATTAATAAAGAGCAGTTTTCTTTTGGAGGTGTTAAAATTAACAAGCCCGAGTTAACAATAGACTGAAGACCGTTTAAGACATCAGCTACTAATTTGACCTTAACGAACTGATCAGACTTTTTATAGAAAATGGAAGAAGACAAGACTGCAATCTGGAACGTGAATATGATTTTCTTTCTACTGGATTTATTGGAAAAGAAGATATTTGTTTTTCGTTTTCCTCCCCGCTTTTAAGTTTCCCAACGGTTTTAGGGCTAAGATTTAATTATATCAAAGAGCTCCAAGATCAAATATATCACGTGTGTTTTCTTACCTGGAACTTGCAGTTCTTCTGCCAGCTTTTGTCCAACGGTTTCTGCACATTTAATACAGTCGTCCATGGTGGCGTTTCTCACTGGAATGAATGGACACACGTCCATTGCACCCAGCCTGGGATGCTCACCTGAAAAATTCGGTTACGATTTTAGTCAATAAAAATTAAGGTATGTCATCGATCGGGGAATCTTTTATTTTTAAAGATAGTAATTTGATTACGTCACAGTAATTTAATAACTGTAAATAAATAAAAAAAAACGACAGGAAATTGTGAAGAGCCTTGATCGTAAACGTCCTGAATGGATACGGCATATAGAAAAAGAAGAGATAAAAATATAACAACAAATACAAATTAAAATTGCCTAGAAGCTAAATAAGACTTTGACAGATGGATCACGCCACGTCATGAGTCCCATAACCCATTAAGGTCCTAGGAGTAGAACACGTGCAAGCGAAAAGTACGGGAAAAGAAACTGTTAGCATAGAACTTACGGTTCCATCTAGCCAACTCGACTGTAAATTGATGAGACTTCGTCGCCAGTCTAGTCAGTGAGTTAAGTGCCATACGCGATGCACACTTGGGCGATCATGTCTCTTTTGATTCATGACGGACTAGGTAGAAGATTTTCTTTCCCGCGGTAGGTTGACGTTTCTTTCTGTGGTAGACTGGTTGCCAACTAAGGCTATAGGGTCCAGTCTGCCTTACTATTCAGCCCATAGATGAGAGGAGAATAGATAGATTTATACCTTTCTCAAGGCTATTTGCGTGTGATATTCATAAAGTCTAGGTACCATCGCAGCAGTGGTTTATCTAGGGCAGTGTTTCTCAACCTTTGTTTTTACTTTAGGGCGCACTTGTAGAATGACTAAAACTCTGGGGCGAACTTCAGATTTTAATAAAGAAAAATTAGTCATGAATTTTGAAATTTTGATTTAGCATTCCAAAACAGGATTAGCGGTACAGTTTTCATTTAAAAGGATTTATGAAGAATCTGCTATTTTTTTATTTATTTATTTTTTGAGAGGCCGATAATGATAGATTTAAATGTCATGAGGAAGGTAAAAGGAAAAAAATTATTCACTCCTTCTTAAAAAATATGGAATTCAGCTTCCAGTTTAAAATATAAAATAACAAAAACTTTACTTAAACATGGAAGTCACTTGCTTGGAGTATAGATTTTTTTAAAGTATAAAATTGATTCTAAATTACTCTTCTGTTAACTTGGCACGCATCTGGCTACCTTTGAAGAAGCATTTGTGTGTCCAAGTACACCGATTGAGAAATGGTGCTCTAGAGCAGTGGCTCGCAACCGGGATCCATATAGACCCTGGGGCTCCACGTAACATTACTGGGCGGAGGCACACAAAAAATAACAAATTGGGGGTTCACAGTAATATTTTAGTGGTTTCATAGAGCAGTTTCAATTCGGAATGGTTGTTTCAACTGAGAATTGGAATTTCTACAGTAATCTACACCATATTAAAATAGGAAAAAACAATTCTAAAAATAGCAGAAAACGAGATCAAGGGATATAAGTTAGCACCACTTTTTTTTACGCTATCGGATGTTTTGACTGTAAAAGTTGAATAAAAACTGAGAAAGATATATAAAGGAAAATTATATAAAGATTATAAAAATAATTTAATATATTAATAATAATAATATTAATTATAAATATTAATAAAAATAAAATATTAATATAAATTAATTAATATAAAATATTAAAAACATAAAATATTAATAATAAAATTAATTTAAATTATATAAGGATTATATATAAAGCAAGGATTAACAGTATTAGCCTCTTCAGCAGTAAAGACAATTTCCGGTAAAACTATCCACTCTGAGGGACTCTATATGTACTAGTGTACATAACTGTTCCATAGATTTTAGTTGTTAAATACAAGTTTATTTTCATTAAATTAGATTTACTTCAAAATAAAGCATATATATTTATTATTTCTATAATGCAATTACTAAAATTATCTATTAGTAGAAAATAAAATAAGCTTTTCTTTTTATCGACTGGTTATGATTATGAGGGTGTACCAAAAAATTCAGAGTAAAAGTGGTCTATGGGTAAAAAAAAAAAAAAGTTTGAGAATTACTGGTCTCTACTAACCTGATGAAGCCCATTTCTCCTCAGGCTGGTTTTAAAATACAGAGTTTTCTTTATTTACACTATTTACATTGTTCGGACTGTTGTCCTCATCTTCGTTGCCATATTCACGACGTTTCAGCCGTTGTACGCTCCGGGCTTCTTCAGGTGACTGAAATTTCGAACTGAATCCTTTATTTCGTCAGGACACATGACGCAGTGGATAAAAGCGTTAGTTGAATCCAGTGACTTTACCCAAAGATTTGTGATTTCAATACCTGTCTACAGCTGAGGTGTACAAAAACCTTGGAGAGTTGAGTTAAAGGGAGATAACTGATATTGACGAAATAAATGGTTCACGTCACGTTGGTGCGAAAGTGATTGAAGTCGAGATGCCAGGTCAGGATCGATTACATTACATTACATTATTGAATCTTGTCAAGAATCGAGATATACAGCAGGAACACCAGACCAGATATGGCAGCAGTATTCAATGCATGGATGAATGGTAGATTTATAAATATGCAAGAAGAGGGAATTGCCTGACACAGCACAGCAACCCAACCAATCCTATCAGTAGATCTAGCAATTGTAATCGAGGCACGAAAGAAAAAAGCTAATCGGAACAGTTGCCATGAAAATGATTGTAGAAAAGACGGATGGGAGAAATTAAGTAACATTTTTCAACACATTATAATTTTATATTACAAAGATCTTATCAGAAGCTCAAAATTTTATTACAGCTATAAAAACGGACATAAAAAACGTCAAGAAAAGGAAAAACTACTACTAAACTGTTTTGTTTTGCTCCTATATTCATATTACTGTGGTTGTGTTTTTTTGTTTTCTTTGCATTTTTTTTAATCATGTCCGTGTTTATCGCTGTAATAAGATTTTATATTTGAAGAAAAATGTAACCCAAACGCAAAAGAATAAAAAAGAAGTTGGTCGGTTGTTTGGTTGATTTTGTTTAACGGCATATCAACATCTCAATGGGTTATTTAATGCCGAAATCTAAATATTTTGTACGCATTTTTATGCTTTCAACTACAGATATTTTGTACATCATTTTATACTTTCAGAGTGAAGGTATGTTTATTAGATATACCATATATAGTTTTTAGTTTCGCAATTAATTAAAATTGTTGTTAATTTTATTATAAAAATGTATTTTTAGTGTTGCATTAATTGTCATTTTGCTATAAAAATATATTGTTGTTCATTTTATTATAAAAACGTAACGTAAGGAGTTCACTATTTGCTAGGAACAATAGAAATTAAGAGGTGTTTCCACGCTCCTCAAAACATCCATTCTCATAATCAGAGGCCTTGTTTATTGTCATATCCAGGATCCCCCCCCCACCAAAAAAAAAGGTAGTTGTGCAGTTTAGGAAAAAGGTATTGTAGATGATTGAACGTACCGAAAGTAATTTTTGAGAATGATTTCATTATTCGAGTAGACTAGCTGAGGTTGATAGAAATCAAATCAAGTCATTAACTGAGAATAATAATCAATTAACAAGAACCAAAAGTCTAAAAATAATTTGCATGTTCCTTTTTATAAAAAAAAAAAAAAAAAAAACGAAGAAAAATGAAAAGTGGGTACTTTACAAGAACGTGAGATGCAATACATTTTTTAGCAAAAGAACCAACACTAACCTTACCGAGCCTTGATCTTCATCCAAAGAAAGTAATGCTGTGTGTATACATAATGGAAGTCCTCTATTATGAGTTCCTTCTGGAGAACAAAATGGTTGATTCGAAGAAGATCAGTTGAAGGTAGTAATCGACAAAAATTTCCAGAATGAGTTAAGAGAAAGGGCGTAATATTCTATCTAGATCATTGCTGACAAGGTGACAATTTTTACATGTTCTTTAAGAAATTTCTCATATATACTCTTGGTGTCAGTTTAAACTGACACCTTATTTTCTTTAAATGAAAAATATAAATGTAAACAATAATCATGAAAGGTGAAAATTTCATTAAAATATGATGGAAGGTTTCTAAATTTTCATATGAAATCAAGAAAATGCGAACTTTAAGCAAAGTATAGGAAAATAATACGGAGAAAAAGACGTCAGTTTAAACTGACACCAGGAGGTTTTAACCCAGTGGTTCCCATTTTTTTTTCCCTCTGAACCGCATTTTCGGAATGAAAATTTGCTCGCGCCTCACCAAGTTCTATGTGATAAAATATATATTTAAAAATAAGAAAAACAGAGAGAGGTTTCACGAGAGATAACCGCGGATTCGAAGTCAAAACATTATCATTGATAACTCTCTCTTCCAATTTGCAGACCCTAGTTACTATATTCTTAATCTTACTTATTATCAGATTGTGTGTGTGTGTGTGTGTGTGTGTGTGTGTGTGGTTGTGTATGTGTGTGTGTGTGTGTCTATAACATTTTTCAACCGAAGGACTACGTAAAATTATAGTTCTGACAGCGCCAAAATTGAAAACCACAATTGTTTTTGCACGAATTCAATTTGTAAACACGATTAAGAGGCATTAATGAAGTGGGACAACTCATATCGAGTTATACTTATTATAAAAACCCAGGTTGTGTGTGTGTGTGGTGTGTGTGTTCGTTTATATATGGGATCGGATTTCCTACATTTTTCAAGATTTCAACAAAATTTCACTTTTTTTGGCAGGTAGTGTTTTTATTGTCTTGCACACTTTTTCTTTATTTTTACATTCAGAATGCTTTAAAAATTCCAGTTACAAGACAATTGTTTATATATTCTATTCAATCGATAGATATAATGATTGAAAAAATGTTTTTGTTTGAGTTTGGTTTCAATTCGTAATAAAAAATAAAAAAAAAAAATAAAAAATTTCAACCTTAAACAATAATCTTTGTCAATTTTATTTTTCAGGTCGATACTTGATCTATTGTTATATCCCCGGGCAACGCCGGGCTCACTAGTCTTGATATAATCAAAAAAATATCAAAGATAAAATTTGTCAATAATTATTTATATCTATTTATACTGGGTCTCATTCATGCAATTACAAGTAATCCATAATAATATTTTAAATTTTGAAATCATATTTGTTTTTGGTATATGAATTTTTTGAAACTGTTTCTAAATCTTTGATTGTCTTTCAATCATTCCGCCTCACCTGCTATCTTCTTCCACTTCACTTATGAGGCGAACCGCGCCGTTCGAGAACTCCTGTAACCAATCAAATCCAATAAAAATATTTTTTAATTCTCAAAGCATTAAGATTGTATGGTTGATTGATTTTGTTTAGCGGCATATCAACATCTATTGGTTATTTAATGACGAAATCTAAATATTTTGAACACAGTTGTATGGCTTCAACTAAATATATTTTGAACGCAATTGTATGCCTTCAACTACAGATAAAATGGATTGTTGGTCATTTTGCTAGAAAATGTATTGTTAGTAATTCTACTATAAAATGTATTGCTGATCATTTTGTTTTAAAATGTATTGTTAGTAATTTTACTACAAATAGGTATTGTTGGCAATTTTACTATAAATAAGTATTGTTAGCAATTTCACTATAAATATTTATTGTAGGTAATTTTACTATAAATATGTATTGTTGGTAAATTTTTATATAAAAATGTATTCCGAGTATTTTTACTATAAAAATGTATTTTTATACTTTCATAATATTTTGCTTTTATTTGATGGTTTCCTGTTTGCCCATAGCTGGGACCCTAACAGGTACTACCACCTCTTTCCAGGGTGAATCTGAGAACAACAACAAGAAGTGGCTCCTCAAAACCTCCAATCTCCCGATCAGATGCCTTGCTGCCGGACATACTCAGGACTACACAGTATTAAGAAGGCTATAGAACGAATCAACGAAATGTGGTTGAAAAAACGAAAACGAAGTAGATAGCTTTAAAAAAAAAAAACAAAAAAAAAACGCATGTACTTTTTCTAGTCAGGTAAAAAGATATTTTTAGTTTTACTTAATAAACTGAATGAAACTTTCGACTAACTATTGAGGTAAAATTAAAGAAACGATATGCGTACGAAAAATGTAGCTTTTTTTTAAAAATATAAACATGGCTGCAAATAGGCGGGAAAGGAAAAAACACCATGATGCTGTTCAGTTGGGTGGTTCATAAAATAGTCCTAGAGATAAGCCTTGGAAAATTGTTTTCATGTACAATCACGAAGAGAATATGTGATAAGTCAGACTTCTCACTTTAGATAACAAAGGGAGAGTCAAGAATATTCGACTGATTGAATTATACATGTAAATAAGAAACATACAATGACGACGTACATAAAATATTCGAGCTGTTTACAGCGTATTAAGATTAAAAATCATTAATTACCGCATATCCAATTATAATCCTCTTTGTTTTTTTAGCTGCTTTGTTAGTTAGCACGTACGTTACGTCCTACTGATGCCTCATAAATAATGGACGATTACGTTTTGATCTTGAGGAAAGACGAAAAAGGCCATGATTTCAGTGAGAAAAAGTAAGGAAGAAAGAAAGAGATGGTGATAACGCTCCCATATGTTTAACGTCTGATTCAGTGAAATTGGAAAAACTTGTCAATTTCAATTTTTTTTCATTTGTACCCTCCCATTTCTTTAAATAATGACCTGTATTCAGACTTATGATTGTTATTGCTATATTTTGTTAAAGTTGTTAAGCGCAAATATTTAACGATGTAAAAGAGGGATATTCGTAGGTATTTTATGATTGGTAAACTGGCAAGGGGTTTATTCAATCATGAACTTAAGAATTATGATTCATTAGAAAATTAAAGGAGCAAAATGTGTGAAATTTCACTGTTTATTTCTCGTATTTATTAATCGTCAAAATATCTTCTTTGTCTTTTTGTGGTTTAACTCTACGTACAGTGGATTAATGGATAGCGGCTCGGATTGAGGAGAGCCGCGTTCGAATTCCAATCGAATCCATTATATTCACATACGTGTTAATCCCCTTGGGAAAGATATGAATCCTCTTCTTCTCCCCCCAGCTATCGGTAAATAGCAGGGCAGACCGGGTTCTATAGCCTTGGATGGGAACTGGTCCACCGCAGAAAAAAATGACAGCCTACTGCGGGAAAAAAATCTGCCTCGTCCGTCATGTATCGAAAGATACATAATCGCCTAAGCATATATCACGCATGGCACATAACTGACTGAAGTTGCCTGCCAAATCAATTCCACTTTTCTTGAACTTCGCAAACCAATCACGAAACCCGCTGCTTCCAACCGAATCATCTCCATCGGCATTATCAATCATCTACATCGCTTCCGCTTCTGAATTGTTTCATTTTAAAATAGGAGTACTCGGCCAAGGGTGAACACCACACGGGGAGAGATCTTTTGCTTTCTAAAATTGCTGTAAACTAGAATAGAATAATCACCCGAAGGTTGGTAATGAACGATAATACTTAGGACAAGAACAACACATATAAGATTCGCCAGCGATGCGTAGAAGTAGTCAACTGCTAGAAGTGAGTCAAGTGAATTCCACAATGAATCTCCAACTGTAGGACATCTACCAACTGCCCCACGCGATCAGATGTGGCACAAGACCGAATTTAATGTGGGATATCCGAGCCCGTAGTCTCGGCCAAAAATTCCCTGTAGACCCCTTATAAAACGGGATCGAGTAGCTGTTTCCCGAAACGAGACTCTGCCCTTCGACATAGCCTCGTCTAGGGATTCTCTCTGCCCGGAGGCAGAGAGTTTGACCAGCACAGCTGGAGACAAATCTCCAACTGCAGACCAACATACAGTATTTACTACTGTATTTATGTGAATGGAGACATACTCATTATCGTCCGTAGGTATGCTACAACAAAAACCGATTTAAATAAACTGAATTTTACTGAACTTTTTTTTTTATTGAATTACAAAACCCTGGTATTCTACCTAAATCTTTGTTTATTGAAGTCTGCTTCAGTTTGTTTATTTAATAATTATTTATGAATTAAAACAAATGACTGTCCATCTATTCAAGTTTAAAAATCCATTAACATTTTCTATTGCTATTAAATTTGTTTAAAAATTTAAATGTCTATGTATAAAAAAGGAAAAAAAATGAAGATTTTCAATAATAGATGCATATTATTCGGAGTGCACCTTTTGAGTCGAATAATCTTGGAAAGGGGGTGACGACATTCTGATATATGGTGAAAAGGGGACATGGCTTAGAACCATTGCTTTAGAAGGAACAACATGCAGTGTTGCATGTGCATTTTGTCTATTACTATGTTTCTTTTTCTTAATTTTTCTCAAGACGGGCTAAATGAACACTATGGAACACAAAAGCATTTTGGGGACTTTTACACATGCCTAATATTTTGTGCAAATACGAAATTCTTATTATATTTTCCTTTGTTTGCAGACTATTTCTTTATTCTATTCTTTAAATGAGATTCTTATTTAAAGAATTAAAGATAAAAAAGCAAACATATTTATTAAAATGGGATGAAAACAGACAGAGAAAAAATACAATTACTAAAATTTGGGCACCTCGAGATGGTGTAATGGTTAGCAAGCTTGGCTCGCAAGACCAATTACGACTGAGTTCGATCATCACTAGGTGCCCCCTAATTTCGGCCTTGTGCCACATCTAAGCTACGCTTGGAAAATCGCTATGGGGCACCTCGGCGTGGTGTAATGGTTAGCAAGCTTGTCTTGCTAGATCAATTACTACTGACAAGTGAGTTCGATCCTCACTGGATGCCTCATACTTTCGGCCTTGTGCCACATCTAAGCTACGCTTGGAAAATCTCTACAATTACTATAATTTTGAAACACGGAAGAGGAGTGAGCAAAATAAACGGCCACCTTTTTTATTTTTTCTTTCTTTCTTTCCCCATTTTTATTAATATACATTTTCTCTTTTGTTGTTGTTGTTTCGGATTACCATTTATGGTGATTATACCTTTCTTCCCTGTCCATTTTAATAAACATGTCTGTTTTTATAGCATTAATTAAATTCTGTACACCCAATAAAATGTTTAAGACATTAAATTTCTAAAGAGGTAACGAATTTTTTTTTTACTTATTAATCCGACAGATTTTATAAATTTAAAAATGATTTTTAGAGGATGTCCGTATTTGAGAAGACGCTCCGTTTATTTTCTTAAGTAGTACATTGATTTATTTTCTTCTACCATCCTGAATATTCGAAAAATCCTATTAAAGAAAAAAGATAACGTATCCTGCCGGTGGGGGTGGGGCCGCTTATTTGTCTTTCATAAGATTTCCTTTCTTTAATAGGTTTCCTGGAATATTTAGGCTAACGGACAAAAGTAACTATACTGTTTAAAATCTAAACGGAGCATCTACTCAAATATCCACTAAAAATAACATCCCGATTTCAGCCACCTTCTCACTGACGTGACGTGGCTTCCCTCTGTCTTTTCTATAAATATTTTCATGGCAACTACTCTAATGCTCTTTTTTCCCTGGTGCCCCGACTATATGAATTTAAGCGTGTTACTAGATTGGCAACTAGGTCCCACTGTTGAACTAGCTAGATGCAACCGCCATTTCTACTCTGTTTCTTTTTTTTTTTCTGTTTCTTCTCAACTGTGGAAATCCTTTCCAATTTCTTGCTTCCCTGATAACTACAATCTTCAAAAATGTAAATACAATGTCAATCGCCATCTTCTGTCTTCCTGTTTTTTTTTTTTTTTGCCCTTTCTTCAATCCTCCCCATTCTCAGTCTTCTCATTCTCTTTCACTTTCACACCCTGTAACCCCCCCCTGCGTTCGAGTGGCACTGTCACTTTGTTTGCGGTGAAACGATTAAAGAAAAGTTTAAAGTTATAAAAAAAAAGTTATAGTAAGTAAACGTACGTTACAAAAAACAGTAGAATTGCTAAGTAAGCTTGAAATATTTGGGAAGGATATTAGAATAATCCAGAACCTATACTGGCAGCAAACAGCTTGCATAAGGATAGAAAATAAATTCAGTAAATATACAAACATAGAAAGAAGTTTAAGACAAAGATGTGTCTTTTCACTGGACTTAATTCAACCTATTCAGTGAGGCGATTCTGAGAGAATTGGAAATCCTACCAAGATTCATTATTGGCAGCTACAATCTTAGCAACATAACATCTTCAGATGACACATTATTGACAACAAATACAGAAAGGAAACTACAAGAACTCCTCCAGAATGTAGTGAAGGAAAGCAAGAAGAAAGGACTAAGCATCAATTGCAAGAAGATAGAATGCACGGTTGTCAATAAAAGGAACAGCCCCACATACAAATTACAAATTGGAAATACCAAAATCAAACAAATACAAAAATGTAAATATCTTTTTAAGTGTTTTAACAGAGACGCATTCGGATAGTGAAAGATGCCTTCCAAAAGCTAAGTAAAGTATTAAGAAACAGGAAAATTTCATTAGCAACAATGAGTAATGAACTGAGACGTAATATCCGTCCTCCTATATAGCAGTGAATACTGGACAATCTCCTCACAGATGAAGAAGAGACGTTAAGCAACAAAGACTTGGATCTACAGAAGGATGTTGAGAATACCATGGACTGAACATATGAGCAACGATAGACGAAGCTTTAAAAAAAATGGAAACAAAAAGGAAACTTATACTTAACATCAGAAAGAGACAGCTAAACGTTCTAAGGAACATAATGAGGAAAGAGGACTTGGAAATTTTGATACTCAGAAGACAGATTGAAGGTAACAGACACATGGGGAAACAATGCACCGAGCGAACCTGTGTATTGAATGGCAGAAAAGGGTTTAGCAGAGTTTACAAAATGACAAAATTTATTAAGAGCTATAAATGACAGAAAATTATAGAGAGCCATGATAGCCAACATCTTAAAAGGATACGGTACAAAGAAGAAGAAGAAGAAGAAGAAGAAGAAGAAGAAGAAGAAGAAGAAGAATCTTTTAGTTGAAAATAAATTATGTTGTAAAGAAAAACAGAAATATTCAAAAGAAAAATCAGTATATTTGCTTTAAAATTGTAAATAAGTTACGAAAAACAACAAAAAAAAAGGTCATTCAATATAACTTCTGTCAGTTCTGAGAATGACATCTGCGCGTTTTCGGAATTGACTATAAGGGTTTTTCCTAAATATTGGCCATCACGTTCACAATGGCGGCTTTCAATGATTCTTTGATATTATAAGGCCACTGGTTTATCTCCCTTTCGATGACGCCTCAGATATAGCAGTCCAGGGGATTCAATTCAAGAAAGTTCGGAGATGATAAGCGAAAAATAACATGGTCGTGAAAATTCTTGACCAGCCACTTCTGAGTTATGTGGGTGGGAGTCATTCTGGAACACGTACGTTCACCCTGCGAACCAGGGATTGATCACCGTGTTCTTCACCTTGATATAGGCGGTATCATTGAACATATACCCCTGTAGGGAGAAACAGAGCGGCATGGCATGACCTTTGTTGCTCGTGACCTACAGGGCTATAGCAGACAACGTAAACTCATGGTACATTACTGTAGCTCCTCTTCGTGCCATCCACGCAGAGCCATCTTTTACACCTCCTGTTCGCACGACTAATTTCAATAAATTCGCTATCTGAGTCTCTGTAGGTTAGCGGCTAGTACCACTAGTGTTGCATAACTTTCTCTTACCTTTATAAGATTAGATGCTGTCATATTAATGATCTCGATATGTTTGGGAGAGAAATATGATCATTATAACTTGGTGCATGCCTCATAACATTGCACTAACCTGGCTTCCGTTAATGGTACGCTTACGACGTGTTCTCAAATACCCGCCTTATCTTGTGTTTATCATGCATATAATATCTCTCATCTGTTAATAACAACTATATTGATTTCTGACCAATGACAATCTCATTATATTACATTTTCAATTAATTTTTATAGTGCAATTGTTTGTTCTAATCAGTACTGGAATGACTATTTATTTCTTCATTATTTACATTATTCGGACTATTGTCCTCATCTTTGTCGCTATATTTATCACAACGTTTCGGCCGTTGTACACTCCGGCCTTCTTCAAGTGGTTGGAATTTTGAACTGAACCCTTTATTTCGCTCGCTAGGGTCGACTGTTCTAGTTCCACGTGCCATGTTTGATAGATGTCAGTTATCAGCTATCTCCTGCTAATTTCCCTCTGAAAGTTCTCCACTGCCTTAACCGGGTATTGAACTCACACTCTTTAGGTCCTGTCACTGGATCTAACTAACACCTTTATCCACTGTGCCATGTGTCCTTGATGTATTTCTTATTTGAATACAAAATTGTAGGCACACAGCCGAAGGAGAAGTGGGAAAAGGCTGGTACTCAGTAACTATCCTAGTCCTAGTTAATCACAATCACGACCCATTCATTCAATACAATATACTCAATCACCACAAGAACTTGTCCATTACCTCTCACTCCTACATATACCAAAATACCACATATTCACAAATTATTAAGGGCACCTCGAGGTGGTTAATTGGTTAGTAAGCTTGCCTCGCTAGAACAATTACGACTGAGTAGTTAGTTCGATCCTCACTGGGTGCCTCTTAATTTCGTCGTTGTGCCACATCTAAGTTACGCTAAAAAATCACTATTGACCAATCAGTACTGAAATGACTGTAAAAACATGCCCCTCCCCAAATTTATAAACAAATCATACAGATGCATACTGGGATTTCTTCTTAGCCAATAACATAGGCCACTTCTCAGTCTCATCTGTCATATTTCTGTTCTTAACTTGAAGTCAGAATGCTGCGATCGCTTGTCTGCATCCCCTTTTGTGTGTTAACTCTATTCTTAGTTTATGAACTTTTTATACAGTTATTGTTTCTTTGTCTTGCAGTTATTGTTTGCTTTGTATTTTTTGCCATGTTCTTTTCTTTCTCTTTTTATTGTTTATTGCAAACTTTGTTAATTCTGTTTGTTGGACATTTCTGCCAATTACGATTAACTATAGCCAATTACTCAGCAAAAATTATTTCTAACGGATAATTTATTGTTAAAACACAAATTCAACCAAAGCTGAACAAATGATAATAGCAAGTACCGAAAATGTCTGTAATTGAATTGATGCAGCACAACTTCACCCAGTATGGACTTCTCTACTTCAACGGAAAATACGAAACAACTAGGAATATTTTTTCCTTCTACTCTGGTTTGGAAATGTTATTTCTTTCTTTAAGCAATTCTCACGCTTTCAACTTATGCATGTCTCACGAACTCAATTCGATCAAATTTTTTTTTGCTAATTTGAATTTATAACGTATCCAATGTAGCTTAGTGACTGTTTCATTTATTTCTCAAGAGTGATCATGGATTGCAAAAGCTTTCCGAAATATATCTGTTTTTAATAATAAATTATCCGTTGGAATTACAAGTCTCTATTCTTTTTAATTTAACTTCACCAATGGAATCAAGCGTTTTTACAATTTTACAAAAATTATTTCTATTCATTTCTAGCGTAAAATGTGAGCAATGTATTTACATATTACTCAATTCTCTAAGTAATTTTCATCTTTATTTTATGTGCCGTGTCCCTTCAGGACGTAGGCGATCATAGCTCTCCACTTCGTCCTGTCTCTTGTAGTTCTCAATAAGTTTTATCTTTCTGCTACTTCTCCCAGACTCTGTTCTGCCATCCACTTCCTTAAACCCGCTCAGTAATACATACGTTAATTTTTCTACAAATGACAATCGTTTTCTTTCTAATTTATAACGAATGTACTTTAAATACATTTAAAATAAATAAAAGTATTAGGAATGAATTTACAAGTATATGAAAAAAAAAGAGATACATTTTCTACCTTTATGAACACTCATATCGATCAGTTTGTAGGCTTGGCGGGCCGCTCTCAGGGCTCCTTCTACAACGGCCTCAGGGGAACCAATAAAAGTATACACTGTTCTATTGGTCGAGGGTCCATCGTCTACGTCAAGTAAAGAACATCCTGGTGTCTGCGAGATGGCATCTGCGATGGCATTTACAACCTATATGAGAAAAAGATATAAATATAAACTTATAAATAAATGTTAGATAGATTAGTTACTACACTACGAAAACTGGCATTGTTAATGACTACCTAATACTTCCTTACTACTTACGATTACTATTACAGCTAACACCATCCTTCCTCTACTTACCCACCTATACACTATTATCCATTAATATTAATACAAATCTAATCCTCCTACTACCAGGAAATTTTTCTCACCGGAATCGATCCTCCAGATCTACAAATCAACAATTCGTCCTTGCATGGAGTATTGCTGCCATATATGGTCTGGATCCCTTTCTGTTTGCCTCGGGGTTCTTGATAAGCTCCAGAGACGGATATGCAATGTAATAAGCCCTGCTCTGGCATCTCGTCTACAGTCACTTTCTCACAGACGCGCCGTCGCCTCTGTCTGTTTTACAAATACGTTCATGGCAATTGCTCCGAGGAGCTGCATTCGCTGGTTCCCAGACTTCATGAGTTCAAGTGCCCTACGAGGCTGGCATCCCGCTCTCACCCTTTCACTGTCGAAACTCCTAAATGTAGCCGTCTCTTCTACTCCAATAGCTTCATGTCTTGCACCTCTCGCCTGTGGAACTCCCTTCCCTATTCCAGTTTTCCTGAGAGCTATAATCTCCAGCTATTCAAATGTAATGTCAATCGACATCACCAGTTGCCTTGATCTATCCACTATCCTTCTCCTCATCCTTTCTTCTATCACTCCTGTCTGATCTTGCTCCAAATTTTCTGTAACCCCTTGCGTCCTAGTGGCTTCTCGACTTGCTTGGGGTGAAACGCTTAAAAAAACAAAAACAAAAAAAAACCTTACTACACAACGACAACTATCACAATCGACGCTATCCTACGCCTACCTACCTACATACACACATACCATATGTAGACTATGTATTTCATACACACATACCATATGTAGACTATGTATTTCTCTCATAATGCCTTATTTTCCAGTAATACTAATAATGATCAAACGTTCTTACTAGACTACAATTACTGTTCCAGCTGACGTCATTCCCCCTTTACCTGTCTAACATACGAAAACTGTCACACGTCCTCCTTATAACCTTTTACCCAATAATATAAATTCTGATCTCATTCTCCTGCTACCTTACTACACAACGACAACTATCAAAGCTGACGTCATCCTCCGCCTACATACATGCATACATACCATATGAAGACTATCAATTTTTCTCTTAATACCTTAATTTCCAATAATATTAATGATTTCAACCTCCTACTACCTTACAAGACTACCATTCACATCACAGCTGATGCTATCTTCTCTTTACCTATCTACCATACGAATACTGTCATGCAGCCTCCATAGCCTCTTAGACAATAATATGAATTCTTATCTTTCTACTACCTTACTAATTTACGATGATATGATCATGTTACTAACTTTAGTCCCATTCCCTGATCATTATAATCTTAACCTGTTTAAGTCTAGGGTTAATCGTCATCTTCCCCGCATATCCGCATAAACTGTGCCTCGTATTTTGTAACCCTCTACCTCGAGTGTCTCTCGGGATCTGTACGGGATGAATATCACTGTAAAAGTATATATAGTTCTAGATAACTTAGGTGGATAAAGTGTGTCATCTACTAGATTTGTGTATCAGATACTGACAACCATAGAACTGTTAATGTCTATATCAAGAACGAAAGAAAAAATATCACACTTTTTACCACTAAAAAGTTTTAGCAGGAACAGACCCAGAACATCCGAAATACATTTGACAAATACAAATATAAATGTACAATGAATTAATTTGTAGAACGTACGCATGGGATGACGGGTAGCTAGCCGCGCGTAAAATTTCATCGTTCAGGCGAGTGGCAATGAGTAACGAGGTCAGACGTATGGCTGCTCCACTTATCGATTGCAATATTGAGGAACAACGTGCTGGAGTGCTCTTTCTGTAGACTGAGAGAGTCATACCTGCGGAAGTCCATTGCTGGATATTGGCACAGTATAGAGCACGCATCAGGAATCAACAAAAGGTGTATGAGTGGGTTGGTAGAATGCTTTAAAGAACAAATGTAGGGGGCGAAAGCTGACCTAGTCGCCCATCAACATCGTGCAGGGAAGGACACAGAGGGTGGATGCTTTGATTTGAGAAGACCGACGAATCCCTTTAGCACAAATGTGGCAATTGTCAGCATCAGTTATGGATCAGCACAAAAAAGCGTTGGTTATCCAGACAAGCAAACGGTGCAGACGTGGCTTCCTGAGCAATCAAAAAGCTTCTTTTCGGAAAGGATAAAGAACCCATAGAATGACATCAGAAGTGCATCGCCATACAGGGTGGGGGGATCTATATTGAAAAGTAACATATACATTTGTTCTTCATCAGTGGAAATAAAGGTTTTGTAAGGAAATTGCTTTTTCGTTTTGATTTTTTTTGGTTTGTTTTGTTTTACGGAATATCAGCCTAAATTGGTTATTTAGTACCGACAAGATTTTTATTGCTGGTAATTTTTATTTAAAATGTATAACTGGTAAGTTTTTTTTTTTTTTTTTTTGAAAAATGTATAGCTGGTAATAATTTTTATTCCAAAATTTATTGCTGGTAATAATTTTTTTCCAAAGTCTTTCTGATATTAAAACTTATTTTTACACTTTCATACTGTTTTGACCCCAGTTTAGGAGTTAACTATTTACCCATAGTTGAGACCCTAACAGGTGCTAACAACCCGAGTCCGAGTGGACCTGGGAACACCAGCAATTAAAAGGTGATTCCACGCTCCTCAAAACCTCCTGATCAGAGGCCTTGCTGTTGGACATAGTTTATCGTCTTACCCAGGACGGTTTTCTTTTTCTTTTTGATTTACCCATGTTTATATATATGAGATTCAGTCAAAATGAATGCGTTTTTTTTCCGAAATGATGACAAAAAACGAAGAGTCCTGTTTTTAAAAGTTTACCAAAAATATCAGGGATTTATCCGATTTAAATGAAATTTAATTTAGCCCTTATTCATTAATCAATGAATTATCTAGTGTAGGGTTCGTCAACACTTTTGCTAACTATGTGCCAACTTAAGGTTTTAAAACCATTCATTGTGCCAACAGCATACGTATTTTTATACAAGTCAAGGTCAATATACCTGTTCTACAAAATATTTTATATAGTAATATTTAGTATATATACTTGAGAATATATTAAAATTGAAACAGTTAAATATCTTCTTTGTGTTGTAATAGTTATTGGTTCGGACTTCGTGATGTCATTTGCGGCTGCGTGCTCTTGGAAATTGTTTGGCGTGCCACGTGTGGCACGCGTGCAGTAGGTTGCCGACCCCTGGTCTATTGAATAAATTATTTTATTAGAAAACTTTGTAGAAATATTTTGATGGGGTTAGCCCCCATTTCGATGCACTGTGAACACTTGGAGAAACATGATAATTATTTGTTTACATTGTTTTATAAAGAAAAAAAAATCGGTAAATGTATTATTTCAGTAAAAAAAAAATTCAATATCAAATCAGAAAACTTTGAAAATTTGTCCTGAAACCTTACAAAGAGAATTCAATAAAAAGCAAAAAATAATTCTTGTTGAGAGTTGGTATTTGCATAACTTAATAAGACATAACTTTCATTCAGATTTGACAGGAAAAAAAATCTACAATGAATATTTATTTTTGAAAAGTTTACTTGTAATTTTTCAGTGTGATTTTGAAATTCGTTTGGTTGCTTAAGACAGATATAGAAGGTGCTTCAGGGCAGTAGGGACCTTTTTCCCTGCTTATTTTTTTGTGCATATACATGTAAGTGTGTGTGTGTGTGTGTGTGAGAGAGAGAGAGAGAGAGAGAGAGAGAGAGAGAGAGAGAGAGTGTGTGAATGTGTGTTCCACTTCCATTACTCCTCCATTAGAGTGATACCCGTTCACGCATTTTTTAACATTTCTAGAAGTAAAACAACACATTTCTCCAGCCTTTTAAAGATAACGTACACATTATCTGGGTCAATGGCTGGCATAGATAACAAGGGTCTACTTCACAATTAAAAATGATAGGCCACTATTCCAAATTTACATGAGATGACCGCAAAAGCTAGTTTTCAGGTTAATCGACGGTTAGTCAGAGAAAATAAAATTTAAACTGGGTATGTTAATTTTATAGCCTTTAACATTCGCTTCAAACTATATCCCTTTTCATTTTTTAGACTAAATAACGCATAGAATATTTTTCAGAGATAATCGTGTACAAGTCGATTTTTTAAAATATATTTTTAGATTTAATCTTAGCAGGTCAACGACGAAATAAACATGAAAGCCTTTTTACATTATTCGGACTATTGTCCTCATCTTTGTCGCCATATTTATTACACCGTTTCGGCTGTTGTACACCTTCTTCAGGTGGTTGGAATGTCGAACTGAACCCTTTATTTCGCTCACTGGGGTAGACTGTTCTAGTTCCTCGTGCCATGTTTAATGGATGTTAGTTATCAGTTATCTCCTGTTAATTCCCCTCTCCAAGTTCTCCACTGCCTTAATCGGTATTGAACTCACTCTTTGTGTCTTGTCATTGGCTCTAACCAACACCTTTATCCACATCGCCATGTATCCTTGAGGCGACCAAGATGAGGCCAATAGTCCGAATAATGTAAATAGTGTACATAATACCTCATCTCAGAAATATAGACAGATACCGATGAAAGCCTTTGCATGGGGCAATGCTTGGCAAGTTTGTTTCGTTGATATTGCTATTGAGTAATGAGTTCAATTCTCACTGAACATCCCATATTTGAAGCTTTGTGCTTAAACTAGCTTCTTTTTTTATACAGTACCCAAATCTGGCTTTTTTATACTGTGCAATACTGGCTCAAGAGCCACTCGAGGTAGAGGGTTACAGTAAGGAGCAGTTTATGTGAATAGGAGGGGTAGATAATGGTTAACACTAAACTTGAACAGATTAAGATTGTAGGGGTCGGGGAAATATTCTTTTAGGAGTCACTTCCACAGAGCATTGGTTCGCGGGAAGAAGCCGTTCGATTGGAATACGGAGGAAATATGAGTAAATTGTTATAATGTGGGTGTTATGGCAGGTCCTGGCCGTGGAGGTTATAACTGGCGGAACAAAGGAATGCAGTTCGTCTGAGCACTTTCCATGGAGGTAACGATAGAGCAGTGAGAGGCTTGCCACATCCCACCTGTGAGGGTGAGAGAGAGGTTGGAGGGGGAGGGGAATCTATAAGGGGTGTGAAACGCTTTTGGACTCTATCGAGACCGGAAAGTCAAGACTGGGCACCTCCTGCCAAAATATGACAACAGTACTCTATTATAGGCCTGATCTGGCTCTTGTAAAAGTAGAGGCTAGCATGTGGGGCCAGGTACATACTGGGGCGGTACAGTGAACCGACCATCTTTCTTGCATAGTCTCTTGAAGCACGGAACCTCCCCGAGGAGGCATCCATTCATCTTGATTAGTGGTAGTTCGGGGTCCGTTTACTTAGTAAATAAGAAGTACAGAGTGATCCCCCAAAAAACGAGAACTTTTTAACAATCCAATAAAACCAAGAGTGATGGAAGAAAAATATTTTATTTATAGTAATTGAAACCTTAAAACATGCCATTTAAGAAACAATGGTGGAATTTTCATTTTTTAAAAATTACGTCCTGTAGATGGCGTCCTCCTGTACGAATTCATTCTTGAAATCTGCTGTTGGGATTCCTCATTGACTGCCGCAACATCTCAGCTGGGATACTGTGAATTTCATCTTGAATTCTAGATGGCGAAATGTTTACTTGCTCAAGGTCACTGTCTCGCAGTGTTGCCACTTGCTCATGTCTGGCAATACGCACTTCAAAAATTCCCATTTTTTGGGTCACCCTATACTTCCAAAGTACGCGAATTTTTTTTAATCAATTCGCTCCAAGCAAGGCGATAACGCCACTAAGATGCAAGGGGGGCTACTGGGATTAAAATGGAATGAAAAGAATTTTAAAAGGAACCCCATCCTAAACAAAGAACAAAGGATGAACCTATACTCCTGTTCAAAGGATCGGAGAGAAGTGTGAATCGGACGATAGATGAACCTATCTATTCCTGTTATCAGCCATCAGGAAATTATCCGATTTAATTTCAGCACTTAATAAATGCCTGAATCACCTCTGAACAGCTGTTGGTCGATGTATGCCAACGATGATGGTTCCAACTGCCAATGCGCGTAATTATAACTATGGAGCATCTTCTAGTTTGCCCAAATTTTCAAGATTCATACACACTTAACGACTTGAAACTTTAACTCTAGAACTCTAACCATGGGTATATAGTACCCAGCGCAAATTTTCCTATTTTTAATTACAATTTTCAGTACCTGATTTTCTTACCTAAACAATATGTTTTTCAGTTCCTATTAATGTTAACTCAAAGTTTGAAGTGTCTGCATGTAAAATGTTTCAAATAAAGATTTGTATTTAATATTTTATTTTATATTTTCAAAATCGGGTATGATATACCCATGGTTAGTAGTGGTGTAACTTTAATTGATGGTTAGTGTTCTAGGGTTAATATCCCAGACAAGGCTGTGTGTGCAAAGGTGGGCAGGTGTAGTGTAGCGACTCATTAAGAAGATGATACTAAATCTTCTCCAGTATATTTAAGATGGAATGATCTATTTTGACATGTCTCTAATTTGTATTATGTTCAATTTTTCTACTTGAATTGTTCACCTATATTAATATGATCTATTATTGTACATAATTAGGTTACAATAAAAATTTGTCTCTTTTACGAGTACTAACTTGGAAATTGAGATTTAGGTTCACGCAATGATTGAGGAATAAAGCAAGACAATCTGGGACTTTGAGATCCGGACCAACCATAATATTCAAGCAAGATGACTGGATCTAAATAGTAGGAAACAACAAAAAGACCTGCCAAATCGTTGATACTGTTCTGCTAGTGAAACACGGGTTGAAAGTAAAGGACAAGGAAAAATTATTCAACCTTTTTAAGAAAAATCTCAAAATTGTCACAGACCATTAAGATGGAATGATCACCTATAATGCATATGATACATTATTGTTCATAATTAGGTTAAAATAAAAATTTGTATTTTATATGAATACTATCTTATGAATATTGAGATGTCATAGAATGGTGGGGCGAATCATAAGATTCGAGGGAGGAGGTACGAGACCTTTGCACCTACTCTGCATATCTTCATACACCAATTCATTTTTCTTTCGTTTAAATGCGTGAATTTGTTTTGCTTATGCTAAGTCTCGAAAATCCACGACGTAAATTTCACTATTTTTTATCCCTAATGATGAATGTGTTAAAATTATTCTGCTTTTTAACAAGAAAATCACAAACTGATGTTAAAAATTGCCGCAAAACATTGTCGGTTTATTTAAGATGGAATGATCTATTATGGCATGTCTTTAATTTGTATTTAGAGACATTGTATTTTCAATTTTTCTACTTGAATTGTCCACTTATATTGCATATGATCCATTATTGTACATAATTAGGTTACAATAAAAAATGTATTTTATATGAATACCATCTTATGAAGATTGAGATATAATAGAGGGGGGAGAGGGCTATCATAAGATTCGAAACCCTTGCAACGGCTCTGCTTCTGATGTAACTTTTTTAATGAGTAAATTTTTCAACAAAATCGATGTTTTTTTTAAGTGTTTGTTATTAAAGTAAGGCCATTTTAGTGATATAATAACAAGCCAATGGGTTGAAGTATTTAATGTGGAACTTAGAATATGTCTAATACCATTTTATATTGTCTCAAAATATCACTGTAATTGGTAAAACTTCAAAATTTTCTTGGGGGTTTGCAGTGCCCGAACCCCCAGCAGTATCTATTTGCTGAGTTCGTCAAGATCTATTTATAACCTATATTTCGGCAGTTGAAACCCTCGAATCTATTGTTGCTGATTTCGCAGGAGCCCCCACCCCCGCTATATCTGTTCAAGCTTCAGGGTCTCAAAAAATGTAGATCTAGCGGTGACCATGATTAATTTATAGTGATAATATTGAATATTTTGTGGCAGCAACAGTCACCTAAATTGCTCACAAGAGAGTGGCAGAATTAAAACTCCGAGAAACAAATGAGACAAGAGTGACGAGAACATTGTTGAAGTTGGCAAATATATTAAGGTGACTTGATTCTTAGCGATAACCACCAAAAATTAATGCTGTTAAAATATGTAGTATATTTGAGAAGACTAGCTGTCATTTGGTCCTTATAAGAAGTTCTAGCAACAAGATGTTTTTTAAATGCCATGTCTCTTCAGGACGCAGGCGATCATGGCTCTCCACAAATTATTTTTTGTCTTATCTGGGAATTGTCAAGCATTCTTGGGAAAGATAATGAAGTATTTTCCCGTTCCTTTCTTCTCGTTGTTGAATTCAGAAGAGTCATTTTATGAAACTGCCTATCAATCAAAGCCCAAGAGACCAGTCTATCTTGCTATTAAATTCATAGCTTTACTTGTTTTTATTTTTTTTATAGGTTAAATAGCAAGGTAGTCTACCTTGCTATTTAAGCTATAGCTGGGGAGCGTCAAGGTACAAATATTATATTTCTCGGTACCGAGGACGCTATTCGAAATAAATCCATCTTGTTTCCTGCAGTCAGTTTAAACGTTACTTCTTTATTTTACATTTATCGTGTTCATTTCATTCTCTCTCAATACTTTTTTTACAAATTTTCGCAAGTCTAAATTAAGGTTTGTTTTGTAATGCTGCCCGGGTGGTTATTGAAATAATAACTACAACGGCAACTTACAAAATAAGAGTTTATTTTAAACAAGAACAAATTCGTCTGAAGCTAGAAAGCAAACCCCGTGAGACCAGCACCATAGATGCTTATATTACAACTGGAACAGTCCATTTAACAGAGGTGTATCATTTCTTTGTATACTGAGGTTTATCAGTTCGTTCCCTACAACAGTTTGCCTTAAAGGCTAAGAAGACCTGGATGCTGGGAAATATCAATTTTTTTCTAATTCTGTCGTGTATGAGAAGCAAATAACAAAGTTTTGCTGGTTCAATTTTACTTGGAAATGAAATGCATGTCATAAAAGTCTATATAATGAAAATGATCTAATATAGTGACAATAATATATTATATATAAAACAAAGAAAAATTCCCAAACCTCTTTTTTCTGGCCTTCCGAGAAATTCGGTATACATTCGATAATTTTGTCTGTGGTGGACATTTTCAAATTTGAACTCCGTAGTCAACAAGAAAGAAGGAAACTTTACAGACTATGCGAGTGCGTCTTGTGTGTAAGTGTGTGTGAAAGAGAGAGAAGAAAAAAAAATACCGCGTCACGATAACAGTAAAACGCCTTTGTACGTGTTCGGCTTAGCTCGCCAAACAGGGGAGATAATTATTTGGGGTTTAAACAAACTTGTTGAAAGATAGCAGCGTTCGTTAAGCATTGCAAAAGTCTCGCAGGTCATTAGAAAAATGGGTTCAATCGTCCCAGTACATGCCATTATTGGGGACAAATGCCAGATTAACTGAAGACCAGTCAATTGAATGATGAGTGAAGCACAAAGCTAAGGAAGTTGGTCAAAACAGAAGAAACTAATATAAAGTAGATCTGACTTTTCTGTCCGTCACACACTGTCTGTGTGTGACTCTGTATGCGTCTATGTAATGCGTGCATATGTCTGTGTGGTACTTGATGGACTTACATGAGTTTGCGCCATTTAATATACACACAAGCACACATACATACGCGCGAGCGAGCTCGCACACACAGACATGCACACAAACACAGACAATTTGACTAATTTTGAAATATTCTCCTCTTACGCAGTCTGGACAATCCCTACCCTGGGTCGAGCAAAAAAATCATGAAGTTGGCGACAAGAAAAATAAAGTTAATTGTTTTATAATCAGATAATTATAACGTTTTATTGAAATTTTCGGGAATTATTTGGTTATTAATAGAATTATTTTTTAAAACTTAAAATTGTGCAAATATTTTTACGTCGGGGATTGATTTAAAATATACATGTACACACGCAAAAGCAAAAGTCCATGTACACATGATCTGAGTGAAAGTAAAATGGACAATTGTGTCACAAGGGTTAATTGGCCTGTCTGGCAACAACTTGTGGGTAACAGGAAACGAATATAAACTGACCCTTTAAACTCATTTTTATTATTCCTCTATGTAAACTGAATACATTTCCTTATTGTTATATAGGAATAAAGTGTTTTAGTAACTCTCATTTCAATTTCAAACATTTTCTTGAATTTATTTGGTTGTTAAATAAAAAAATAAGCTTCGAGAAATTTCCATAACAAAACAGTCAAAATTTATGCAAAAGTAGGCTCAACCGACATAAAAAAAAATCTTTCTTAAATTCATTCCTAATTTAAATGTTTCAAGAAATCCTATTGGCTAAAAAATAAAAAATACAACATTCGCCCACGCATTTCTCAGAAAAATTCGCAACAGCTACCAAGCCCCGTTGAGCCGTTATCGTTGTTAAGAAAACTATAAATAGAAATAGTAAACGAATTTTCGTCGCATTTGAGATTCACACACGCGAAAGATACACACGGAAATTATGTGCCGACAAAGAAACAAACTTCTTTTATGAGAGACTAGCAGTAGAGCCCGGCGTTGCCCGAGGATGTAACAGTAAGAGATAGATCAAGTATCGACCATCATGAAGACTGAAAAATAAAATTGACAAAGATTATTGTTTAAGGTTGACGGACACGCATGTCTTAATTAGTTTTTTTTTTTTTGTTTTTTTTTTGTTTTTATGAATTGGTCAAACTCAAACAAAAACATTGTTTTCAATCGTTATGAATCTATCGATTGAATAGAATTTCATTATAAACAATTGTCTTGTAAATGGAATTTTTAAAGCATTCTGAATGTAAAAATAAAGAAAAAAAAGTGTGCAAGACAATAAGAAGCACTACCTGCCAAAAAAAAAAGTGAAGTTTTGTTGAAATCGGTTGAAAAATGTAGTAAATCCGATCCCATATATAAACGAACACACACACACACACACACATACACACACAAACAACCTGGGTTTTATAATAAGTATAACTCGATATGACTTGTCCCCCTTCATTCTGGCGACAGAATCGTGTTTTAAGTGTTTTTAAATTGATTTCGTGCAAAAACAATTGTGTTTTTCCAATTTTTGGCACTGTCAAAACCACCTCAGTGTAATTTTACGCAGTCCTGTGAAGTTTTGTTGAAATCGGTTGAAAAATGTAGGAAATCCGATCCAATACACACACACACACACACACACACACACACACACACACACACACAATCTGCGTTTTATAATAAGTAAGATTAGAAAAATTTACACAACAAACTTTTTCACTCAATATCTTTCATTGAAAATTTTTTTTGTCTAAGTTAATTTCAACTTTTTTAATCAAAGAACTTTTAGATATTGAACATTTCCAAAACATTTGTTGCTCTAAAATATACTTTTGCACACATCATTACAAACAAAGAAATTGTAAATTGTGTATATAAAATTTAATCTGTTATATTTTTGGTCGTGATTGAATATCGTTACAGTTTGTTATAATTTATGTTTGTGGATATTCCATATTTTATTTGCAGCACAATTTTAAATATCCACGCAGCCTTCCTAGCCACTGGTGTCGCTACCGACACTTGAGTTTGAACACAGATCGCCAGTGAGCAAATACAGGCGATCCTATTATTGAATTAAGTACATCACGTGACCATAGAGGAACCGCATATATGGAAGGTAGCGTCTGTCTAATTGATCGCTATTTCTATGGTTAGGGTTAACCCTAACCCCATTCGGATCACCATTTCTCCTCTATCTTCTATTACTATTCGGATCACCATTTCTCTTTTATCCTCTATTACTATTCGGATCACCATTTCTCCTCTATCCCCTATTACTATACGGACTGCTATTCTCTATACTATTTCTCTATACAGATTACTGTTTGAGCGAGTATTATCGAGCAAGTACTATTAGTGCGAGTGCTATTCGAAGGCGTCTGACACCAGTATTGTTCAACGGCGTTACTATAGTTGTATCTGCGATTACAAAGTCTCTACTACAACGAGCATTACGAAAGTGACAACGAGTATTCGTTGACATTACAAAACTCATAAATGTAGGGTTTTAAATGGACAAACAATTTAGATTTGAAATTTGGTCATCTTGCCGTCATCGAACTTACTAGTTATTAAACTGTTCATTATGCATTGGACATTGTACGGGGCTAAGCACGACATCCTCATCCTCATCATCAGTCCCACGACCGAGTGTGGTCGTAGGGTCACGGCGCAACTGAGCACCTGACCAGTTCCCTCCACATATCTGGGTTGAAAGCCGGATAGGTATTCATTTATGGAGGCTTACGGCCACATCAAATTGAAACACCGTACGATCACTGAAGTTAAGCTACGTCGAGCCTAGTCAATACCTAGATGGGTAACAGTCAGGTATTACCAGATGCTGTAAGCTTGGATGTGCGGGTGGTGTAAGCGAGAATTGTTAATCAAAGAGTTCCAATTCCCGTTGGGTTCTTCACTTACGCACATATATATATATATATATATATATATATATATATATATATATGGAATTTAAATATATATATATATATATATATATATATATATATATATATATATATATATATATATGGAACTATATAAAAAAGCATGTGATTTCAATGACTTAAATTCTACAATTCAAATTCATACAAAATGTATTTTCTCACACAAGAGAAATGAACATTACCAGACGAACTATAACACTAAATATCTCTTTATCGATCTGTTTCTAAGAAGCGAATAATGCGTCTAGGTAAATAAATCTGTTATTTGTGATATGTCGATGTAAATTGTTTTTCTGTGTTGCCATTCACCTTCTGATACCCGAACGCCTCAACTGAGCAAGGTGTATATACTCAAATACAGAATCTATACCAAGCACACAAAAAGCTAGCGTCCATTTTCCACTTAAAACCATCAACTCAGTTAACACTTGGTAACTATCACGCTAAAAATTACTATACTGACCAATCAAATCAGAAAGAACTGAACAATCATTGTTTGTGGCTTCATCTTCTCTCTTTTTATGTGCTCTGTCCTTTCAGGACGTAGGCGATCATGACTCGCCACTTCCTCCTATCCCTTGACCCTATCATGTGACCATAGAGAAAAGCATCAGTAGGAAGTCGCGTGACGTCCGATTGATCGTTATTTCTATTCTATCCTCTATTACTATTCGGATAACTATTTCTATTCTATCCTCTATTATTACTCGGATCATTTTTTCTATTCTATCCTCTATTACTATACGGGCCGCTATTCTCTGCTATATTCACTATACTATTCTCAATACAGATCACTATACGAGTGAGTATTAATCTGTTGTATTTTTGGTCGTGATTGAATATCATTACCATTTGGCCATTTCTTATAATTTATGTTTGTGGATATTGCATATTTTATTTGCAGCACAATTTTAAATATTCACACAGCCTTCCTAGATCCACTAGTGTCGCTCCCGACACTTGAGTTTAAACATAGATAGCCAGTGAGCAAATACAGGCGACACTATTATTGAATTAAATACACCATGTGACCATAGAGGAACCGCATATATGGAAGGTAGCGTGTGTCTAATTGATCGCTGTTTCTCCTCTATCCTCTATTACTATTCGGATCACCATTTCTACTCTATCCTCTATTACTATACGGATCTCCATTTCTACTCTATCCTCTATTACTATTCGGATCACCATTTCTACTCTATCCTCTATTACTATTCGGATCACCATTTCTACTCTATCCTCTATTACTATACGGAT
Organism: Acanthosepion pharaonis; assembly: GCA_903632075.3. NCBI lineage: Eukaryota > Metazoa > Mollusca > Cephalopoda > Sepiida > Sepiidae > Acanthosepion > Acanthosepion pharaonis. The sequence goes on from CAHIKZ030005372.1 coordinate 767,714, forward strand.
CTCCATTTCTACTCTATCCTCTATTACTATACGAATATCCATTTCTACTCTATCCTCTATTACTATTCGGATCTCCATTTCTACTCTATCCTCTATTACTATACGAATCTCCATTTCTACTCTATCCTCTATTACTATACGGATCTCCTATCCTCTATTCTATACGGATCTCCATTTCTACTCTATCCTCTATTACTATACGGATCTCCATTTCTACTCTATCCTCTATTACTATTCGGATCTCCATTTCTACTCTATCCTCTATTACTATACGGATCTCCATTTCTACTCTATCCTCTATTACTATACGGATCTCCATTTCTACTCTATCCTCTATTACTATACGGATCTCCATTTCTACTCTATCCTCTATTACTATACGGATCACAATTTCTCCTCTATCTTCTATTACTATACGGACCGATATTCTCTATACTATTTCTCTATACGGATTACTGTTTGAGGGAGTATTATCGAGCAAGTACTATTAGTGCAAGTGTTATTCGAAGGCGTCTGACACTAGTATTGTTCAATGGCGTTAATATAGTTGTATCTGCGATTACAAAGTCTCTACTACAACGAGCATTGCAAAAGTAACAACGAGTGCTCGTTGACATCACAAAAGTGACAACGGATGTTCACTGAGTCATAAATATGCATTATAAAACTTTTAAAAAATAGTGTTGATTAAAAAACAAAAATGATTTTGATACACCACAATATTTCATCCAAGTATTACTTAGTTTTTAAGCTAAAATGTTTTATTTTAATTCATTTCTTTGTAAAGATTAAATTTGTTCCCTAATTTTTACAGTCCAATGCATGCAGTCATTTTTTATCGGAAGTGAAGTTATAAGAGAAGCCGACCAGCAGTGCTTGAAACCTTTAGGAAAACTAGGACCATCGAAAGATTCTATTCGCATATACAGGCATATTTCATGTTTGGTTTGATCTGACTCTTGTAAATACAGAGCATCTCAGGAAGTGTCAGGTATTTTCTGGGGCGACACAAGGAATTTTTATAGCATCTTTAGCAATGCATCGTATAATATATGACATCCACTTTTGATCAGGAATGAATTTATGTCCTAACTGCTCACCGAATTAGGAAGGTGTGATGAGTATGAAATAATAATAACTCCCTTTACCCACTACCTTCACATTCGGGTGAGCTGAGGAAAAAGACGGAACGAAATTCGCGAGCCTGTGTGAAATTTTCTTTGGACCAATGAAAACGTAGAGCCTAGAAAAAGAAAGAAAAGAAATAGCAATCATATGCTAAATCTTTTTTTGATATAAAATAAGGAGAAAAATTAAATCAACAGGAGTAAAGCGTCCGAAGATTGGGAGTCAGCCAAACCTCTGGGTTTGGCAATACTCAGATTGTCGAAATCTCTGCCTTCGGGCAGGGAGGAACCGAGACGAGGCTCTGCCGAAGGGCAGTGTCTCGTCTGGAGAGATAGACATACTCGACCCCGTTATTACGGGATCTATGGTGATTTTTTTTTCCCAAACCTACACGCTCGGAAAGCGTCATGTTAAAAACCGGCTTTGTGCCACATCTCGCTTTGTGGGGAGGACTTGGTTATATACCAAGAAAAGCGTCGGATGTTATGTTTCTGTTCATGAGTCCAGCGCTCAGATTTTCGCCATGTCAAATTACACGCTGATTATATTAGGCCTTAACAAAGCGCTTAAAATTTCAAAGAACTTTATTTCAACTATCCAAGAAAGCTAAGTATTTCAAACTCTCTTCATTTACTTTTGAATGTATGCAACCGTATAAACACTTCTGTGAAAGACGAACTGTCTTAATTTGTTTTAAACATTTTGAATGTTATTTTGTGTCAGATGATTTAGTCTGTTGAATTAACATTTCCTCTTCATGACAATTCATTGAAACTACGGACTTTAAAAATTTGTGATTTATTTTCCTGAAAATGACATTTCTAGCATGTAAATTCATAAATAAATTCTTTATCTTTTGTTAAAAATAACCCGTGTGTTTACCATCCATCATTAATTATTAACCCTTCCTGGTGTGTGTAAACAGGAAAGTGGCCGATCATCGGTTGTCGCTTATGATGCTTAAAAACGCAGGCTTCATGAAAATCCAACCACAGGCACTCGATAACTTTTGGAAAAACATTCTTTGTTAACGAAGAAAAGAATACTGAGCTGTTATGTGACATCTGTCCTTCTTTACGTCAGCGAATGTTGGACGATTTCCTCAAAGATGAAGAAGAGACTCGAGGCGACGGAGATGTGGTTCTACAGAAGGATGCTAAGGATATCACGGACCGAGCGTGTTAACAACAATGTGGTCTTTGAGAGGATGCAAACAAGGCTTATACTTAACACCAGGAAGAGGCAGCTAAATTTCCTGGGATACATAATGAGGATGGAGGGCCTGGAGAATCTGATACTCACGGGTCGAATAGAGGGAAAGAGAGACAAGGGAGAATAACGCATGACATACCTAGCGGCTTTAAGAAAGTGGACGTGGTCTGGGGGAGGTAGCAGAGAGAAAGAACTTGTTGAGAGCTGCAAGGGATAGAGGAAGAGGTGGAGAGCCATGATCGCCTGCGTCCTGAAAGGACACGGCACACAGAAAGAAAAGAAAAGACTAAAGTATCATCGAAATGTCTTATGTAGAGCATTACATAATATTAAAACAGAGTTGATTAAAAAAAAAAACAAGACTCTACAAAATTTTGCTGGAAAAATAATTTTGCAGATTAACAGTCCGCGACACTTGTTAAAATCGAAAAAATATTGATCGATTTATTTTAGAATGAACATTTATCAATATAACGTGAAATCGATTCCTGACTTTTACAGAGTTATTGACCTTAGGCTAAGTCACCTGTTATCTACAAATGCCAAGTGTTACAGCGTTATCATTAACATAAAACATTTTCTGAATAATTAAGCCATTTTTTAAAAATAGATTTTCAAATATTTAAGATATGCCGAAAACAAAAAATAATTTTCATACACCACAATATATATTTCATGTATTTGTCAATTTTTATATTCAAGTAATTTTTAAAATCATTTCTTTTGCAGCGATAAGTTTTGGCCACTTACAGTTCAAGGCATGCAATCATTTTTTTTTAATCGGATGTAAACATGTTAGTGAGTTATTTCCCTTATATTAACTTTTGAAGCGTATTGCATAAATTTTTCACTCTTTGGTAATATTAGTCACATTTTTATCATTTAAATAGAATACTCTAACCATCCCTTATTTTATAAGTCATACTACTGCATAAATATATGCAATACTACGGTAAATACTTAAATATTTTGGAGCGTTTTCCAGCCATTTTCTTAATTATTTACTGTGAAGGTAATTAATCGATATTTAAGAATAAAAGTAAAAACAAAGAAAACAATTATTCCACCCCTAAAAAAGGGTTCGTAAGAAGCAAAGTTAAAGTAAATGCTTAACTAGGTACCAAAATTCGCCAGAAAAAAGGGTACATGATGAAAAATACTCAAGACATAATAAAAATGAAACTTTATCGTTAAAATCTTTGTGTCAAGTGGAAAGCTCAAAGGATTCTTTATGCAAAAATTTGTATTTATTTATTTATTTTATTTTTTTTTTTTTTTTTATTAAGCATTTCACCCCAAGCAAGGCGGGGAGCCACTAGGACGCAAGGGGTTACAGAAAATAGGAAGATCAGATAGGAGTGATAGAAGAAAGGATGAGGGTAGTAGATAGATTAAGGCAACTGGAGATGTCGATTGACATTACACTTGAATAGCTGGAGATTATAACTCTCAGGGAAACAGGAGAAGGGAAGAGAGTTCCACAGGCGAGAAGTGCGAGACATGAAGCTATTAGAGTAGTAGATACGGCTACATTTATGAGTTTCGACAGTGAAGGGGTGAGAGCGGGATGCCAGCCTCGTAGGGCGCTTGAACTCATGAAGTTTGGGAACCAGCGAATGCAGTTCCTCGGAGCAATTTCCATGAAAGTATTTGTAGAACAGACAGAGGGAGGCGACGGTGCGTCTGTGAGAAAGTGACTGTAGACGAGACGCCAGGGTAGGGCCAACCATATTACATATCCGCCTCTGGAGCCTATCAAGAACCCCGAGGCAAACAGAAGGGCGCCAGACCATATATGGCAGCAATACTCCATGCAAGGGCGAATTGTGGATTTGTATATCTGGAGGATCGACTCAGGGAGAAAAACTTCCTAGCACGGCTCAGGGAGCCAACTTTCCTCGCAGTGGACGAGGCAATTGACTCGATGTATTTATTCCATCTCAGGTCAGCAGTCAACGTGAGACCGAGAAGCCGCAGAGAGTTGCTCTCAGGAAGTTGAGCGTCAGACATTATAATGGAGGGAAGGAAGGCTCTCTGTGGTGATTAATAGAGAGCAGTTTAGTCTTCGAAGCGTTGAAGTTGACCAGCCAAATCTTGCCCCAGTTCACAATCGATTGGAGGTCCTTTTCGAGGCGCACGGCAAGGTGAGTTTTGTCAGCGAGACTGGATTTGTTTTGAGGCAGGAATAAATTGTGGTGTCATCCGCGTAGATGCCGACTTGAGAAGTTACGGCGTCAGGAAGGTCATTTATATAGATAAGGAATAGAGTGGGGCCTAGGATGGAGCCTTGAGGAACTCCTGCGTTCGTGAGGAAGGAACTGGAGGAGAATCCGTTGTGAACGACCTTCAATTCACGGTTTGACAGGAATGATTGTATTACGTTATATAATTGACCCGTAATGCCATAACCCTGGATCTTGCGGAGAAGGCCGGCGTGCCAAACCCTATCAAATGCTTTGGAGATATCTAGTGCCACGGCTCGGGCTTCCCGTTATTTTGGAGAGTTCGGTAGACTGTTTCCGTGATGGCTGTGAGCACATCGGCTGTAGATCTGGCAAAGCGGAAACCATATTGCTTGTCTGAGAGCAGATTATTGGATGTGAGGTGGTTAACCACACCGGTATTGATTAGAGCTTCGAAGATTTTGCCGAAGAGGGGAAGGAGACTGATAGGACGGTAGTTGGAAGGGTCAGAGGGGTCGCCGGAGTTCTTGAAGACAGGAACAATCGAAGAGAACTTCCAGCAGTCAGGAAAACAAGATTCCTTGAGGCAGTAGTTGTATAGTTTCGAAAGGGCGGGCGCCAGTTCAGGCGCGCATTTCTTTAAGACAATGGCTGGTATCCCATCTCCACCACTCGCCTTGTTGAGATCTAAATTGGAGATAACGCCCATATTAAGTCTTTTTAGAATACTGGAAATTTTGGTTACAATTTTTTTTTTTTTAGCGCCCACGTGAGTGTTTATTTTTTTTTTTTATTGTACTATTACAGTAAACAATGCACTAGTATTTAGTCACCCTCCACGAGGGTATCATGTGGCACAAGGCCGGTTTAACGTGGGATCTCCGAGCCCGTGGACAGTTGAGTAAACAATGCACTGATTTTTAATGTCTTCAGGCAAACCATTTAAATACTTTGCAATTGTCTTCCATGTCTATCTTTTTTTTTTTTTTTTTTTTTTTTGATTTTCACTTGTCTTAAGCTTAATATCCTACTGAACAATTTCCTGGTTCGTGAATTTGGTAACATAGCGACTGTGAGTTCAATCCCTGGTTTGAACAGTATGTACTTGGATTCAGTGGAAACGTGCGAACAATGTCTACGCAGTACTAAAAATAACAAGACGATATACCTAAACATAGGCAGTGGAACGAGAACAGACTACCCCGTAGATTAAAGGGTTCTGTTCAGAATTCCTTGTAGATTGATATACACCTGATGAAAGCTGAAGAGTACAGCAGCCGAAACGTTGTGATAACAGCAACAAAGATGAGGACAACAGTCGGAATATAAATGATGCAAATGATGATAACTCCTTATCCCAGAAATTCAGACAGGAATTCTCTTAAACTATAAGATTTTTTTTTTATTTTGAAAATAAAATTGGGTAAACTTGGACCTTCATAACCGAAAAAAAAAACAGTGTCAAAAGGACGTTTTTCCCTTGACAACATTATTATTTTAACTACCTTAATTCCTCGCCAATGTTTCTTGCTTTGAAAGACAGTAACGTACCTTTGAAGATCTTCAAAAAAACTATCAAAATACAAGGATCTTGAAATTGAAATCTCCAAAATATGGCACATAAGAATATCAACAGCTCCAGTTGTAGTTGGGGCTCTGGAATTGATTGGAAAAACTTCCAATAGACTCATTGAAGGGATTCCTGGTAGCCCATGCCTTAAAGAAATACAAAAGAACATGTACTCACAAGTACAGCCCAGAACTTAAGGTTTTTTTTCCTTTTTGTTCCTCAAAAAATGCTCACTGGAAAATGTCATGATGCCATTTTTGACCTTAGGTTTCTGGTTGTGACCCGGAAAGAAATACGTATACATCAGAAATCAAAGGAAATAATGATAATAATAATAATAAGTGGGCCAATATCTGCACTGGAAAATCTGCAACTTCTACGGGAAGGAAACTGAAAGAAACTGGTATGAACACCACCCAGACCCGGTTACGGAGATAGGACCTGTTACAATTCTATGGGACTACACAATACACACTGACAGAACAATCAAGGCCAACCGGCCAGATATTGTTATTAAAGACCACAAACAAAAACGATGCCTCCTTATTGATATGGCAGTCCCTGCTGACTGCAATGTATCTTTGAAGATATTCAAAAAGTTGTCAAAGTACAAGGACCTTGAAATAGAAATCTCGAAAATATGGCATATGGGAACATCAACAATCCCTGTTGTAGTTGGAGCCCTAGGACTGGTTGGAAAAGATTGCAGTAGACTAATTGAAGGGATTCCTGGAAGTCCATGCCTCAAGGAGATACAAAAATTGTTCTGACAAGTACAGCCCACACCTTACGAAGGGCTTTATCTATGTAATTTAATTCTTTTTTTTTTTTTTTGTCAGTGGAAAGTGTCATGACACCATTTCTAACCTTAGGTCCCTGGGCGGGACCCGGAAAGAAATGTGTAAACGCCAGAAATCAAAGAAAATAAAAATAATAATAATAATAATAATAAATTTTAGCCTATGAAAATTTTACGTTTTTCTATTTAAAATTTCTGACGAATCTTAATTCTTCACTTAATTACTGAATAAATGTATCTATTAAAATAACGTATAATCAGAAAACATATTAAATAATTGTCGGACTTAATCCATTTCATAATATGTTGTCATTGTTTATGTTAAGATATATTTCGCGAGTAGATATGACAGTTTTGGGAAAGATTATCGATGATTTGTTGTTTAAAAACATTAATTTGGACATTGCTAACCAGGCGCTTCTCTACAGCTAAGTAGTATAGCACGTCAAATCAAATGACGGTTCCGTATAGTGAGCGGGTTCGATTCCTGTGAGAGAACGCATATTTTCCACGAATTTTCTCGAACATTCAGGCCGGTAAATGTAATTAATACTGTTTAATTGAAAAAAAAACAGCATTTACTGAAATCGTATGTATTAAAATAATGTATAAACAGAAAATGTATTAAATAATCGTAGGACTTAATCCATTTCATATATATATATATTATTCGTATTAAAAAAAAAAACAAAACAAAAAAAAACCGTGTGTGTTAGGTCTATCGGCCTGCTCAATCAAGAATATATATTTAGATCATTGCAAAAGTTCATACACTATTTTCATTGTTAATATAAAACGACCTCAACTTGACAATGGTTTTTGTTTTGCTACCGATTTCTGTTGTGTTCTAGATTGAAAAATTTCATCCTTAAGTTACGAGTCAGACTTTGTTGAATATTGACGTTTTGTCCACAAATGAATGCCTTAAAGATGGAGGATGAAATGTTGCATTTTCGCCATATCATACTCTATGAATTTCAGAAAGAAGCAAACGTCGGACCTGCGACCAAAAACATTCAGAAAGTTTATTTGGATCGGGCTCCAGCTATTTGGACGGTCAAAATATGGCCTGACAGATTTCGTCAGTGTGATTTTAACCTAAACATACTCCCTTCAACATTGCAACATTCCTCGAACTTTTCCAGAACACGATGACACACAACACAACACAAATCCCGACCTGTATCAATTTCAATACTTCTGAGATGTCACCTTCTGATTCGTTCACTGTGTCGGGATTTCTCTTATAAACCTTGTTCTTTACTGCACCCACAAAAAAGAAATCCATTGGTGTTAGGTCAGGTTAAAGTGGTGGCCATTCGATGCTGCCTCTTCTTTCGAATCACCGCTGTGGAATGGTTTGGTTAAGGTAGCCGCTTACTGCCAAAGCATAATGGGGAAGTTCTTCATCTTACTGAAAAAAAAAAATAAACAGTTCAGCGAACTTGTCTCTGACTCTGAGTTGTCAATATCAAAAACAACTGTAAGCCTACTTTTGGCCCGCCCAACACACACACACACAGACATATATATATATATACAGTGTAACCCGGATATAAGAGAGTTGTCGGGACCGGAGAAGAAGTCTCTTATATCCGGGTTTCTCTTATATCCGGGTTTGGTCTATTTTATATACATTAACACAGGCTCTAATTGGGACCAGAGAAAATCACTCTTATATCCGGGTTTCTCTTATATCCGGGTCTCTTATATCCGGGTTACACTGTATATATTTTGTGTGTATTTAGGCAGAATCTTTTCATTCACAAACTCGCTTTCACGACGCTTGACATTACATTTGAATGAAAACTCTAACATTTTTAGGCATTTAAAACAACATGCCTGCCCGCACTCACAATTCCGTAAAATACTTGTCGAAAACACAATTATACTTCGACATGAAAACAATAGACAAAAACTAAAAATCCTTGAAGCATTATACATCAAACAGTTGAAACCCAACCTAAACAAAATCAATTATGGCATCTCTACAAATTGCATGAATATATATATATATATATATATATATATATATATATATATATATATATATGGATGCTCCTTATTTAACGGTTACATATTAATTTGCCAAAGTAGTTCAGTATTTTTTATGTTTTTTTTTTCCTTTTTTAAATGGTTAAATTATTTAACAGTTTCTTAAAGGGGCCTTTTATTTAGCAATTATAAAATTTTATGTAAGAAGCTGAACGAGCATATATAACTGGGTAGCATTGTCTTAAATTATCTCCCTACTCCTTATAGCTTTTACTTATTTGGAAAGTTGAACGTTAGACTTCGATACATCTTACGAAATAATGTAACAAATTGCATCTTTCCATAAGGAAATTGTCTAGGTTTTATATGCAGACAACTTCGTGTCATGACATATATTAAAAAAAAGCTCACAAGCCTACTTTTTTTATTTTTAAAAAAAGTATTCTGCTTTTGAAATTAAATTAATTTTTCGCTCGCCAGTACTTTAACATCGGCCAAGGAGACACATTTCTGGTGGCGAAACATGATTGTAATCGTGTAGCAATTTTTAACATGTTTTCGCTTTAACATTCTAAAATAAATAATATTTAGCTCTAGTCTGTATTGAGCCCTCTTTTAAATTAAATATTACGTAACAGTGGAATTATGCTCCATTTGTTCTCATTTTACCCACCCCTATATATATATATCCTGAAATGGACAAAGTCCGACAATTACTTTAAGACATTTTATGTTTATACATTCTTTTTATAGATACAAATATTTAAGTACAAGCTCTGTTTATAATAAACGTTATTAAACAACATTTACCGGCCTGAATGACCGAGAAATTTTCATAGAAAATATTCATCCTCCAACAGTATTCGAACCTGTATCCTATACGGAACCGTCATATAGCCTGACGTGCCTTTAAAACGATTAGGCCACAGAGGATCGTTCGGTTAGCAAGGTCGAATTTACTGCTTTTAAATTTCAATCATCCATGAAAAGCATAGAGCATTTACTTAAATATTTGTATCTACAAAAAAAGAATGTATAAACATAAAATGTCTTAATATATATATATATATATATATATATATATATATATATATAGATATATAGATATGAAGAAATATAGTTTTAAGGTGTGCTATATTTATGGGATAAAGTGCTCAATATCAGAGCAAGAGCGTATGTAAATAAAAATCTAAAAGTGAACATTGACGTCAACACTCAGGCCAACTGACGATTGCGCCGAGCATGAAACAGCATGTCGCCTCTGAGTGTCGACTTCAATGTTCACTTTTTATTATACATATATATATATATATATATATATATATATATATATATATATATATATATATATATATATATATATATATATATATATATATATATATATATATATATATATATATATATATATATATATTCATTGGTATGGATATTAGTTTGTTGATTGCTTTTTTATGTAGTTTTTCTTGTTGTACACAGGAACGAACGGTTGGTTGAAAACTTTGCAAGAATTCTCCATCGTTCTTCTCATCGGTTACTTAGCATTCGACCATTCTCTGGTCATCCTCAGGAACAAAATAAACATAGTATTTGTCAGGAGTAGATGAGATGATGGACTCATATATCATATCAGCGTTTCTGCTAAACCATGTTATAGTTTAAGAAAACGTCATTAAAGAAATCACGAACATTCAATGGAGATATTCTTTAATGCAGTTATCTCTTCTTTTTTTTAATGCTTTCGGCTTTGAGTCGGTCGCGTAGATTGGTGTGTGGTGGCTAATTTTGTGAGTATGTTTGCTTTAGCATAATATAAGTTAGACTAAAGAAACCAACAAGCAGAAATAGTGACGCTGTTCATTATACAGATTCGGTCATAAACTAACCACGTTTGTTCTACTCCCAATTATTTTCGGTTAACACCCTTCTTTGTTTGGAAGAGTTGCTCGTAATTTTGTAAACCTTTGACATAAACCATTAAAAGACCGATGACGAAAGTGCCTCTCCCAAATATGAGTCATACGCCAACTCATTCTTCCTCAATTGCAAATAAAATACCGATATCAATTAGATATAAATCAGTAACAAATACAAAAATAAAATAAACGTACACTCATTGCTTGTTTAAAGAGGAAGAAACGTCGGTCCGATAAAGCCGACTGTCCGGTAGTTACCGACATTAAGTCTGTAGTGGCTAATATCAACAATTACATTATGAAAGAATGAGTGTATATATATTTAATGCAAGTCAAAAGCAAATCAGATATAAGGCAGTAATAAAGCAAAAAGGTTCACCAAATACGAATTGTATTTACATGCAAAAGGGATGCAGTCAAGTGCTCATAGCCTTTTGACATTGGGGCCAACAAAGAACAAAAATATGGGATCAGACTGTCCATTTTTAGTGGCTAGGAAGAAATGACAAGGAAGACCAGATTCTCTTGTGTGACAACCAGTCTAGGTAACCGGTCTAGGAGAAGGACAACACTAAATTCAAAACCAACTTGAAGAGGGATGTGAACTCTCAGGTAATACTGCAGAATAATTGGTCATCGTTAAGCGTAATTGACAAAATTCTCAATGAACACTAAGAAGAGAAATAAAGAAAGAACAGGACAAAACACGTGAAAATAGACCAGGGCATAACAACACGTGATAAACCAAATATATATATATATATATATATATATGGAATCAGACGATGTCGCCTAAAAATACCGAAAGTTTGAAAGCAAAGTAGCGAAATCGGCTGATTTCCTAATTTTCTATACTTAAAAGATCTACATGCTAAATTTTTATTTTTTTATATGTGTACTGAGCACTTTTTTAAATACTACTGTTTCCTGGTCTAATTCAACTCTGACCATTAACTTTTATTATATATATATACGTAAAATATATATATATATATATATATATACACACATTTTACACACGCACACACACACACACATATATATGCAATTTTTATATATATTATATATGCGCAGTACTTATTGGAAAAGCGCTCAATATCAGTGATAGAGCTAGCATATTTTAATCCAACTATATATATATATATATATATATATATATATATAATTATTTATTTAAAAATATGATTCCAACTAGCGACATAAGAGGTCTCATGTTTCAAAACAAGAGCCGAAAACTTCAATATAATTATTTGAATTAAATTGAGTTAAAGTAAGCTCTGTTCCATCTTCAAGCGAAATTTTTTTGGGAATAACGTATTTCTGAAATTTACGTTTTTTTGGGTAGGCGTGTGTTGGGTGCTAATAATAAATATCAGTATAGAGTTACTTTCATAAATGTCAAGTCTGGGTAAGGTGGAGGTGTCTAAAACCACTTAAGCATATTGACTTATATAAAAATTGGGGAAACCCTGGGTGCAATAAACTACATGCATGGTTACACTGATGTAAACAAAGTGTCGGCGTGCCAACTAGCGGTCAGCTCGCGAAGTAGCGGCTTGTATCCGGGGTTTCCACAACTCTGTCCGTAGAGAGCTTACAAACTGTGTCGGCTGCTCCAGATTTTGTCCGTTTTTTCCGATATTCCTTAAAGGAGAGTTCCGTAATACCGAGTTATAAGTGTATATGTAAGTTTGAGTGATGTATATTTGGACATCATTTCTTCAGTTATAGATACAGTAAAACCTCAATTTAAGGAATATCGGATTTAAGGAACCATTCGTGTGTCACATGGAACATAAATAACTGACTTTTTATTTTTACTAAACGAAGTTACATAAATGCTACAAAAAAAACATTCATTGAATCTGGGTCAAGTCTACCTTGTTACCTACAAAATTTGTTGCGAGATGCTAGTATGTTTGGGTAAATATTAGTCATCGTTGTAAATATTAGTTATGTTGCAGGAATCAACACTTTGGATATTAAATATTTACGGATTTCTGGAACATTTATCCCGTAAACAATATTAGCGGATTCAATGTGAGTCCTGGTAAAAAATGAGTAACACAGAACAATATAAAACAAACGACAATGCATATATTAACAAAAAGAATTACATGTGTAGACAAAAACGAAAGAAAAAAAAAAACATTAAAATAGGTATCTCCAATAATTCTCTGAAAAAAGAGCATTCCATGATGAAAAAGACCCCAAACTTAATAAAAATGTTTTATCATCAAAATGTTTGTTATTATTAAGAGGAAAGAACAAAATATTTTTAAAATATTTTGTAAATTTTTTACTCCTTTCTAACACGTTCGAAATTTTGGTTAAAAATCTTGTTTTTTCTATGCGTCAACGGTGTAACAGAGCTGGTAACGGATATTTTTGCGCCGGTTTTCCGGTAAAATAACACATTAATTTGGAATGCCTTTCAAAAATCAAATAATTGTCAGATTTTAATGAAACTTTCAGGACTTATTCACAAATGAATGAATTTATTTTTGAAATTATTATTTTTAGAAAATCTTGGTAAAAATATTATTTTTTTACATCTGTTTACCCCCACTTATTTAATTTAATAAAATTTACAAGAAATTAAAATCGTCAACCAAATCATTTTTTATTAGTTAAAAGCAAGATTACTCGGGGAATGTAAATCATCAATAATTTTTTTTCAAACTTACCAAATTCTCTAAAATCTGCTCCAAATCGTAAAATAAAAACTACAATAACACTATTTAATTATTTAATTAGATAGCTTATAATTGCTTTCATAAATAATATATATTAAGGAGATTATAGTCTGGAAAAATATTTTTCGATGAATAATGAATTTTTACAAGAATAGTTTCCATTTTTCATTCTATAATTATAAATTTTCAATATTGTTTAAAAAATTCTTCCAAACGTAGTCAAAGTTAAGGTATTAACTTAATAAGTGAAGACTATATTTGCTAAGTGAAAATTGAAAAAACTTAATACAAATTATCAGACGAAAAGTTTTTAAAATAATTAAACAATTTTGCGTGTCTAAATGTTATTTTTTTTTAAGTATGGTGTTTCATACGTGGCATTATTATTAAAGGGTCACGTGTTTCAAGATTTTTTCCCCTTAGGGATAAACACTTTCGAGGACGGTATAAAAGGCAACTGAAGAAAAAAACAAAAAAGTTTAGGTGTTATGCATGGTAGAAATTTCTTTTTTCTTCTAATATTGTTTGACATATTGGATTATGCTTAAATAAAATAAATGTACAATTACCTGAGCAATAATAAAATTACTTTAAACATTTAATAAATAAAATAACCATTAGTAAGTATATAACAATTAATAATAAAGTTTAAAGAGTAAAATGAAAAAAATAAGATCTTAAAATTATAAATTAATAATATCATAAAATTTCAAATTATTGACGAATTATCTTTACATTTTATTATCATATTATCTCTGTTATTGAATTAAAAAGTTAACAACCGAGATAATATTATAATATCACTGGTCCCACCGAATTGACACGAAGAATAACTTTCCGCCATGTGTGAGTATAAATTCATTCTACTAAAGACGCATCCGATAGCATATCTCTCTCTCTCTCTCTCTTATATATATATATATATATATATATATATATATATATATATATATATTATATGTTTTTACGTATTTGTTTTATTCATTCAGCTATTGTTGCTTGATCCTCCGACTAATTTAACATTAATACTTGTTCTAACCTAACTGATAACTTGTTTGTGTAGTTGGAAATCGTCCCCCCCTAACTCTGAAAAAAGGGAAAAAAATGTCCCTTTACCATGCGTTAACATGTCTTCAGTATTCTTTTGCCCTGTGGCTATGTCTTTTGCTCGATAAAAAAAAAAAAAAAAAATTTTGACCTCTCGCGGAATCGTTTTGCCTTTCGTTCTCCTCGTGGTTTAAATATTTTATTAATGCAAATTCTCCCAAGCCCACTGCTGGTGAAGGGTAGGAATGGTCACTGACCGCCCCCCTCCCCCCAGCACTGCGTTATCTGTAACTTGACGCTGGGGTCTGAGACATGGCTAGCCGTACAATCACTGGTCCCACCGAATTGACACGAAGAATAACTTTCCGCCATGTGTGAGTATAAATTCATTCTACTAAAGACGCATCAGATAGCATCCATCTCTCTCTCTCTCTCTCTCTCTCTCTCTCTCTCTCTCTCTCATATATTCATGCTTTACGTATTTATTTTATTCAGCTATTGTTGCTTGATCACTCCGACTAATTTAACATTAATACTTGTTCTAACCTAACTGATAACTTGTTTGTGTAGTTGGAAATCGCCCCCCCCACCTCTGAAAAGAAAAAAAAATGTCCCTTTCCTTAGAATAGAACATTGGAACTTATACTAAGTTAAAACTTAGTGTTGTATAAGTATAAAATACTAATAAATTCCATCCTAACGCACGTATAGTGCCGGAATGGGCACTGCCAACTACTTCCCGGCCCTTATCTGTTTGTCTATTGTCACTGTTATGTGTTATATGTAATAGGAGTAGGTAGACCCTCCTACCGCCCGGTCAACACTCCTCCCCTTCCCCTGGACAAGCGCAGAGGCTCACACCTTGTTTCCTGTTCAAGAAGGGTTCCTGGCTTTTTCTCTCTCTCTGGCCTCTGTACTAGTACTGATGTGTTTCTCCCGTGATGTGCGCAGTCTGTGGCATTGCCTCTTCATTTTGAGGGTACACGGTTGACAGTTCACTGGTTGCTGTTTCCGACTGGTAGTTAAGAGCCCTAACTCTTGCGTAGCGTCTTGAGCGGCCGCTCTGATCAACAGTTGTATAATACCGGGGTGTTTGTAGTGCCATGACGCGCATGGATCGATGTCCCTGCAGTTACCTCCGGTGGGCAACCCTGAGGCCACACTATGATGCAGGCTGTGCCAACTCCTCTCTGCTCACGTTGCGGTCGATAACCATCTGCTTCTCTATACTTCAGGCCTTCTCATCTTCCAACAATCACTCAACATGAAGACTGAAATGAATAAAAAAAGTAAACCTAAACCAGCCCCGCAAAAATCACCTAAACCCCTCAACATTTCGTTCGCCAACATCCGTGGCATTAGAACAAACTTCTGCAGTTTGGAATCTTTCCTCACTGCAAACTGCCCGGATATACTGGCTCTGTGTGAGACAAACCTTGTCTCGTCTATTCCCTCCGCTGATCTCTCGATCCCTGGCTACCTTCCTCTCCTCAGGAAAGACTCTCTAACCCACATGCACGGCCTTGGTGTCTCTGTCAAGGACCATCTCCCCCTGGCCAGAGAGCTGTCTCTCGAATCGCCAGACCTGTCGTACATGTGTCTCCGGCTATCTCTCCTCAATGCCGTAAGCTATCTCTTCTTCCTCTATCGCTCTCCATCCTCTCAAGACTGTGGGATACTTGATAGCATATCTGACAGCATAGACAAGGCCCTCTCTCTCCACCCGTTTGCTCATATATTCGTGTTTGGTGACTTTAATGCCCATCACACCAAGTGGCTCGAGAATGCTACTACTGACCGGGCTGGCATTCAAACATTTAACTTCTCAATTTCTCAATCCCTCACGCAGATAGTCGACTTCCCCACGCGTTTTGCCCTCGACCTGGCAGGTAAGGCCTCTCTTCTCGACCTGTATTTTACCTCCATCCCCGAATCTTGTAGCGCCACACAGCTCTGCCCGCTTGGCAACTCCGATCACGCTGTGGTATCTGTCAACGTTTCCTTCAACTCCACGCCCTGCAAAGAACCTCCCATCACAAGAACCTCATTCTACTATCAACGAGCGGATTGGGACTCGTTCCGTGACTTCCTCCGCGATGTCCCCTGGGATGTTGTCTTTACACTCCCAGTCCAAGAATGTGCTTCTGAGGTCTCATCCTGGGTTAAAGCTGGAATCGACGCTTTCATCCCCTCAAGGAAATTTAAAGTCAAGTCGCACTCCTCCCCTTGGTTCTCCGCTGCTTGCTCATCTGCCATCGCCCATAGGAATCACTTCTTTCACCGATTCCGTAGCGACATGTCGGACTGCAATAGACGTCTCTTTGCCTCTGCCCGTAACGAGTGTAAGCGTGTCCTCAACGAAGCTAAGTCAATATTTGCTGCTCGAATGAAGGAACGTATTGCATCTCACAAATTTGGCCCCAAAGATTATTGGCGAGTCTGCAAGAGTGTCCTGAATAATCGAAAACCCTCCATACCTCCTTTATTCAACCAGTTCGAGGTCTTGACCTCCTCTACCGACAAGGCTGAATGCTTTGCTCGGAAATTCTCATTTAATTCAACGCTCGACTCCACCGGTGTACCCATACCAGACTTCCCTCTTAGAACTGAGGCCTTACTGAGCGGCTTACACATAACCCCGTCATTGGTACTGGGCATTATCTCCACCTTAGACCCCCACAAGGCTAGTGGTGGAGATGGCATACCAGCCACTGTCCTGAAGAAATGCGCGCCTGAGCTAGCACCCGCCCTCTCTAAACTGTATAATTACTGCCTCAAGGAATCATGTTTTCCTGACTGCTGGAAGTCCTCATCCATTTTTCCTGTGTTTAAGAACTCTGGAGACCCCTCTGACCTCACTAATTACCGTCCTATTAGCCTCCTACCCCTCTTCGGCAAAGTCTTCGAAGCCCTAATCAATGCCGAAGTGGTTAATCACGTTACATCCCATAATCTGCTCTCAGACAAGCAATATGGTTTCCGCTACGCCCGATCTACAGCTGATGTGCTTACGGCCATCACTGAAACCGTCTACCAAGCCCTTCAAAATAACGGCGAGGCTCGTGCTGTGGCCCTCGACATCTCCAAAGCATTCGATAGGGTTTGGCACGCCGGCCTTCTTCGTAAGCTCCAGGGGTATGGTGTTAATGGTCAACTGTTTGATCTAATACAATCATTCCTGTCTAACCGAGAATTGAAGGTCGTTCTCAACGGATTCTCCTCCAGTTCCTATTCCACGAACGCAGGTGTGCCCCAAGGCTCCATCCTTGGCCCCACTCTTTTCCTTATTTTCATCAATGACCTTCCTGAAGCTATAGATTCCCAAGTTGGCATCTATGCAGACGACACTACAATTTACTCCTGCTTCAAAATAAATCTAGCGTCGGCGACAAAACTAACCTTGCCGTGCGTCTTGAAATGGACCTCCAATCGGTTGTTAACTGGGGCAAGAATTGGCTGGTCAACTTTAACACCACAAAAACTAAATTACTCTCAATTAACCACCATAGAGATCCTTCCCTGCCCCCCATTATAATGTCTGATAGTCAACTTCCTGAGAGCAACTCCCTGCGTCTGTTCGGTCTCACGCTGACTGCTGACCTGAGATGGAACAAATACATTGAGTCAATTGCTTCTTCCACCGCGAGGAAAGTTGGCTCTCCCCTGAATCGATACTTCAGATATACAAAACAACCATTCGCCCTTGCATGGAGTATTGCTGCCATATATGGGCTGGAGCACCTTCTGCTTACCTCGGAGTTCTTGACAAGATCCAGAGGCGGATATGTAATCTAATTGGCCCTGATCTAGCGTCTTGTCTGCAGTCACTCTCTCACAGACGCGCCATCGCCTCTCTCTGTCTTTTCTACAAATACTTCCATGGTAACTGCTCTGATGAGCTGCTCT
Source organism: Acanthosepion pharaonis (assembly GCA_903632075.3). Taxonomy (NCBI): domain Eukaryota; kingdom Metazoa; phylum Mollusca; class Cephalopoda; order Sepiida; family Sepiidae; genus Acanthosepion; species Acanthosepion pharaonis. The sequence continues at coordinate 786,166 of CAHIKZ030005372.1, forward strand.
CTCTGGTTCCCAGACTCCATGAATTCAAGCGCCCTACGAAGCTGGCATCCTGCTCCCACCCTTACACCGTAGAAACCTTCAAATGTAGCCGTCTCTTCTACTCCAATAGCTTCATACCTCGCACCTCTCGCCAGTGGAACACCCTCCCAATTACTGTTTCCTGAAAGCTATAATCTCCCACTATTCAAATGTAATGTCAATCGACATCTCCAATTACCTTGATCTACCCACTATCCTTCTCCTCTTCCTTTCTCCTATCACTCTTATCTGCTCTCGCTCCAAATCTTCCGCAACCCCCTGCATCCTAGTGGCTTCACGCCTTGCTTGGGGCACAATGCTTAAAAAAAAAAATAAAAATATAATTATTATATTATCTCTGTTATTAAATTAATACTGTAATAACTTTGATAATATAATAATTAATAAATTTATTTATTATATTATCTCAGTTATTAAATTAAATTATTATATTATGTCGGTTATTAATTTTTTTTTAATTTAATAAATGCGATAATTAATAAAATACCATTATACAGATAACTCAATATTTTATGAAATGTTTTTAATTTAAGAAAAAATTGTTTTAGTAATTTTATTATATTTTCAGAAAACATCTTCAAAGGTAAGGTGAAGTACCTAAAATTAATTCAATAAAATATTAGTGAATTGCTTAAATTATTTTGTTAATTTTTTAAAATTACCGGGTATTTAAAAAAACAAAAACAAAAAAAAAAAACAAATCGTTTTTATTTTAGATTTCGTAAATTTATGTCAATTTTGGTCTTAACCTGTCAACATCTTAGGCCGTCAATATATCGATGGGGACGTGAGAATAAAAAGAACCCGTGGTTAAGAAATGCCCGTATAGAACATTTTATGCTATAAGTAAATAATATTTGCTCCAGAACAGATTCATTTAACTTTAAATTTGCTAATTTTCCGCAAATAACGTTTCAGAAATACATTTTATTTTTGCAAGATTTTTAAAACTTAGAATTAACTTTTGTTTACAAATATTTCAAAATATTCGTTTCCATTCTTTTTCTGAAAAAAAAAATGAATCGGCTAAAAATTATTCTAATTTCTATTTGAAATGCACCCCAGTATTTTGCTTTCCGGAATTAGAAAGTTTAACCCTTTAACTTTCAATTAAAGCTAAAATGAAATCTTCAAAAAAGATTTTTCATTTATGAAAATTAATTTAAGTCTTAGATATACCGAATTATTGGAGGTACCCACATTAAAACAAGTTATAAGTACAATGTGCTTGTGTGTGCATGTGTGTATATGTTTGTAACAAGCGTGTGTGATAAACATGTATATGCATATGCGTGTGTGAGAGAGTATAAAAGTCAAAGGTGGACCAAAGAAGCGGACACGCCTTGTCAGTATCTACATGCGACCGTATTTGGAAGCCAGATCTATTTATAGGCTTAAAGAGCGTCTCCTGGCGTGCGTTTTGGCACAGACAAGTGGGCAAAACCGCAAATTAATTGAAAGTGAAATATCTTGCCGATTTCAGTTGTCTTTAAAGACAGTTTTGACAACCCTAGGCTGTCTACAATTTGTCGGGTTGTATCTATCATTCATCGACCCATCGAACATTTCCTGCTTTTCGATGAAACAGAAGATTAATTCGATACAGTTTGTTTCTTGTTTGCTACTCTACGGATTTAAAGAAGGAAAACCTGACAACCTGTAAAGTACGCTGTATAAATTCCGATTTTATTAAATATTGATAAAATAAATAACAGAAATCCATACAAGTATCGAAAAACACAACTGCCTTTTAAAAGCTAGTGTTGGCAATCCTGTTAGCATAGTACTCGTCAAAATTTGTAGGATTATTTACGTATGAAGCTATGGATATTTTCTGAACCGCGTTTATCAATACAAAGTAAATTACAATACAGATAGCATCTACAGTACCACTTCAAAAATCATCGCAATATGAGCAGAAGATAGTTTATTGGCACAAAAGTTGCTCAATATTCATGGTAAAAAATTCTTTAAAATAAATATTGTCTTCTATTTTTACTTCATTTTTTTTCTTCCCGGTGAACTGGACAGATTTTGCCGGCAAAACATGAGCGAATCTAACAGTTAACGTCAGTGATGGGCTGGGTCTAAAAATATTGGTTGCCAGGAGTCAACGGGGGCCTACCCACAACTACAACGCTATCATTTAATTTTCATAGCGAATAAATAAAATTGGAAGTGGAAAAAATATGTATTATAAAAATTTTAACTCCCTACTTAATCTAAATTATTGGGCCAAACACAAAAACCTAGTTAGAAAGAGAAAACAAAACGCAACACACGCTTCTCTTCTCCTTGCGGTCAAAATAGGCGCAAATAATAAATAAAATGCATAAAATTTTAAATAAAATGCATAAAATTTTAAAACATTTATTATAAAGGACGTTCCAGTAACTTGGACCGATTTTAAATGTGAATTAAATTTAAGCGTCTAATGATATTTTTTTCTTTTTATTTCAGATTTGGCGGACATTTGGGCGATATTATTTTTCACACACAATTACAATAACTTAAATAAAATGATCTAATAGGGAAAAAAAATTTCACCGATAACACTTATTTATTTACTGTTGACTTTGATCCGTCTTAATGCAACACCCTTATATATAATCCGTCTTAATGAAACACCCTTTACAATGTAAAGACGAGAAAAGGTACAAAATCAAAAATCGCACAAAATTTCCTTTCGTGCGCCTGATAAGACAGGATAGCATAATTCTGATGTTTCGAAAAAGGATTACCATCGAAAAATGGAAAAGGTTACGAATTCAGTTTACAAAAAAACACAGGGATTTTGAAAATGACGAAAGAGAAAGCAATTCAGGAAGGCTGAAAGAGAAAAAAAAAACGAAAAAAAAAAGCCTCTCAGAAAAAAAAAAAAACTCTCAGAAAAACAAAAAAAACCCCCAAAAAAACCGAAAATACTTAGTTTTACTTGCCCCAAGAGCATCACTGGGACATATAGTAAGGGATGACAGAACTAATTTCAATTCGTGGGTAATTTGCAGTTCAAGCCCCGCGCTCAATTTCTAATAAAAATTTCCCGAATAGTTCCATTTAGGTGTAAATGTACATGCTTAATTCGAAAATAACAAAGAAATTTTGATAAAATCTACCGTTTTGGAATTATCGACAATAAAAGTTCGGACTCATTCGCGTCGTTAATTCTGCACCCTAAAGTAATTAGAAAAATAAAGTCTCTTTTAAATTCAGACTTTTCGTGCGTGAGAAAATTTCTTTGAATTCTTTTTGTTCTTCGTTGTCAAACCGCAGGAGAATTTTCACTTGAACTTCAAAATTCTTTAGTCTCTCTGGTCAAACTCTCTGCCTCCGGGCAGAGAGGATCCCCAAACGAGGCTATGTCGAAGGGCAGAGTCTCGTCTCGGGAAACAGCTACCCGTTTTATACGTTGTCTACGGAGAATTTGTGGCCGAGCCTACGGACTCGGATACCCTACATTAAATTCAGCCTTGTGCCACATCTGACCTCGAGAGGCGGTTGGTAGATATCCTAGCACTAGCTGGTAAACTTGTGCTTTCTTTATGCTCTCTTCTTGATGTCAAATGCTTTCTGCTTCTTGGTGTTAATTTTTGTTGTCCCCTTGCAGTCTAAACGTCCTTTAACCTTGTCCACTGATCTGAGTTCTATTTGAAAAAAGAGCCTCACAGAAGACTAGAGGAGAGAGGACGAGGAGGAGGCTTTCTCTTCATCTCTTGTCGAACTCTTTGCTTCCGGGCAGAGAAACCCAGACGAGACTATGCCGAAGGGCAAAGTATCGTTTGGGGAGGTAGACAAACGGAATCTACGGGCAATTTTGCCAGATGCTATGAGCCCCACGTTAAAAACTGGCATGGTGTCACATCTTGCCTTGTGAGGAGGTTGGTAAATAGAGAGGCTCACAGAAAACTCTATCCAAGTTTTCACAAGGGCTTGAGACCACAGCTTCCATTTATCCTTAACAATTTTGTCGACTTTTAACCGCTGGGCCTAAAACGACATACATGTGTAACAATTTTTTTATGCAAACCGTCTGGACTTCTTCAAATACACTCCTCTCAAAAGAAAGTGTACAAAAAACACCTTAGACGATTAAACTTTTAATTCAAGATTAACATTTTTAAAGTAGTAAAAAAATTTATAGTTTTTCTTAGTAATTACAGTATACAGCTTTGTGAGTAAAATTGGGTACACGGAACCCTTGGAGCCGTCAATGGCTGTGCTAGCACGAAGTCACAAGTCATCGTGACCGAAGGTTTACACGTGCTAGTCTTGTTCAGACTATTGATCATTCTAGATAACACACTCTCTCCCAGAAACTTTAACTAAGGTCTGCTCAGCATAGTTGCAATATAAACCACAGGTGGACTATATGGATGAGTAAGAGTCTGCAACAGGGATTAGCTAGCCGCCCTAGGAGACGTGTATCTGCGAATACGAGTGGCCAGCCATTAATTAACAGTGTACATGTACTGTACGTGCTGGCAGTAGATACCAAATGTAAATACAGGATGTTAGAATTTAATCTTTTTAAGTTTAAGGGTTTGAGTTTACTATAGCAAATTGTCCTCCGAGACAAGTGGCTTTGTGGGTAAAAGCGTTGGTTTGTGAATTTGGGGTTGTGTACTCAGTGGAAACGGGCTAAATAAAAAAAAATAATGGGCAGTAATAATCTACCCGTAGATGAAATAAAGGGTCCAGTTCATAATTCCCTGTAAGTTACGCAGATCAATATACACCCGAGGAAGACCGAAGAGCACAACAGCCAGAACGTTGGGATAACAATAAAGTGGAGGACGAAAGTCCAAAATAGAGTAAATAATTTATTTAATCTTAATTTTAAGTAATTGGTTGATATTTTAAATAGTTTATTGCACAGTTTACACATTAACAGATAGTTTTTAAAAGCCCAGTAGAGAATTGCACGCAGTCCATTATATTAAGAGCAATCGTTTATGTTCATTAGATGATTGTTCGAATCTGCCAATAATTGCGTCTACATCCAGTTCATCTAACAAATTCCTTTTCAATTGATAATATGTCTGAATCCAAATTCTCCTCAGAACGAATTTCTTAACCATGTCATTTTAATCTTTAGTTTTGAGAATGTCCTCTCACATTGGACTTAAGTTAGGTACCTCCATGAGATCGCTAAAAAAGAGTATAGCATGATGAAAAAGACGCCAAACTTGACGAAAACAAAATTTTATCGTCTAAATGTTCATGTTATTATTAAGAGGAAAGACCAAAGTTTTTTTTTTAATTTTTAAAAAATTTTCTTTCTTTTTAGAACATTCTAAATTTTGATTTAAAGAACTTTGTTTCTCTTCGTATCACCGGAACTAGTAAAATAACATAGACAATTTTTAGCACGTTTTTTTTTTTTTTTTTTAATGACACATTAATTTGGAAAATCTTGCAAAAATTGGGGTCTTTTTCATCATGCTATGCTATTTTTGTTTTTAGAGATTTCGTGGATTTACCTAATTTAAGTTATAGCGTGCAGATGAATTTATAAAATTCGTATAAACAATTGTCTGCGTGTGTTTATTGTATTTTTATTTGATATAAGAAGAGGCCTACTCCATTAGAGGCCCACTTGTCAACAGGAATGCTGACACCCTGGCCAGTCCGTTAATTCTATAAAATAAAAAAAGAAAATACCAAAAGTGAATTTAATGCATAAATGAATTAACAATGTATAAGAAAGACAATTTTATTTCAAACAGAATTAAACTACAAACCCGAAAAAGGAGTTGGCGTAATTTAAAGTCTGTTAAAATACAAAAGGTTTTGCATAAAATAAATGTTCTTTTGAAGTGTTGCGCATTCGTTAATAATAAACTAAACAGTTTTTTTTTACATTCATAGAGACAAAGAAGTTTATTAAACCATTGACTGGTGTTCTTGGGCGTTACCGTGTCGGCAAAAGGGAGTAGGCGATTGGCAGCGGTTCCTTTAAAGTAACCACGAGCAAGCGGATCCTTCAGAAGTGAGTACGTCTATTGGTTCTTATGTTGCCGACTTTTCTGTTATTTGCTTTCAGAGGTTCTGCGCTAAGGGCATTTAAGAGCTAAATTACAGCGATCTGATTGGTCTGTTAATTTCCTTCTTCGTCATATGGCAGTGGTTCCCAAACAGTACGGCCCGCCTCATATGTGTGTCTGAAGAAGATAGCAGGTGAGGCGGAATGATTGAAATTGAAAGTCAAAGATTTAGAAACAGTTTTAACAAATTCATATGTCAATGATTTAAAAATATAAAATATTATTAAGGTTATTTGCAATTGCATGAGTCCCAGTATAAATAGTTATAATAATTATTGACCGATTTTATCTTTGTGATATTTTTGCATTATATCAATGTTGTAAGTAGGATTCGCAAATTGGAGGAGAGATTTATCACTGGTAACTCCGAATTCGCGGTTATCTCCCTTGAAACCTCTCTCTGTTTTTGTATTTTTAAATGTACTTTATACACATGGTGAGATCTGGGGATCTCGCAGGCCAAGCACAAAGAGCAAGGTCTTGGTAAATGCCTGAACGAAACGTAATCTGTAAGGTTTCAAATGTAGACTTCTTCTTAGCACACGCCCGAGGGTGCATTAAGTGATCAAAACCTCACGACTAGCTTTAGCTAGTTTTAGAGTGTTTTTTTTTTTCTATTTTAGCATGGTGTAGATTGCTGTAGAAATTCCAATTCTCAGTTGTAACAATCGTTCTGAAGTGAAATTGCTCTATGGACCACTAAAATATTACCGTGGACCCCGATTTTCCTAATTTTTCCGTGGGCCCTAAATAATGTTACATGGACTCCCATGCGACAGTAACTTCCACAAGGTAGCAGTTCTTGGGGGAAAAAACTTGTATAAAGTTTTTGAAATATCGAAGACATTCGCTCGGGCAATGAAGTTATCATCGAGTGCTTCTAGGATTCCGTGGGTGATGACAGTCAAAACATCAACAATGCCTATGTAGGATTGAAAACGCATACGTGCTTATTTCTGGTGAAGTGATCAACTATCTTCTTGTTGATAACAGACAAAAGGAAGTTGCTAATGACATCAAGGAGGCTGATGGGACAGCATTTCGATGGAGATGAATGTTCATCAGCATTCTTGAAGGAAACATGGCAAACAACTGACAAATTCCGCAGTCTTAGGAGGAAAACGATGATACAACGATATACTAGTGCATCTTCAGAACTCGTGATGATCAGAGATTGGTGGCTGATCTCTCATCTGATCTTACTCTAACTTCTCAGTGGGGAAAAAACTTGCTCGTTATATTTAATGCATTGAAAACTAGTTACATTCCATCATCTCTGATTTTACCCTGAACTACCACCAGTCACAATGAATGGATGTCTTGAGAGGTTATCGGGCTTTAAACGCACCCTTGACCTCAAGTGGAACTCGTACATGCAACCCATCGCTAAAGATGCAGGAAAAAATAGTCGGTTCCCTGTACCGCTCAAGTACCTGACTCCTTGTTATCCACTACCTTTACGAGAGGCAGATCCGACCGAAAATTGAGTACTATTGTGATATTTGGGCTGGAGCTGCCTAGTCCTTATTTTTCAGTCTCGCTAGAGATCAAAGGCCTCCCAAAGGTGATAAAGTGTTATTCACTTTCCAACCTCTTTCACACAGGCGGGATAGGGAAAGACTCTCACTGATCTATTGATACTTCTATGGAAAGTGCTCGGACGAACTACATTCCTTGAATCCACTAGTCATAACCTTCCCAGCCAGGACCCGGCTGTCAGACACATTATAGCAAACCAACTTCATTCCTCTCGTATTCTATTGGTGAGAAGTAAGTTCCACTCGAACAGCTTCTTCCCATGAACCAATGCTGGAATCGACTACCAAGATGATATTTCCCCGATCACTACAATCTTAACCTGTTTCAGTCTAGCGTTAACCGCTATCTTCCCCTCCTATCTGCATAAACTGCCTCTTATTGTAACCCTCTACCTCGAGTGCCCCACCCCCTACCGGGCTTTGTACAGAGTGAACCTCACTAAAAAACAATTCTTTTTCAAGCAGTGGTCAAACAACTTTGCTAAGCTTGGAGATAATTCAAGACTCAGGATCAACTAGCACATAGCTATCGTAGAATCAAGATTTTTGATGAGCCTGGAAACTTCTAGAGTCGAGATAATGAGGCTACAGGGTAGTAAAGTAGAGGATAGTCTTGGTCATCTAGTTTGGAATTTGGGGCAACGTTTATTGAAAGCAGTAGCGGACTGGCTAGGGTGTTAGCTTAATCGATGGCAAGTGGGCTCCCGGTGAAGTGGACCGTCTATATCAAATAAAAATGCAATAAAGAAACAAACACAGACAACGGTTTTAGTTTTAGCAACAAAAAGGAACAAGAAAGAAAGTAACCAGATTTAAATAAGTAATGTATGAAAAAGAAAGAAAGCATGGAAGGTGGTGGGAAGACGTGGAATAGGAGCCCCGAGTCGAGCATAATTAATTACATGTTTTCAGCAAGAGTGTGTGAATTTAAAGATAAAGTTACAATTTGTGATTTGAGATGGTCGGCAACTTCAAAGAAATCAAGTATTAGTATTGTCGGAGTTAACTCCTCCTTCAGTCCGTTAACCCTTTCACCAGTGGTCTCTCTTCCCTGGCTATAAATAGCCACTGACCCTTCGCCTCTATCTCTTTTTCCTTCAGGCCTGCGCGCCGACTCATTGAGGTAAATCTCTCTTTTTCCTTCAGGATTTCAGATATCAACCTCGAAATGTAGGCGCTAACAAAGGAATAGCGTGGAAACACGCTAAGCACAATACACACACACGCACGCACATACAGAATATTCACACACGCACGCACATACAGAATATTCACACACACTTCGTCCTTTGTACTGTTTCCATGTATTGTAACTTGTTATTAATATATATTTGTATATACATATATTATCGGTCTTGTGTTTTGTTTTGTTTGCTTTCTTTGCCTTCTTCTTTGGACTTAATCAAAGTCCAACCTTTCTATGTAGTTGGGCTCGGCGGGCAGGAGTATCTGAACCTTACATGCGTTTCTTCTACGTCTGACTTCTATCAACAACATAACAGCCACGGCCCCTCTACAGTATTGGTTCAGTCGGGGACCTGGAAAGCCAATAAGAGGCCGTGAATCTTTGAAGGACCCTTAAAAATTATAATTAGATAAATAAATCTCCAACTTCTTTTCTGAGTTTTTTTTTTTGTATAACTTACTGTTTTTCAAAAGAGCAATACCAAATAAAAATGCAAAAGAAACACAAATAATCACTCAATATATGAAGGAACGAAGCAATGTTAAAAGTGGATGTGAAAAGAAGTGGATGAGACGGATTTGTCCACCGGACATAGCTGTAAATCCACGAGGGTGGGAATTTAAAGATAAAGTTACAGTTTGCGATTTGAGATGGTCGGCAACCTGAAAGGGTATCAAGCAGTACTTAGAGTTGTGAAGTCACCGAAAAGTCCTCGGTAGGCGCCATTTGTCTTATGGCAACCAATATTTTTAAACCCAGTCTGCTGCTGTTTCAAAGAGCTTAGCTTTGTTCGATGATGATGAAATAATCTCAATGTCGTTAATAATGATAGGCACAGATGATTTGCTTCTGTTAAAAATCTTAATCATTTTCCAGTACTCCCAAGAACCAAATCTTTCGTTGTCATTTCTAGCTTGAACTAGACTCAGCTGGTTAAGACAGATGTATATTTCTCGGTGCTCGGTAAAAATGGCAGCGGAAAAAATGGCAGCGGAAAAAATGGCAGGGAAAAATGGCAACGGTAAAAATGGCAAAAGTGGATAAATAGGAAAAAATGGCAATTCGAAACAGAAAATTATGACCGTTCGAGAAGGATGGGTCTAAGCTTCCATCCCTCTAGTTTAAGTCCCTACCCCCTCAATATTTTAAAATAAATATTTTAAATTTACTCTAGTGGTGGGGGGAGCTAGGCTCCTTCTCCTCTTGTTTTAAATAGGGGCTAAGTTCCCGCTCCTAGTATTAAAAACATTTTTTTTAAATTTTCGATGTCGATTTTTAGAAGTTTTATTGGGTGGGGCGCTAGGTTCCTACTCCCTAATTGCAGTAACAGCACAAATCGTAGCGTGTTTAAGTGAATTTGATGACAATAATTAATTTATAATTGATAGCTGACATTAGGATTATATATATATATATATATATATATATATATATATATATATATATATTGTCGGAGTTAACTCCTCCTTTAGTATATTAACCCTTTCACCAGGGGTCTCTCTTCCCTGGCTATAAATAGCCGCTGACCCTTCGCCTTTCTCTTTTTTCCTTCAGGTCTGTGCGCCGACACCTTGAGGTAAATCTCTCCTTTTCATCAGGCTTTCAGCTTACAATCTCGAAATGTAGGCGCTAACAAGGGATAGCGTGGAAACACGCTAAGCACAATACACAAATACGCACATACAGAATATTCACACGCACATACAGAATATTCACACACGCACGCACGCACGCACATACAGAATATTCCCATACACTTCATCCTTTGTACTGTTTCCATGTATTGTAACTTGTTATTAATATATATTTGTATATACATATATTATCGGTCTTGTGTTTTGTTTGCTTTTTTTGCCTTCTTCTTTGGACTTAATCAAAGTCCAACCTTTTTATGTAGTTGGGCCCGGCGGGCAGGAGAATCTGAACCTTACATGCGTTTCTTCTACGTCTGACTTCCCAACATCACAGCCACGGCCCACTACAATATATATATATATATATATATAATAAATGTATTAGTGTTTATATATATAAAAAATAAGTGGATTAGTGTATATATATATATATATATATAAAATAAGTGGATTAGTATATATATATATATATATATATATGTATATATATATAAAATGAGTATTAGTGTATATATATATATATATATATATATGTATATATATATAAAATGAGTGTATTAGTGTATATATATATATATATATGTGTGTGTGTGTGTGTGTGTGTGTGCATTAGTATATATATATATATATATATATACATACATTAGTGTTGGGACGATTAATAGGAATCGGGGAATCGAAAAAATTGCAAAGGCGAAGGTTAGGAATCCCATTCAAATAAAACGTTTTTTTTAATTAATTGGAATGTTTTTTTCTTGCAAATAATCAAATAAAACTTTTTTATAATAGGAATGTTTTCTTTGAAAATATTTTTTAAATAGTTTATTTATTATTTTTTATAATTGGAATGCTTTCTTTTTGTGTGAAAATACTTTTTAAATAGTTTATATTGAAAACATTTTTAAATACTTTATTCTATTTTTTAAATAGTCTAATAGTTTTTTATAAATAGAAATGTAACAAAATTTAAATATATTAAACTTTAAACGTCATAGTAATAATGTATCCAATATATTGTTTTTTTATTCGACTGCATTAGTGATTCCCACGTGTTCAAACTAGTGAAATTAAAAAAAAAAAACCCAACTCTAAGTGTACAAAATTGACGAGGAACTGTTTTCCGATAAACACCGCTTAATGTCGGTTTCTGATTTCAATACCGGAAGCCGTCATCAAGTGGACTTATAATTGTTTTTTCCCAAGTTTTTCAGTGTGTTCAGACGGAATCGCCTAAAAAGTAAAATCTCATGGGTGGGGGGAGCTTTAGCTGAATATTCTTTTTAATTTGACAAACTTCTCATGTTTTTCCATTATGTATTGTATCCAAGATTTTAATAAACTCATTGTGAGATATTCATCTATATTTTTTTTCCTTTTGCCATTTTTTCTTATTTATCCATTTTTGCCATTTTTACCTATTTATCCACTTTTGCCATTTTTACCGTTGCCATTTTTACCCTGCCATTTTTTCCGTTGCCATTTTTACCTAAATTCATATTTCTCAAGTGTGACAATAGTAAACTATGTACCTCCAATAATTCGTTAAAAATCAGTATAACATAATGATAAAAGACCCCAAACTCAATAAAAACAAATTTTTATCGTCAAAATGTTCATGATATATTAAGAGAAATGAATTTTTTAATTATTTAAAAAAAATTTCCTTCTTACTCACACGTACTAAATTTGGGTCAAAAATCTCATTTTTTTTTTCCAACTTTGTACTACTTGTGGTAATGGCCATTTTAATCTAGCAGTTTCTGGGGGAAAAACCTATTAATTTGGAAATTCTAGAAAAATCAAATAATTGTCTGATTTTAATGAAACTTTCAGGATTTATTAAAAAATGAATGAATTTATTTTTGAAATTGTTATTTTTAGAAAATCTTAGTAAATTTTTTTTACATCTCTCAGAGAGAGAGAGAGAGAGAGAGAGAGAGAGAGAGAGAGATTGAAGTGTGAAAAAATAAATCTTCTCCCCAAAGAACTCGGAGACGCTTTTGAACTCTATCAAGACTACGACGTGAGATCTGGGCAGCTCCTTCCGAAATATGGCTACAGTATTCCATTTTCGGCCTGATTTGGTTCTTATAAAGCTAGAGGATAGCATGTGGAGTCAGGTTAGCGATGGATCGTATTAGGAATTCCACTTGAGGTCGGTTGTGAGTTTGGAGCCCAATGTCTTCTCGAAGCACAGGGCTTCCTCAGGGGGCGGGGGGGGGGTTAACATCCATTCATCATGACTGGTGGTAGTTCGGGGTCTGATGTAATGTAATAACCATTTTGGTTTTAGAGGTATTGAGTGTAACCAGCTAGTTCCCCCCCCCCAACTAAGAAGTTAATGTTAGATCTGAAGCGAGGTCAACTGCCAATCTCTGATCGTCAAGACTTTTTAGAGGTGCGCCCGTATATCGTCGTATCATTGGCGTAGACGTTTACAAACAATCGGAGTATATTCATAGCTAGATCATTTATATAAATCAGAAATAAGGTTGGTCCAAGAGGTGAGCCCTGGGAGACGCATGTGTTAACCGCCAGGGCCTCAGAGGATTGGCCGTTAATAACTATCTTCAGGGATCTACCTGTTAGGAAGGATGTTATAATAGAGAAAATCCCGCCAGTGATTCCATAGCTCGGGGGTAACAAACTTTTGTGCCACATCTTATTGAAGGCCTTTGAGATGTGTAATGCTATGGTCCTTGAGTTTGTGTCGTCAAGGGCCTCACTAATTCTGTGTGTAATGGTAGTTAGGGCGTGAGCAGTGGATCGGGCTGATCGAAACCCATACTACCTGTCACCCGTCATACAAGAGGTTGTTCCTATCCAGGTGATCGATGACCTTCTTGTTTATTATGAAAGAACAAGATTAAAAGCCGCACTCCGGTTCAGTTTAGAAAACAGCAATAATAATTTTGAAGAAATCACTTTGAATTCCCTAACTCACTCCTTGGAACTTCCAAATCTCACTTAAACTCTGATTCGGGCTATAAGTCCAGTTCCGACCAAAAGAACGATTTGCCCCGAAATTCCAATTCAGGCCGAAAACTGAGTTCTTCAAACCACAAACTCTGCGAAACTTCAAAATCTCACGCCACGGAACCTCTCACTTTACCTATGGTTCCCTGGCACTTTGAATAAATAAAGTTCATTTCCTCAATTCACAAAGTTTTGGAGATATTTTAAAATGAATTTAAAACAATTTTTTTAAAAACTTTGAAAATCACAAATTTTTTTCAGTTATTTTAAAATTTGAATTTTTAACTGTTCTCTTCTCATTCGGACGCAAATCCCAATCCTGATTGTTCAAGCTCCAGGTAGATTTAGGATCCGGGGATCATCCTGATTCCAAAAAGGTATATGTCTCTGTAGTTTGAGTTAAAGGGGTTTCAGAAACACGGATGGACTGACAGGATTTGTCGTTTATTTATTTAGAAGTCGTGGAGAAATTTGATTTGGTCAATTTAAGAATTAACAGAAAGACATTAGTAATAGTGATGATAATATTTTTCTTTTTTTTATGTGGAAACATTCGGCATTTATTGATCAAGCAGCCAGTGTTAATCTTTCTTTTAAAAAAAAGGTTTCAAGAAAATACGTTTCTCAAGTCCACCGTTATTACCTTTTACAGTAGTGATGGAGGATTCCTTCCTAACCTTTTGTGTGAAGTAGTGTGGAACGTCAAAATGTTGATTATGTAATTATCTTCTATTTAAATTACATGTGCTAACCATTTTAGGAAAATTCGGTAACGGAAATTTCGGTAAAGGAAAATTCGGTAATTTTGATAATGTAGGACAATTCGGTAACTATGAAATAAAAATCGATTGAAAATTAATTTTAGAGCCATTCTGGAGTTGGGATTTGGGGGCTAAGCACCTCTCACTTATATTTTTAAATAACTGAAAATTGTGGGGTCCAGATAAAAACCCACTACAACAATACCAGGGCCGTACTTGCAAAAGAGAGGCTTAGAGGGCTAAGCCTCCTTCTCCAATATTTTTAAGTATTATTAACAATGGAGATATAGATAAAATCCCACTACAGCAATACCAGAGCCGTACTTAATGGAGTCGGCTAGCCACCCCTACGTTTAAATAAGTATTAGATAAATAAAATCATGGATTCCAGTCCAGATAAAACCCCATTGCAATATTACCAGGGCCGTGCTTTCTGGATGAGGCGTTTAGAGGTCTAATTAGAGGTTTATTTTTAAATAAATATTTATTTACTTACTATACTCTATTGTTTTCAAACAAATAAAATCGATTTATCTAAGTTACAGTTAAGATTTTGTATTTTCTTTTCAAATTATTATTTTAATAAAAAAAGTAGTAAATAAATTAAGTCATTTTTTTAAAGAAGCAAAAACTATATAGCCTCATTTCTATTTCAAAAATATAGGGGGAGAGGGCTTAGCCCCCAAATCTCCACTCAAGAACGGCCATTAAATCAATTTTCAATCTACTTTTATTTCATAGATACCGAATTTTCCTAACTTGCCAAAATTAACGAATCTTTCGTACCGTTCTTGACATGGGGATAATTTGGTTAGTTGTTCTTGTTGGGTTTGTTAATCTTGACAAAATCCTACAAAAACATATGCTGATGTTGCTAAGATCTACCGCCTGTCACATAGCTTTTATCAAACTATATTGTTATTATTGTTCTATTCTGTTATTAGTTCTTATTGTTAGTCTCTTATTATTCCCAATTTACTAATTAAACATTATCATAGGCATATATGTATAGGGAAAAACAGTATCCATAGTTTTCTATTATGTGTGATTTCAAGAATCTGCTGAGATCATTAGAAAGGACTACTATACTTCAAGGAAAGTTTTGTAGAGGACCGTGTGGGTTTGAGTGTTGTTGTATTAGGGACACGTCCGTTTATTCCTACTAGAAGGTCCAACTACAAGAACAATGGTGGACTCAACTTGAGTCCAACTGAAGATGTAAAGAAAACAAACAAGACCGATATACATATGTCAACAAATATATGTATTAAACAACAAATTTACAAGTGACAAAGACATCAACATTTGTGTTTGTGAGTGAACGTAAAGAGTTTGTATATTGGTGAAAGTTCGTACGTACGTGTATATGTGTTTCATGGCGTTTTCCCATAAGTGGTCGAAAACGCTGATCTCCGTAAGTGATTACATTTTTAAATGTGTCCGCTGAAATGCAAAGTAGAATAGAGAACGAGGCAAGAAGTCACCCAGCGTCCCCTTGTGAACAATTAGGGAATTAAGGAGGAGCTAACTCCAACAGTTTCACCAATATATATACCCTACAGTTTGAAAGTTTGAAACCATCCCCTGAATGAACATTGGATGACAGAAGAGTGAAAAAAAAAAAAAAAAAACTATAAGAGTCATTGAAAAAAAAAAAGGAATCAATTATCAAACTTTCGATGCGAGAATGCCAAAGATTTGTGTTGCAGTAATCAAAGCTAAAGGAGGATATTTTGACGAGAGCAAAATTTAATCATAAAACGCTTTTTTCTTTTCCTCATTAATCTGCTCATAGGTAATTAGGCTAAAAAAATGTTCGTTTTAGAAACATATAGTAACTTGCATTATTAAACCGTTATGTTTTAATGCTGAGCCGAAATAAAAAAAATGTCTGCTTCCAAAAGTAAATATTTTAAAAGTAAATAAATTTAAATAAATTTACTTTTTCTACATCATAACAGAATTAACCAAAACAAAAAACAAGAAAACTTGATCTTCAAGTTTGTTCTAATAATATCCCAAATGATTAAACTTGTTGAAAACATCAAAATAATGTGAAAGTCTAAAAAAATATTAAAAAAGATTAAAAAAGAAAGCTGAATTAAGATTCACCATTTCTGTTGTTTCAATTATTTATGAAAAACAGATGTCTGTAAAATTCAGTAACGGAAAATTCGGTAATTTTGACAAGGTAGGTGTCATGAATAATCAAGAGTGGTCTCCCCATGTTTTGTTACTCTCCTCTTTGAGAGAGCTATTTCTGTTTACTGGGACTATAAAAGGACACTCTACGCGAACCTTGTATTCTCAGTTGAATAAAGCTTTCTTAAAGCCTAAACCTGCGTACTTTTGTCATTAAAGTAGGAAAATTCGGTAACTATGATATAAAAGTCGATTGAAAATTGATTTTACGGCCGTTCTAAAGTGGGGATTTGGGGGCTAAGCCCCATCGCCTACATTTTTCAAACAGAAATGAAGCTATATAGTTTTTGCTTCTTTAAAAAGAAGGATATAATTAACGGGGGAGGAAGAAAACATTGAACGTCGAAAGGACTGATCTAGTGAAAGAGGTCATAAATCAATACAAGGAAATAGGCAGATTCTACCCCAGAACTGAAATTCCTTTCTGTTATGGAGTGGTTTCGCAGTGGAGGTTTGTATTTGTACTAAGTCTGTCCTAAAAAAAAGGTTCGACGTACAAAACGTTAGGAACTTGATATAATAGGTAATGACGCAGAGAAATCTAGTTGTGGTCGCTGATACTTTAGTATCCGACTAACGGTCGTCTGGCATCGACAGACTGACCGAACCACTGCGCGACTCAGCGACTGACTTGTTACTCTTACTACTCCTACTTATTATAGGTGGGAGAGTCTATTAACTATAGAATAGATGTGTTCCACTATAACACTTTCTGAGCCTTCAGGAGAAGATTTCACACCTAAGATCATTTATGTTAACTTTGCGGCAAAATTCAAAGGGCTCTCGAGTGAACAACTTAAAAACACGAAACCCCTTCGAGCTGAGATGTCCCGTTTGAATATTCTGTTAAGAACGAAAGTGGGTGCATTTTGAAGTGTCTGCATTGTTATTGCTTACTTCAAGTCTGTCCTTTTTTTTTCTATTTTTAAAGAATTCAATTTTTTGTCTTTAAATCCGTGTCTTTATCAAGCAAATTGTAACATATTTTTCTTCTTTCAGTGGGTAATCTCCCCTTTTTTTGAAAATTGATATCCTGCGGAAATAGGCGCACCAAAGGAAGTTTTTGTGCAACACTTTTCGAATTTGTAAATTGTAAATTGTAAAATTAAATTTGCTTTTCCTTTTTTAATTTTTTCTTGTTTATGAATTTTGCGCCAATTATCGTGACTTTCTGTCTTTACCAGCTAAGTTTTGTGTCCGGCGGGAAAATTAATTTTTTACACACTCATCGACAGTTCTCCAATTCCAGGTATAGCCACAGGTCTCTCCATCTCAATTTAACCTTTGAAAATCATAGAACTGTGAAACCGATAAAGTTACTCTGAAGAAATATTCTTAAAGACTCTTGTTGCATTT
This sequence comes from Acanthosepion pharaonis, assembly GCA_903632075.3. Lineage (NCBI taxonomy): Eukaryota > Metazoa > Mollusca > Cephalopoda > Sepiida > Sepiidae > Acanthosepion > Acanthosepion pharaonis. Next base: position 803,902 of record CAHIKZ030005372.1, read on the forward strand.
TCATTTTCTTTCTCCTATATTTTTTACCTGTGTAGGATATAAAAAACCTTACTTTATATATGTTATACCATAATACCTATTCTATTGTAATAGACTCTCCCACAGATAATAAGTAGTAGTAGCAGTGGCCAGTTTGGCTCAGTGGTGTTGAGCGAGTCAGTCGATGTCGGACATTGGAGTATCAACCATCACAACTAGATTGCTGCGTCATTAACTCTTATTTTTCAAGTTCATAACGTTTTGTACGGCGAACCTAAGTTAGGACGACTTATTGAAATACAAGCCTTCACTGTGAAAACTACTCTACAACAATATATATATATATATATATATATATATATATATATATCCCTTTCGTAAGTTGAGCACTGTGGGAGAAAGGGAATTTGATGGTTGCTGATTAATGCTAAGCTCTTCACTGTGAATTGAACCCTCTGGTAGCCAATAATGCTTATGTTAAAAAATCCCTTTTCTTTCTCGAGATGGCCTGGAGGACAGAGTGTCCGATTGGTCGGGTTTCGATACCGGATAGAAGCAATCGCATGTCCAGTCACACTGTTTCGCTGAGATACAGCGGAACAGTCTCTCTGTGGATGAGTACACACACACACACACACACACACACACACACACACACACACACACACACATATATATATATATAGTCTCTGTGGATATATATATATATATATATATATATATATATATATATATATATATATATATATATATATATATACACCACATATGAGCAGCATATTAAGAATCCAAATATTGAAAAGACATATATAGGATCCACAAGAAATGAATTTAAAATGAGGTGGATACAACACCAAAGTTCCTTCAATAATATTAGAAACCGAAATCAGACATCCCTATCTAAATATTTTTGGCATTTAAAAGAAACAAATAAAACACTAGCAGTAAGACGGAAAATAATAAATAGAACAATAACTTGTGTAATCTAGGATGATCAATGCCTTTTACATGAAAAACTACACATTATCAAGTTTCTAAAAAAACCCAAACAGTGTGAATTCAATACCTGTTTAAAGCGGTGAACTTGGAGAGGGGAATTAACAGAAGATAACTGATAACTGACATCCATTAGACATGGCACATAGAACTAAAACAGTCTACCCCAGCGAGTGAAATAATGGGTTCAGTTCGACATTCCAACCATCTGAAGAAGGCCGGAGTGTACAACGGCCGTAATTTTCTGATAAATATGACAACAAAGATGAGGAAAATAGTCCGAACAATGTAAATAGTGTAAAAAATTTATTAAATCCAAGAAATGAAATAACTGTTTTATTGTGAGACTGGAAACTACCTACACAATAGACTCTTCCAGGCCTATATTAAGTAGGCGACATAGCACTCTAGAGAGAGACACAAAGTGACACAGAGAGACAGTGAGAGCCGCGTACGACTACCAGTATTGGACACTAACATATAGTAAGCTCCGCTTACACTATCTCTGTAACCTGTTGTTAATATATCTTTCTTACATCTAATCCGTGTTCCGTGTTTTCCTTCTGTGGTCCCAACTTTGGCACCCGCATCAGTGGCGACGAGGATTCTAGAAACACACTAACGGCGAAACCTAAATACCTTACCAGTTCCACATCTGTGTCGACGAAGAATTCGAGAAACGCATTCACGTCGAAAACCGCAATACTTTGTCAGTCCCACAACAGTGGCGACAGAAAGATTCGAGAATTTCGTTCTCACCATATCAATAGCGACAGTACTTGAAAAATACACAAACTACACGCGTTCCCACAGCAGTGTTGAACGAGAAATTAAGCTGGTATTAATACATTAGCGGTTTAAAAGCTAAACGCCCAGCGTCTACATCTATTCCAATACCAAACAGCAGTGACGAGCAGTGATTCGACATCTACGGAATATTAAAGTCTGTCCAAATAAAATTACGAGAACGATTTCGTACACACACACACACACACACACACACACACACACACACACACACAAAGGTTTGTTCATAAAAAACTGACAATACAAGTGCCGAAGTACTACCATTGTACTCAAGTTTTCGGAAAAAAAACTATCGAAAATTTTTTTATGTAACTGAGTTGAACTCGGGCATAAAATTATTCTCCCCTCAAATTCACTGAGGTGAGTTTTCTCTTTTGTACCTCTATATAAAAAAAATAAAAATACATAAGTGTGGTGAAAATTTATTCAATTACGTCAAAATTAACGGAACCACGGGGGAAAAAAAGCTAAACACATAATTAGTTTAGTGTAACTATTGTTTGTCCATATTTTTTTTTGTAAAAGAAAAAAAAAGAACAAATCTATCAAGATTTTTTTGTGTACCTCCTCTTAGTACACGTGTTCCAAAGCAACAAAAAAGCGCTGTAATTTTTAAATATGGAAGATTTGCAAAAAGTAGTTGCCCAAATGTTAAAACTAAATTTGGATCAGCAACAAAAATCAGAAGAAAGACAACAACTATTTTTGGAATTAAATAAACAACAAAAGGAATTCCAAAAAAATACGCTTCAAAATGCTGAACTACAACAGAAACAACTTAAAGAATTACTCGTAAATGCATTAAAAGGCTCAAACTCTGAAAAAGATACAATATTCTCCCAGAGTATAATTTACAATTCAATGGAAACCTTTGAATACGTACCAGAGGAAGACAAAACGTTCCAGGCTTTTTACAGGCGCTACGAAGATATTTTCAACGTAGACTGTGAACAATGGCCCAGTAAACAAAAAGGTACGTCTACTCTTGAGAAAACTGGGAACTACAGAACATAGTAGGTTCGTAGACTTCATACTACCCAAGAAAACAACTGTCTTGGATTTTTCAGAGACTATTAAGCTCCTATCGGAACTATTCGGATCTAACACAACCTTGTTCCACAAACGTTGGAAATGTCTGAACACAGTCAAAGACAACTAGCAAGATTTTCTAACGTTTGCAGCATCGGTAAACAAGCTGTGTAATGATTTTAAACTAGCCGAACTGACTGCCGATGATTTCAAGTGCTTAATTTTCGCACAAGGTCTAGTATCAGCAGAAGACGCCGAAGTCAGACGACGGGTACTGACCAAGCTTGAGAACGAACAAGGTTTGACTCTCCAAAAACTGGCAGAGGACTGTCAAAGTGTAATATCTGCAAAGTATGACTCAAACACTATCGTGGAATCAGGTGTGGCTCAGATTAATAAAATCGGAAGCAAGTCTACCTCCTATTCCCCTCAAAAAGACAAAAGGCAAATCTCATGTCCTAAATTACGCAGTAACCAAATCCCAAATAGGTTAAAGAAACCGCCCGGACCATGTTACCATTGTGGTAAATGGCATTGGATGAAATTCTGTTCAGTTAAGAACAAAAAATATTGCAAAAATTGCAATAAAAGTGGGCATACTTTAACTTCGTGCTGGTACGCCAACAGAACGAGAAAACCCAAAAATAAAATTAGGCAAGCTCAATCTGACAATATTGTCGATAGGAATTTAAGAAAATATGTAACTGTGGATATTTTCAATAAGTTCATTAAATTCCAGCTTGACTCGGGTTCCGATCTTTCAACCATTAACTGGCGTACTTGGCGAAAATTAAACAAGCCGACCTTATTAAAAACGGATAAAACAGCAAAATCCGTAACTGGCGAAAAGATTAACATTTTAGGCGAGGTAATACTTACAGTAACACTAAATGGAGTTACCAAAAAGCTCAAAGCCTACGTATTGAAAACTTCAGTTAACTTATTTGGAACAGATTGGATAGAAAAATTCAATCTTTGGGATTGTCCAATGAGTACATTTTGTTGCAAGATACAAAGTACAACGTCCAATTTGGTAAATCTAAAAAAGGAACTCAAACAACAATTTCCCCAGGTTTTTTCTGGCGGCCTTGGGAAATGTACTAAAATGAAAGCTAAGTTCAAGGTGAAGGACGGTGCACAATCGGTATTAAAAAAGAAACGGAATGTCTCTGTGCAAACACGCTGGTAAGAATATTTTAAAATATTCCTTATGACATAGTTAAACATAACATATTTTCACATTGATGGACAGAGAATGAACCAGTTTACAATGAAATCGTTCTGAAGCTCCTTCTGAATAAACTTTTTCCCAATGACTGATTTTAATTGTGAAAAAAAATTTCAAATATTGATTAAAACAAAAATACTGGAGCCTTAAAGAATAGAACGCAGAATTAATGAAATGGTCCGAATTTCATATCATCATCATCAACATCATCATCATCAATACAACGCTACTTTTTTTCTTTTTCTCGCCTTTCTTCGTTCATATCTTCTCTTCTTTTTCTTGTCGCCCATCTTGTTTTCACTGCTTCTTTTTCTTTTTCTCGATCCTCAATTTTTTTTTCTCTTTAACAAATTTAAAGCTTTCCTTCTCATTCAATCTTCATTCGGAATTCTAAATTTAATTTCCGTTCTTTATTTTTTTTCTTTTTTAAGTCCGTTTTTCAATCACTTTTCATATTAATCGATATCAGAGAAATTTAATTTGCCCATTAAAACGCTTTGCTGTTTCGAGTGTAAAAAAAGTAGTCACATGGTTTCCACTGATGCGAGCGTACTTCCGGCGATTCCACTTGAATACAAGGACGCCATTTTGCCAAACAAATAAAATAAAATTCTATAAATGAAAAGCACTTCTCTGTCATCAAGTCGAGATTTTTAAATCATATTTTTTGGTCATAATTAATTATAATTTAACTTCTGACAGACCATTCTGTAGCCTTGTCTCGTTTGCTGATAAGGAATTATCAATTTCTAATAATGACAAATGCACGATCAAAGAAAATCTTTAAGAAGAATTGTTGGAATTTTTCGTCTATTTTTGAAATCGCATTGATTATACGATGCCAAGTACAGTAAACACGCTAAAAGAGTGGAAAAGAATATGTCCTTGTACATGAATTTGTAGGGAGATTATTATTATAGATAAATAAAATAAAATATATAATAATAATAATAATAATAATTAATATTATAAATAAAATACAAATAAAACAGCAACATTAAAACCTTGCATAAAATAAATTAAATAAAAAAATAGAAATAATAAAAAAGTGCCGGTTCAAGGTATAGACAACTCGGGCAGTCGTGTGACACACGCACGCTCGCATGCACGCACACTATTATTCAGTAAACGATTATTTACCACATCTTTTAATCCGGACAATCACGCACTTGATTTTTACGCGATTAGCAGAAGGTGGTGACAGGTGGCGTTGTTTACTCTGTTTCTAGTAATTGATGCTTTAGAGATACAAGGAATGCATAATCAGTGGGTCAGAGGTGATTATTTAACTGTTATTACGTGGCATCTGTTGATCCGGCAAAACGAATAGTTCAGTACGGTTCTGGAACCAGGTGTGCCATAAAATCGGTGATATAGTGATTTTCCAAGCATAGCTTAGATGTGGCACGAGGCCGAAATTAGGGGAGGGGAACCCAGTGAGAATCGAACTCATTACTCAGTCGTAATTGTTCTAGCTAGATAAACTTGTTAACCATTACACCGCCTCAGGTGACCATAAAATCGATGATATATATGGATAGATTCTCCCGTTGAGAATGACGAATGAGTGTTTAATAAATTTTATATATATATATATATATATATATATATATACACTGAACAACCTGCACAAGTGAATTCTTTTAAGTGGTCGGTTGAATTTGACAGGCTCTCCATTATAAGACCGCGCCATATTATTCACTCATTTAATTCACATATCAATCAGTTATGGGCCATTCGTGATACACGCTTAGGCGATCATGTATCTTTTGATACAATACTGACCAGGCAAATTTTTTTCCCGCAGTAGTTTGTCATTACTTTCTGCGGTAGACCAGTTGACATTCAAGACTATAGAACCCGGTCTCTCCTACTATTTACCCATAGCTGAGGGGGGTTGAGAAGAGGAAGATTCATACCTTTCCCAATGGTATTAGCACGTAAGTGAATGTAATGGATTCGACTGGAATTCGAACTCGGCTCTCCTCTCCTCAATCCGAGCTGCTATCCATTACTCCACCGTGCCTAAAATTCATTATATAATTTACGTTTAATATAAGTTACTCACAGTCAATAATGCTGTAGAGATATGAGAGAGGCGTCATTCGTAAGTCAGATGTGTCTAAATGAATTGTTATTACGGTGACTACTGTGGGTCAGGCAAAATAAATAATTCATCAGTGTTCTGGAAAGAAGAATACTGGAATATCAGGTGCTGGGTTGAGTCATAAGTAATTTCCGCTTATTCACTTATTTAATTCACATATAATTTACATTTAATATAAATTTCAGTCAGAGATGGTATTGGGATAGGAGAGATGTATTATAGACAGTTCAGCACGGTTCTGAAAACAATGGCACTAAAAGGTCGGCGTTGTAACTCTCTCTCTCTCTCTCTCTATATATATATATATATATATATATATATATATAGGTAACTAGTGATGTGACCTGATGAACCAGTAAAAACATATTTTCTGGAGAAACAAATTGTAGTCATGGAAACTTAAGGTTGTCCATTTCTTAATTATTTAATTTATTTGCTTTGGTTTTACATTGAGGTCTCTGGATCACATCCTCTTTGGAATTATCCATACGGATTACCAAACCCTTCATTACCTTACTATGTATATATGTATGTGTGTGTGTGTGTGTGTGTGTGTGTGTGTGTGTATAGCTGGCCACTTGTATTCGAGGATACCTGTCTACTCGGGCGGCTGGCTAGCCAATTCCTATTGCAGAAGCTTGCTCAGGCGCTTTTGTGTTTATTCAACATCCACAGAGCCAACCTGTGGTTTATACTGCAACTATGCTGAGCAGATCTTAGTTACAGTTTCTGGGAGAGAGCGTATCATCTAGCGTGATCAACAATTTGAACAAGGCCAGCACGCTCAAGTCCTCGACCACGATGACTTGTGAATTTGTGCTAGCACAGCTATCGACGGCCCTCAAGGGTTCCGTTTAGCCAATTTCACTCAAAAAGCTTAGGTTAACACGTGGTATGGTTTTCGAGCACTTTCCATGATAAAATATAGTTTTAAGGTATGCTATATTTATGGGGGAAGTGCTCAATATCTGGGATAGAACGTGTGCAAATATAAGTGTAGCAACTGAGGTCTGTTCCAAAGTAGAAACAGTTTCCTGCTTGAACGCAGTCTTCAGTTCATGTGTGTTGTCTGGTCGTTCGGCTATTTATAAATTATTTATAAATAGACGAGCTATTTATATTATGGGTAGCAAGGTCAGTTATTTCCAATTTATTATGTTTGATTTTATCTTGCTACTCATAATGCCCCAATGACCAGCATATATAAATAGTCGACCAACAACCTAACACACGTGACCAGAAGATTGGTTTCAAGCATAAAACTGATAATTGCCACTCGATAATAACCTCAGTATCTACTGTTATATATATATATATATATATATATATATATATATATATATATATATATACGTTTCATTAAATAATATAGACAAGTGTTGTCTATTTATTTTATGTAAAATTTTTTCGTATCTTCTGATAAGTTTGATAACATTATCATTAACCGAAAAAAGAAATTCACAATATTTATCCATTATTTTTTAATAAAATCTAAGCTTTCGGCTTAAGCCATTATCAAAGATGTAATTACAAACATATCAAACAATATACGGACACGACAGTGATGATAGTCTGTCATTGTTTTGTCTACCACTCGACCAATGGCGTCCTGGCCGTGTGGGCGTGGCTAAGCTGTCCTCATTAAAATTATAACCTAGAATTTTTTGTTTACAAAATTCCCGTTCTCACCGGCCAAAATTCTTACGAATAATACATGGCGGCTTAAAATCTCTGAGATCTTCGACACTTTTGGTCACTTTGCGTCTTCTTAACCAACACTTTGTACAAACACCATCAATCAATTGTCAAAGTCTGCTATCTGATCCCTTCATGAAGTTAGCGTCTACGGGAACCTTTGGCTTCTTGAGAAAAAAAAATAAATTGGTAATAAATTTCTTTATCTTCAAATCAGCAATTCTTCCGAGATATTTTCTCATGCTAAAATTCTATAATCGACACATGGCCACTTAAAAGCATCTCCTCGATGTTTGGTTATTCTGTGTTTTTCTCGACCAGTACTTTTACACCGTCATCAATCAATTGTCAAATCCAGCCATATGGTCTCCTTCGTGAATTTAGCGTCTACGCGAACCCTTGGCTACTTTGAGAAAAATAAATAATGATAATTCTCTCTAACCCGTATCGGCAAAATTTCTCATGCCAAATTTGTTATAATCAACACATGGCATTGACAATACTTAAAATGATATCTTGCGAAAAGTAACTTTCTCTTCAGGTAAAATAAAATAAAATCTCAGTCTATCTTTTCGGGATATCTTTTCTTTTAACTCTTCCATTTTCCTTATTTTCTTGTTTAATTTTCATACGGATAATTAGTTAATTAATTACCACAGCTAAATAGTGTCACATGATAAAAAATATAGTTTTAAGGTAGGTACCTCCGAAAATGTTCTGCAAAATAGCATACCATGATGAAAAAGGCGCCAAACCTGATAAAAACAAATCAAAATATTTATTATTAAGAGGAAAGATAATCGTTATATTTATTTTTTATATGTTTATATTTGATTTGTAACCTGTAGTCGATATTAAATTTGTCAAATTTTCTCAATTCCAAAGCGGCCCTTTAAGTAAACGCAATTTCACTTTTCTTCGCCCCATCTCTCTCCCCCACCTCGTCTTTCCCTCCCTCTTATTCTAACATTAGATTGTCTATGATGTGTGTATGTCACCACGAAATGTATCTTTATGCATTAGACATCCGACAACATTCATTTTTCTCTTACTTAAACCCCTTCCACCCACCTCTCCTAAAATTCTCTCTGTTAAGGTTTAATCTCCCTCCTCCTCATACTTACACTCCCTCTAAATTCTGTTTTTATTTCCGGAGTTGTTTTTTCTTTTCTTTTTGAATTTGTAGGTCTGATGAATTGGATCGTATTTACGATTCCAATGGAATAAATTATGACCATGGATTATTAGTGTTTAAGCCTTTTATTATATCCTTACTCTGTCCTGGACATTGAGTTCTACCTGGATTCTTCCTCTTGGAATTTTATTCAAAAATATCCATGTATGGGTATTTATATATTTTGCATGTGTATGTATATTTACCACTAATATATATATATATATATATATATATATATATATATATATATATATATATATATATATATATATATTGCAATTTATGTATGTGAATATTCAGTTTTTTTTTTTTGCTTAGATCTGTCGTATCTGTTTTCCGTAAAGCTTTTCTTCAGAATTTATCCTTTTAAAGAATTTGATTTGATTTTTGATTTCGTCTAAGTAAAAGCCAAGTTCGTTACAAACTAGGAAAAGAGTGTTGAACTACTATGTAAAATCAATTATCATATATGGCAGTGAATGCGGGATAATTTCATTACTGATGGTAGAACAAGAAGTCAGTAGGATAATTAAAAGGACAACCTTACAACGAGCTACAAATGATAGGAGGATACAGAGAGCAACTATTGCCAAAGTCCTGTAGAGACACGGTGCATAAAAACTGCAAATTCAACGATTTTATTTTTTATTGCTTCTGGCGTGACGGATTTACTTGTGATGAACAGACTTGTTTATGGTTGCCACCTGTTTGAACAATTATTCTAACAGCTTCGTTAACTGCTCTTGGATGATTTTGAATTATTCCACTTTGTAATTTAGAAATCGCAAGGTTGTTCGTCTGTCCTCATTGTACGCTACAATTTCATCCTCGAATCCAAATTAGTCTGTCCTCATTGTACGCTACAATTTCATTCCCAAATCCAACTTCGTCTGTCCTCATTGTACGCAGTAATTTCATCCCCGAATGTAAATTTGTCCGTCCTCATTGTACACTACAATTTCGTGCCCGAATGTAGATTCGGTTGTCCTATTTGTACGCTGTAATTTCGTACCCGAATCCAACTTCGTCTGTCGTCATTGTCCGCTATAATTTCATCCCCAAATGTAAATTCTGTTGTCCTCATTGTACACTACAATTTTATCACCGAATCCCAGTTCATCTGTCCTCATTATACGCTGTAATTTCATACCCGAATCCAACTTCGTCTGTCCTCATTCCTGTAATTTATACCCGAAACCAACTTCGTCTGTCCTCATTATACGCTGTCATACCCGAATTCAATTTGGTCTGTCCCATTATACGCTGTAATTTCATACCCGAATCCAACTTCGTCTGTCCTCATTATACGCTGTAATTTTATACCCGAAACCAACTTCTTCTGTCCTCATTATACGCTGTAATTTCATACCCGAATTCAATTTCGTCTGTCCTCATTATACGCTGTAATTTCATACCCGAATCCAACTTCATCTGTCCTCATTATACGCTGTAATGTCATACCCGAATCCAACTTGGTCTGTCCTCATTATACGCTGAAATTTCATCCCCGAATTCAATTGCGTCTGTCCTCATTATACGCTGTAATTTCATACCCGAATCCAACTTCGTCGATCCTCATTATACGCTGTAATGTCATACCCGAATCCAACTTGGTCTGTCCTCATTATACGCTGAAATTTCATCCCCGAATTCAACTTCGTCTGTCCTCATTATACGCTGTAATTTCATACCCGAATCCAACTTCGTCTGTTGTCATTATCCGTTACAATTTCATTCCCGAATCCAATTTCGTCTGTCCTGAATGTAAATTCGTCTGTCGTCATTGTCCGCTACAATTTTATCGCCGAATCCAACTTCGTCTGTCCTCATTGTACGCAATAATTTCATCCCCGAATGTTAATTCTTCTGTCCTCATTGCACGCTGCAATTTCATCCCCGAATGTAAATTCGTCTCTCCTCATCGTACGATCACATTTCATACCCGAATCCAACTTCGTCTGTCGACATTGTCCGCTACAATTTCATCCTCGAATCCAAATTAGTCTGTCCTCATTGTACGCTACAATTTCATTCCCAAATCCAACTTCGTCTGTCCTCATTGTACGCAGTAATTTCATCCCCTAATGTAAATTTGTCTGTCCTCATTGTTCACTACAATTTCGTGCCCGAATGTAGACTCGGTTGTCCTATTTGTACGCTGTAATTTCGTACCCGAATCCAACTTCGTCTGTCGTCATTGTCCGCTATAATTTCATCCCCGAATGTAAATTCTGTTGTCCTCATTGTACACTACAATTTTATCACCGAATCCAACTTCATCTCTCCTCATTATACGCTGTAATGTCATACCCGAATCCAACTTGGTCTGTCCTCATTATACGCTGAAATTTCATCACCGAATTCAATTTCGTCTGTCCTCATTATACGCTGTAATTTCATACCCAAATCCAACTTCGTCGATCCTCATTATACGCTGTAATGTCATACCCGAATCCAACTTGGTCTGTCCTCATTATACGCTGAAATTTCATCCCCGAATTCAACTTCGTCTGTCCTCATTATACGCTGTAATTTCATACCCGAATCCAACTTCGTCTGTTGTCATTGTCCGTTACAATTTCATTCCCGAATCCAATTTCGTCTGTCCTGAATGTAAATTCGTCTGTCGTCATTGTCCGCTACAATTTTATCGCCGAATCCAACTTCGTCTGTCCTCATTGTACGCAATAATTTCATCCCCGAATGTTAATTCTTCTGTCCTCATTTCACCCTACAATTTCGTGTCCGAATGGAGATTCGGTTGTCCGCATTGTACGCTGTAATTTCATACCCGAATCCAACTTCATTTGTCGTTATTGTCTGCTACAATTTCATTCCCGAATCCAACTCGATCTGTCCTCATTGAACGCTATAATTTCATGCCCGAATGTAGATTCGGTTGTACTCATTGTACGCTGTAATTTCATACCCGAATCCAACTTCGTCTGTCGTCATTGTCCGTTACAATTTCATTTCCAAATCCAACTTCGGCTGTCCTCATTGTACGCTATAATTTCATCCCCGAATGTAAATTCGTCTGTCCTCATTGTCCGCTGTAATTTCATACCCGAATCCAACATCGTCTGTCGTCATTGTCTGCTACAATTTCATTCCCGAATGCAATTTCGTCTGTCCTCATTGTACACTACAATTTCATTCCCGAATCCAATTTCGTCTGTTCTGAATGTAAATTCGGTTGTCTTCATTATACGCTACAATGTCATCCCCGAATCCAACTTTGTCTGTTCTCATTGTATACTACAATTTCATCCCCGAATTCAACATCGGCTGTAGTCATTGTCCGCTACAATTTCATTCACGAATCCAACTTCGTCTATCCTCATTGTATGCTATAATTTCATACCCGAATCCAACTTCGTTTGTCGTCATTGTCCGCTATAATTTCATACCCGAATCCAACTTCGTCTGTCGTCATTGTCCGCTACAATTTCATTACCGAATCCAACTTCATCTGACCTTATCCCGTCTCGTGTTATGTGGAGATAGTCTTAAGTATAGATCCGTGATGGCTAAACGGTTTCTTTCCAAATAATTTCAGATTCTAGACAGTGTAGAAACATTCCGATGTATTAGCAGCAGGCTTCGTTTTGCACCCTGTACGAAGATGATTTCATTTGTGAAACGAAATATTTGTATAGCCACTGCATGCAACTCTGATCATCAGAAAATAGTGCGGGTAAATTTTGCGCTAGTGTTGTCATATCCTACTATGGCAACAGGAAAATGATTAACTTAAAATTGAAGATGATGCTACTGTGGTTGTCTGGTCACTTATATCCAATGGATGAGGATGAAATGTTTCCGAATGTTGCAGAAGGATAAAGGTTACATAATGGTAATTCCGAAGGCGTTTGATAAATTACATCATTAAGAACTGTTCGTTCATTTTGACATATTTGAGAATAGACTACAACCTAGACTGAAAGCAGACCGCCTGACTACGAATAGAAAATTAATTCAGTAAATATACAAAAATAGAAAGGGATGTAAGACAAGAATGTGTTTTCTCGCCGGACTTATCCAACTAATACAGTAAGGCGATTCTGAGAGTATTAGAAATTCTACCAGGACGAATTAATGGCGGCCACTTTCTTAACAACATAGGATATGCAGGTGACACAGTGTTGATAGCAGACACAGAAAGGAAACTGCAAGAATTCCTACAGGAAAGCGAGAAAAAAGAATTTAACCTTAATTACAAGAAGACAGAATGCATGGATGTAATCAAAAGGAACAATCCAATATACAAATTACAAATTGAATATACCAAAGTCAAACATAGCACAATAATTTAAATATTTGGGAAGTGTATTAACAGAGGACAGGAAGTGCCACACTGAAACCCGAAGGCGCATTGGGATAGCGAAAGATGGCTTCCAGAATTTAAGCAAGGTAATAAGAAACAGAAAAAAACTCGCTAGAAACCAAGAAAAGACTACTGAACTGTAGCGCAAAATTAGCCCTCCTCTATGGCAGTGAATGCTGGATAATCGCCTCAAAGACGAAGCGACTTGAAACAACAGTAACCTGATTCTACAGAAGGATTCTGAGAATACCATAGACCGAAAACGTGAGCAACGACGAAGTTTTAGAGAAAATAGAAACAAAACAGACAATTATAACTAACATCAGAAAGAGACAGTTGAAACTTCTAGGAAATGTAACGAGGAAAGAGGGCTTGGAAAATCTGACGCTTACTGGGCAGATTGAAAGTAAGAAGGACAGAAAAAAACAGCTCAGAACTTATCTAGCAATCTTGAGTAAATGGATGGCCGAATAAGGTTTAGGAAAGATAGCAAAAAGAAGACTTATTGAGAACTACAAAAGACAGGAAATTGTGGAGAGCTATGATCGCCTGCATCCTGAAGGGACACAGCACATGAAGAGGAAGTCAACATCCAGAGTGTAGAGACGATTTCAGTAGATTACAAGCAGGCTTTGTTTTAAATCATAGGAATTACAATTAATGGGCATCAAACCTGAATGCGAGCACGAGAGATGCAAGTTTTTAATTAGCATGATTTTTTTTTCAAAATAATTTTACTTTGTGCAATTCAAATTAAACAGTGAAGGAATTCTTGAATCTCATTCAAAGAAAATGAATAATGAAATCCTGATCATCAGCATCAGCAGCAACAGAGCGCAAGTTGAAAGACGGAAACAAAGAAGAAGAAGAAGAAGAAGAAGAAGAAGAAGAAGAAGAAGAAGAAACAAGAGTTCATCATTAAAGAATACAAAGAGGTAGTTTTTCTGGGGAGTAAATTTGAAGAGGAAAGTTTTTTTTTTATTTCGTTCATTAATAATTTCGATTACAGACAAATGGGCGCGTGGCTGAGTGCTTAGAGCAGTGATTCTCAACCGTCGATGCCACGGCACACTAGTGTGCCGCGCGATCCTCTTAAGTGTGCCGCGAAATATTGTCACGGCATACATAAATGTGTATGTGTGTGTGTGTGTAATTAGTAATATTACAGTGTTAGTATTCGAACAAATGAATAAGTATTAAATGAGCTGCACAAATAGCTGAATAGAAACATTGAAATAAAGTAAGTTCATATTTGTGTGTGTATTTAAAAAAATTCTATGATTTTATTTCATAACATTTAAAAGTATAACCTTTAAAAATTTTGCTAAGTGTGCCGTGATATTTTCATGTGCTGTTGTTTAAAAAGCTTGAGAAACACCGGGTTATAACTTTCGTTTTCCGATCATGAGACCCGGGGTTGAATTTTACCATTGTCGATTTGTCAGGAAGGTGGCGATTCTACAGGGTAGAGGGAACAGAAGGGACCAATGCCCCACCCCGATTTTGGCTGGGCCCCTCGGTCCCCCTTCACAATTTTCTAAGTTTTGTAGAGGAAAAAAATCAGAGCAGGCAAATTACACTATTCTGCTAGTATTGACGTTAGTATTAACCCTTTGATTTTGTTTTGAATTTAAACCCTCTTTTGTGGTCCAACAGCTTGAGAGTGGAACAGAGGACAAGAATAGATTAGAACTCCACTACTATGAATGAAAAGTTATTCCGTTTAATTTAGTGAATTAAGATACTTATACTAAAACTCATTCCTAAGTTGTATATACGATAGTGGTTTAGTATGAAAATAAAGACGCTGCTTGAATTCTTCACCTCCTCCGCAGAAAAATCTCGGCCCCCAAGTGGTTCCTCCACCTTCAGAGTTCCAGAATCGCCATTGGTGACTTATTAATGTTATCAGCCCAGTGCGGCACCTTTTGAAAGCTCTTGAACACCATAGAACGGGTTGAATCAAGCTTTCTGAGTGAAATTGGGCAAACGGAACTTTTTGGGGAACCGCCGATGATTGTGCTAGTCACAATAAATTGTCACCGGTTTGAACATACTGGCCTTGTTTAGAGTGTTCATTACGCCCTCTTTCCCAGCATAGCTGCACTATGAACCACAGGTGGGCTCTGTGAGCTGGCCGCTTCATATCTAATGATGCCTGCCTACTAGAGCGGCGGCTAGCCAAACCCTGTTGCAGGCGTCTGCTACAGGGTTTGTGTTGTCGCCTTAGTAGATGTGTCAGACACCACCCCGAACAAATTCAATGAAACGGGCATTTTCAGTATCTGAACTACCAGTTGCACGGCCTTGATGTAACTTGGCAGCTGATATTAGACATTACTCCACGTGCCAGAACGTACACTCTCTCGTAGCATCACTCAATCATCTATGAGATGCCGTTTAGATTGTGCGAGAGTCCCATTTACAGCAGCCCTGATGTTACTTGACAGCTAATCTGAGCAGATCGTATCTGAACAGAAACTCTCTCGTGGGGTTAGTCAGTCAACTACGAGACAGCATTGAGAAATTGTCCATTGTGTGACAGTCACATTCACAGTGAATATGCATTTGGGGACAGTGGTGTGGCCTTGATGTAATTTGTGCTAATTGAACTTGCTATACATGCCTGAACAGAAACTCCCTCGTTCGATTACTTACGTCATTGAGTGAAACTGTGTATTGTTTGACAGACACATTCAAGGCGAATTTGCATAAACTTTTGGGGATCAGTTGCGCGGCCTTTATGTAACTTAGTAGTTAATCTGTGCAGACATTGCTGCATATACCTGAACAGACACTCTCTTGTGGCGTTTCTCGGTCAAATGTGAGACACCGTTGAAATTGTTCAATTGTTTGGCAGTTACATTAACAGCAAATATATATTAATGACAAACTGGAAAAAATATTCGTGTGACACGTGTTCAGGCCTTCATCGAAAAAAGTGATGTAACTATACACAATATATGCGCACGAATATATAAATCTGAAAATAATTCATATTTATCTATATCTCACTCATTTAAACCGTTATTTAAATCCTCTCTTTAAAACTTTTCTCGGTTAAATTTTAATCGCCACCTTCACCTTTAGGCCTTCCTGTTCTTCTTTCTTCTTTTACACCCTCTCTCTGGACCTTTCATACATTTCCTTCTCACACTTGTTTCCCACTCCCACACATACACTTTCACTAAAATTTTGTTTTTTATACCCGGAGTTATATTTTCCGATTTCTTTTTGAATTTGTAAGTCTGATGAATTGGATCGTGATTACGAACCATGGAATATTAGTGTTTGAGCCTTTTATATTATATTCTTATTCTGTCCTGGACATTGAGTTCTATCCTCTTGGGAATATATATATATATATATATATATATATATATATATATAATATTAGTGGTCAATATATATATATATATAATATTAGTGGTCAATATATATATATATATGCGTGTGTGTTCTTGGTTCTAAGAACTGAGCTGCTTGACCCTCATACGCCGAAAATGACGGGAGACTTCACTATACAATGGCGGTATCCCAAATTTCCAAGAACCGGTTCTATAAAAGCAGGTAATCTTTATGAAAATTTTCTGCTTATTTTCTTTTCAATTTTTTGTTCATCATATGTTCAGAAGTATGATGCTTTTTTGACACTAGTGTCATCAGCTGTGTTATGCTTTCTTTGCCACATTCGAATTGAATCGTTGCAGTCCCAAAGATCCAATGGAAGACCTATCAAATTTATGACTAGAAGATCTGTTACATTTTTAACGTCAAAATTGTAGGTGGTGGGGTATATCTATTAGAGTTTCACTAGGAACGAGCGTAGCATAACTAACATTTTACCTAGACCATCAGCTATTAATATATAAGATTATTTGCCACATTTTTAACTTCAAGACAATTTCTTTTGTCAAAATAAATTAGGTTCATCACAGAAAAGCATCTTTTAGAATCCACAAAACTTACAGCAATGTTATTAGCTATTTAACTATTATATATCGGCTATTAATATTTAAGATTATTTTGGATAATCCAACAACCGGTTTTTTAAAATTTCTTTAAAATTTTAAGACCGGGAGTATGCCACCACTATATATATATATATATATATATATATATATATATATATATATATATATATATATATATAATGCTACCACTATATATATTAATGGCCTCCTTGGAATTATCCCAACTAATTATATATAACATCATCTGCAGACAGATTGTTTCGCTGTATCATCCGAAACCCGACCAATTTGGCATCAGTCGGAGATTCTAACCCCTAGGCTATCGGGAAGAGAGAAAGGCTATTTTTTGCGTAACACGCCAGTGACCCAGAGAACTCAATCCATTGGGAGATTCTTGCATTATCAGCAGCAATAGTCACTGTCTACATATATATATATATATATATATATATATATATATATATATATGTGTGTGTGTGTGTGTGTGTGTGTGTGTGTGTGTGTGTAATACAAATTGGTAATTGGTAAAGATAATTCCAAGGGGGACATTAATACTCTTGCACTATTTTATTTTTGGACTATGTCATCTGTCTATTTTTATTTTGTGCCCGAGGAGCTGAAAAACCAGCGAAACTTAAGTTACGCCCCTAAACGTAGGTATTTGTATATACACCTTTATTAATTAATATCTGCTATGTCTAACTACATCGAGCGCTGTTACGTTTCTTGGCTAAATTTGATGATTGTTTATTAGCTTTCCTGTGTATACACGCCAACACGCGCGTATACGGTTGCCTATATCTGGTCATTTGATTTACCTAACCCTATATCTATCTATCTATCTATCTATCTATCTATCTATGTATATGTATGTATGTATTAGTATGATATCTACCGTCCATGTTCTACTATAGTATGATATCTGCTATTCATTTTCTACTATGGTATGAAATTTACTAACTGTAGGGAGTGTGAAATATATTAAGATTAAGGTTAGGGGTTAATGTTAGGAGTTAGGGTTAGGGTTAAAAAGGGAGTGAGCACTGAACTGGTTATGTATTAAAAATCATTAACAATTTTTTATACAAAAATAAAATTTAAAAAAAATCATCAAATAGTGATTTTATTGTAAACTGGTTTGATGTCATTTAAAGAGCATTAGACAGGTCGTCGTTTTCTCCTGAACATTTTCCAGCAATAAGTGCATCGTCATTTACTTTCGGTCAGTCGACCCAGTACTTTCTGAGCGACTGTTCGGTTGTACTCTCTTCCTACGGACGGGAGGAACCCGAAGGAGGCTACGCCGAAGGGCGGAGTCTCCTTCGGAGAGGTAAAACCGGCCCTGAACCCGTTTATACGGGTTCAATGGGCATATTTTTGGCCGAGCCCACGGGCTACGAATGCCCACGTTAAAAAGGCCTTGTGCCACATGATACCCTCGTTGGTGTGTGTGTGTGTGGGCGGGGGTGACTGAATATCGTCATTTACTTTCGGTCGCGGATGCCTCGGTAGGTAGCAACACCTATGGATAAATGATTAACAAGATTTTTTTTTTAATGAAAAAACTTTCTCGAAGTTTTTATTTTAGTTTTAATTTCAAGCTAATAGATTTAAATTTAATATTTCCAGTAAGCAAAATATTTCTTTAAACACTTAATAAAAAAAAAAGTATTTTTAACAGAAATTTCATCGATATTTTTTCTTTTGCAGTTTTTGCATCAAAGTTAAGAAAAAATTCTCATAAAATATTTTGTAAAAAAGAATTAAAACTAAAAATTAAAATACAATAATAGAAAATAACTAAAAAAAAATCTGGTTAGCAACAAAGCTGGTAAATAAATTCTTCTTTAAAGTCCACATTTCTCCGTTTAACTTAACTTTTTGCAACAAAAACCCAATTTCTATGGATTCTGAGTTCAATTGAAAAAGCTCGAGGTCAAACTTTTCATGTCTATATGGAAAGTCCATACATTGGCTCCACTCCTTTGATTTTGATTTTTTATGTCTGTGTGTATTCTTTGTTTTCTATTTTTCGTTTTTTTTATTTTTTATATAGAAGTAAGAAAAAGATAGTGATAGAAAGGATAAAGCTATAAGAGTTGAAGAGATACAATATCATGACATCAAAGAGTAGTAAAAAAAAAAAGTTCTTGGATATTGGAATTGTCACATTTTCATCTCATAGTCTTAATGAAGTCTCAGTTTTTTCAGTGACAAACTGAAGAAAAACTCTTCCATTGGGTCTTTGTTTTAAAAGCTCTGATATCACTTCACATGTCATTTTTTTAGGATACGAGTCAACATTTATTTTTCTACCTAGAATTTAAATTTGAATAAAATAATCTATATATAAGAAATAGGTACCTCCACAGATTCGCTAAAAATATGCATACCATGACGAAAAAATGTCGCAAACCTAATAAAAACGCCTTTATCCACTGTGCTACAGTGGATAAAGGCGTTGGTTAGATCCAGTGACAGGACCCAAAGAGTGTGAGTTCAATACCCGGTTAAGGCAGTGGAGAACTTTCAGAGGGGAATTAACAGGAGATAACTGATAACTGACATCCATTAAACATGGCACGTGGGACTAGAACAGTCTACCCCAGTGTTATACCGGAACATACGTATTCTATTGTTAATAGACTCTCCCACAGATAATAAGTAGTAGTAGTAGTAGCAGTCGCCAGGGGGGGGGGCTCATTGAGTTGGTGAGTCAGTCGATGTCGGACATTAAAGTATCAACCACCACAACTATATTGCTGCGTCATTAACTATTATTTCAAGTTCCTAACGTTTTGTACGTCGAACCTTTTTTAGGGCCGACTTAGTGAAATACAAGCCTCCACTGTGAAACCACTCTACAACACCCAGTGAGCGAAATAATGGATTCAGTTCGACATTCCAACCACCTGAAGAAGACCGGAGCGTACAACGGCCGAAACGTTGTGATAATGGTGACACAGATGAGGACAATAGTCCGAATAATGTAAATAATGGCTTAATATTTATATTAGTTAAAAGCAGAATTCCTCGGAGAATTTAAATAATCAATTTTCGTTTTGTAAAACACAAGCACCGAAAATCTGCTCTGAATCGTAAAATACAAAATGCAATAAAATTATAAAACTAAGACATTATTTAATTAGAAAAGCATTTAATTGTTTATATGAATAAGATGCTGGCACTATTTGTAATATCCCAGCAACAGAAGGGAGATAACCCATAGAGACACAAGAGTTAGGTCCCCTCCAGACATCCGGTGAATCTTAATCAGCAGCTACACAGCAAAAGGGAATAGGAGGCTACCATCACCGGAGGGACAATCAAGAACCATCCTAAAATCCTAGCAAGGCATTAATCGACGCCTAGCAAGCATCGATAGCCTCTTGCGCAGAATATTACATTGGCGACGAGGACTGAGTCCTTACCCTCACAAAAACAGAACATCAACACACTTAAAAAAAAAAATTCAACACGTGTTCGATATATAACCAATATGGCCGCCGTTCCACACTACCCCGAATTTGACTGTGAGTCAACAGCCAAAGCAGCAAGATGGACAAAATACATAAAAAGACTGAAAAACTATTTTGTCGCACATAACATTGAGGATGACAAACGGCAAAAAGCAATCCTTCTAACGTTTGTCGGCGAGGCTACGAATGACATCATCGACGAAATACCACAGGAGCGAGTCACACCAGAAAAAAATGTAACACATTTCGACAAGCTTGTCTCAGCGGTGCACAACCACTTCAACCCGGAAAACGACACGGAATACAACCGATTTGTGTTCCGGAAAATTAAACAAAATAGCCCAGGCATCGAAGAATTCTACCGCAAACTAAAGGAAGCTGCGGCTATGTGCTGTTTTTCCGACATGGATTCCGAGGTGAAATCCCAACTAATTACAGGCTGCCTGTTGGAAAAAGTCCGCCAGAAGGGACTCATGAACTCGGATATGTCACTACATGACTTAATAAACTACGCAAGGACAACGGAGACGATAGCGTCGCACCTACAAACAATGCGACTGGAAGACAACAACACCGCTACTGCTACAACCGCCCCAATAAACAAAGTCGCGGACGAACAGCGCCGACCAAGCAACTATCCCCGGCAATACCGGTGCAGGAATTGCAACGGAAAATACCGTCATGAGCGGGGACCGACGTCTTGCTCGGTATTTCATACCCAGTGCACATACTTCGGAAGGTGGGGACACTTCACCTCTGCCTGTTTCAGAAGATTAAACGACGGAAACAGACAACGGGAAACAAATCGTCCCCCACGAACACAGACCAATCGACGCTCAGTGAACCGCATTGAAAACGACCAACGGAACACACGTAGCAGTGGTAGTGATACAGAATACGTGTTCCACACAGCTGGAGCTCGGAACTTGCCACCTCCAATTGAAATGGGTACTCCAGCAAACAGGAGTTCATCTTTATTTTTGGGGCTTACCAACCAAATAAAAGGGCAACTTGATGAACAATCACAAACTCTCCACAAAATCAATTCCACAGTCCAGAAACTTGAAGCTGAAAACGCTCTTTATAAACAAGAATTGATGACCGCCCACACCAATATTCACCAGTTATCATCTCTTTTGATAACGAACGACAAAAATCCCATTTGTTTTGGAGAGACTTCATCCAAATGCAAGAAATGCTGTGCACAGAAACGAAGAGAATGTCACATGAAATAAATGAATTGAAGCTTAAATGTTGTCAACAGAATTTTCCTGCCACCCCTTCATCAACTGCTTCTAGCAGTTTCCAACAAAGCAAGAGATTGTCACAAAATGCAACATATTTGCGTCCTCAAAATGATGTTTATGAAGACGCTCTCAAGTTTTATCAAAAAGTTAAACGTCCAACAACAGTTGCTTCAACAGATTTTCAAAATCCATTGTACTCCTCTTCAAATGTCCAACAGATGTCAACAAAATGTAAGTCGGCACCTTGTCCACAACCGTCTGTGCCAGAGCCACAAGTCATGTCTCCCCTCAACTCCATCCAGAAAATGCTACACCCTAGACAGTCACGCAAGAAAATTCATGACAAAACCTCTAGAACTGATGCCAGCCGTTCGAAAATGTTCAACACTTCATCTGACCAAGACCTTGCCCCAAACCAGACCATAACTATTTCTTCCACTCAGAATCTCACATTGCAGGGTGATGAAGATCTTCATTCTGATGATTCCAATTTTGATTTGCTTGATTCTCGCAGCTTTGGAAAGTCCGAAGATGGCTTGGAAAGTAGCTCATTCGAAGATTTGGCTTTAGAATGGCTGTGGCCGGACAAAAAAAAAACCCTCTCAAAAAAAAAAAAAAAAAGAAAGCATTGTAATATCCCAGCAACAGAAGGGAGATAACCCATAGAAACACAAGAGTTAGGTCCCCTCCAGACATCCGGTGAATCTTAATCAGCAGCTACACAGCAAAAGGGAATAGGAGGCTACCATCACCGGAGGGACAATCAAGAACCATCCTAAAATCCTAGCAAGGCATTAATCGACGCCTAGCAAGCATCGATAGTCTCTTGCGCAGAACATTACACTATTGTCTTAAGAAAAAAAGTTTTTGATGAATAATGAATTTTTTCAAGAAGTTTTCATTTTTTTTATTTTAGTTACAATTTATAAAATTTTAAAATTTCTGTCTTAGTTTGGAGAGGTTATTTTAAAAACTATATTTACTAATCATAAATGGAATGGCTTATTACAATTTAGCAACCCTAAATGTTTTTAAAAGAATTTTGAATTTTTTTTTGTATGTGTATAAACGTGCCACTTTTTGTAAATACGGACGTCCATACACGATATTATCAGAAAATAAGAGCAATAATTAGAGCAAAATTAAAGCCAAATTACCAAAAATTCAATAAAACATTAGATTACAGAGAATATTTTCCTACATTTTTAAGATTACTGGGTAGTTAAAACGACATAAAAAAGCACTCGCGTTATATTACTCAAGTAATTTTTGCAGATATATCTACGATAGAAAAAAAAAAGAAAAAAAAAGATAAACTTCCGGCTGTCAGCCAAGCTGTCAACCTGTCATTAACTTCATGAACAGTTACACACGTGTAAGAAAAACTTCATTTCTGCAATATTTTAAACTAAAAGTAAGTACTATTTGTTTCAAATTAAATTAATTAAACTTTAAATCAGTTAAATTTCCTCAAATAAAGTTTCAGAAAAGTATATTTTATTTCTGAAAGATTTTAAACCTTGACTGAACATCTTTGTACTTGCCATTTTTTAATTTTTTTAAAATCTCTATTGTGAACCAAGGTTTGTCTTCAATTAATATTCGATTTCCTCACCTAATGAAAGTTATGAATTCATTCAGAATTCAGATTCGATTTCACGAAAAACGAGTGATGTTGAACTAGAAGAATTGTCCCACGAGATCAAGAGATTCCACAACGTGAATTGGAGATCAAGAACAGAAAAAGTGGGCGAAAAACTGCCCTTGATTTCCTATTTTTCGGAATCATTTAGTCGATACTTATCCGAACTTGTACATTGCATTGCGTGTATTGTTTACTACACCAGTTACTGGTGCAAGTGCCGAAAGTAGTTTCATCAAACTAAAAACATTATAAAAATGATCTGCGATCTACAATGACAGACGAGAAGTTATCTTGGTTAGCAATTGAAAATGAATGTACTCGATGCCTCGACTATGATAAAGTTGTGAGTACGTTTGCACATGCTAAGTCTCGAAAAAACACTATATAAAATTCACCATTTTTTTTATCCATAAAGTTCAATGTATTAGAATTAATCAGCTTTTTAATAAGGAAAATCTCAATTTGATGTTAAAAATTGCCGCAAAACATTGTTGATTTATTTAAGATGGACTGATAACATGTCTCTAACTAATTTGTATTTATATAGATTGTATTTATTTTGTATAGTTTGTAATTATAGATTCTATTTTTTAAAGTATATTTTTTCCAGTTGAAGTGATCATATTGCATATGATCCCTTATTGTACATAGGTTACAATAAAATTTGTATTTTATTTCTATATGAATGCTACCGTATAAAAAATGAGATGTTGTAGTGGGCGGTCCCGTATCATAGATTCGGGGTTGGGAGAGCACGAAACCCTTGCAGCGGCCCTGCAAGGAGTTTACTGAATGTGAGGGGATATGAGAGAGAAAAACATTATTAAAGGGGAAAAACAATAATAATAAAAAAAAGGAATTAAGGAAGGAGAAGATAACGATTAACATTGCATTTTAATTTTTGAAGCTCAAACTTGACTGGAAAGCATGAAACTGGAAGAGTGTTCAACAAATGGGAAGTGCAAGAGAAGAAACTGTTAGTATAGAACTTACGGTTGCATAAACATTTCAATTGTAAAATGACGAGACCTTGCATCAATCGTGTACTGTGCTTAAATTAAAAAAAGTCTATGTAACATAGCTTCTGCTTATGTTTCAGAATCTACAGGGTGTTTGAAAAGTAACTCCGTATTTTATATATGATGGACTCTCCCGTCTTGTAAAGATTAGACGACAGAGTCCATCATACATAAAATAAGGAGTTACTTTTCAATCACCCCGTGGATGTGGAACAATACTGCTTTTCTTCTATCAACCACACGTTCAAATTTTTTGTTATCAGCGTACGACAAAGGAAGAAATGGGGAGCGAGAAAGATATATGGTAATCTTTTTGAGTGAGAAAAACTTGCCTGGCTTAGTATTTATTGGAAAATTTAATTGGATTCGAACACTGACCTTCCAGCACTTATAAAATAATTCAGTTACAACGTCGATCACAAATTATTTATTAGTCATTTTAAGAGGGTTAAATAATAGGCTCTAACTCGTGGAGCATTCAGTAAGGATTGAACTTATGGCCAATCAAACTGTAGCTATTGCCTGTTAATTATTACACTAAGGTAGGCGCCCCATTCAAACGCTCCTTAACATTGCTAATTGTCAGTTCATCAATGCCATAAACGTCATCAGGCTTTGTGGCGTTGTCATGACGACAGTGCTGACGTATAACGCTGAGGTTGTGACGTTTTACGCAGGGCTCCATATTTTTGCACCGTTTGCATAGCAGTCGTCTCTGACAATCAGTGACTGCGCTAAATTCTGTTCGTTTTAAACTGCGAACACCCTTAAAGCTTCCAGGCGGATTTTTAACTTCATTTTTAGAAAAACGGAGAGCACCTTATAGGTAAGACAGGATTTACAGATTTTAAAGCAATTATTGACTGGTTTAAGTTAGTTTTTGGGGTCCCTTGTTTCAGTTTTTTGTGCGATGGGCCCTGGAACATGGATTCGGGATAATTGCACTTTTTTTTTTTTTTTCATGTCGGCCTTAACTTGTTTTTGGAGGAAACTGTCCAGATGTTGTTTTATATTGAAACTCTATTTAATTTGTAGCCGTTTGGTATTTTATAAGCGAGAAATTCGTGTTAGGAATTAATTAAATAAAGAGAACAAGCTAACCATACGATAAAAAAGATTAAAAAACGAAGGAAAACCACAGCTGTCCGCCATCGTAAGTAAAGAAAAAAGAAAAGAAAGGAAAAAAAAGTAAACATTTAAAAACAAGAATCAAGGCATCTCGGGAATCTTTATTTTTCTTTACACACCCTGATGCTGAGAAAATTATTTCCAGACCTTTTGCCTTATAGATAACATCTATTTACTTTTTTTTTTTTGTTTCGGCGAAAGATTTCGATAGACATCAACAAAAACTTTAAAATAATTTTAAAGTCCGATTTCTTTTCCCCCTCTCTACGAAACAAGTGTCCATCTGTCAAGATTGCAATGTTTTTAAATTTTAAATTGATGCTATTGTTTTCACCTTCTTAGTTTTAATTTGTTGTTGTTAATTATTGGAATATATTTACAACTTTCTTCTTATTATTTTTTAAGTTCGGGGATTAAAAAAATAAATAAAAACACCTGCTCCACCCTGGATTTTAAAAGCACCTGCTGTCAAAAAATAAAAATAAAAAAATAAATAAATTAGTTCCTTCTTAAAGTTCACTTGTCATTTTATAAAACCGGGAACAAATCTTTTTCTCGCCAACTTCACATATACCTTTGTCCCGTCTGAAAAAGAAAGAAAATATATTTAAATTTATATAATATAAAATTATCTAAATTTTTCCATAAAAAAAGTAACAATTAATATTGACCTTTCAATAAAAGATAAATACTTTTTTTTGCTTTTTTGCATTTTTAAATTCACTTTTAGTTTTCGCTTAACTTTTTAAGCTTTGTTTTTTTTTTTGACTTTATTTTTAGATACTTTTTAATTTAAAACATTTTTTTAAAAATTTTATTCTTCTCTCATCCCATTCATCAAACTTAATTATATAAAAATAAGAAATAAGCAATTTAATTTTTTTTTTTTTTTTTTTCAACTTACGTAGTTCTTTGGATTTGCTTTTGTTATTTTATGATCATTGGCATTTTTGTTCTTTTTTTTTCCAGCTTATATTTTTTGTTGAAATTATAGCAAAAATAAGCAAATAAAGATCCACCTTATTTGATACTCGAGTGAATTTGGAAAAAATAAAATATCCGGCAACTTTCTTTTTTTTGTTCAAATTATGATTACCCTAACTCAGTGGTTGATTAAATGAACTTTAAAAAAAAAAGGTTTATGGTTCGAGTGTCAAGACAAGTTGGTGAAAAAAAGTGTTAAAATTTGTTGCTGAATGAACATTAACAAAATTCTTTAATTTTACTTTTTTAAAAAATTTATTTATTGAAAATCCTTAACCTCATTATCTAAAAATAAATATTGTCTGTACCACTCCCTTTTCCTTTTTTCCCTCAGTAATAATATCCACTTTTAGTACTCACACGTGGTGTTAAACTAGAATTTAGCATTGATTGATTGATGATTCTTTATTTTGTTAAACTGAAATTAATTAAAAAAAATTATTAAAAAAAAAAAAACAAACAACAAATTTACTTCAGTCTTAAAGAACTTAATGTGCTCAGAAAGTAAAGAAAACTAAATTTTATTTTTATTCATTGTCATTAAAAAATATTGTGCTATGGAAGGAAGATTAAATAAAATGTTTTTTATTTTTAGGAAAAAAATATGTAGCAATTCTTTTTGTTTTTATTTGGCATAAAAATCATGTAATGATTTTTTGAAAAAGAAAATTTAATTTTTTTTCTCCTGAGGCTCGGTTAAAAAAAAAAAATGAATTGTGTTCAAACTTCAGCTCTTTTTGTTCTCTTCGTCTCTTTCAACACCAAAGATGTCTTTATTTATTTTTTCAAGGATATGTAGCACTCACACTAAACGCCTAAGCCCTCACTAGTAGTAACCAAATAACAGTGCTCCACAATACTACGACTAATAGTGCCCATAGTTGAATTCGTCTGCCTTTTCTCTTTTCTTCTTTCTTTCCTTGTAAATGGTACCAATGCATGACTGACCCATTTTTTCGTTCTATGGTAGTCTAGTGGAATCATAATAATAACAGTCAAGACAAAAGATAGAAGGTAATTTATTTATTTATTTTTAATAATGGGAAAGTTTAATTTTTAGGTCGATTTTTTTTTTCTCGTCGTCTTTCACTCTAGATTTGTTTTGTTAATAATAGTAACATATGGTTCCTTTCCTTGAAATTAAGTGTCCTCTTCACTAACAAAAAAGTGAAAGTTAAAAAATGGCTTGTCAATTCTACTGTGTGTCTCTCGTATTATTTTAATTGATTTGCTTCCAGTCCCGTGTGTTCAATTTGGGCAAAATTTGGTCAACTAGATTTTTTTTTTTTTTGATGTGTTCATATATGATTTCTTTAAAATATTTTTGTTTTATTTCCTCCCATTTACCAAGCATAAAGAGAAAGCGAATGACTAGAGATGTCATTCATTTTTTTTTTCTCCGGAGTTTGCTTTGTCAGTGAAAGATTTGGTTTCTCTGAAGAAGAAAGGGAAAATGATGGATATCTAATTGTCCCGTATTGTTTCGGTTTTTCTTGAAGAAACACCGTGAAAATTCCTGTTTCTTTTATTTCATAAAATGTGTAGCATGTTTAAAGGCGAACTTTAAAAATTATGCCAAAGAATATCCTAATAATTTGTTTTTTTTTCTAAGTGATCTCAAACTTAAATTCTAACGATTCAATTTTTAAAAAATTTCTTCAATCACATTTCAATTATGCAATCATTTCGCAGAAATGCGAATTTAAATGACAACAAAAATTTTTTCTTGGTCTTTTTTTTTAAAGGGGGGTGCAGGAAATCCTAGCACCATATGACAATAAGTAGCTGTCATAAAAACGTTTTTTACAACTAATGAATACTTTCTCAGAAATCCATTTTTCTTTGTTTTGTCCATATGTTTATAAAGTGTCAGGTTTGATAATCATCTTTTTGGTACCTTCTTTTAGAATAATGTTCATTAATGTTTACCTGTACATTTTACACAAGATCATTTAGTTTCCGCTATATTCCATAAGAACACATAAGTCATCCAAGTTACTTGCCCCTCTTTTGGGGTCAATCATGTAGGGGTTATCATTTAAAACTTCCTTCGAAGTTGGAATGTCTCTTCTCCTTTTTTTTCAGACTTCTTAATTATTTCAAGCCAGGATTTGTTTACACTTCTCTTGGCCTGTCGAGACTAGGTCAACATTCATCTACTACTTACTTAAAATCTCCCGCAGCAAGTTCCTTTCTCCTTTTCTGCAAAATAAAAAAAAAAAAAAAAGGCTAATTTAATTGGAAATGTTATATTGTTTGTGTGTAGTAAGACACCCCCACCAAAGAAAAAACAACCAAAAACAAACTCGCACACTCATTTTGTCAATGCAAAAATGGCATTTGTTTGACAGTCTATAACTGAAGAAACTTTTTCGAACCACAATAGATGGGTATCGAGTTGCGTGAATCCCTCCTGGCAACGTCGATTGCCTGGGTTGCTAATAAAAATAGTTGAGCTGTAAGGTCACCACCCACCGCCATGTTTAAATATGGCGGGTTAAACTCCAGTATGGAACACCCTACGTATATGTAATAATAATGTTCAGTACTTTTTTGTCATATTATGGAAGCGATTTTTACAAAGAAAGATCCGATATAGTATTGCTGAGGTAAGATTGTTTATAATAGATTAAAAAAAATGCATGCATGTAAATAGGACATGCATAAAAGTATTTGAAGATAGGTAACTTAGTAAAGTAGTTTTTAAACGAGGAAAAATAAGTGAACAGCAGGTGCATTCTGTCATGTGCAGAATATAAAGTTAATTAGCCATCAATCTTGAAAGTTTAATTTTAAACAACC
This sequence comes from Acanthosepion pharaonis, assembly GCA_903632075.3. Classification (NCBI taxonomy): domain Eukaryota; kingdom Metazoa; phylum Mollusca; class Cephalopoda; order Sepiida; family Sepiidae; genus Acanthosepion; species Acanthosepion pharaonis. The sequence continues at coordinate 833,525 of CAHIKZ030005372.1, forward strand.
ATTAATAACTTTGTTTTATTGATTTTTTTTCTTCTCCTGGCCTGTTTTCTTAAACATAAGCCACAACACACAATTAGTGGAAGAGTGGGAAGTTTCCACATACTTCCAACATGTAAAGGACAAATGATTGACCAAACTGACAATAGCTTCATGTGTCACTTATAAAATAAAAAAAGAAAAAAAAATCCCTTCCAAATACCTTTTGAAATTTGAATTCTGTGTTCCTGCCAGAAGTGGAGTTAAAAAAAAAAAAAAAAAAAAAAAAAAAAAAAAAAAAAAAAGTTTCTCTTCATTTTAGATGGGAGATGGTACCCAGTCCCTGGGGTTCCAACCCTGTTGCAACATCTTCATAGCAGTAAGAGAGGTAGGGTCTGTGTAATATTGATGGCAGTGGTCACAAAAATTTTTGTCCTTTGTCCATATGCATACATATGGTGCTCTCCCATGTAAAAGTCACCTTGTGTCACATCCTGCTTTAGCGGGGAGGCTCATCCCAACCTTACTTTGTGGGTGTACAAGATGAAATGTCATTTTAATTTCCTTATTGAATTCATATGTGGTTATGGGACAGGCGTTGTATATATTCAGTACCCATTACCAAATAATTTTGTTTTGTTTTGTTTATATAATTATTGGCTAACAACAGTATGACCATTAAACAATTGGGCAGCATTTAAGGTAGCTTCTGCTGAGGGCTATTGTTTGGGCCTTTGTCTTGTTATTATATAGAAGATGATAAAGCTATTGAAAGTGGGAGTTGTGTCTCTTTAATTGAAAAAGTGTGACACACACTGACATTTTTGCATTTATTATATAGATTAAGCTTCACTTTTCACTATTTGATTCTGTTTGACAATGTAAACAAAGAGGCACAAGGTCACAAAAGCATTTCACTGAGCCTCATGTGAATTCGCATGATTTGTGTGCCATAACATGTTGGGTCCCCAGAGTTTATCACTTACATATTTAGCACAGTGGTAAACATACATTTTTGGGTCCCTGAAGCTTGAACAGATAGGAGTGCCTTTGCAACCAGCAATAATAGAATCAAGGGCCCAACTGCCAAAATGTAGGCTAGATTCTGACAAGCTGGGGGTCTGGGAACTGTAAGGCCAAAAGAAAATTTTGAAATTTGACCAATTACAAGGGAATTTTTAGACTATATAAAATGGGTATTAGAACATATTCTAAGGCCAACATTAGATACTTCAGCCCATTGGCTTATGATTCTGTTACTAAAACAACCTTATTTTAATAACAAATGCTTAAATAAAAAAAAAACATTGATTTTTTTATTTAAAAATTCACTCATTAAAAAGTTGCATCATGGGCCCCTCTGGGTTTAGGGACCCTGAAGCTTAAGTTTCATTAGTTTCTTAGTAGATTCACCACCTGATTAACAAAAGAAATCAGGTAGTAGTAAAACAGACAACTTAGTTTCATATACAAACTCAGTTAGTTGCTGATTTAATGTTATTGTTGGATCAGGTATAGATTCTCAAATTCATTATTCTTTTATTTTTATAATGCATAGAAGCTCTTCAGTCTTGTAATGGAAAAATTTCAAGAAAACAAGTTTAAGTTGATATTATCCCATAATTATTTGTCCAAGCAGTAGCAAAAAGATTATAGCAATTTTTTACAAATGTACCTGCAAAAATTGCTTTGTCAAAGCACTGTCTTTTTCTTAATGTTGCCGTTACTGTTTAGTCCCTCAACAATTTTTGTTCTATAAGTTTATGAATAAAAAAAAATTGTTTTCATAGTTATTTCTTTATAATATGCATAATATTGCATTGTAGTTGATTTACATATTTTTATAAACTTATAAAATTATTTTTGTAGATAATTTCATAAAAAGTGTTTAATACTTACACTTGTAATTTTCAAGAAAATGCATAAATCCAGTTTCAAATGTTCAGGTTTTATTAACATTCTAAGAATAACTTTTTAAAACAATAAAAATTGTTGAATATACAGTAAAAAGATAAAAAAACAACCCCCCCAAAGGTATGTTTGTTAAACTCTCCCAATTTTATATCTGTTTTAACGGCTATTATAGCCATTGTTAGCTCTGGCAAAAGAAGACAACTTCATTCTCACAATATGCATTCATCTTTATTGCTGTACATGTTTTGTGGTTGGATGCATTCTTTAACCTGTTTACCAATTCAGTGCAAACCTAATTCTGATTGATAGGAGGAACCACCATAGCATCTTATTTAATTCCCTTCAGTGATTACTCTACTGTTTGGAAACAATGTGTAGAGACATATTTCTATAATTTGCCACAGATATAAACTATAAGTATTTACTATTATTGATAGATGAATCCACCATAGAATGTTATTCCATTCATTAAACTAAACATGATTTCTTGTACTGTGGTGAAAATAAAAAAAAAATTAAAAAAGAAAAATAAATTGTGATATTTAATTAGAAATTCTGTTACTGGGAATGCATGCTGAAATTTTGAGATTATAATCACTTTTTATTTTTTAAATAATGAACTGTTTTTTTTATTTATTTATTTAGTTTTTTCCAAGAGTTTTTTTTGGTTACGAAGTTTCTGCCAATCCATTCTAAGCTCAGGACTTATTGTCTGTATGAAAAGAAGTCATTCATATTTCAGAGATTGAGGGTAATCAGACCCCTTCCCTTCTCTTTTTTTTTTTTTTTTTTTTATTTTTTTTTTTTTTTTATTTTAATGCTCATGACTTAAGAATTTCAATGAAGTAAGATACGATGTATTTATAGATATTAAGACATAGCCTCAGGTCTCCAGTCATTTTATGAAATCTTAACCTCTGCTGAAAAAAAAATTTTTTATACAAAACAAGTTCTGGCACGTTTAAACAACTTATGACACTTAATTGTCATCAATATTGGCAAGTCATTTTTATTGTCACATCAAGGAGTGTCAAAAATAATTCTGCACTTTTTTTGAAGTTTTCTGGGTGAAGGACTTTTTTTTTTTTCCTTTGCATCCCATTTTTTTTCTTTTTTTTTTTTTTTCTAATGATAGATCCTGACCCAAACTGTATTGTTTTAACTTTTTATTTTCATCATGCTGCATCATTTGCAGCGAAATCTTTCATTGCATGGTTTAGCAAAAAGTTGCCTTTGTAAATAGCTGATAATTAGATGATTCTTTTATTCTTTGCACACATTTTATTAGAAATGGTGGTCGTAATTCTTGGAATTAAGTTGCATGTATTCATGTATTGAAATATGTTAATCTATTTACATAACTGTGTTGTTCTGTTTTTTTAAGTTTCTTACTGATTTTGAAGAGACAGTTGAAATTTATATGTCGCATAATCATGAAAGAGGGCTTGGAAAATTTGATACTCATAGGTCAGACTGAAGAGGGACAGAATAAAACAGCACATAGCCTTCTAAGTGAGCTTGGGTAAATGGATGGCGGAACAATGTTTAGGAGAAATAACAAAAACACAAAATTTATTCAGAGCTCCAAGGGGCGGGAAATTGTGGATAGCTATGATTGCTTACATCCTGAAGGGAAACAGCACACAAGAAGCTAAATGGATAGTTTCTATTTATGGTTTGTTGATTTTGAATTTATGACCTGAATCATTTCAACACTTTTTACAGAAAAAAAAAAATTCCCACTTACAATTTTTGAGGAAGTTATTTAACACCTCAATGGAGTGCAACAATTAGACTTCATGCTACAACAAAGTAGCAAAATTGTCATTTTGCTTGAAAAAGTAAGTTTTGAAATAATTATCATGAATCTTCATATAAAAATGTTCCTAGACATGTGCTAGTTATTTTTTTTGGTGATATCATAGAGGAAGTATTTTCCAATTTATTGCAACAGTGACAAATTTCTGTTAAAACTAAAAGTACCTCAACAAATTTGTGATATTTCTAATGTACTGAGACCAAGTTAACTGGGTATGTGGCTGTTGTAAAAAAATTAAAAGTTCTTGTACTTTTTTAGCTACTCCTCTTCCTACATATATTCATAGCTTTGATAAGTCAATATTTTAAATTATTATAAAGTTATGAATCTCTGTAATGTCTTTATTTTAAACTTTTGTTGAATTTGTGATTATAAATTATGGCCAACAAGTAGACATGACCTAAGCTGACTTCTTGTAGAAATTGACCTCAAGACTTTGTTTGGAAGATTAAGGCCTCAATTTACTGAATAAGTTGATATATACCATTCCACTTATCCAGTAAACAATACAACCAAACTGCCTACTCACTGTGCACTGATTGTTCTCACCAAACAGGAGTTTGTTTAGAACAAGTATCTTGATTTCTTTCATTATTCTTTATTTTGTGACATTCCTTTTAATTAAGCTAATGTGAATTTGGATAATTGATCAGTTAATTTTATGTGTTTTTTTTTTTTTTTTTTCCTGCCTTTGCTGGAATTTTTCTTGTATTATTTTATTGTCTTGAACTCTGATTTGGCATGACCCATTAAAAAGTGTTTTTATGGACCTCAGCAATATACATAGCTATCTGCCTGGTGCCTCATGTTACAGGAGGCCTCTGGTGAGGTTTCTGTAATCAAATTGTTCACTGGGGTAGGGTGATTAGGTCCATGCCCAAACTCTGCACTCTGAGCAAGTATTGGTTTTCTGTCTGGGTTTTCCTTCCTTTACATAATAACCATGTGTTCCCATGTTAACGAGTTTCATCTACCCAGGTTTTGGGAATTCAGTTTTCCTTCTAGGTTGGCAGCCTGCAAAGGCTGAAAATCTCGATCTGTCCTACTATTTAACCCATAGGTGGAGAGAGAAGCAATGAATTCATACATTTTCAAAATGAACTTAAGTGGCATTTGCTCTTGATTTGTTTTCTCATTTCAAGCCACTCTCCATTACACCACTCGCACATCTGGGCCTCAACAACAACATTGTTATAATGAAGGTTGAGATACAGTGTGAACAACTTTTTCTTTAAACAAAACCTGCATTTGTGCATTTGAGGAAGGATAAACTTCCTCATCATGGCTTGCATGATTAATATTAGCCATTGGTTGATAAGATATGCTAGTTATTGATATTTACTGATCTTTGCTTAAATTGGCACAATGCCAAATGGTGGGGAGAGCCTATTTTCAAAATCAGCATTTGAAATTCTGACAAACACTACTGGCAAATACACCTGTCTTGGACACTAAGCAAACTAAACATGCTCTATTTATTAAATAAGTTTATAAGTTGCTAGATATTTTAGTTTGAAAATCGAGGTAATAGTTTGTTTTTTTTGTTTTTTCCTAAGTGGATCAAATAAAAAAAACAAAAAAAAAAACTTTTAAAATTCTTAATATCCTGTTCTAATTGAAACCTCATCACCTGATGTAAGGTGAAAACTTTAACTCCTATCATTCTCTTCCTGAATTTTCTCCTTTACATTGAGTTTCTACTTTCCTTACATGTGTTTGTAGTATTTAATAATTGTTATGTTTTTGTATTACCTTTTCTGTAAGAAATGGCTCCAAAAAGCACTAACAGCAGTGATGAAAAGCCAAAGAATGCTAGAAAATTGTTAAGTCCTTAGCAAAAATTACAATTGTAGAATCAGTTGAGAATCATATCAATGGTCAGATTAATGTGAAAATTCTGTATGATAAAGCAAAGGAAAAATTAAATTCTCAAAAGTCTTAATGTTGCTTGCAATAGTGAAAATGGTATTTAAAGAGTAAGCATTAAATGTATAGCAAAAGAGAATGGTGAAGAATCATGAATCTGTTTATGGAAACATTATACATTTAAAAACTCTTAGCATTATATAAACATTAGTCAGGTGGTTTGTCCTCTGGCAGTGAATGCTGAACAATCTCCTTACAGATGAAGACTTGAAGCAATAGAAATGTGGTTCTATGAAAAGATGCTGAGAATATCATGAACTGAACATGTGAGCAATGACAAAGTTTTTGAAAAAATGGAAATAAAAAGGACAGTTATACTTAACATCAGAGAGAATTTAAATTTCTAGAGGAAATTAAGAAAGAGGGTTTAGAAAATTTGATACTCGTGGGACAAAGGAAAATGATACATGACCTACCTAGAGATCTTGAGTAAATGGATGACTGAGCAAAGTTTAGGAGAGATAACAAAGATAAGAGCTACAAAGGACAGGAAAATGTGGAGAGCCATGATCACCTATGTTCTGAAGAGATATGGCACACAGAACAGATGACTTTATAGTGTCACAGCCTCAATCAGTTGATATGGAAGCAGCATTAGAGAACACAACATCTAAATAATAATGTAGTTGAGGAAAAAGTCTGCTGTTAAAAGCATGTCTTGAACTGTGATGAAATCTGCAAGAACATTCCTAATGATGCCTACATTCATTTGATTGTCAACCAAACCTCAGGATTTAAGGCCTGGAAGGCTAGTCTTTTTGAAGTGCTGTGTGACAATGCAGCAGGTGATATGATCATGCAAGGCCTTGTACAGAACCAACAATCCCCATTAACATAAGAATAGCAGCAAAAACTTGCTGCTCATATGCTGTCAAGCCAGTAAGAAGGCTTGAGCCTGTCCCTTAGCTGGATCCACCAATACTAGCTTATAGTTAATGTGGAAAGTCTCAAGAAGTGGATATCATTCAAAGTCTTTTATCAACAATGTGACTGGCCATCCTGAATCTGATGTATGAGGATGAATTATTTCTACCTTCAAACACATCACTGCTGCAGCCACTTGATCCAAGTTTCAGGAAATGTGTGAATTCAATGAACACTTGCCTTATCTTTGTCAGAGTTCATGCTGAACTTGAGGCTAATGTGGATTGCATAAGTCATAGATTTCTGAAACAGCTGTACAATTATATATGCAGTTGAGTTTATTGCTGAGTATTGATGCCCTAATATTGAGATAATCAATTCCTGCTGGATGGCATTATTGAACAAGAGAGTTAATGTATTCAAGGGCTTCTCTAAAATCAATGAAGATTGTGCAGGCTGTCAAGGATATTTTGGGGACTGCTTCTCTGATATAATTGAGGAAGACATTGAATAACACATCAAAGAGCACTGAGAAGTCCTTGCTGGTTGAAGACTGAAAAGAATTACCGATATCATTAATAGCAGCTGAGGAAGCCAGGTCCCATCCATCACTGTAGACAGAGAAATTTGCAAGATGTGATCAAAGAATAGTCCTTTAAAGGAATGAAACTATGTAATCACAACTGACCTAGATCGACTGCAACAGCTGTTTGAGGAAATCAAGAGAAAGAAGTGGCAGCTTCTTATAACTTGATTACCAAAATCTACAATTGTGAAGCTTCCTTCCATTCTTGAAAATCATCAGCTATCTACTATGAGAGAACTCAACATTATGCTTCTTCTGTAACAATGATGTACATAGACATTTTTATATAAGTCTCTTGAACATATGCAATTTTTGAATAATCTGATGAGTTGAGGAACTGATTGACCATGTAAGAGGCAGGCACTCTGTTTTCTTATCTATTGTCATTAAAAAAGAAATTATTATTCAGTGTTTTTGTCTTAAAATGACATTTTAAGATAATATGATAGTTTATTTAAAAGAGCTTATTTGAATTGGATAATAATTTTTTTCTCACCTTCAGATAAATCTTATCTGAGAACCAGTCTTTAAAAAAAAAAAAAAAGTTAACTCCTGCCATAAAAATGACAGCATATTTTGTTTAGTGTTTACTATTATTATATAATGAATAATTTCTCTTGTAATATAACAGATACTGCCACTAGGTATTGCCAGATAACTAGTATTGTCTCTTGTGAAAATAAAAATTTGTACATTACAAAACATATGAAAATACACTGGTGTATTAAGTTTGTATAGTATTGTAGTTAAAATGATTCTTTTATTAAATTTCTTATTTTAATGTTTGTAAATATCAGGTGTGGAAGTTGTTTATTAAAGATAGTTAATATCATCTGAATTAAATTTAAAATAAACTCTTTTCATTTACAGTCTTGTTCAGGAGCTTACCAGTTCGAACATTGTTAAAGGTTTAGCTACATTCAATTTTAAACAAAGTTAAAATGCAAATTAGGTTCCTTTTGTAGAAAAGATTATGTTGTATGTTCTACATATATCATTAACATGACAATATGCTTAGAGAAATCTGTTGCAAGCTGTTTATTTCCTGCTCAACGTTAGAGACATCTGTTTTTCTGTAACTCTGGTATAAATTGATCACTAGGTAGAACCACTCTGTTTAATATATATCCCTTCTTTTTGTATTTCTTTTTTTTTATATAACTTTAGTAAAACTGTTGACAGTTTAATTTCTTTGCTATAGAAAGTAAATATCAATCAGCATTCATTGAAGTTTTGGTCATAGAAAAGAAATTCACCATAAGAATTTTTTTTTTTTTTTTTTTTTTTTGTACTTTTTAGGTGTGGATTTCATCCTTTTGTTTTATTCTTTCTTTTTCCTTTCACTTAATTCTTATTTAGGGTTGCGGAATTCTTTGCAAGGGTTGTCCAAGAAACTGATTATGTTAGATTATAAAGGCTGAAGTATGAGGTACAAAACCCGATCTAGCTAGAGCGACTTATCCAATGGGTGAACATTCCAACTAGTAAAATTTTTAATCTTTTATTTACTCGTTTTAACAATATTTATATATTGTTATACTTTCTCAGTAAGTATTATAATGACAAAAACATAAATCTAGACCAAAAACGGTTGGGAGTGGGGTTCTATACTGAAAATGGAAGAAAAAATGGAATTAAGGAAAATTAGAAAGTCAAAGTTGGTCCCTGTATATATATATATATATATATATATATATATATATATATATATATATATATATATATATATATAGTAATTTCTGTTGGTTAAATTTTTTTTTTTAAAGAGAATATTGAAAAAAAAAAAAGTTTTACTTGAATTTTAATTTTAGGAAAAAAAGTTTGTTGTGTCACTCGTTTGGTTTGTTTTATGGCCTGTCAACCATAATGGGTTATTTAATGCTGACAAGATTTTTAGGTTAGGTTCTTATGAATAGAATATGTATTTTTTGTAAGAAATCAATTTGTACATCAGTTTCATTGATCTGTTTTTGTTGAGTAAAATTTTTTTCCAAAAATATAATTGCTGGTATTTTTGCTATAAAAATTTATTTTTATACTTTCATAGTGTTTTTGACCCAATTTGGGGGTTATCTATTTTGCCCATAGCCGAGACCCTACCACCCTGGGTCAGGTTGGACCTGGTAAAAACAGCAATTAAGAGGTGCTTTGACACTCCTCAAAACCTCCTGATTAGAGGTACTTTATCATCATACCCAGGATGGCCATCTGATTTGAACATATACCATTTCGGAATCATGCCAACTCCATAAACAAATTAAAAACATTCCGGGCTGGATCCAGACCTGCAATTCTGAAATTTTGGATTCCCAAGTTTTCATTACTGTGATTGTTTTTTTTTTCAACATGATTTTTGGTGACACATTTTGTATGATAACAATTTTTATAATGTGGAAATAAATTTGGGAATCAAAATTAATTGTGAAATCCAGCGAAAGTCACCCATGAAGTAAAAGTAATTGTTTGTATGGAAAGTAAGGACCTACATACATTTTTAAATTGTCTTTAAATTAAGTGGCAGCAGAAGAATTACTGTTGAACTTTAAGCTTAAATACTAATACGATACTTAAATACTGCGATCAATTTTGAGTTCTGTTGACTATTGCATCTACTCCTCCCTACCTATTGTGAGGAAGAAGGCCCAATCAAGACCCCTTTGCAGGAGCTAGCTTAAATGCTACCCAATATGGCGGTTTTTAAGATAGGAAATCTTAATGCAATAGAAGATACTTTCTTTGCTAAAGATTGTTTGTGGAAATGGGAAATAAGTCCTTTTTTTTATTTTTTTATATTATAGAACTATTGGATGTTAATATCTAGATATAAAAAAACTTTAATGAATCATGAGGATACATTTAATTAGATTTCCATTATGCAAGCAAATCCCAATACAACACTTTCTTGATAATCAAAGTCTATGATCATTGATATTGGCAGAATGAGTATGTATCTCTTCTGTGCTGCATCCCTTCAGGGCATAGGCAATCATGGCTCTCCACAACTTTCTATCTCATGTGGCTCTTAGCAGTTTTTCTCTTTTTGCTAAGACCACACCCTCCTTCCACCATCCATTCACATAAGCTTGTCAAGTAAGTGGCTTGCTGCCTTCCTCTATTTCTCTTGCCCAATGAAGGGTTAAGTTTTCCAAGCCCTCGTTCCTCATTTGTCCAAGGAATTTCAGCTCTCTTTTCCCGATTCTGATTCTGTTGCCATTTTCTTTAAGACTTCCTTGTTACTTACTCACTTTGTCTATGGAATTTTCAGTATTCTTCTGTAGAACTACATTTCTGTTGCTTTTATATTTTTTTTTTTTTTCTCATCCTTGGGGAGATTGTCCAACATTCATTGCCATTACAGAAGATGAATATTACATAAACCAGCACTCTTTTCTTTGTTTCTAATAACATTTTTCTATTTCTCAGCAACTTGTTTAGAATTCTGCTTTCACTAGTCCATAATATGTTCACATCTTGGTGTCACATCCTCTATTAAAATGATTCCTAGATATTTAAACTTTTCTACCTGCTCGATGTTTACATCTCCAATTTGTAACTTGCTTTTTCTCTCACTGATGACCATACTTTGTCTTTTTACAGTTGGTTAGTTTTTTATTCTTGCTTTCTTCTACCAGGATGTTTTGTAAAGCTTTTTGGTATTGTTTGGTACCTATGGCTCTTGGAGTCTGAAATTAATAAGGAAGCTCTTATTAAGAAAAAAAATTGGTTTGTCTTATTGAATGAAAACGGTTTGATTGAGAATTTTCTGTAACAAACACATTCCCATTACATATTGTTGTAAGGAAGATAGTATATAAGTTATAAAACTTTTAGATCAGGTGATGTGTCTTATTGTATATTATGAAAAGAAATGCACTTCAACCTTCCTGATTTTAAGAGGTCTAAACAAATCCTTAAGAGGATGTTAACACATTTATTATATATGGCAAGTACAGGGCATTCCTCAATTAGTGTGCTAAAATTTTTATATACCAAAATTCAATTAGTAACTGTTAGTGTGGTAAAACATTCTTCAGTTTAACTGTAGTAATTGAAAATTGATTTTTTTTTATAGTTACCGATGTACACATTAGCCACACTAATCAAAGGATTCCTGTATTCAAAATTTCTTTGGATTTAAAATTGGATTTCTGTTGACGTTAAAGTTTTGAGAATTGATTGTTCTTAAATAATTTTTTTTCTACAAAGATTTGCTATAAAGCAATTGAAGTGTATTAATCAAATATTTATCTTGTTTTGTTTACTGCGTGAAATGCATTCAGTAGAAATTAAAATATGCCAAAATGTGTTAATTTAATTTTTCTTTCATGTAATTTTGTTAAACAAAGTTTAATGTTGTATCAATAGTTTGTCTATTCATTGGATCTCTGAACAAGCCAGAGCAAATTGGGACAAGAAAAGAGCAATTCTTTGTAATTAAAAATTTATAGATCTATATTTCATTAAATGTTTCTTTTCTTCCCTCCAAGCATTGATTAGTTTATTTTATTGCTTACATAATGTATTAGCAACATGAAACTCGTGTAAATTTTGTATGAGGAAAAATAAAAAACAATGAACAAACTTAAGTTTCTACTTTTGAGATGTAAAGATTCTTTGTATCATGACATAACAATAAGTAAGCAAAAATTTTTTTTTTTTTTTTTTTTTAATTTTAAGGTGAGGGTTTTTATCAAGGTTTTCAAGTCTTCTCACTTGTGTAATATATAGATGAATTTTGGTTCATTCTCTATTTACTTACATCAAAATCAGCAACTGGAGAGGATTACTGCTTAGTCTAGAGGATTATGACTTGTGACATAGTAATTGTGAGTTCAATCTTGGGCTCAGTGGAAATTGCAATATCTGAGCAGTAATAAGAACTAGATGACATATCTCTAGACATAGGCAGTGGTTTGAGAACAGTATACTTTGTAGATTAAATATAAGATTCAGTTTGGAATTCCCTGTAGTTTACCTAGATCTCATACACCTGCTGAAGGCTGGAGAGTACAACAGCCAAAATATGATAAAAAAGATGAGGACAATAGTCTGAATGGAGATGAAGATTTTGATTATTTACTTCATTTAGATTTTTGTTTCCTCAGTTAGTATTGAATAATGAAAACTTAAGCATATTAAGTACTAAAATCCACTTTTAGAAGGATGGTACTTAGTGCTTTTTTTTTTCTTTTTCTTTTTAGAGACCCCTCCCCCCAAATGAATCACATATGTTAGACTTTATTAATGATTAAACGGTTACTGATGCTTTGAAGAAGTTTCTGCCCTCTTTTATTTTTTGTTAATGCACTACATTTGGTGTTTTCATTCCCCGCCCCTATACAAAACACATTTTTTAAAGTCTTGTTACTGCCAAAAGTACATATCTTTGCAGTTCAAACATTTTATCAACCCATCCATTTTTTTTTTTTTCTTTTTTCTTCTTTTAGGTTTTATTTTCTTTTTGTGCGGTTTCTTGTAAACTTTTTAGGATTTAAAAATACTTTTAAAATTTTAAACCCTTATTCCTCTAGCCTCCACTAACATTAAGCAATGAAGTAGTTAGTACTTCCATTTACAGATAGATGGAAATACTTTGGCCTCATTTCAATTGATTACCACCAATTCAAAGCAATTTATAAAGAGAAGTGACTTAAATTTTTTTTACCTCAGATGTAAACTATATATATATATATATATATATATATATATATATATATATATATATATATATTATTTTTTTTATTTTTTTTTTTTATCATTTCACCCCTGCAAAGCAATAAAGCCACAAAGATGCAGGGGGGTTACTGAGTGTTAGGAATTAAGAAGACGGAATATAACAACTAACATTGCATTCAAAGTTTTAAAGGTCAAAGTGGAAAGGGAAGCAAGAAGAAGAAACGGTTAGCATAGAACTTAGGGGCTACATTTAGGCATTTCAACTGTAAAATGATGAGACCTTATCACCAATCGAGTATTGCACTTAAATTCATAGTGCCTAGGTACTATAGAGGAAAGTTCATCAGAACAATTACCATAAAAATATTTATAAAAAAGGCACAGGGAAGCTACGTATGGTAGTGGTAAAGTGACTGAAGCTGAGATGCTAGGTCTGGACCAATATCATTGCAGATTCTTTTTTGGATTTTATCAAGAGTCTTTAAATATATAGGAGCACTAGAGCAGATGTGGCAGAACTTAGAAATATTAGTGTACTAAATCTACAAACTATTGTTTCTCCAATCAGTTCCATGCAGCTCTGATTTTGCATTTTGACTATTTCCCAAAAGACTAAATAAAAGGTTTGAAAAAAATTAATACTTTGTAATCTTAAGAACTTTTTTTTTTAAATTTTATTTTATAAACAAAAATGCTCAGATTGAATCTCTATAAATTTCCGGATTCAAATGTTAATATTTTTTTAATGAAATATTTTAAATACAAAGACTTGTTATATTTGTTAAATATCTGATTTTATAGTGTTCAGTGAAATCTAAAGAAAGCAAGGCAAGGTTGTATTTTCATGTGGACAGTTTTACATAGCTTGAAGTAAAGTGTAAATCGGGGTAGGGGAAGGACCCAGGGGAAGGAGAAAGGTGTAAACTGTGATGTGGGGCTTATGCCAAACATAGTGTTACTAAGCAAATAGTATATTTGGCAAACAGTCAGGTAGAACAAATATTATTAGGCTTGTAACTCAGGACTTGGGCTTATTCAGCAACCTGAACAATGTTTGCATTTTTCTTCCTTTCTTTACAGCTAAAAATGTCTATTGAAGCAGGGGCTTCCTATTTTATTTTTATATACTATAAAACACTTATAACCTGACTTTGTTTGGGCAACATTATATTTGCTTGTTTGTAAAACAAGGAGAAAATATTTAGATTAATTAGTCTGCAGAATCCTATTAATGTGGCTGTTTTTCAAATTACCATTCTGTATGTATATTTGTATATTTCTAGTACACATCTTTCTCTGTACACCTCTGTATGTATTTATATATTTGCCTATAATATTAATGATGATTATGTAGGTGTTTTATGCTTTGCAGAAATTATTTAGCATTTCCAAATGAAACCTCTAAAACGATAAATAAATATAGATACACACCTAATATATAGTCTGGAGGTGGAAGATTTAAGGTTTTAATATTATTTTATTCTGTTGTCTTTGTGAAAGTCATGATCCTCACATTTGTTAGAATTCTTTTGTTTTTTTTTATTTATTTCACCCCAAGTAAGACAAAAAAAAACCCCACTAAGACAATGACAACATCAGGAAGATCATTTATGAAAATTAGAATCAGTGTAGGTTCAAGGATAGAGCCTTGGGCAATACCTGCATTAATGCAAAAAGATCTAGAAGAGTGGCCATTAAAGATAACTTTCATTTTGTGATTTGATAATACTTAATCAATTCAAAAATTTGTCCATGGAATGAGTATTACTTTTATCATGACTAACATAAGAAGGAAATATCATTTGTTTGGATAAAGAGTAGAATTGTGTAATTATCTCTCTCCTTGCTATCTTGGGATAATTTTAAAAGATCATATGAAGATGGCTAAAGAAAAGCTTATGTTCATGACTTTCTGAAGTGTATTATTAATGTACCATTTTTTTTATGCTAATCACTGAGTTGCTGCTCAAGTGTGTATGTTGCACTTATCTATAGCATGTAATTTCTTGTTTTTTTGTTGTGTGTGTGTGTGTGTGTGTTTTTTTTTTTTTTTTTTTTTTCTCACTTATTAAAATATGAGGTTTGCAGCTATACCAGGTTGAAACACCAGTTCCTGTATAATCACCAAAGTTAAGCAACATCGATATGGGTGACCATTTTGTAATACCAGTCTTCTGTAAGCTTGGATGTATGGCTGGTGTAATGGATAATGGCTCGGAATTGATAATCAGAGAGCCGAGTTCTAATTCCAGTTGGGTTCATTATATTCACTTATGCACAAATAACCTTGGGAAAGGTTTGAAGCCACCTCCAGCTATGGGTTAATTAATTAGTAAGACTTGTTCACTAAACCATTATTAGCTAAAAAAAAAATTCTTACAATCTAAAAAATATTTTCTGGCTTTAAATAACCTGTAAAGGGTTAAGTTGTAGAAAACCAATCAAGATTATTCTATTTTGAAATATAACAATGAAATTAAAAATATCCATGTACATTATTATATAGAAGGGTCTGCAGAAAAGTTCTTTGACCAAAAGAGAATTCTAAAATAAATTCTGATTTTTAATCAGATTTTGGAAAGTGCATTTGACCAATAATTTTTTTAAAGCAACTCTTCATAACATTATTTGGAATTGTCTATTTAGAGAAGGATTTTTTTTTCTTTTAAAGAAATTATGTATCTGCAGTAATAAAAGACTTGTCGTATCCTCTCCCTTTTAGGCTTGACCAAAAATGTTGATTCCTGTAAGACTTCAGTGAGAATTATTTCAGGTTTCATTCTGCCACCTTCCCCCATGCATTTTTTGTCTTTTTTCTATTCCACCCATTCTTTCCTCCTCCTCCTCCTTCTCCTGTTCCACTTAACATTTGCCAGTCTCCTGAGTGATAAACCCTGTCTGAATGCAGCGCCACCATTTTCTCTTATTTTTATTTTTTTAAAACGTTCACAAAGAAAGTGTCATAAGCAGCTGTTGGAATTGTACTTTTGAGATCTTGTATTGATTTCGATCACTAGCATGGCTTGGCTGATTGTCTGCTCATCATCATTCTTTTAGGCAAGCTGTTTGTAACTGAATGCAGTGGTGTGAGTAAAAAGCGATTACTTGCCAGGCTCTCTAGTCAAACTGGGGCCTTTTCAGAATAGCTGTGGAAGGCTGGCTGCAGCCATTGTGGCTTGCATCATCAGTTCGGTCTGTTTCTTTCAAAATGTTATCTTGATCATTTCATGTCACTGCGTTGGACATTAAGAAAGGAATATCTTTGTATTTTGCATTTCCCTTGAGTCTTGCAATTAATGAGACTGATTTGTGCACATACAAATGGCTGCAGAATGACCATCATTGGCTCCAGTGGACAGTTTGTAAAAGCAAATTGAGAAATTTTGATCACAACCTAATTTATTTGGTTATTAAAAAGTTTAATAACCAAATAATTTTGATTACTGTGTCTATCTACTTTTTTGATTGAATATTATTTCAAAATGGTTATTGCAAATATAGCAAATACTATTTTTAATTTTCAGCAATTTTGTGTTTTCTATTTTACTAATGAAATAATTAAAAAATTTTCTAATTTTTTTTTTTTTGTTTTCTTTCCGGTGATTAATTAAAGCATAGTACCTGCTTATAAATTGGTAGATGAAAAACTATTTTCTCCTGTTGGTAAGATGCCAGTTCTTTATATTTTATTCATTTATGCTAATTTTTATAACATATTTTAAGGACATTTTTAGTTATTTCAACTTTAAATAATGATATTTGATGATCTGATGGTTGTATATTTCTGGTAGGTTAATTATCTATCTATAGATCTATCTATCGAATTACATATATATCTAGTATTGATGTCCTGACAATATCTACTTACACAAGTTTATTTATGCTTATTGATTCATTGATGATTTTGCTAATGAATTAAAAACTGTCTTTGCTTTATTTGTCCAATAGTAATAAAGAAAACTCTGTACAATGTGGGTCCTTTGTCATCAATTTGTTGTCATTATGTAGGTACTGTAAATGACCGCCTACAATCCGAATTATGTTTTTGCTTTAACCTTTAACATTCTGGAGGTGATTTTTGCAAAGCAAAAATTTTATCCTGCCAGTGCAAGTGACTTAGATGAATGAATAATAGCATGCTTGAATTTTGCAGTTGTGCTGTCATATCCTGCTATGGCAACAGAAAATGACCATGACTGAATTTAAGTAGCCTTGAAAAACAATGCAGTGGAAAAGAAAGTAGAGAATAATGCAGTGTTAAATAATCCATAGTAGGTTGACAAATCACAAAAAAAAACAATCCTATTTTATTTCTATTATTCTATTTTTGTTTTATTATTTGTGATTTTTTTCTTTTTCCTAGTGTAATTTTTCTTTGACATCAGGAATGATTTTAAATATATATTTTACATATATGTATTATAAAATGTACCTATATGTAATCAAAGATCAATAACAAACTTTTTGACAACCTTGAAATAGACTTGTCTCCAATAGTATTTAATCATCAATTTCAACTTGTTTTTTTTCATAACCAGAGCAATAGAAAATGTGTGGGGCTGATAAAATAAATTTTCTTACCAATATAACACATTGATGATCATATTTCTTTGTATGTGAAAAAAAGTGGGAGTTGAGGCAAAAGTTGTGTACCATAGAGATAATTTATTAAAAATATAATTACACAGACTGTATTAACTAGTTAGTTAATTGTTATATGTGCTGTTCAAAATGTCCATTTTCAAAACACATTTCAATTCTGTATGGTTCATTAATATGTTGAAGAGTTCCCTCTGACATTTAACTGCATTCATATTTAATTTAAGTTCCTAAATATTTCTTGGCATGTCTATTAGACAACTGATTTCAAATGGGCCTCACAGAAAAAAAAGTGCGTGATATCTGGTGACTTCAGTGGTCACTCAACAGGCCCTCTTCGACCTATCCTATTAACTTGGATAGTGAATTTAGCACAAGATATTTTCTGAAATTTTCTTTTGTATAATTTTGTCCGAGTTAGGATACTCTTTTGGAAATGATTAAAAATAAAATAAAACTTAGACCCCACTCTTCTGTGTTTTTTGACTAACCTGTATTTGGATTAGAAACTACTAATTTTGTTAGCTTTAGTTTTGATGATAAAGAATCTAGTCAAGTTATGAGTCCTGTAAACAATTAGTCATAGGAGCTTCACACAATTCAGCTGTAGCAGCAGTAGTATATCTTAGGCAAGGTAGCCTGGTAAAGCCCATTTTTCTGCAGGCAGTTTTCCTTCTAGACCCTAATAGGTGTAGATATGTTTACCTATCATCCAGTTCACACTCCTCTCTGGTCTTTTCACAGGAGTAGAGATTTATCCTTTGTTTCCTATTTAGGATTGGGTTTCCAGTTCCTTCAAATCTTTTCCTTCCCTTTCACCTTTGGTGGCACCTTGCGTCTTGATGGTATGTGGTGTTTTTTTTTTTTTTTCTACTGGCCCCATGGATGTAGCTGATAGCCTTTTGGAAGGTGAATTATTTCATTTAAAACAATGAAATAATAACTTTATTTATCAGCGAGACAAATATGCTAGTCAGGTGAAGGAAAGGAGAGGAAAGGAACAAATCCTTGTGTCTATTTGTGGAAGGGCATCACTGTTGATGACATGAAGGCCTTCTTAGGCATTTAGCTTTTTATTGCACCCCCAGACCTCCACAGGGAGTAATAAGTTAAAGTATGTTAAATTGTTAATGTATTTGTCTTTTATTTTGTTTTTCAATCTTTTTTGTTTTTCAATCTTTTTTTGTTTTTCAATCTTTTTTTGTTTTTCAATGTCAAAACATGCACATCACAATGCATTACATTTTACTCATCCATTCTTTTATTAGTATACAAAAAAAATAAAATCTATACTAACAATACAAAGAAAGTTATAACAATGTTAAATCCAAACTAACTTTCAGAGTTGTATCCCCTGGATCCACATTAATTTTGGGTGTGCTAAGTTTTTGAATGGTAGATAAATTACTAGCACTGTAACTTTTAGGGTTTTAGAGATATTGTTATAAAATTTTCAGTATATTTGCATGAAAGTATGTAGAAAAATGGAGACCTGTTGTGTGTGTGTGTGTGTTTTTTAACTCTATATATAATAAATTTGAGAAAAAAATAAAAACATGAAAGCTAAAAAAAAATACATTAGAATTGATGAAAAATGACTCTTACTCATCACCTTGTGAAAACCTTGCATATATAAAAGGGGATCTGAAGACGAAAACAAAGGTCGCTTTAACAAAAGCAAGGCCAAAAAAAAGCTTTCATTTCTTCAAAACAAATGTTTTTTTTTTTCCCAAGCTCTTGATTCGCAAGTTGGTCTTTGCTGTGTCACCTAATTTTGTTTTCACATCATTTGCATACTGGTTAGTTTCCGCTACCTTTTTAAGGTAAATAACTTTATCAGGTAAAAAAGATGAAAAACGTCTACCTCACTAGCTTCTTGATCAATATTTTATAGAAAAACTCTGGTAGCCATGGATGATGGTATGCTTGTGATGGTTCAAAAATTCCTCCTTGTTTGGAATCACTTTCAGTCTCGCACACACCATCGATATTTGAGTAGGTAAATCTGAGAAATTCTTTGTTGCACTCACTGTCCATGAAAAATTCCTCTATCAACGTAACAGATAGCTGCCTTGTTCTGGGGAGGAGGTGCCATTTTGATTGTAAAGGAATGTTTTTAAAACACTTTATTAAAATTTGCTGACAAAATGACTGACATCTGAACCTCTAGTCAAACTTTCACATACCTCAACACCATCTTTGTTACAAGAGCCCAGTGGATTGCATGGCACTCTGTAGTATTCAATGGTGAGAGCAGGTTTGCATGTGTGTCAAACTTGGGAGGTGAATCTCACCATGGTTTATCTGTGTGGAAGGTGACTTCTTGATGCAGTCAGCCCGTGTTTATATTGGTGGCCATACAGAATCCGGTTTATGGATGTAGGAATATTTATTTGACCATTGTTGCTAATATCAAAGCACCACAAACATGTTCTGTCCTACATATGCATCAGTTCTCTGAAATGACCATTCAACCTCTATAAGGTTCATAATCTGACCTTTCAAAAGTCACTTGAATTTGACAAAAGGAAAACCTGTACATTTCCTTGGAATAACACATGCTTTCAGTGGACTTTGTCACCATGCTGAGACTTGTTATGGCATACAATACCACCTAAAGCTCAAACATAGATGGTACACTGATATAAGTGATACTATATTACAAAATGGTTGAAGAGTAAACATTTTTATCAATCTCTGTTCTACCATGTATTTTTTTGTATTTTTTTGTTGACACTGAGAACAGCTGATTTTGATTATTATCATTCTGCCATTAAAGTGAAACACGTATCGATGGCATATGCTATGCTATGCTGTGCTGATGTTCCACTTTGATAAACTGAATCATTTTTTTTAATTATTTATTTATCTACATACTTGTCAGTTTATTAAACATCTTTCAATCCACTGAAAAAATCTCAAAACTCTTTCCTAGCTTATTGGCTTTAAACTATAGATTTTTGTAGGGATATTTGTCTAACCTCCTTGTTCATAAAAATAAAGAACTTTTGTATTTGCAATTTCTGTGATATACATTTGGTGCTATTCATGAAAAAAATGAATTACACTAATACCTAATAGCCATGTTGGCTCTTGCACACTGGTTCTCAAAAGATACTGCTCATAAAAAGGTAGCAAAGTTCTGCACTACATTTCTCATGCTATGTCCAAATTTCCTGAATTGCACACACATATATATATATATATATATATATAAATATATAAACACTAGTGGGGATACACTGTGTTGCTCAGAAGATCTCTGAATACTAGTTTATTATTGCCAATTTGCTGATATTTTTCAGCCATCTTATGGGAAATAATTTTTTATTCAATCTTTAAAAAATAAGCTTAATTGTTTTTGATTTGTTACAAAATAACATTTTAGGAAAAACAAACACTGTCAATACCATGTTTTTTTGGGGTGGGGGGGTCTTAGTCCTGAGCATTCCTATATTTTTATTCAAAAAGACACTTTAATTTAAATATAGTTAAATTTGTAAAATGAATATTCAACACAACTAATGTTGACTGTTAATCATGTCTGTTTCTGCTAATTTTTATTTAACTAAAGTTTTTTTTTTTTTTTTTTTTTCTTTTTTTTCAAATACAAATATAACTTGAAATTTAAACATAATCGATGTTCAAAACTACATTCTGAATGTATCTTGCTTCTACTCTCCTTCAAAATAGTAATTATGTTCATTTACGGAGAAATGTTTGCTTTAATGCAATGTCTAAACATAAAACTTTGTTTACTTAATCTAAATTCCTCTCCAAAAATAAATAGTAAATAATTATTTTTCGAAGAACTAAGGCTCACTATTGTTTTTGTTTTAAAAAGTGATTAAATGTTTAAATATATTCTTAAATTAAATTTATATACTTTTAGATCTTTTACAAATTTAACTGTAATTTATTAAAACTAATTTTTGAAAAAAATTTTATTTTTAATAAAACTTAATTTAAAATTATTTATTTTTTATGTTAGTTACAAACTTATATATATATATATATATACACACACACACACACACACAACTGCCCTTTAGGTTGATACTGAGTCTGTCTGTATATATTTGAATCAATAAATATAAGACTTTTTTTTTTTTTTTTTTTTTTTTTAAATGTATTTAATATTCCTCTTTTTAAATTTACTTTGTTTTAATATTCATGCTTTTATTTACTATAGATGTGAAAATAAATTCAAGACAATAGAAGTTTTAAACATACATACAAATAGTGTTTCAAAAGTATCAGCAGAATTAAAAAGTAAAAACGAATGGTAATAATAATTAGGAATAAGAATTATTACCATTCATTTTTTTCTTTTTTAATTCTGAGAATTTTGAATGTGTTCTAATGAATTTTAAAATAAAAATCATATGTTGCTTTTTTATTTTTTATTTTTACAAAAAGTTGGCTTGGGTGATAATGAGTCTGTACATATTTTTGTTGTTAATTATTGTAGTTTTTTTAGTTTCAGCTGCACACACACACACGCACAACTGGCCCTTTATATTTATTTATTTATTATTATTTTTTTTAATTTTTTTTTTTTGCCTGACCAAGGAGTCCTGGGGTGGGAGGGAATTCTGACACTTGGTCAGAATTTGAGAAGTGGGTTGAGCTGAGAATTTCCAGTACCAACCTTTATAATAGCACTACTAATTTAAACCAAGAGATTGATACTTTACTTTTAAAGTATTGTAAGTGACATAGATTACCATAAAAATATTGATTCATCAAGTCTCCTTTATTACAGTTCTGTCCACATATATCCTTTTCAGTCTTAATAATAAATGAATCTTGACAATTTCTATAAGGTGAGAAAAAATCTATTTGCCTTGAATAATAATTTTTTCACCATTATTGTTTCTTTGTGTGCATCTTTAAACAAGCAACAAAAAAATGTATGTTATTCCTGATACTTCTATCTAAAGAGATAGAATTTACTTTATGGAGGCTTTTCTTTTGAATTTCTTGGTTCATTTGTAGGTCTATAGTCAGTCAAGCAGAAGTGATTTTCTAACCTTAACTTCTAAAATAAAACTTCAATATTATGACAACAATAATCTACATCTTACTGCAGAAAGAAATAGCAGCATATTGCAGGGAAATCTGCTTAGTCTGTCATGAATTGAAAGAAACATTATCCCTAAAGTATATATCATGTATGTCACTTAACTGACTGAATATACATCTATACAAGTTTTAATTTTCATCATGAACATGTTATATTTCAGAAATACTATTTGTAAGTTGGCAAACTTCTTTTATTTTTGTTTTTCTCCAATATAATTACACTATTAGTCAAAAGTTGGGGCCACCCTCTGGATTTTGAATTAATTGCCTAAAAATTGAAGGTTTGTATACCTTTTTTCAAAATTAATTTACTAACTTGCTTCAGGCCAGAGGTACTTTCTCTTCCTGAAGGTATAGCAATATGGAACCTGAGAATATTGCAGATTTTAGAAAATGATAAATCTGCAACGAATAATTTGAAAAGGTTAAAATGAAAATATCACTTCCCATTGTTAGAAAAAATGTATCCATTCATAGATGTGAGTCTTGGATAGTCTGAGAATGATTTGAAACAGTAGGTATTTTGACTAACTGATCAACAGGGTCAAAAGTTGAATTCTAAAAACTGATATCTCTGGGACCACAATGAAGACTAGGTAAATGCAGGTGTGGAGGAAATTGGAAGCCACAAACAACATGTGTGCTGAAATTGGGAAGACCCAGGTGTAAATTAGGACTGCCTCTGGAGAATCACATTGTCAGAATTAAAACAACTTATTATAAGAAGAGAGTTGACTTGTTCCTTAATAGAAGTCATTTATTATACTGCTGTAATTTGACTGGTATGGTCAGTTTTCGTCTCGTTTCAGAGATCTGGCAGATTTGTTGACTACATCTGATAAGAACAGACACTACATTTGATCTTAGCCAAAAGGACAGAAATGTTGGTGACTGCATTAAAAGAACCATGGTATCAAATGATGGTAACTGAATAAGGCAATTATCAAAAATCCAGTTATTATAAATAAAATAATTTCATCTGCTAAATTATTTTAAAATTATTAAGAGAAATGTTTGTAAGACAGGGATTTGGCTAGAAATAAAGAAATGACTGAAGAGCTGTTTCAGTGACATAGAAAAAGTTGTTACTTTTGAATCTTTTTATTTGTACTCACTTCTTAAAATGATGACCAGTGTATATTCATAATTGTTATTGCAATATTTTGTTAAAGTCAAGCTCAAATATTTAACGATGTGATAGGGGAATTGCTATGGATATTTTATTTTCATGAGCTTAAAATCATTAACGTAAGAATTTAATAAGATTTATCAGATAGGAAAACCAGGAAATTTTCACGGGTCTTTCTAGTAATTAATAATAGGAAATCATTCATTCTGAACTTAATTGCTGCTAAGATAGATACATGTGTGGGTTTGTGTTTTACTGTACAGGTAACATTCCAGTGGCTTTTGTTCTACAAAAGAACATGTGTATTCACTCTTGTGAGTGCAGATGTTCATGAGGTCATTAAAACCTGTCTGTTTCTCTCTTCACACAAGTTTCTGGTAACAGCTGGTAGATAAGTACATGTATGGTAAATACATACCACGAATCTGTTGAGAGTGGAAATGTAGATTATTGATTTTTTTTTTTTTTTTTTTTTAAATTTATTTTTTAATGGCAAGGATACAACAATGTCTGAATGGGGCAGATTTTGCCTATCCTCAACAGTGCAGATACACTGGTCAGCAAAAATATTACAAGCAAATAAATAAAATAAAATAAATGCAAAGATATATTTAATTTAACAGTTTAATATTTAAGTCAGGTTTGGCGAAAATCTTCATTTGTAAGAATTGTTCAGTTCACTATTAGTCTCTTCAGGTAGGTATTATTATATTTACACATTTATTTAGATTTACTTCATAAAGAATATAAAGAACAATTTTGGTCTCTGTGTGTGTGGGAGAGGCAAATGAAGTGATTTGAATGTAGACATTTGCTAATTTTGAATTTTGAAAAAGGGGGAACCCAGTATTGCCTTGTCCTAAAATAGAATTAAATTTTTTTTAACACCTATGGACAATATAGACATTGGAAATAGTTTTGCAAATTACTCTTGTGTCAGATGTGCATGTGGTATAATGTATAGGTGTCCGGAATGAGAAATCAAAGGAGTTCTTGTGTTCATTACATTCACTTGCATGCAAATACTCTTGGGAAAGTTATGAATCCAACTACTTTCCCCAGCTATAGGTAAAAAGTAGTATTTTTGTGTGTCTGTGGGGGGGGGATCATTATTCTTAAAAAATATATATTAATGCAATATTCACTTGCAAAAATAAACAAAAAAAAAACAATACAAAATATGCTCTGGTTTTAAATAACCCACAAAAGGTTGAAAAGCCATTTTAAAAAAAAAAAAAAATTCTGGTCATCAGTTATAATATATCTATAATGCAATTCGCAAATCATTAAGAATGATTATTGCTATCATTCTCAGGAGTTCTTTTTGTGCTTTATTTATTTTTTTTGTTGGGAAAGTAATGTCACATTTATTTTGGAGACAAAAAAAAAAAAAAAATCCAAATGCCTTTTTTTCTTTCTCCTGGTTGAAAGAATCTGTAATTTTGGATGTGAAAAAAAAAAAAAAAAAAAAAAAACAAACTGTCACCATCTGAACCAAAGTTTCCACTCCTGTAAGTGGTAGATGAGTATAAAACTGTCAGTGGTTAAATACTTGTGAAAAGCATATTTCAAACTCAAAGATTTACTGTCACTGAATGGCAGAATCATTCATGAAATTTTTGTTTGGAAAGTGAGTTGTAAAAGTAAAAATCAATATGATTAGAGATAAGTGTTTTAAATAATAAAAAAAAATTTAATGGATAACATAGTGCTATATTCAGAGATGGATGCACATAGCTATTTGGAAGTTTACTAGTTCAAAAGTATTGATTATTTTTTATTTTATTTTTCATATAAATCTTTCTAAGTAAGGACACTTGTAAGAAAGGAAAAAAAAAATTGTTAAAATATATAGGAAGCAAAAATCACTAGTTTAAATAAGTACTCTACTTTATTCAGGAGAAAGTGGTCAAACAAGTGAAATTGACACCTACTTCTAACACTAAAGAAGTTGAAATATATATATATATATATATATATATATATATATATATATATATATATATAAACAAAACAAAAGATAATGCATGCAATAAAATACTTTGACAAAGATGAATGCTATATCTTGACCTAAATGTTTAAATTGCAATCATGTTGCTTGAATTGAGAATCAGATTGCATAATGATAAACAAATTGTACTCAGAGGTATTGGTTAGAATTATTTGAATAGTTCAGAAGATAGATATTAGAGTATCATTCCCTGTTTTTTTCTTTTTTTCTATAAGGCTACAATGGGATCCAAGGGATAGGCATCTTGATTTGTCTAGACATAGACTCTGATAAGCATTGGCTTTTTGTTTGAACTATTCGCTCAGTTTAATAGCTATGTTTTTAATATATGCCCTTGTAATATTTGTAACCCTACACCCTCTCAGTCTCTCCTCACACACCACTCTCTTTCTCTTTGTGTTCTCTCTCCTCTTTTCCTTTGCAGCCACTAGCTTTGTTGAGTAATACTGACTTTACGGGTCACCTGGCTTTCTTTTCCCTCCTTGGTTGGGACTGGTGTGTCATCTCTAGGGTTGATTTGGATTTCCTAAAATCTTAGAATATTGGGGATTGATAGTGAAGTCTAGTATGGATTCATCTATGTACGTTGTGTACTGTAGTTAAGAATGAATAATTCTCAAATTATAGTTGTAACTTTAGTCTCGCTGCATCCAGGGGCAACTTCTGAATCTGGCTGGAATAAGAACTCCTATGATAAAATGCACAACACTGTTGATAACTCATAACAGGTTTATTGAATATAAATAATAAAAAAAAATGGTTGAATAAAATGTCTCTGTTCCAAAATCAAATTCTCTACTGCAGGTTGGTGATTTGAGAAATCTATTTGCAAATAAAGTAATAACCAGCCAGTCAACTCTCACTCAATTCTTCTGTCCTGCACATATCTATGTTTTTGTTTTGACCATGGGAAATGGAACCTGAGCAAATCTCTGGCAATTTTCCTTGTTGGGCTGATTCACTGTCTCTGTTTTTGCACTGGTCATGGGAATTGTGGGTATGCTCTTAGTGATGACTGTCTTACCAACAATCACAGGCACCTCCAAGCTGGCTCCCTCTAGGGCCCATCTCTGAGTGGTGACCTGGGCATTTTTTGTTTATATAGGAATCAGAACTGTAAAAAGGAATTGGCATTGATATATCTTATTTTTCCACCCTGACTGTTTTAATCTTAGGAGACCTTGTTAAAACCATATAGTACTGTCTTTGTTTAGATTCTTCCTAGATAACTTTCCTTCTGTAAAGATAATGGTGTCTTGGATCATTCTTTTCTGTAAGACTACATGTTTTGGACAGTGTAATGTAAACAAACCTTTGAATTTAATTTCTCAGGATGAAAGAAACTTGGACAGCATATTAATCATGTCTTCTATTGGCAGGAACTGGTTAGGTTAGGGAATCTTGGTTTTGCTCAATTTTACTGAATCTTGGCTGGTTAATTTTGCATTCAATTCTCCCCAGAACTGTTCTTAAATTCATTTTATTATTTTAAAACACAATTTTTTAATCTGTTTTTTTTTTTTCTTTTTTCAACCATTCAACCTACTCTCTTGAGAATTTTAAAAATTATTATCCAATTAGTAGTCTCTTCAAATCACCATCCTGTAATTTCATGCAATTAAACATTTAAAATGGGCCAGTGCCCTGTTACACATTGTCTTTTGCTCTGTAAATAATATCCCAACTGAGATATATATTTAAGGTTTGTTGTAATTGATTAGCATCACTTATCAAACTTACTGATTGCTTGGTGGCCCTTGTAATCTAAAGTTCAATATATTGTCTAGTTGATGAATACTTTGATTTGTGAATTTGGTGGCATTGTAATTTTCAGTTCAATCTCTGTTGGGTAATACAAATTCAGACATGTTGGAAACTATAATTGAGCAATACTACAGGAGAGTGACTCATTCTCTAGATAATGTTTTTTACTGACATTAAGTGAAAAGATTATATTGGATAAATTGCTAGGTTTGCTGCTAGGAAAGTTGGTTCACTGTGTCGGGCTAGATAATTTTTCTTGCCAGAATCTATCTTTTAAACATAAGTCTATAATTTGTCCATGCATTGTATATTGTTGCCACATCTGGTCTGGTGCTTCTATGTATTTAGAAATTCTTGATAAAACCCCAAAATCTGCAATGTCATTGGTCCTGACCTGGTATGTTGACTTCAGTCACTTTCCCACCACCGTAACATAGCTTCCCTGTGTCTTTTCTATAAATATTGTCATGGTAATTGTTCTGATGAGCTTTCCTCTTTGGTATCTAGACTTTATGAATTTAAGCGCACTACTAGATAGACAACAAGGTCTCATCATTTTACAGTTGAAATGGCTATATGTAATTGTAAGTTCTATGCTAACATTTTCTTCTCTCTCATGGTATTACATCCATGGCATTATAGATTGGCAGCAAGTTCTCATCATTTTACAGTTGAAATGGTTAGTATAACTAAATTCTATGCTAGCAGTTTCTTCTCTCAGTTTTTGTTCATGAAACTCTATTCTGGCTTCTTTCCAGCCAACTTTGATTTTTAAAAATTTATTATGCAATGCCAGTCATATTCTATATTCTTAATTCCTGTTTTTTTTTATTCTCTCTAACATTCTTTCACACTCAGTAACCTCTTATAATCTTATTGGCTTTATTACCTTGTTTGAGGTGAAATGATTGCAAAAAAGTCTTAAAAAGAACATGATGAGATAGATAAATGAAAACAATCTACTTTCCCCTGCTAGATTAAATAAAGGTTTTAGTTTGAAACTGCTTCAATGTTACCTAGATCAACAGATACTTGATGTAGGCCAGAGGGAACAATGACTGAAACGTTTTGATAACAACAAGGATGAAAACATTAGTCTGAATGTATATAATTATTTGGCATAGTCTACAAATGGCTAAAATAATGGGATATTTGTAGTTTCTTATTTTGTATGTTTTTTTTGTTTTTTTAAATGAGGAAAAAAAAAAAAGAATGTTTCTCAGTATAATGGCAATAGATTTTGAGATGAACTTTGTTGCATCCAAATATGAGTAAATAGGTATTAGTTATGGTTTTCAATTGAAGTGAACTCATTTGCTTCTGTCAGCTACCTTTTTGACCTGAGCACTCTACTTTTGGTCAGCTCAGATAAATCACTAATTTTATACACTAGCTAGGAAATTTCAACACTCCATTGAGTTTCTTTGTCAGTTTCATGAAAATTTAACTCTTGCTCATTAACATTTTAATTCTATGAGCTTTTATGATCTTGACCATCATATAAAATCATTTTTCTCAC
The DNA here is from genome assembly GCA_903632075.3 of Acanthosepion pharaonis. Classification (NCBI taxonomy): domain Eukaryota; kingdom Metazoa; phylum Mollusca; class Cephalopoda; order Sepiida; family Sepiidae; genus Acanthosepion; species Acanthosepion pharaonis. Next base: position 862,393 of record CAHIKZ030005372.1, read on the forward strand.
ACCTTTTGAAGGTTTATTCTGGATATGATGATAAACTACATCTGGCAGCAAAGCCTCTGACTGGGAGATTGGAGGTCTTGAGGAGTGTGGAACCATCTTTTTAACAGCTGTTGTTTTCAGGCTCACCCTGATCTGGGGTGGCAGCATCTGTTAAGGTCCCAGCTATGAGCAAATAGTAAACTGACAAGCAAAAATCAACAATACGTTTTATAGCAAAATGACCAACAATACATTTTTATAGCAGAATGACTGAGAATACATTTTTACAGCAAAAGTTTACCAAGAATACATTTTATCATCTACAAACTATATATGTATATATATATATATATATATATATATATATATATATATATATATATATATATATATATATATATAAAACATATTTACCTTGAAAATGTAAAATTATGTACAAAATATTTAGATTTTGGCATTAAGTAACCCATACAGGTTGATATGCTGCTAAACAAAATCAATCAATCAACCAACCAACCAATTTTTGAAGGTAGGTTAATCTATATGGAATGATTGACTGTATACCAGTTGTACTCTGGAGAGGTAACTGAAGAAGTTTTCAACTAGTTAACAAATATTTCTAGGTAAAATTAATTGCTATGTCAAAAAAAAAAAATATTCTTTTTCTCTTTCTATTTTTTGTTTGTTTTAATCTGGTATTGTATTTTTTCTTTTCTTTTCTTAATTTTATCATATCTTTAAATTCTCCATTAATTTCTTTTCAAAACACAATTCCATTGTTTTTGTTAGGAAATTTTACCCTTCTTTCTATGGATACTTATCCACGACTGATATTATATCCCACCCAACTTAAAAAGTGATTCTTTTCAATTGCACCTTTTTTTTAGCTTTCTGATTCCCCCAAATGTGACCAATTCAACAAAGTGAATTTCTAGAGTTAGTCTCTGCTTGTCATTGTTAACCAATTGGTAACAGTAATCTCTTTAGGATAAGAACATTTTTAAATTACTATCTATATTATCATATCTATAATATTGTCAATTGCACAAATTCTGTTTTGGGAATTATGTTTACTTTTACATCTGCCCCAGTGGCTAGTGCCCACTACTGCAGATGTTTGTACTTTTGGACTGGAATGGATCTAACTGAAGATTCAATGAGAAAACTCAACCCTTAAAATCTGGAAAATAGCTGCAATCTCATTCAATTTGTATTGTAGTTGTAAAGCTCTAATAAACACATGGTATAAATCCTTTCAAACTGTCTCATCTGTCCTTGGCTCTGAATTTGTTTTAAATAGCTGGATTACATAATAAAAGCAGATTTATAAATAGAAAGTCTTTACTCATCGTCATAAGGTACTTAGGAGTCATAATAAAGAGACAGAATGATATTTTATGTCTCTGAACATGAATACTTGTGTTTAAAGTATAGACAAATACTTATTTAACTGGTTAAAGTATGCTATACACTTTACAGTTGCTACTCAGATTAAGATCTTTTGAGTTTTATGATAGTTGTGAAGTTTAATAATTAAAAATGCTGGTAAATTTTTCTTCCCTGTAGCTTTTATCGTCACTGGGTGTCCTTAAAAAACAAAAACAAAAAAAACATTAAATAATCCTAGTGTTCACATGTCAAATTAACTGGCTTAAATGTCTTCAATAGTAAAACTTAGTTGCAATAGAGATTTGTGGCCATATCAGGTTGAAACCGGGTTTCTCACCTGATCATTGAAGTTAAGCAACGTTGAACCTGGACAGTACCTAGATGAGTGACCACTCGGGAATACAAAGTGATGTAAGCTTGGATATTTGAGTTGTGTAATGGAAAACTGCTTGGAATGGAAATTGAAGAGCTGTGTTCAAATTCCATGTGGGCTTGTTATATTCACTTATATGCAAATATCCTTGTGAATAGTATGAATCCACCTTCCCCTCCCAACTATGGATTAAATGGTAAGACTTGTATCAGAAAATTATCTCCCTTAAAATATTTATAATCTAAAAATGTTTCAGCTTTAAATAACCTTAAAGTGGTTGATGAGCCATAAAAAAAATAAATTGGTCAATTAGTTGTGAAAATTCTTCCAACATGGCTTGTACAAAATGAATATTTCTACATATATTACCTTTTTATTGCCTGTTTTGTGTGACATATACAACAGATTTTTTTTTAATTAGCTTTTGCACTGTTGAAATCCATCTACATCACAAATCACAATCTCTCTGCATACATGTTCCAGATAAGGGAATGAATTAAGTATTCTATAGAAGTACACCTGCCATTGCTGTATTTATTCTTATTTGAAATGACTTGTGATTAGAACAACCAAGATGAAAAGATTAATCTATTTCAATCAGTGTATAATTGATAATTCCTCGTCTCAAGAGTTCAGATGAGAAGATGTTATTTAGCATTTAATGTAAATGATACCTGTTCCAGAAAAACTTCTTACTTAATATTGTTATTATTTATATAGGAAAGACAGTAAAAATGACTTCAATCTATAGGTAGACGCTGATTATCTCCTTTCTCTATATACAACCACAAATCCTTTTAACCTTAAGCACTCTTTAGGCAACTTCAGACACCAAGGAAAGCATTTGTCCTGCCATTGCAGTTGACTCTAATTGCCAAATAACAGTACATTTTAATTTCACAATTGTTTTGTCACATCCTGCTATAGCAACAGCAAAAAACAGTCATGTATTTGAGGAGCCACTATATATAGTGGAAAAAGTAATACTTATGAATAGAGTGCTAAAGGTTAAATAATGTGGCTCACAGCCATATTGCATTGAAACCCCAGTTCCTGCATGATCCCTGAAGTTGAGCAATGTCAAGCTTGGTCAGTACCTACATGGGTGTTTGCTTGGGAATACCAAATACTGTAAGCTTGGATGTGCAGGTGATATAATGGATAATATATGACTTGGAATTGTTAATCGGAGAGTCAAGTTCAAATTTCAGTCGGGTTTGTTATATTTACTTATGTGCAAATAAATACCCTTGGGAAAAGTATTAATCCACTTCTTCTCCCAGCTATGGGTTAATTAGTAAAACTTGTATCACTAAATCATTGTTGTCTCCAAAAAACTTGTTACAGTGTAAAAAAAAAAAAAAAAAATATTTTATGGCTTTAAGTAACCTGAAAAAGGTTGATAAGCCATAGTAAACAAAACAGTTGAATTGATTTTTAATAACAGGTGACTAATTGATTAGTAGTCTACATTCTAATAGATATTGTTATGTCAGTATACACCTATCAGATTTCTATGAAAATTCATACGGAATTAAATTGGTAGTATCAAATTTATACCTGAGGTTCATATTAATGATTTCAAAATAAAACCTTATCTCTTTAGATCTGAATTAAAAATGAAAGCCTTCATGCATGCATGTGGATGGATGGTTCCTGCCTTCTCTGTCTCGTATTTTTATTTTATTTATTATTCCAATAAATCTTTCATTGGACATTAAAAAAAATTCACTTAACTGGCTAGTCCTAATCAAAAATTTATATAAACAAGCTTCCAGTTAAGTGTATAGCGCAATTTAACTCCCTTTTAAAACTTTAATTGATGATTAAACATTTTTAATTTCGGTTTAAACTGGTTTAACTTTTTTTTTTTTTTTTTTTTTACTTGATCTATACTTTCCAAAAGAAACAATATCTGGTATTATATTTATATTTTAAAGGGCATCTCTACTAATGTATACAGAGTGACTAAAAAGTAACTACCTATTTTATATATGTGTGTGGTCAGCCAGGAGTCCTGACTTAATACTCAATGGCTTCTTTCTTTGGAATTGGTTAAAAGGAGCAAATATACTATACCAAACCAAGACTTTGGAAGAACTTAAAGAGTTATGAAGTTGTTTTCCATGCCATAAGAGTTCCTGGTATAATCAATTGACATGATTCCTGGGCAGCTTGAAGTTGGTAGCAAAATCTGGTGCCCCTATCATATTTTAAATAAAACCTCATGTTAAATGCTTTCCTCTCATATCCATTTCTTGTAAAAATTATAGTTAATAAATAAATTATAGATATTTTAAAAAGGTCAGTTAATTTTCAATCATTGTGTGTAATATATATTCTCTTTCTTTCATAACATTTCTTTTTTTTTGCATATTCTTTCACATTCAGTAACCCCTTATAATCTTTGTAGCTTTATTGCCTTGTTTGGGGTGAAATGATTAATAGGGCTGGTTGGATGCAATCAAGACTTATTTGAGGAATATAATCTGATTTAAAGTATAATTAATCTGATTTGAAATGCATATTTACTTTAAGGTTAAAATATTGCCGAAATGCATTTTTTTGTCATTGTTTAAGCTGTTGACATGTTTGACAGATGTTTATCTAATGTTCTGGGGTGGGGTAGCCATAAATGCTTTTATATATAATTTTTACATACTCAGTAATCTTAAAAATTTAAGAAAATATTCTTTGTAACCTAATATTTATTGACTTTTAGATGGTTTCTGGCTTTAACTTATTTTTATTTTCTGATAATGTGATATATGGGCATCTGTATTTACAAAAGTCAACTTGTTTATACACATATAAAAAATTCTTTTTAAAGTATTGGTGTTTGATGATTTGTACTAAGCTTTCTATTTATGATTAGTAAATGTAGTTTTTATTTAATATCATCTAAAAGGTTGAAATTAATACAGAATTTAAAATATAATTATTTTTATGAAAACAATTCTTGTAAAAATTCATTATTCATCAAAAAAAAAATCTACTTTTTTTATTTCAGACAATAGGGTCCTTAATATAAAAGTAATTAAAAGCTTTTCTAAATAATGTCTTGGTTCTGTTGTATTTTTTATTTTATGATTCAGAAGAATTTCCAAAACAATGTGTTTTTACTGCAAAAAGAAAGATGCTAAATTTCCCAGATTAATCTTTTGGTCCACCTGCTGATGCAAACTTTTTTAAGTAAAATTTTGAATGTGTTAGAAAGGATTAAGAAATTTAAGAAAATAATAAAGAAATACTTTGGTCTTTATTCTTAATAATAACAAATATTTTTATGATAAAACTTTGTTCTTAGAAATTTTGGGGCCTTTTTATCATTGTATGCATTTTTTATTGAATTTTTAGAGGGACCTATAATAAATTTTAAGAATGTTCAAAATTTTGTTTACTTTTTTTTTTTTTTTTTTTGGATGGGATCAATAGGAAATTTCAGTGTCTCTTTTGAAGTGAATAATGCATTGATTTGTAAAGCCTTGCAAAAATTAAAGAATTGTCAGATTTTAATTAAACTTTTAGGACTTTTTCATAAATTATTTTACAAATGTTTCTATTTTAATAAATTTTTGGGTGTGTGTATATATATATATATATATATATATATATATATATATATATACACACACACACACACCCCGAAATTTGAAGCCTTGGAGAATTTAAATCGCTAATTTCTTTTTATAATATCGCCCACAGTTACAGAAAATCTGCTCTGAGTCATAAAATAAAAAAAAAAAATGCAATTATTAAGACATTATTTAATTTGAAAAGTTTTTAATTTAATTACTTACATGAATAAGATATATCATGGACACTATTATCTTAAGAAAATAATGAAGTTTTACAAGAATCTTAATTTTTTTTATTTTAATTATTTAAAAAGTTTTAAATCTTTTAAAATTCTGTCTTAGTTTGTAGAGGTTAGGGTGTTATTGTAAAAATTATTTTTACTAAGCATAAATGGAATATTTTGTTGTGTTTCACGGCAAATCAACCTCAATGGGTTATTTAATGCTGACAAGATTTTTATTGCTGGTAATTTTTTTTTTTTTTTTTTTTCCTTCAAAAATCTATTTCTGGTAATATTTTTTCTTCAAAAATCCATTGTTTGTAACTTTTTTTTTTTTTTTTTTTTCAAAAACGTATATCTCTAATTTTTTTTTTCTTCAAAAACTTATTGCTGGTAATAACTTTTTTTTACAAAGTATTTCTGGTATTAAAACCTATTTAAGTTTCATAGTGTTTTGACCTCAGTTTGGGGGTAACTATTGGCCTATAGCTGGGACCGTAACACGTGCTACCACCCTGGGTCACAATGGACCTGGGAACACCAGCAATTAAGAGGTGGTTCCATGCTCCTCAAAACCTCCTGATCAGAGGCCTTGCTGTTGGACATAGTTTATAGTCTTAACCAGGACGTGGATGTAGTTTATCGTCATACCCAGGACAGAAATGGAATAGCTTATTACAATTTAGTATAAATATTTTAAAAAGAATTTTGAATTTTTGAATTTCTTTTTGTGTATGTATTAAACTTGATTTGAACACCTTTTAACTTGTCTGTTTTTTTTTTTTGTCTGTATTGTGGACCAAAGTTTGTCTTCAGTTAAGTTTGGTTTCTTTAGCTATCTCAGTAAAATGAAACTTATGAATTCATTCAGAATTCACTCACTTTTGAATGCAGTGAAGAATGGGAAGCTGAACGAGCAGTGCAAATGATTTAACAAAAAATGAGTGAAATTGAACAAGATCAAGAGATTTGCCTCAATTTCGCTACATGAATTGGACATCAGGAACAGAAAAAGTGAGTGAAAAACTGTCCATGATTTCTTAGGTAATTTTTTTTTCGAACCATTTAGCTGATACTTATCTGAACTTGTACATTGAATTGCATGTATTTGCAAGTGTTGAAAGTTGCAAACTAAAACTTAGAAAAAATTATGTGATTTACAATGAGATGAAAAAAACTCCAAGTTTGAAAATGTGCTCGATTTGTCAATACATTTGCACATGCTTAATCTTGAAAATGCATATGTAAAATTGACAATTTATTTTATTTTTTTTTTATTCATAATGTTGGACGTGTTAAAATTATTCAATTAAGTAAAATCTCAAGTTGATATTAAAAATTGCCGCAAAAATTTCTTTTATTTATTTAAGATGGAATGATTTATGACGTCTCTAATTTGTATTTAGATACATTGTATTTTTTAATTTTTCTAGTTGAATTGTTTGCCTTATTGCATATGATTTCATTATTGTACATAAGTATTATTATTATTATTCAAATGTTATAGTGGATACTCAATTTTGACATGAACGCCCCAATTTTATTTTATTTTATTTATTTATTTATTTATTTTTTTTTTTTTTAAATTTTAAACAGTATTTTTAAGTCTGTCGATCATCTGTTGGTCTGCATGTATTTTGAGAAATTTTAAAGGAAATGTTCCCTTTGGTAGGGTTTTTCTTTAAGAATTCTCAATGTGCAGTCCTATAGATTACATAATGCATACTGTTTAAAATGAAAATGGAGCATATATTTCAAATGAGCATCCACTAATAATAGCGTTTCAAGTAAAAACAAAAAAAAAGAAAAAAAGTCAGTTTAAAAATAAATCCATTAATTAATTTTTTTATTTTTTTTTATTTATTTTTTTTTATTTATTTTTTTTAAAGAAATAAAACTGGAAATTACATGGAATGATTGATTGTACCCCAGTTGTACTCTAGAGAGGTAACCGAGGAAGTTTTTCAACTAGCTGACAAATATTTCTGGGTAAAATTAATTGCCATGTCAAAAAGAAAAAAATTATTTATTTATTTATTTTTTTATTTATTTAAAATTATTATTTATTTATTTTTTTTAATTGTTTTTTTTATTTAATCTGGTATTGCCTTTTTTTTTTTTTTTTTTTTTTTTTTTTTTTTTTTTTTTTTTTTTCCTTGTTAATTTATTCAGATATTTAAATCTCTCCATTAGCTTCTTTTCAAAAATCTGATTTCATTCCTCTTGTTAGAAAGACAATCACCCTCAACTTCCATGGATAATAGGTTCGTGAGGTTGAAATCTATACACAGTAGCCAAGGAGAGAAGTGGAAGTTAGCTTCAATCACAAGATATATTTATAATAGAATATCCAGATACCTAAATGAAAATGTACAATGTTTAAAATGCAGGAATATTTGATGTAAAGTGCTGTAATAATAAATGGCAGTCACTTTGTGACTTCAGATTTGCCAACCCTCAGATTGATTGGTGTGTGGGAAAATTTTAGAGAGAAAATTGAGTAATATTTTCTATGCCATAAAACAAGATGCTATTTTTGTTTTGCTTGATTCTCCATTCTTGAGAAACTTGGTGATTTTACAAGAAATTAAAACTAAAAAGGAGTTATCTACAAGGTCTTTCATATTTTCTTGGTGTAAAAAAAAAAAATCTCTCTTTATTTCACCAATGCCTGAGATATTTATTCATAAATTTAACCTTTATCAATCTGCATGTGACTTCATTTGCTGCACAAAAAGCTTATCCTGCCACTGAAGGTGACTCTGATCCCTAAATAATAGTGTGTTTGAATTTCATAATTGTGTTGTCATATCCACCTATGGCAACAGAAAACACTTTTGAGTGAAATTAACAATAAGGTTACTGCAATTGAGATGTTTTGAAAAAGAATGCAGTGTAAAGGGAAGTAATATTAATAATGCAGAGTGCTTAAGGTTAAACAATATGTATATTTTATAAATATCAAGTTTTGAATTGCTGAAAACACTTGTTTCTTGCTAAAATATTGTGATTGCTAAATTGTAATTCGTGTATAAATGCTTTGCATATTTCTTAAAAATGAAAGTGATATCATTATGGAAATATTGTGGGTAGACAGAGGTATGTTTCATGTAATATTTATCAGTACAGAAAGGAGAATTGGTGAGCAGAGTTCAAATTCTGGCATAGTCTATTAATGTTCAAACATGCTTTTAACAAAGGTATTAATCTATCTCTTCACTCTTAGCGATGACTTAAACTATTGGATTGGCTTGTTTATCTGTTATCCTTTGGTGTTAATAAGTCTAAAAGTAAAACTCTGAATTCAAAACTATAGAGAAGGCAACAGAGGAAACAAACCTATTACCTTTCCCAAGATATGGTAATCCACAGATATTAAAAGAAAGAATCTGTGGAGAGCCACATTTATCTACATTCTAAAGGAGCATGATAAAAAAAAAATCATGATAATATAGCTACAAAGGTAACACTGTGTTTGATCTGACTCTGTTGGTATAAGGTTTTTTTTTTTTTTTTTTTTTTTTGTTTGATTCCCTATAATAAAAGGAGTTAACATATAATAATTAATCTTTTTGAAATTGTTTCTTTCTTGATAGTTCTTAATTTCAGAAGTCACTATTTTAGGTGGACTAATGTCCATAGTTGTCACAAGTTTGGTCATTGTACCCTGGGGGTTGTGAGTTCAAACCCTGGGTTAAGTGGTGAGTCATACTTGTTTTCAATGACAAAAGCATCACATTGATGAATTAAATGATGGGTGATATTTCTTAAAATGGCTGCAGAAAAGAATAATTTATTTCTGTAGATTTGAATATAAAGGGTGTCTCAAAAAAGAAAAAAAAAAAGAAAAAAAAAAAGAGAAAGTGTTCTTGCTTTTCCAGTATATATACCGCAAGTCAGCTTGCTTTCTTTTCAGCTTTACACATTAGTATTAGTAATGGCACTTAGGCTTAGCATTGAACCATCCTGGGTAAGATGATAAACTACATCTAACAGCAAGGCCTCTGATCAGGAGGTTTTGAAGAGCATGAAACCATCTCCTAATTGCTGGTGTTCCCAGGTCCACCCTGACCTGTGATGTTAGCACCTGTTAGGGTCCCAGCTATGGGTAAATAGTTGACCTCCCAAACTGGGGTCAAAACACCATGAAAGTGTAAAAATAGGTTTTAATATCAGAAATATTTTGTAAAAAAAAATTGTTACTAGCAATAAATTTTTTAGGAAAAAAATTATTACCAGCAATACATTCTTGAAAAAGAAAATTTTGTCAGCATTAAATAACCCATTGAGGTTGATATGCCATAAACCAAACCAAACCTTAGCATTGAACGAAGTTCATGCTGAAATGCTAATGGGTGTATGAAAATGCAGTTGAAGTTTAAAGATGGTATCAAAGAGTTTCATTCAGATCCACCAATGTGGCTTAAATCTAACAATTTTGAGATGAGAAGAGATGGATTAATACCTTTCTTAAGTGTGTGTCTGAGTGAATCTAATGAACCTGACTGGAATTGAACATTGTTCTCTGATTTCTCTATCTATTACACCACAACGCACATCCACTTTTTGTGGATAACCACTGTAAAAAGACTGTCAAAACTGTGATGAATTACCATAATCAAGTCTGTTACCATCTGCAGTATGCAGTACAAGGCCTTACAAAAATAAATTTCCTTATACTTAATCACTTCTTGGTGTGTTTTTATTTCTCCAAGCAAGTCCAGCTGCTTAAAGCTTGTGCTTATAAAATGTTTATTCAGGCAAATATTCCTTTTATTTATTTACTTATTTTTATTTTTTTTTATTTTTTTATTTTTTTTTTTTGCAAGTGATTATGATCAAATTCTTGTTTACTCACACATTGCTAGCATCTACTCTGCTGTTTTCTTTCACTCTTCATCTCTGTTTTTCTTTTTGCATCCCTGGAATGGTCTGTTTTTTTTTTTGTTTTTTTTTTTTCCCCATTTTCCTTTTGGGATAATCCAACTGAAATAAATTACACAAGATTTGGTGTTATTAGAACCAGAAACTTGTATTAACATTGTAACATCTTTTTGTGTTTGGATACCACAAATGTGTTTCCCTGTGTTTTTCTTTTTTTTCTGTTCTACCTCACTGGAAAATCCATTGTGTTGCTATTGATTTATTTATCTATTGTTTTCTGCTTTAATATTATGTTAATTGACTATTAGGCAGAACTTTGGGTGGGGTTGATACGCCCAAATCTATTTGTTGGGCAAGATTCCATCACTATCTTTGCATTTATTTCTCCAGATTTTGGCACATTATAATTTTTTTTTTTTTTTTTTTCAAGATTCTTTTGAATTGAAGAAATTCATTATTTGACTTGTATATGTGTAAATAGGTTTGCCTGTTGTCCAGTTCACACTCCTTCCCAGTCATTTGAACAGGAATAGTGGTTTCTCTAGTTTCCTGTTTAGTATTGAGTTTGTGGTTCCTTATAAAGTCTTTTTTCATTCTCTTTCACTCCCAGTAGCCCCTCACATAGTGGTATTATCACTTTGCTTGGGTGAATTGATTTAAAAAAACAAACAATTTGACTTTTTGAATATTGCAAAAAATGCTTTGTTTATAAAATTTTTAATTTAAAAAAAAAAAAATTGTAAAAATATTTGAGATGTTTCTTACCATAGAAATTTTAATGTCTACAAAATTCTTGGAGTAAGTAGTTTTGAATTTAGATAAAATTTAAATACTAAGTTCCTTCCTTTTCAGGTTTGTGCACAATAGGTTTTTATTAATTGTTGGTTATTGGTACTATGACAATTTATAGTTTTTTGTAGTTCTACAAGATAGGCAGGTATTGTAATGGTTACTGACCTGGAAAGTGGAATTTGCAAGCAGTTCAAATTCCAATCTAGTCTATTGCATTCACTTTTGCACAAATGCCCTTGGGAAAGGCACGAATGAATCGCTTCTTCCTCCCTGCTATGGATTAAATAGCAGAGTAGAACTTGGTTTTCTCGCCTTTAGTGGCAACCAATCTAAGGAAAACTGAAGGCAATATATAACCACTCCACTATCTTTTCCAAGAAGTTATGGCAATTCACAGATAATAAAGAAAAGGAATCTGTGGAGAGCCATGATTGCGTATATTCCGAAGGGACATAGCATTTAAAAAAAAAAGAAAGTCCTACAAGATTGTTTGACAAATGGAGAGCTGCTGATTGTGATCTTTGAGTGGATAAAATGTCATATCTAACACAAACTCCATAAAATTTGAAGAAATATGGCCAACTGAAATTTTCATACATAATTTCTTTACTTTTGACAATAAACCCTTACCAACGTGTGTGTGTGCGTGCGCGCACACACACACACACACACACACACACAGTTGTATGCAAAAGTATTTAATGTTTAGATTATTTTTCCTGGTTAATCCTTTCAAGTTTGATTTGATGGTGTTTATCTATAAGGTTAGTAAAACAGTTTAATATATGAATTAATAATGCATATTATTTCCTTGCCATAATTATCAGTAATTTATTATGACTTTTACATTAGTAATCAATCCCCCTGATAACTACTTAATAGACATTTTCTTTAAAAGGATTCTGCCTCTCTCGACTGGAATTTTCAAACATTTTTCTATACAGAGAAACATTCCAAATCATTCATATTTGATGACTTGAATTTATAAGCAGCAATTTCAGTTTATGCCACAAATGTTTTCTTGTTATGTCTGGCAACTGAGTAAGCAATTTTATTATATTAATCTTATTTTTAAGCCATTTGGAAGTAGTTTTCATTGTATGAAGTTGGTGGTTATGTCTAGGCTAAGCTGAAGAGCAGGGAGTGAAAAATATTTGAAAAGAATAAACTGATGCTTTACTGAGCTTCTAGATACTTGCGGTATTCAAGTAACCCTGTAAAATGATGTGTACACTACCAGGCTTAATTGTTGGGGCCTGCACTGTTATTTTTTTTTTTTTTTTTTTTTTTAACCCCTTTGAACTTGGTGGCATTGTCACCTTGTTTGGGATGAATTGATTAAAAAACAATAAAACATAACTATTTGACTGTTTGAACATTACAAAAAATGTATAATTTGTAATATTTTTAATTAAAAGATGAAAATGCTTATAAGTTTTTCAACATAGAAATTTTAATAGTTTTGAATTTGCATAAAATTTAAATACTAAATTTCTTCCTTTTTTTGATTATACAATGTTTTTATACAATTGATTTTTATTAGTTTTTGATTATTGGGACTATGACTTTAGGTTGGTGATTATGTCTAGAGATAAATCACTTAGCAAGGTTAAGCAGGGAGTGAAAGATTTTTGAAGCAAATGAACATACTTTAGTGAGTTTCTGGATATCTGCTGTATTCAAGCAACCCTATAAAATGATGTGCACACAACCAGGCTTCATTGTTGGGGTCTGCTCTATTATTTTTTTCTTAATGTAACTTTACTAAATTTTACTATGTATAAATTACATTTTTGTTTTAACTAACCAAATAACTGCATTGCAGTAATTACTTGGCTGATCTAAAAACTGTCCATTTTAATTGTTTTCTTCAGTAGTAGTCATTTTTTCTTGAAACCTTTCCATGCAATCCTTTTTGGTCATTGTTCTAGAAGTTGTGGAGACCTGTACATATGTGTCTGCTTTCTTCACATCAAGAATGTTTGTTTTTTTTTCTTGTTTTTTTTTTTGTGAGTTGACACCAAGGGGTTTTATTTTTTTTATTTTGAAATCTTCAGTAAACTATGTGATCTTGCAAGTGTTAATACTGTCAACCAATTTCTTTCCACTTCATGACCAATGGATATGACAGTGGAATGGGGTTTCTTTAATTGTTTAGAAGTTTTCTTATGACCTTCTCTAGATTGGCAAGTCTCACTAAAGTTCTTTTTCAGGTCCTTAGGGTGATTTTGATTTTCATCGTGATTTAAAAAAAAAAATGTTTGATTTGTAAGATAAATTTTATATTCTGAAGATATTGAGCATTTACAATATTGAGTGGTTATAAGAATGTGACTTGTTTTAGCTATTATCTAAAGGACTGCCAAATTAATTTTTTCATAGTGTTGAATATTTACATGAAAATCATAACTCCCTGTGGAAATGAAATATTAATTCTTATTACCAATTTATGTATTACTCAATTAGCCTTAGTAAAACAGTATCTAAATTTCATAAATTCAGATTCAGAATGAGTCAGAAAAAAAATTATGAAAATAATTTAGTTTACAATTTTTGTATACAATTGAATATAATGCTGCATTAGTAATAGACATGTAGTTTCAGTTAACCTGAATTTGGATTTGAAATTTTCACTGTATATTATTTGATCTATAATTCACCACTGAATTAAGTGAAGTGCATTATCAAGGAATGTGACTTATATTGAAAAATAAATGTTCTGTAAATTAAAAGCATTTTTCCATTCTTACGTAGACAAATAATTTCATTCTCAGAGATAGATTGCTCTTGTGTACAAAATCCAAGTGTTGACATGAGTTATTTCCTACAAAACCTTCCACTTAGAGAGCATAGTTATTTTTCCAATAATTTTCTCTGCAGAACAATTATTTAATTCCATACACCATGTCGCAGTAGAAAACATGCACTCTCAAGTTTATTTGAAACGGCACACTTATTTTATTATTTTTATTCATTTCATCCCAAGCAAGGCAATAATGCCACTAAGAGACAAGTGGTTACTGGGAGTAAATGAACATGAGAAGACTTTAGGAGAAGGAACTAAAAAAACCAGTCTTAGACAGGAAATGAGGGATAAACCACTACTCCTGTTCAAAAGACTGGGAAGGAGTGTGAACTGGGTAATAGGAAAATCTATTCTACCTTTGATATTACTATTACTGTATACGATTTTGACTTCTTTGGCAATTATTATTTACATTATTATAAAGATACATGAACCAACTGCAACTGCTGTATTTATTATTTGCCATTTTATAAAGATTTCTTTTTTCGATATAGTTATATATATATATATATATATATAAAACTATATCTATACATATAACTATATATGTAGATATATATATATATATATATATATATATATATATATATATATATATACACATATACATATATATTTTTTAATAAAAATTCGAGAGGATAGAATCCAGGTAGAACTCAATGTCCAGGACAGAGTAAGGATATGATAAAAAGGCTTAAACACTAATATTCCGTGGTCATAATTCAATTCAATTTTTGAATTGGTAGGTCTGATGAATTGGATCGTATTTACGATTCCAATGGAATAAATTATGACCATGGAATATTAGTGTTTAAGCTTTTTATTTTTTTATATATATATATATATATATATATATATATATATATATATGTATGTATTATATTTATGGGTAAAAGTGCTCAATATCATAGATTGTGTGTATATAAATATAAAAGTGGATGTTAAGATCAACACCATGCAATGACAATGTTTCATGCTTCACTGCAATCCTCAGACCATGTGTATTATGTTTTGACCAGCTATTTGTATACGAGTCAGTGGTGCATTATGGGTATTGAGATCTATTGTGTTATCCTTACAGTTATCGGTATATTTCAATGTGGATCCAAATAATAAATTCAATGAATATGCAGTCTTTACAGAGAAAGCACTCAACAAGCTGATAGAGTAAAGGTAAAACCAGGTGAAAAGGAAAAAAAAAAAAAAATGACGTCAACTTATAACCAGTTTCGTTAAGATCAATTGCCTGACAATCACTTAAGCATGACACTTTTTGTTGGGAGTTAGTTATTTGTGCTTTTTATCAGGTATGTTAGTGTATCTATATATAATTCTTATGTAATGAAAGCAAACAACCGAAAAAAAAAAAAAAATCAGTTATCAGCTAGGCCTGATATCAAAGTAATAATATAATTTTTAATAATACATTAGTTGGGGTCTTTAATGATAACTTGCCTTCGGCTTTAGTATTGTGAACTAAATTGACTTTTACGTCATTTACCTGAATTTTGTGCTTTTTATTGTTTGTCTGTTTTTTTATGTACACAATTCTCCTTGGCTTAGCAATCAGTGTAATCATAACACACATGCGCCATCAACTGGTCAGACAAGACTTGCTGCATACGTATACAGAATTGAAATCTTCTGTAGCTAGGTCAGAGGTCTACTTGCTGTGACATGTTGAAAGAAACTTCAAAATGGATCTTAAACTTTTTGATCTGCAAGGAACCAAACAGTTGACTTTAACATTTTTTTTGATTATTTTTTTTTTATATGTAATTAAATTGGTTTAGAAACTTTTTCTTCTTAAATTTCCCTTTGAAATGTGTAAGAAATGTTTTTTGGTTTTTTTTCTGATGTTAATACAGATCTAGGGAAATACATTAAAGGATTCCAATGTATGTCTGTAGAAGGCCAGAATGTACAATTGTTGAAACGTCATGATTATGACAAAGATGAGAACAATAGTCTGAATAATGTAAATAGTTACAATATCTCATCTCCAAGATAGACAGATGTACATTAAAGGATTTGAAAATTGAATATCTATGACTATTTTCAGGTTATTATCTTTGCATGATAATAATCTGAAAACAGTCATAGATATTCAATTGGTCAAATAGGAGTTTAAATGTTTTTTTTTTTTTTTTTTTTTTTAAATAACTGTTTGATTAGGTAGGTTGGTGAGAATCAAATTCATCTTTTTAGATTTTTTGCTAGCCATTGTTTGTTGTTGGATAAAAATTATTTTTTTTCCACTTATCAACTATTTTAACAAATCAATCAATATAGAACATTAATTAAATTTTGTAGAGGAAGAACAGACCTGCAAAAACCATAAAAACACTATTGTAATAACATTGACCCCCCGCACCAGCACTTATTTTTAATCCTATTATTCATCAACTATTTTAACAAATCTGTCATTAATATAAAATAAAAGTTGTAGAGGAAAATAAACCTACAGAAAACTAAAACTTGATGAAAAAAAAAAAAAATATTGTGTGTTAATTCAAATAAGTGTGTTTTCCAATGTTATTTAAAAAACCCAATGCCTGCTTTAATTTTATTCATTTAATCAGTGTAGGTTTAGTAATATAAGTCTATTATAAAATGCTGTTATTGTTATGGGTTGATTGCAAGTAAGTCTGTATTTCCATTCAACTGCTGTAGATGATAAAAGGAGTTTGGCATCTTGTACTTAGAGAGGAAATCTTTTTTTCTTTTTTCTTAAATATGAACAAAATTATAATAATACAATAAGAAATTATCTTTGTAAAATTTCTATTTCTGTATCATATTTCAAACTCATCAACAATACTGTAAATTTTTTAAAGTTTTCTCTTTTCTTCTTACAAACTGCTAGCAGATAAACTGAGGCTATCTTATTTGGGTGTAGACATTTGCTGGTCCTTCATATCTTAAAATCCTAACCAGTAAAGTAAATCTTTGCTTGTCATTCCTAATTAAATCCAGTTTCTAATCCGTCCTGGGTATGACGATAAGCTACATTCATGTCCTGGGTAAGATGATAAACTACATTCAACAGCAAGGCTTCTGATCAGGAGGCTTTGAGGATTGTGGAACCACCTCTTAATTGCTGGTGTTCCCAGGACCACCCTAACCTGTGGTGGTAGCACCTGTTAGGGTCCCAGCTATGGGCAAATAGTTAACCCCCAAACTGGGGTCAAAACACTAGTTTGACACCCAAACTTGTGTAAAAATAGGTTTTAATACCAGAAATACTTTGTAATGAAAAAAATATTTCCAGCAATAATTTTTGAAGGAAACATTATCAGCAATACTTAAAAAAAAAATACCAGCAATACAAACAGCTATACATTCTTTGAAAAAAATATTACCAGCTATAGATTTCTTCAAGGAAAAATATTCCCAGAAAAAGATTTTTGAAGAAAAACATTACCAGCAATAAAAATTGTCGGCATTAAATAACCCATTGAGGTTGATATGCCGTAAAATAAACCAAACCAGAAGAAAAAAAAAAGCATGCACTAATGTAGGAATCATTGTATATGCACTAATGTAGGAATCATTGTATATGCACTAATGTAGGAATCATTGTATATGCACTAATGTAGGAATCATTGTATATGCACTAATGTAGGAATCATTGTATATAATGTAGGAATCATTGTATATGGAATCATTGTATATGCACTAATGTAGGAATCATTGTATATGCACTAATGTAGGAATCATTGTATATGCACTAATGTAGGAATCATTGTATATGCACTAATGTAGGAATCATTGTATATGCACTAATGTAGGAATCATTGTATATGCACTAATGTAGGAATCATTGTATATGCACTAATGTAGGAATCATTGTATATGCACTAATGTAGGAATCATTGTATATGCACTAATGTAGGAATCATTGTATATGCACTAATGTAGGAATCATTGTATATGCACTAATGTAGGAATCATTGTATATGCACTAATGTAGGAATCATTGTATATGCACTAATGTAGGAATCATTGTATAGAGAATTGAATATAAAAAAAAAATTCAGTACAAGCATTAGGCTTAATTTTTTGGCACTGAATTTTTTTTATATTCAATTCTCTATATAATAATTACTACATGCTTTTTTTTCTTTTTCTTTTTCTTTTCTCTCTCACAATTAAATATTTTCTAAAAACGTTGTTTTATATTTTCAGTTTTTATTTTAAAATTGAAATATCTACCATTTGGGAATTATGTATTAACTTGACTTCCAATTTCTTTTTTTTTTTTTTTTCTTTTTTTCTTTCTTTCTTTCTTTCTTTCTCTGACCTAAATTTTTATTTTCATTTCTTAATTCTAAATTAAAAAAAAATTCTGGATTTCAGTGTCAAATGATATTTTTACTTTCTTTGAAAACAAATCTGGCTTGATTGAAGTGGAATAATATATTATTATTGACTCAAAGATTTGATGAAAGTGTGTTAAAAAAAAGTTCTCAGCTTAACCAAGAAGTTTTTTCTGCTTAGTTGTTTGGTCAGTTTTAGGAAGTGGGTCAGGTCAAAAACTTAGCAGCAGCCCCCTAGTATCTCACCTTTGAATAAATTTAAAGTAGTTTATATAAATGTAGTGATTCAAGTCTGAAGCCATAATACTCATCCTCTCAGAATGTTCATTACATAAAGAGATTTGTCTGATAAAGCATTAATCAGTTTATAACCGCTCAAGTTTTCACATGGCTTCCCAATAAATTTCACACATTTCTTGTACATTTTCTGACACACATTTTTTAATTAGTTTCAGTTTCACAGACTATACACCTGTTTAGAATTGTCATGGTGTGTGAGAATTTTGATTTATTTTTTTTCTTTAACCAAATTCTACACAAAGAAGTCTTGTATTAAGTCTTAAAGCTATGTATAACTGTATATTTTAAAAACCAGAAAAAGATATTTGGCATCAGTGGAAGTTGTACACACACACACACACACATATATATATATATATATATATATATATATATATATATATAATATTTACTGTGAATCCCAGAAAAACACACTCCAGGGCTGTTAGAAGAAACACCATATAGTAGGAACTGATATTAGACTACAAACAAAAATCCTGACCATAAATAAACTCCAAACTAAGACTGCTTCCCCTTCCTGGGATAAGATACCTTACGTCCCCACCAATCATTAACAAGGCCCTGACTAGAGGAAGACTGACTTTGAAAATAAATTTAGAATGAAGTCTCCGAGACAAGCACTTAGAGGCTGACGATAGCTGTATGAAGAACAGAAGTAGACTATACTTATGTTGAGGTAATTTTTTTTTTTTTTTTTTTTTTTTTTGCTGTAAAAGATATATGTGCTCTGTTAAAATAAAAACATCACGCTTTCTATGGATCAGTTTTAATATTACTAGGATCCACCCAGATTATATACCAACAAATCGATTACCTGTTATATATATATATATATATATATATATATATATATATATAAGCAGTGAATGGTGGACAATCACAAATGAAGAAAATACTTGAGACAAAAATGTGGTTCTACAGAAGGCTATGGAGAATACCATGGACTTAAACATGTATGCAATGACAGTTTTAAAGGAAATGGAAACAAAAAGGACACTTAACATCAGAAAGAGACAGTTGATATTTGTAAGGCACATTATGAGGAAAGAGAGCTTAGAAAATTTGGCACTCTGGGTATATTAAGGTACAGAGGAAATAAGTCCATAGCTAACCTAACAAGTTTGTGTTAATAGCTGGCAGAAGAGGGATTAGGATAGATAGTGGAAAAAACACTTTATTAATAGCTACAAATGACCGTATTGTGAAGTCATGATAGCCTACGTCCTGAAGTTTTGTGCTCTGCATGAAATCCATATGCAAGTCTCTGATGAGGCTATTAAAGAACATGACTCGAGTTTTCGGATTGATGCTTTGGTTTTGTAGCAATTTGCAGTGTTGGGGAAAACTACTTCCGGTACAACTTATTTTATGACTAATTTCCTTTTCTCCTATTCTAAATTTGTTATATCTGATCCAAATGTTTAGTATATACTAATTCCAAATCTTTAAATTTTTGTGATGGATTTAAGATATGTGCCATCATTACTTTCATTCCACTTTCAGTTTCCTTGAACTATAGAAAATGTTTCCTTTTCTCAGTTTTTTTTTTTTTTTTTTTAGGTTAAAAACAAAACAAAATCTTATCAGTACATAGAAAAGTGTTCTGTTAGATATGATTCAATTAAAATGTATTCATTCATATTTTAACAATTTGAGCAAAATTTCCTTTGCTTAAATATTTTGAATTTTATCTTCTGCAGGGTAAAGCAATCTTTTCTTTCTTTTTTAATTTGCTAAGAATTTTCAATGATGTTAAATGTTAATTTCTTACTGCATAGCAAACTGATGAAAGATCTTGTGTCTCTGTATTTTTTCTTCTGATTTTGAATAAATATCAACTTAGAAATTTACATGCTATGCTATGTTAAGAGAAATTAATATAGGAATAGAAATGTTTACATATTTATATATAAAAAAGGAAAAAACAATTATTACATTGGTTATAGTTTTTAGCAGAGTAAAGTAATTTGTATACTATTATATTTAACTTAGTAGGGTACAAAGTCAAAGAAGTGGAAGATAAATATAATAGTATACAAACTCTCTGAAAAGAATAAATTATTTTTGGAAAATAAATCTAAAAAGCATGAAACAATTTTACATTGGGAAGACATTGTCAAGAAACTAACATCACACATTTTCTTTTTAAGTAAGCATTTCTTTTTGCTCTTTTCAGATTTTCATAGACCTTGTTTATTGTAATAATAATCTGTTCAAATTTGAATATTGTAGTCACTCAGCAAATACATTAATTGCTAGATTGTAAACACTGATATTTGATCTGCACCCAATCACTGAAAAGTTGTATCTAAGTGATATCAGCATGTCATTGTATATATAAAAAAATAAAAAATTCTATTTTTCCCATTATATAACCACCAGTTTGTGTGTTTGGTTTGGCAGCAAAATAGGAAATACTTTATGGCTAAAAGCTGTGAAAAATGACTCAAGTTCTGTTTGACTTTACTTGTAAAACAAATTGGTATTATTTTTAATATTGCTGGAGTTCTGAAATAGAAGCCAAGAAGAGGTGGAAGGCAGTTTTGCAAGGAAGATAAAAATGTAGCCTGAATTTTCCTTTTATGTTTAAATATCTTTTTTATCCATCATACTGATCAATACAGTGTTGTTTGGATGAAAGATTAAAAGACAGTAAATGACTCAATCAGGCTTCAGGATATTATCCAAGATTGCCCACAATTTTGAGATGAGTCATTGTCTTTATTGTACGAGTTATTTGGATTATTTACACTATTTACATTGTTTGGACCGTTGTCCTTATCTTCGTTGCCATATCCACAACGTTTTGGCCGTTTTATGCTCCAGCCTTTTTCAGGTGATTGGAATTTTGAACTTAACCCTTTATTTTGTCCACCGGGATAGGTTGTTATAGTTCCACGGGCCATGCCTCTTCGAGATGTTTCAGTATCAGTTACCTCTGTTTAACTCAATTCTCCAAGTATAACACTTCTCACCAGTTGGTCCTTGGTCAATTCCCACACTTGCAATACTGTCATTGAACGTTGGCTGCTTCAGTCTGTGCCCTGCCATGCTTTTTGATCATGGAACTGGTATGGACCAAGTTGTTGACAGCAATCGTAGCATTGGTTCAGAACATGGTGAAGCTGTGTCAGAAAGGAAAATTAAAAATGTTCTCTACAGACAAAAGAAAACAGGAATCCGGGTCAATTTTCTCTGTGGTTTATATAGATTTTCATACAGAAAAAGTTAACCATTCCCACTTTGAGTTCTGTAGTGACACTTTGCCTATCGAAAAGTACAAGGCTCAAGTTGGGAATTTTCTTTGGCAGCTGGTGACGTGGACTTCAGCAGTGTGGTTGTTTCTTGTCTCTGGAACAGTTGCAACTCTCTTGGTGGCTTCAGCACTCTGCCTATATTGACTCTTACTTAAGACTGGCATGGGGGATGGCATGTTTGAGAACTCTGGTTTCCCTTGTCTTCCAACAAGAGTTCTTTGTTTTCTGGCTTTGGAAAATTAATTCTCTCTCTAAAGTTGGGAGATCCCTTTTCCTATGGGTAGTGGTCGCAGCTGCCTATATAACTTGTATTTATGCCTTGCACTATTACTTCTGAATGGACATAGGCAATTCCTCTATCTCTCTTGGTATGTCATCTAAGCCTTTCACCTTGGCTGTCTTGACAAATCAAATTTTTAAACTCTGTGGCGTGGCTTTGCTTCTGGTCATTAATTGTAATTATCACTAATTTTCATCAGAAAAATTTTTCCAGTTTAGGGATCTTGTTTTTACAACTAGAAATTTAGCAGCTATTTGCTTTGACAGCTATCTCCATATTTTGTTAACTCAATCGTACTCATGATCCTTATAAATTCATTCCTATCGTTATGTCTTCAAGTAATGTATAAAATTCTATTTCTTGAATTGTTTACAATCTGCTACTTTTTTTTTTTTTTTTTTTTTTTGACAGGCAAAAATAAATCAGTGCCTTTTAACTTTTGCCTTTGTCTCTAAATATTATTTATTCTAAATATTATTTTTGTAATCTGACTTCCAGTGAAACTTTTGTTGCCTGCACTTTTAGGAGTGACCATAAATTAATTTCTCTACTTTGGCTTTGTTTAGCAAATTTCTGTTGGCTGACTCTGAGTGCTCTTCTATCATCTCTCCCCCACCCCTTGTGGGTTTAAATTTTCCATATGGCCTTTTTGGTAATATCTTTCTCAGGACAATAAGTCCATTTTCTTCAACTCGTTTGTTCAACTTTAATCATTTGGTCAGATTTTAGGCAGTGGGTTAGGCCAGTAACTTTTCAGTCACACTTTGTAGAATTCATCTGTTGGAGAATATCATTTTGAATTGGAGCAGTTCTGAATTCCTGCAATTCTACAAAATTTATTTATGCCCATTTAAAACCATCTTCAAAGTAAAAAAAAAACTCCAAGTGGATAAAATATATATCTAAAACAGATTCCAAAGCATATCACTTATAACATAAAATGTATTACTTTCATTGATCCATTTTTATAGCATTGTTATCTGCTGTACTGCCCTTCTTTGAGGGGAAAAATAGGAAGTTTCTATTTAATAATGGACTAAAGACACTGGCAACATTTTCTTATGAGCACAGCCATTTTGGTTTTGATCAGATACTCTGGATGTGTGGAGTGGTGTAATGGATAACAGCTTGGAGTGAGAAATCTGAGATCAAATTCTGGTTAGATTCGTTACAATCACTTAGGTGCAAATACCCTTGGGAAAGGTATGACTCCATCTCTAACCCCCTCAGTTATTGGTTGAATAGAATGATAGACTGCGCCCTATATATAGCCTTGGTTGGCAACTGGTCTATCACAGGAATAAATGGAAACCAACTGCAAGAAAATCTTCTGTCTAGTCCGTCATGGATCAAGAGACATGATCATCTAGGCATGTATCACATATAGCACTTAACTCTGAAATACAGACTAAGCTAAAAAAACACACCTATGCAAAAAATAAAAATGTCATGAAATTAGTTGTATTGTATGCTACTATATGTCTAGCTTGGTTTAAAAAAATAGAATTATGTTAGTTTATATCACAAACACTAGGGCCCAACATTTTTTGATGTCTTGAAAATGTATGTATAAATTGACAGCAAGAATTGCAAGTGTTTTTAAGATACAAGTACATCCAAGTAGTGTTAGTCTAGGGGAGTATTCACCTGAAATAATCATAAAATACTTGCTTTAAATTTAACTTTAAGTACTGTCATAAAATTTTTATAGTTAAAAAGAACAAATATAAAGCTTAAATGTATATCCTGATTAGAAAATGTAGCTTACAATTAAAATACTGTTTTATTATGGGTTTTTCCATTGTTAAAAAAAATCAGCAGCAAAATACAGTCTTTCTGTATTCTGTTTGTGTGGCTTGCATTGATAGATTTGCAAATCTGATTGGCTACGTACATTGTATTTTAACTTTATAAACCCACTAATATATATATATATATATATATACACACACACCCGTTTCGCCAGCAACGACTGACAAGGTCCTGTGGTTATGTGTTTTTTTTTTTTTCGGGATATAAATTACATGAAAATTGTCCAAATGTTTTACACATCCAAACTTTTTTGGCTATACCTCTAGCCATTATCAAGGATGGATTTTATTTGACCTTTAACTGAATATATGGATTGTTTTATGTATGTATCTAGAGTTATAGGAATGTTTTTATGTTCCAAACATGGCCATCACATTGTAGCTGTGTTCATAGCTAATATTACTAAGTGTTGGCTTTTTCTTATTTATTAATTATTATTTTTAGCCTTTTTGTACATGTGGATGAGGCTATTATATTTATATTATCAACAAGTATGTTACAAATAGTATGGTAGGTCTCCATGTGTATTTAAATATATATTGACAGCTGACTGATTCTTATAGTTTAGAGGGAAATTTAAGTATAGATTGATTTAGTTCTGAAAAAGGATTCTTGAAGTACCACCTCCTTGGAAGTGGTGTCAAAATCCAGTAAGAGGAAAAGATGTGGTGTGATTAGAATATAATGGTGGGTGGTAGTTTGTTGGGATTTTACAAAATCTATATGACAAATTCTATATCGCATTGATGGATTATGTATGCTTTACAAAGAATAAAATTAATATAAGAGTTATATACAAATGCACGGTTTTAATTTATCTTGTTCTCTGAAGGTAAAAATGCAAACTTTTTTTTTTTTTTGCTGATTGATGCTATCTGGACAGGATATGCTGCACACAAGTCAGATCATATAGCTGATGTCTGTAGAAGCCAATTCTCTAAGTTTGTAGGTGTTTTGAATTTGTAGTCTACCTAATACCAAGAAAGTGTGTTCATGTGGTATTGGGTGGGTTACTAGGATTGTGGCCTAGAAGCCAAGGCGGGTGACAATTAGAAAAGATTTGGGACCTCTGCAGTCATTTAGAGTGGTAATTGGGTGGTTAGTAATACTAATTATGGTTGTATTTTAATGCCAATTACATTTGAGCCCAGAACTGTATGCAAGATTGAACTTTTCTTATACCTCACAATCTCTCGTTTCACTTTAGTGATTCTGATCAAAATATTCTTAGAAATAGCAGAAAAAATATAATTGAACACAGATATTTTTTGTTCAAGCAAGGCAATAAAGTCACTAAGACACATGAGGTTACTGAGTGAAAAAATATAAGAAAAATAAAAACATTAAAGAGTGAGAACAATAAAAGAACAAGAATTAAGACAGAAGACAACGATTGACATTGCATTTAAATTTTTGAAGATCAAAGTTGACTGGAAAGCAAGAAGCTGGAAGAGGTCCACAAGCGAGAAATGCAAGAGAAGAAATTGTTAGTGTAGAACTTATATTGAGCCATTTCAACTGTAAAATGATGAGGACTTACTGCAATTAAATTCACAATGTAGGTACCATAGAGGAAAACTCACCAGAAAAATTACCATGAAAGTATTTATAGAAATGGCACAGAAGCTACATTATGCTAGTGGGGTGGGGAAAATGACTGAAGCCGAGATGCCAGGACCAACAACATTGCAAATTCTTCTTTAAACTTTAGCAAGAATCTCTAAATATATAGCTGGACCACCAAACCATCTGTGGCAGCAATATTCTAAGCATGGGTGAATGGTGAAAATATATATTGTGTATTGAAAATTTTGATAAAAAGGTATTGTCATTGGTCAAGAATCAATACAAGCATGACTACCAGAAGTAGAACTGTTATATTTATAATGTATGTATAGATATAGAAATAAATATGTTGAAATAATTTGTAACTTTATTAAAAGTACTATACTTTGCTGTTAACAGGATATGCAGAAAGACCCCATTGTTTTAAGTAAAATAAATCTGAGATTAAAGCAGAAAAGAATGAAACAAAAGGATTTTTTTTAATCCATTAGGAAATGTGTGTTCTGATGTACATGAACCTGTTGGCACTTGTTCAATCTTCAGCATGTTAGTTTCTGTTTGTTAAACTTGACTACCTGTGTGTACATATCACCATAACATGGCTGTAGTTATGGGGACCCAACAATGGATGCTATTTCTCCACCAGTGCATATCTATTGAATTCCATTGAATCTGGATTAGAAATCAATTGGAATAATGTCCTTTTGCTTTCATTCATCATGTGAGCTTTATCAGTACAGTCAAGTCAAATTCTCATCTTTTCTGTCTCTCCAGGGAAATAGTGTTTGCTAGCGACAATCAATTTGTTCCCATTTGTGAACTGTTGTTACCAGCATCATCACTTAGGTAAAGACTTTCTTTTTCTCCCCCTCCTCCTTCTTTTTTTTTTTTTTTTTTTTAATAGTAATGTTTGTTTACCATCATCGACTCCCTAAATATCTGATGTAAAATAATTTAAATTTTAAGCTAATTTTTTTTTTTTATTGTACTTATCAAATATCTGGAATGGTGTCACTTTTCAGTTATATGACTACATATATATAATGCAAGTGGTGAGTTGTGGAATTTTCAATGACTACATAGATCATTTGAACATACCTCCAAAAATTTCTTTAAAAAAGGAAAAAAAAAAAGAAGCATAGCATGAGGAAAAAGGCTCCAAACTTGATATAAACAAAGTTTTATTGCTAAAATGTTTATTATTAAAAGGAAAGATGGAAGTTTTTTTTATTAAATTTTTTTTTAATCTTTTCTAGCACGTTTGAAATTTTGGTTAAAAATTTTGTTTTTCTTGCATCAGTGGGTGGGACAAAGATTAGTATGGGAAATTTTTATTTTTTTTTTTTTTTTTTTTTTTTTGTGGTGAGAAAAAAAAACATTTTGGAAATTTTTGCAAAAATAAAATAATTGTTATAAATTTTCAGCACTTATTCACAAATGAATTCAATTTTTTTTTTTTTTTTTTTTTTTTGTCTGTTACTTCCACTTAGTTAATTTTTATGAAATTTTGAGAAATTAAAATTTCAGGATATTGTATTTATATTAGTTAAAAGCAAGACTCTTTGTACAATTTAAATCAATTTGTTTTTGTCAAACAAAAACACCATTTACTAAGTGATGATGATGGTAAATTTAAAGCCAAAATTTCTAAAATTTAATAAAACATTAGATTATGGAAAATATTTTCTTAAATTTTTAAGATTACTCTGTACTTAAAAATTAATAAAAAGAAAAAAAAAAAGGCTTTTATGTTATTTTCTTCAGTTATGGCTTACAGATAAAGACTCTGCAGACATTATATTTGTTATCCCCTTGCCAAACATGTAAACACAGCTACTGTTAGGTTGAAAAATGTGTTTCTGCTATATTTTTACGTAAAAGTAAATATTTGTTTCAAATCCGATTAATTATACTTTAAATCAGCTAATATTCCTCAAATAAAATTTCAGAATAGCATATTTTACTTTTGGAAGATATTTTAATAAATAGAATTAAATTGCGATGAAAGACGACTAAAAAGAAACAAACTCTTTCAGTCAATTTAAATTAGTTTTTGAAATACAGCAAAGTATTTTGATTATTGGATATATTAAATTTAATCTATTAGCTTGAAATTAAAACTTAAAAAAGCTTCAGGAAAGATTTTTCATTTATAAAAATTCATTTTAAACCTTAGACATCTATTTTTTTTTTTTTTTTTTTTTTTTTTTTTTTAATGGAGGTATCTAATTATTTGTTTTTATAATAAATATTAACTAGCTGAAAACTTGTCTTACAAGCATTTTTATTAATAAATTCATTTATAAGTAAGTGTGTACACGTGAAAAGATTTGAAATTGACAACTTTTTTCCATTTCACTCAAACTGTTAAACACTTCTATCTTCCCTTTCTTCTTTATTTTTTTATTTTATTTTTATTTCTCACTGAAACCAAGTAGCAGCTCCGTCAGTTCCTTCTTTTCACTGATCATAACAGAATAGTCCATTATTTATGAGGTAGTAGCAGAGCCTAATGGTTGTATAAACTAACAAAGGGAGGGATAAGCAGAATTATAATAGCAAAGTAATCTTAAAATTTGAATTATTCTGTACTAACAAGGTATAATTTTCCTAGGGTCAATTTTCTACAGCTGGCTTCTATACAGGTTTAGAGTTCTTCTAAATTGTAGCCATATAACTGAAAAGTGTTGAAATGGTCATATGGAAAATGGTTAGAGAAAGTCATAGGAACAAAATTACATGATAGCTTGAATATCCCCAAAGTAAGTTTGATAAAGTCTGTTTTAAAAACTTTGTTTTTGTATTATTCAAGTATTAGTTTTTTTTTTCTATATAATAGTGATATATTTTGGATAGGATTTATTAAAGAAATGAATGTAAAATTTCTTTTACGTAATTGGTTGCTTATATAATTTTACTCCATTGGTTACTTATATAATCGTAGGCAGAAAATGAGATCGTCACAGCTGGTGAATGCAGGCAAGATTTCAGGGTTGGTTTGTTTTGTTTATTTTTTTTCCTATACACTGAATTCAATATTCTACCACTCCCTAAGTTTCCTTTTTTTTTTTTTTTTTTTTTTTCACTCATAAGGGAAATATTTTTTGCAGTGAGATAAATATTTGATGGCTAATAACTGAATGCTTTACCTAAAATTTGAACATGTTTCATCATTCAGTCTATATGCAATATGTTGAAAACCAGAAAGAGAGGGATTGTCATTGGTAAGGAATTAATGCAAGCAGGATTTTAGGATGTATATGAATTGTTCAGTTTCTAAATTCTCATTTGTTGTAGTCTTCCATGGATAATCTTAATGAATAAACTTTGGGTTAATAAGTGTGACATACAATCATAATTTTGAATTCTTTTGGGTATTTTTAAAAAAAATATCCTCAGTTTATATTCTTTATAAAATGTCAGTTTTCTAGGATGAGGAATTACTTACAGACTTTTGCCCTCATCATTGAAGAAGTTTTAGAGTGCACAATAACCAAAGTGTGATAGCAAGAACAAAGATGAGAACAATAGTTTGCATGTAAATTATGTAAACTTTTGTCAGTAGGTTGATTTATTTTTTTTATTAGTCAGGGTTAATTTTTTTTTCCTAATTAAAATAACAATTATCAAAATAGAACCACAAAAGATGTTTATTATTGGAAGTTTTTTTTTCTAGATTACTTTTAGCTGTTTGATAAAATCAAAATATAAAAATTTGAACATTTATAAACAACTTTAGAGATAATTAATACTAAATTTATTAACTTTAAATTATTTTTAATAGCAACAACTGTTTGATAACATTATTAATGATTATAATCAATGGCTTCCTTTGTAATTAATAATTACGTTACTAGATAATATTGATTATTTATTTTTTTTATTTTTATTTTTTTATTTATTTATTTTTTTTATTTATTTATTTTTTTTAATTCTCTATAAATTCTATTAAGAAGCCAGATTTAGAATATTTTTGATTATTCATCTAACAAAAGGTGACCATTTGTGGTGTTACAGAACAAAGCTAGTCTCATAGGGCTTGGTGATGTTTGGAACCCAGTTTATATCAGTATTGGTTTATTTTTGTATGACTTAAACTTTCAGTTCAAAAGAGGGTGAATTTAATCAGTAAATGTTTCATATTTAAACCTTGGCAAGGAATTTGAATTGGATCTTTAGTAATCCAAAGTATATGCAATGTTATCAGTCCTGATCTGGCATCTTGACTTCAGTTACTTTCCCACTGCCATAATGTAACTTCCTTGTGCCTTTTCTGTAAATATTTTCATGCCAATTGTTCTTATGACTTTTCTTCTTTGGTACCTTGACTTGATAAATTTAAGTACTGTATTAGATTGGCAGCAAGGTCTCATCATTTTACTGTTGAAAATGCTAGATGCAAACATAAGTTCTATTCCCATAGTTTTTTCTTTCACATTTCTTTGCTTGTGGAACTCTCTTCCAACTACTTGCTTTCCTGTCAATTACAATCTTCAAAAATTAATCTTTATCATTCTCTGTATGACTTCAGTTGCAGTACAAAAAGTTTATACTGCCACTGAAGGTGATTCTGATTCCTAAACAATTAGTGTGTTTGAATTTCATAGATGTGTTGTCATATCCTGCTATGGCAACAGGAAACAACTTTGAATGAAATTAACAATAAGGATACTACAACAGAGAGGCATTGACAAAAATGCAGTAGAAAGGGAGTATTAAAGGTTAAAATGCAATGTCAATTGTCATCTTCTGTCACCTTGAATCTTGTACTTTTATTGTCCTCTCTACTCAATAACATTTTATCAGTTTCTTTCATTTTCTATAACCTCTGTATCTGTCTTAGTGGTTCTACTGCCTCGGTTTAGGGTAAATGAGAAAAAAAACCTCTTCAGCCTAACCTAGTGGGTATAATTTTGTGAGCATGCACAATTGAAGTGTTTGATTTTATTTCTTAAGATTTATTACATATTATATACATTTGTTTTTCATTTCATTAAGTAGCAGAGATATTTCAGTCATTGCTAAACAAATTTTCTCTATGAATAAAATTGAAGTGGAATCTTGCTGGAGATAATTTATAAATAACTGCCCTCTCATTTTTATAAATGAAAGTGGTTCCTGAATTTTAGAGAGTGGCATACATTCTTTATCAGCTTGTCATGTTAATGATAATTTTTTTGTGTCAATTTCCTTTGCTCACCTAAAGCTTACTACTAGATTGGCAGTTGGGTCTCATTGGTTTACTATTGAACAAGTTAAATGCAACTGTCAGTTCTATTCCCACATGTGGAACACCCTTCTGATTTCTTGCTTCCCTTCCACTTAGAGTTTTCAAAAAACTTTTCTTCCTGAATCCTGTTGCTTTATTGTTTTTTTCCTTACTTCTTCTCACTAAAGTCCTCTCATTCTTTTTCATCCCCTGTAAACCTCTGCATTCTAGTGGCATTATTGCCTTTCTTGGAGTGAAATTATAATAATAATAATAATAAAATGTTCATAGGCATCAGAAGAATCCTTCTTATTACACCCCCCCCCCAAAAAAAAAAAACAGAAATTTATAAAAGGATTTGGTGAATTCTTCTTTGTTCTCTTAAACATTAGGACACTTCTTTCTCACTTATTAAAATACACAATGTGTATCTATTGTTGGCGCTTCTATAAATAATTGTCTAAACAGAATAATTTTGTTGACCTTCCTGTTTTATATTGCTGCTCAAAAGTTTGTTTATAGTTTTGCTTCAGTTTGTTTGCAAACTTTGTGTTTTTATGTTTATTTTTTCCTTGTGAAATTTTTCCTTTTGAGTTTACTAACATTGGAATTTGAGATGACTAAATCTCCAATAATATAATTGTGCTTGTACCTCCCTTCATTAGTTCACATGACTTTTTTTTTTTTTTTTTTTTACAACCAGGTTCACCTTGTACAAAGCCTGTAGGCCACTTGAGCTAGTGGGTTATATAGTAAGAGGTACAGTTTATGTGGATAGGTGGGAATGATAATGGTTAACCCTAGAATTGAACAGGTTAAGATTGTAGGGAAATCTCTTCTTGTGAGTCTGTTCCACAGGGCAATGGTTTACATAAAGAAGCTACTCAAGTGGAACTTACTTCTCACCAATGGAATACTGAGGGAATGAGGGTGGTTTGCGACAATGTGAGTGGTATGGCAGGTCCTAGAAGGGGAAGGCTAGAACTGGCAGAACTAAGGGATGGAGTTTCTCTGAGCACTTTTCATGGAAGTAGTGATAGAGCAGTAAGAGGCTTTCTACATCTCGTCTGTAAGAGGGTTTATCGGGTGAAAAAAAAAATTCTTCTCCAACAAGGACTTGTACTCCATTTTCAGCCTGATCTGGGTCTTGTAAAGGTAGAGCGGTACAGGGAATTGACGATTTTTTTTCTGCATCTTTTAGTGTTGGATCACATGCTCTGTTTGGGGTGAGTTTAAGGTCCAATAGTCACTCAAGGCATGCGGCCTCCCTGAGGGGACATCCGTTCATTGTGACCAGTGGTAATTTGGGGTCCAATCAGTGATGTCCTGTCAATACCTCATAATGTAATGGACTATTCTGTTTTGATAACATAGAAAGAGGGGAAAAGACACTACTTGAAGTAGAATGAAGTGATTAATGGCTGTTTTAGTGAAATCAAAAAAGTTGTCAATTTCAAATCTTTCCATTTGTACCCACTTCTTAAAATAACAACCAACATTCATATTTATGATTTAGTATTGCAATATTTTGTTGTTAAGCTCAAATATTTAATGATGCAATAAGGGAATTTCTACGGACATTTTATTGTCATAGAATTTGCTGTGAGCTTACTCAATCATTAACTTAAGAATTTAGATTCATCAGAAAAAATTAAAATAGTAAAACTGAAATTTGCACCAGTTAAAACTAGTTTAAATAAATATATAATAGGTACCTCCACTGAATTTTTGATAGCTAAGGTTTAAAATTAATTTTTAAAAATGAAAAGGCATTCTTGAAAATTTCATTTTAGCTTTTAATTGAAAACTAAATGATTTAATTTACTATTTCCAGTAAGTAAAATATTCTGGTGTATTTTACATAAAAATTATATAGATCAAAATTTCAACTTTTTGGACAATTTAAAAAAAATTCCTTAAAAGTGGCCATTTTCTTAATTTTAATAAATTTGTAAACGAAACAAAATCATATATTTTAAAAATCTTCCAAAAATAAAATATATATTTGTGACATGTTATTTGAATAAAATTAATAAGTTTAAAGTTAAATTAATCTGATTTGAAACAAATATTACTTATAAAACATATAGTATAAAAGCATTTCTTAACAACGGGTTGTCTTTTTATTATGTCTTTATTGACATCACTGATAAGTTACGAGGTGATGACAGCTAGTATGGATGACCAGAATTGACATAAATTTATGAAATCTAAGTGGACACATTTTTTAAATTTAAAAAATTTTTTTTTTTTTTACTACCTAGTAATTTTTACAAATTAACATAATATTTTCAGCACTTATCTAATATTTTATTGACTTTTAGTTACATTTGAAGATGCTTTACAAAAAAATAAAATTTAAAATATAAGATTTTCTTAGATTAATTTTAAAATTTAGTAACTGACATAAAATATGATAGAGGTTTTATTTATTAACTGTTATCGTGATGATTTTATTATTAAATTTTTATAGTACTTTGAAATTTTGAAGGTATCATTTGTAAAGAAGTTAATGATGAAACAGAACTGAATAAGGAAAGTGAGAAAAATTGCAATGTGTCAGACGGCACTTAAATCGCATGACCTTTTAAGGATCTTGCTGTGTATAGCTTCCCATAGGTAGAAATTGGGAATGCTCTATACACTAAAAATTATTTCTTAAAATTCTTTTAAAAATATATTGGTTCAAACGATTATGAACTTTTCAATTTTTGATTTGTAAAATCAATTTTCACTTAACAATATCACCAGACTACCACCTTGAAAGCAATGAAGAATTTTAAATGCTTTTTTAATATTATAAATTGTTTAATTAAAATTTGTAAAAAAAAAAAAAATAAATGAAAACAATTCTTGTTTAAAAAAAAAAAAAAAATATTCATAAAAAATTTTTTTTAAGACAATAGTGTTCTTAATAAACCTTATTTATGAAAGCAATTAAAAACTTTTCTAATTAAATAATGTCAGTTTCATTGAATTTTTTATTTTACAATTCAAAGCAGATTTTCGGTGAAAGAGCACACTGTTTTACAAAAAAAATTGATTTACTTTCTTCAAGGTGTCCTGCTTTTAACTAAAAAAATAAAAAATAAATCCTTGCCCTAAAAATTTAATTTCTCGAAATTTCATGAAATTAAGTGGGTGGTAACATATGTTATTAAAAAAAAAAAAAAAAAAAAAAAGTCAAAAAAAATAATTTCATTCATTTCTGAAGATGTCCTAAAAATTTTATTAAAATCTGACAATTATTTGATTTTTGCAAGGATTTCCAAATTAATGTGTTTCATTGGAAAAAGTGAAAAAAAAAAAAAAAAAAAAACTAACCTTTATCTTTGGTTTGGCCATTGACATAAACAAAACAAGATTTTTAAACAAAATTTTCAACGTGCTAGAAAGGATTAAAAAATGTTAAAAAATATTAAAAAATACTTTGGTCTTTCTACTTAATAACAACATAAACATCTTAATGACAAAACTTTGTTTTTATTAAGTTTGGGGCC
Source organism: Acanthosepion pharaonis (assembly GCA_903632075.3). NCBI lineage: Eukaryota > Metazoa > Mollusca > Cephalopoda > Sepiida > Sepiidae > Acanthosepion > Acanthosepion pharaonis. Next base: position 896,658 of record CAHIKZ030005372.1, read on the forward strand.
TTTTTTCATCATGCTATGCTGTTTTTTATGTGACCAATTGGAGGTACCTAAAACCATTTCGCCGGGTATGTTATAATCTCTTTCTTGTCCAGTGTAATTTTCTGGAATCAAAGTGCTTTTGTCCATGATAAAAATATCTGAATCTATTCTATTTGCATTAAAATATGATATTAGAATACACCTGTTCAGTGAAATGAAGTTTTCTTTTTTTTTTTTAAATTTCCTTTATTAGTGGGGATACTTAGCTTTCAGATGTGTATTTACCATTACAAAATAACATTAAGTAATTTGCTCATTGACAAAGCAATGAATAAAACGAAATTAAATCCTACACTTCTCTATGATATAAAAATCCACTTTCACTCCAATTCCAAGATTAAGTAGCAGAAGGGATTTAGCACAGAAACAAACACACAAAATATATATTCTTGGAATTATAATAATCTTGACTCTAATCCTGCCTAAGCAGATTGCAAAATCTTTTTTTTCTTTCTTGCTTATCATAATAACTTAGCAAAACAAACACTATCCATGTTTTATATTTGCTGTTAGAAATTGCTTTAATTTTTAATCAAAGTAATTTATGAGAGCAAGTATTATATAATGATCATTTCATCAAAAAATATGTTCACTTAATTTCAGGAAGTAAGGTTGTTCAATTGCAACCTTAAATTATTGTCAGAGCTGTAGGTTCAAATATTGCTACTTCCTGCTGTGAACAAAACCTACATTTCTAAGCTTACAAAGAGCATGCAATAAATGTTTGCAATAATTAGGATTTTATGAGTTAATTTTTTAGTATGTTTTTTTATTTCTAGTCTTTCTATGTAAAACATCAGAAATGTTTATTTTTTTCATGTTTTTATATATTTAATATTTTCATGCGAAATGATAACTAAACCATGAGAAACTTTCTTTTCTTTTTTTTTTTTTTTTTAGAGAAGCTATAGAATAACGTTCTTTATTACTATACATGCATTTTTATTTATTCATTTTTTATTTTTTTTGCAAATTTTGCAATTAGTTTTCCAATTTATGAGTTTTATAATTATATATATATATATATATATATATATATATATATATATATATAATATATATATTTTTTTTTATGCAATTAACTGTTCATCCAGACATAGATTGATTAATTCAATTTGTTTCACAAAAAACAGATTGCCAACATTCCATATTGAATCTTCAATGAGACCGTTTTTACAGTGGCTCATTTGAAAGTCTTTCTTGTAATTTTTTTTGTTTAATAATTGCTTGAAAATTTTTTTTTTTTTTTATTTATTAATCTCTTGATTATGGTTTTGTGCAAATACTTTAACTCATTTGCATTTCCAATTTATCATTAATATCTGAAAATGATTTGTCCCTTCACATTAAAAACAAACAAATGTATAAATTTGCTGCTTTCTAAGATGACAACCTCAACTTGCATTTGTGTTATTGATTTTTTTTTTTTTTTTTCCCCCTCAAAACTTTTTTTATCCCTTGTTACTTCTGTTCAATCCAATATTTGATCATTTCTTCTGACTATATGAATCAATACTATTCTCTGAGTGTCAGTGCCTCTTGCTTTCTTTCTACCACACCCAACTGCCCATATCACATGATGATACTGGTTGCAGTGGCAGACACAGATACAGTTTTCAAAATAACCACTCAGTAGTTTGTGTTTAATGCCACTTCCTAGACCACAATCTTTCTCTTTTTTTATTTTTTTTATTTTTAAAATAAAATTAAATGTTTGGTAAATATGAACTAAATATCAACTTTGTTTACCTCTTCACTAGTTAAAGTCCTGTTTTTGATTCTAATTGAAGATCTTGGTAACAAGTATCAGTTGAGAAGGTAAATCCCCTGCTGCGGTGTACCTTGCAAAACTTGAATAGGCTATGGTAAATGATGTCACTTAAAGATCCATTTTGCTAGCTGGCTGAAATATGCATAAGACCTGACTAATATGTCTTATTAATGAAGACTCTTTGAATTAATTTAAAAAGCGTAAAAGAATGTGGAACTCTTCGTCAAATTAAGTTAAGTCTAATAAATCTTTGAGACATCATCAATTTTTACAAATAAAGCTTGTTAACTCTCTTGAGAGACATAAGGCAATTAAGCTTTGTTATTTCCATATCAAGATTGGACTTGGTTTGGATGCTGTTTTGAGGTAAACTTTTTGATTTTCAAATAGATGGGTTAGGGCAGTGTTTTTCAAAGTTTTTTTTTTTGTTTTTCTTTTTCTTTTTTACTGCCATCCACAGCAAGAACCACATTTTGCTTTGCAACCCATTATACCTATGTGTAATAAATCAGACAAATTTTGTTCACTAGGTTCATTTTAGTATTAACAATTTATATGTATATTTCTTATGATCCACGCATATTGGAATTGCATGTATCTATTTGTATTACCTATTTCTATGAATATAAAATTATTACTTTTAGAAAAACAAATTTAAAGGAAATTCTGACATAAAGGTAAATAAGTTGAAAAAAAAGTCATTTAATGAGATGGATGTGCTTGTTTGTTCATAAGCTGATTTCAATTGGAAACTCAGAAAGATAATGCTACATGCATATCAGGTGCAGCCATAAACCTGTTTCTGTCCTTCATCTGAAATTGAGTTAATGTGGAAAATCCCATTTCACACAAGAGAACGAATGTATATTAAAAAAAAAAAAATAAATAAATAAATAAATTGGGGAGAAAAACTAGCCATGGTTTATATTCTGCACTTTTTTCTCACTTGTGTATTATATTTATTTATTTATTTATTTATTTTTATTTTTCTGTCATGACCCATTTTATTTATCAGTGGACTCACTAAAGAGTCAGGACTCAGTTTGACAAACCTTGGCTTGGGGTGATATATGATGGTTATTGCTAAAATAACTTTATATTATACATGAGAGAGAAATCCATTAGTGACTTCCTTCTTCAAATCACCCCTTTTATTACATATTTAGGACATTTCTCTCACGCCTTAGACATTCTAGAATAAAATGTTTCATCTGAATATTTAATAAAAGTGGTGGCTGTGATAATGATGTCTTGGGTGAATTATTCTCCAGAAAAGAATAATCTTCCCTGCCCATTTATTTGAAACTCAAAATATTAAGTATTTTTCATTTTCTTTCTTTCAAATGAGGTATGGCTCAGCTTTATTAATACTGTGTTTGTAATTATAAAGTTAACAAATTAAGTGCTCAACCAAGTGTGCCTTTAAATCAGTTTGAAGCCTTTCCGACCTGAGATGCACTTGATTCTTTATATTCATATTATAAAGGCTAAAAATTTAACTCTTTCTTTTTGTCGAAATTTTCACTATGGTTTAACTAAAATATCATTTTGTTTTGGTACTGATATTATACAATCACAGTTTTGACTGATTTTGAAAGTTTGGTTGATAATTTGCCAATGAAATCTGCAACCATTTTTACCATGTGACTTTCCTTCCTGCTCCTGAAAGTCAGCCAATTAACGTTGACATGTTGGGTTTTACAAGCATATCCATATACTGATGACACTAATAAGTGCTAATAGTAGACTTGAAATTATCTGTTCAAATAGAAAGTGGTCTTTTCCTGTTGGTCAATTAGTTGTATAAATGCAGCATATTGGTAGTTCATCTAAAACTAGTACAGCATTAAGAAAATGCTCCTATTCTCAAGGTTGCAGTCTGGCTTGTTCTTTGATGGCATCTTAACATTAGCATTCAAATACTTGTTGAACTGCTAACCATTTATTTTGCATTTTATTATTCTAACAATTTAAACCAATAGTTGAAAGCAGGTTTCTAAAATCTTGCATGGGAATTCTTGTATCTATTTATTGAATTTTTTTTTTTTTTTTTTTTTTTTTATTACTGATTTACAAATCAGTGGACTGGACATCATTGCAAGATGTTAAAAATTATATCTGGATTTTGATACCATTGACCTTCCATAATGGATATCAGAAATTATAAGTATTTATACATGATATATATAATATATTTGGTCATGGATGGTGTGTTCAAATGATCTATGTGGGGCTTGAGTACACGTTATGATTATGTCACTTTGATCATAGAATGCATATATAAAAAATGAGGGTTAGAGAACTGGTGGACCAGTAAACCTCCAAGAAAGAATATTTCTGCTCAGTTTCTTTCCTGCCTTTCCTCATGTGGTTAGATGAAACTAGAAAAAAAATAACTTCATCTCTTGTTTAACCTACCATTTTGTATTATAGTTGTAAATAAAGCAAGATCTCTCAACTGTGACAAAAGCAATGTCCTACCTTCTCCCACTAGACTAGTTCATTGATTAAAGAAAAGACCATCTATCAAACTTTTTCATTAAAATGTGTAGATTCTGGCATTTTTTTTCTTTCTTGGAAGCATCTATCTATCTATTGGTCTACAGCAGTAGGGTCAGTAGGTACACCTTGATACCTGTAGAAAATGCTGATGAAATTGAGGCATTTTTTAGATTTACCTACACTTAAATGTGTCACAAGATCTCTTCCATCCCTACATATCTTTCTTATTTGTATAAAATTAATAAATACTGCAGACTGTTCTGGTCTTATATACAACAGAAATTTGAGTAAAAATCACATTAATCACTATCAGTAGTAAGTTTTTAATTACCCAAGACAATCTTTTTTTTTTTTTTTTTTTTTTTTTAAATATGTATACAATGATGTTCACTCTTTACAAGGTTCGAGAGCCACTCAAGGTAAAGCATTACAGAGTAAAAGGCTCAGTTTATGCAGATATATGGGGAAGATAACAGTTAACCTTCAACTTGAACAAGTTAAGATTGTAGTGGTTGGGAAGCATCCTCTTGGGAGTCTGTTCCATGAAGCAGTGGTTTGTGGTAAGAAGCTGCTCAAGTGGAACTTCCATTTCACTAACGGAATATGAAGGGAATGAGGGTGGTTTGCTAAAATATGCATAGTAGAGCAAGTCTTAGCTGTGAGGGTTAGAATTGGCGGAACTAAGGAATGTAGTTTATCTTTCCATTTTCCATGGAAATAGTGATAGAGCAGCGAGAGGCTTGCCATGTTTCATCTGTCGGGGAAAGTGGTTGTAGGGTGGAAAATAATTGGTCACTCACAAGGACACGGGGATACTTTTGGATTCTATTGTGAAGGAAAGTGAAGACTGGGCAGCTCCTGCCCAAATATGATAGCTGTACTCGATTTTTGGCCTGATCTGGCTCTTGTAGAGGATAGCAAGAGGAGTCAGGTACTTACTGGAATGGTACAGAGAACTGTTTTTTCAGTATCTTTAGCAATGCACCATATGTAAGATCTGGGTTGAGTTTGTCCCAATAGATGCTCAAGGCATGGGGCCTCTCTAAGGGAACATCTGTTCATTGTGATTGGAGATATTTCTGAGTTGGATCAGCAATGATGGAATCTGTTTGCTTGTGAATTTAGCCAATGCAATGTCAAGTAAGACTACAGGGTTTCTAATTTCTTTTGAACAATGAGGTTTATGAAAATTTGACCATATTATTTTTTTTTTTTTTTTTTTTTTTTTTGGTAAAAATCTCCTTAATTTTCAAAACTGTATTTGTGCAAAAATATTCTTTTGCTTTGTGGTTTTCTGTTTAGTTTTATTCATGCTTAGATTAAAAAATAAAAAAACAAACTCAGCTTTAAAGTTGTTGGTGGCTAAATACTGTTTGTGACATGTACCAGCCCAATTGAACGTTTAGCTTTGGTCTTAATTTTTATTTTTGAGTGGCATTAATAATTTCCCATTCAAATAGGAATACTAATGATTTGTAAAGTAACTTGTAACAATTTATGTGAGAATTTTGAAATAAAGAATTATCATCTGACCTTTTACAGGTCTCCGTGTTTGTAATTGGTAACTTACTCAGAATTTTGCAACCTCTCATTCCACTTTAGATGCTTAAGAGTCTAGTTCCAATTCATTATATTCACTTATGTGCAAATAATCTTGGAAATGGTATGAATCCACCTCTTCTCCCGCTCAACTATGGGTTAATTAGTAGGGCTTGTCTCCAGAAATCATTATTATCACCCAAAAATTCTGACTATCTAAAAATACTTTCTAAGCCTTAAATAATCTTAAAAAGATTAAGTTGTAAAAAACAAATCAATCAATTTTAGGGAATATTCCCATGTGCTGTCTGTCAATTTTTTCAGCTTCACCAGATGCAGGGATTGAACTCATAACTACCAGGGAATCATGTTTTAACCAAAACTGATATCCACTATGTTGTATTCCTCTAAGCAGGGAAAGCTGAATGAGAACTATCTACTGTCATGGACTGGATAAAATCTTGGTTGTAAGATTCTAAGTTATCAAGTAAGGCAGACATCTGAAGAAAGCTGGAGGCCACTATAACAGAAACATTGTGAGTATAACAACCAAGATAAGCACATTAGTCCAAATAAACATATAATAACTTGTGGCTGGTCAGTATTTTGCAAAGTGTATAAAGCATCAAATTTAGGTGTGTTCATCTGGACATATTGAGACAGATGAGCAAAGCCTTATTTCTAAAGTTTGTATTGATTTTCAGTGAGAAAAAATTAAACAGCACCATTGTCATTCTCTTATTAGAGTTTTCTTGACAAAAGAATTCTCTGATGAAACTTGATGTTGGGTAGAGAGGACCAACACATCCAGGTCATCAAAATGAACAATTTGTTTACAACCAGTTTCCAGATCTCCTCTGAGAGGCATGAACTAGTGCAGGTAGTAATGATTTATCTCCAGAATGGCTTATAGCCACATCATGTAATACCAGTTCCTTTATGATCACTAAAGTTAAGCAATGTTGAGCCTGGTTAGAACCTAGATGGATGGCCACTTGGGAATACCAGATGCTGTAAGCTTGGATCTGAAGGTGGTGTAATGGCTCAGAATTGTTAATTGATGAACAGTGTCCCAATTACAGTCGGGTTTGTTATATTCGCTTATGTGCAAATAACCCTTGGGAAAAGTATGAATCGACCACTTCTCCCCAGCTATAGGTCAATTAGTAAGACTTTTATCATTAAACCATTATTATTTGAAAAAAAAAAAAAAATTAATCTCAAAAATGTTTTGGGGCTTTAAATAACCTGCTATGGGTTAAGCCGTAGAAAATAATTAAATTAATCTATATCTGGAATTGACCATATCTTTATCCCTAGGAAATTAACTGGGAACATTTGACCATATCTTTATCCCTAGGAAATTAACTGGGAACATAGTCTGTTCCAAGGTTGTTTCTCCCTCGTATGAGTTGAATGGTAATTGCAGCATTATATCTGCTAAGCATTCCCTAAATAACTTTATATAACTGTAATGAGAAAACCATGCAATTGTTTTGCATGTTGCAAGCATTAGAAACTTTCTTTGTATTAAACAAACTCTTTCTATTCTATTATGTAAATCCTCTCAACCTTTTGGTGCCAAACTAGGCAAAGTAAAAATGCTATTTGCTTTTGTTCTTTGAATGTTACCACACTCCACTCTTTCAATAGACATATTTCTTACATTTCCTGTAGCTATTCACATATGCATGTAATTAACTGAACAAGTGATACTTATGTTATAAGCTTGTCTTCCTCACTCCCCAGAGAAGATTCATGGGGGTGGGAATTAGCAACACTATTTCATCACTTGGCCACATGTTTGTAACATTTTTGGTTAATCCTACATCTATATTGTAATTAACATGGTTCTGCTTAATACAAATTAATTAATTTTGGATACAATTCTACTGTTCTAGTCTATAAAGCCTCTCCCTACCCCCCCCCCCAAATGGGTAGGGAGGGTTATATTCTTACTTTTAAGCAGAGTAATTGCAGTATTTAAATCTGAATAGTTGTAGTGCATTGATGACATTGAATATCTCTTTTGTGATTTTAATAGTTGTACTATTTTTAACCATATTAGTAAAGTTGACTATCCAAACCTGTTTCTCTTTTGTAATAAAAAAAAAAAAATTGTTTTTCCTGGTTAATGCAGTGTCAATTAAATCCATCAAAATAATGATTAAAAAGAACAAATGTGTTTGTTTAAATATATCCAATCTCTATAGTTATCAAAATTTCTAAGAAAATGTTTTTACTATGTGTTATGGGATCTTACCCATAATAATAATAATAATAATAATAATAATGGACTATTCCATACTTAATAAATACTGCGCCTCAGGAGTAGGCAAGAAGTCAGTCAGTCGTTCACTTTTGAACCGACTGCTCGGTTGAACTCTCTTCCTACGGACAGGAGGAACCCGAAGGAGGCTACGCTGAAGGGCGGAGTCTCCGCCGAAGGGCGGAGTCTCCTTCGGGGAGGTAAAACCGACCCTGAACCCGTTTATACGGGTTCAATGGGCATATTTTTGGCCGAGCCCACGGGCTCAGAATGCCCACGTTAAAAAGGCCTTGTGCCACATGACACCCTCGTGGGGGGGGGGGGTGACTGAATATCGTCAATCAGTCGTTCACTTCTGAACCGACTATTTGGTTGAACTCTCTGCCTTCGGGTGGAGAGGAACCCGAATGAGGCTATGTCGAGGGGCGGAGTCTCGTTCGGGGAGGTAAACCGGCCCTGAGCCCGTTTATATGGGTTCAATGGGCCTACTTTTGGGCCGAGCCCATGGGCTTGCAGAACCCACAATAAATAACCGACCTTGTGTCACATGCTGCCCCAGTGGGTTGGGGTGACTGAATATCGTCAGTCAGTAGTTCAGGTGGAGCCAGTAGTTCAAGTCAGTCAGTAGTTTAAGTTGAGTCAAGAGTCAGTCCGAAACGGTCGCGTTCAGACAATTACTGCAAGACATTGGAATAGTGATACTGGTTGAGACTACATTGTTCTCTCTACTAAACCTGATTGTTCATACTAACACTTCTTACTACTTCTCTGTATATATTCCTGTTTGTAATATATCTGTGTTATTCCATACCTGTGTTCGTGTTCTTCTTTATTGGTTCTACCTTGGACTATCACCATGGTACAAGGAACCGGACCATAACACTATGTATCATTATGTGAAATTTTTTGTACAGCTTGGTTTGAAATGTTAGCTCAGTGTCTTATAAATTGTATTTGAATCCACATGTTAAACAGTTACTGGGTAAGTGTTATTTTCTGTAGTGTGTAAAGAACTTAAAGAAACAATTTCAGCTATAATATCAAGTCATTGTTAGAAAATATTAGTTCTACTAAACCAATGGTGGACTAATGGATAGCGGCTTGGATTGAGGAACCAGAGAGCAGAGTTCGAATTCCAGTCAGATCTATTACATTTACTTATGTGCTAATACCCTCTTCTTCTCCCCCCCCCAGTTATGGGTAAATAGTAGGACAGACTGGCTTCTATAGCTTTGGATGGCAACTGGTCTACCGCAGAAAGAAATGGCAGCCTACTGCATGAAAACTGCTTCGTCCGTCATGTATTGAAAGATACATGATTGCCTGCGTGTATATAATGCATAGCATATAACTGACTGAAACCAAAGAAGTAAAAAAAAAAAAAATCTTACTAATATTTATATTACTTTATTATTTGTACTATGAAAATTTAAATGATAATTTAACTTTTCACTAACATTTTAAACAGGTCATTTTAGGATATCCTGCAGCAAGAAAAAAATCTATTAAAAAAAAAAAACACATCAGATACCAAAATCACACACAGAGACCTAAAACCAACAATCAATAAATATATTAAAAAGGAGTGGCAGAAGCTAGGGAACTCCTGCTGAAACAATAAATTGTTCAAAATTAAACCAGCTATAGGAGAATGGTATCAGAAATGTCAAACTATAAGAGAAGATAGTATTATGTCCAGGCTCTTTATTGGATATATTACCATAACCCATTTGTATCTCTATCTATAAAAGGCAGGATGTGTATGTGTGTAATGAATGCACAGCCGCAATTTTTGATGAATTTGCACCAAAATTTACATGCGCATGCTCCAAGTTAGTGGGAAGGCCAAGACCAACTTTGCATTTCCCAACTCCCATCGATAGTGAAAATAATCAATTTTTTTCATGCTTCTACGGCAGTTTCATGTAGTTTGCAGCCATTTTCTACTGGCCAGAGTGAGAGCCTATAGCTGGCTGCCACGAATAGGCAGGAAGATTCTATTGGCCACCGTGAGTGCCAACAGCTGATTGACATGAATTTTAACTAGCATGCAAAAAAAATCAATAGCTGCATTCGTCACAAGTGGGAAAAATTTAAATCTGCATGGCACTTTACTCCAATTGGCTCATTCGCTTGCTTAAGCTCAACGTTGATTCTGCAGAGCTGGGTTGGGTGTGAAAAAGTATTTGTTAACATTCTTTTTTCATTCAGTTTTTCCAGTTATGAGTCCTTTTTTAAAGCTGATCATTTTGTTTAGTTCTTTTTTCGTAACAGATTTAATGTTTAGTATAGAGCTTAGGAAAAAATTTGCAGTGTGAGATAGGCAAGAAGTAAGGCATGTAGCAACATCAGCACGGCAAAGGGCACTCCTTTTAAAAGCAAGGAAGAGCAAAAATATTTTAAGTCAAGTGATAGTGATTGCTGTACAAGTCGTATGATTTTTGAATCAAGCACAGGTAACGCCATGTCATGCTGCTAGTATCTTAAAAAAGGAAGATCCTCTAATATGTATGGCATGCCAAGAGGCATTCCCCATAAAACACATGCTAACAAACGGCAGGAATTTTAATTCAATCTGCTTAAAATACTACCAAACAAACTTGAAAGAACTTTTACAAAACATTGATTCTTTTTACATATTTCAGTTCCTAAGAGAAATGAAACTGATTTAAAAAAAAAATATAATGAAAGAAAAAATGACTATAATAAACAGCATTCTTACTATTTAAAAAAATTTTTTTTTTTTTTTTTTTTTACTGTTACATGACTTTATTTAGAAAACATTAAATTACAGCATTAAACGCCCCAATAGATCGCTATGCCGTAAAACAAAGCAAACCTTTTACAAGATTAAAATATTATTCAAATCCTTGATAAAAACCTGTATTTCATATGGGTAGTTTTATCCTTGCATACTCTAGAGATGAAATCATCAACTTGTTGACTTGTATAATCAAATCTGTTCCATGACCCTGTTTGCTTGGCACATTTTTGGATATATAACTCACATCCTGGTTTGCTTTTCCTGCTTATAAATGTCATTTTGGCTGGCTTCTCTTGTGACATGTGGACTTTGGGGTGGGGTTGATTTGACATATTTTAGGGTTGGCTCAGGCTTGGCTTCTGTGATTAATTGCATGTTAAATTAAAAAATAATAATTCTTTTAAATATTTTTTTTCATTTTCACCTCAGAATTTGTATCTTTTTCTGCATTCTCTGTGTTGGTATCTGTTTCTTTTTCTCTCTCATCATGGAACTATTACTATTTTTCTCGAGAGAGAGAGAGGAAAAAGTGATAGTTTCATGATGATACACACACACACACACACACACACACACACACACACTGCATAGAGAGACACAAATTTTGAAAACTCTCAGTTAAATCTTCTCCTCCTTCTGGCTGCCTTTCTCTTTCCCCCCCTTCTGACTGCCCCCCCCCCCTTTTCTTTCTGCCCAACCCCCATTTTCTTACTGCTTTTCTCTACCCCTTCCCACTATTTCTATTAAGTATAGTTTTAAGGCATTTGTTATTTGCATGGTCTTAGGATTCTCACTAGTTTGAATTATATCAAATCTGGGATAATTCTGGTTTATGATATGACCCGGTACTCAATGTTACATATAAAGGTGGGTGGATGCTTTCATCTGCTATTAGTTGATTAGTTAAAGATGTTATGGATGACTGGCTAACTAAAGTGTTCACTCAACCTTTTCTTATTGTGGTTGCAATGAGACTTTTTGTCAGGATATCTATGGGACTGTTTGTGTTGAGGGTGAATGTAGAGTGGATTAATGCTCCCCCCCCCAAAGCATTAGTGTCAATAGAATGTAAACAACCTCAGCTGGAATTTAAATTTGGTTCTTGTGTGCTATTAACTGTTATACCACCTGGTAGGCAAGCTCATTAGTTGCTATGCATTCTCTGCATCATTCATACTACCAGTATTGAGAAACATTACCTGGAAAGTTTTCAGACATTTTTAATATCGTTAGAACTGGTTGTGCAACCTTGATGTAACTTACTAATCGATCAAAAGAAAACCTTACTGCATATACATTAAAATTCTCCTTTATTACTCAATAATACGATCACTGAAGGGGAGCAACCTCAAGCCTGATCAGTATGTAGATGGGTGACTGCTTGGGAATACTACATGCTGTAAACATGGATGTGTGGGTGGTGTAATGGATAATGACTCTGAATTGTTAATTGGAGAGCAGAGTTCCAATTCCAGTTAGGTTTGTTATATTCACTTACATGCAAATACTCTTGGGAAAGGTATGAATCCACCTCTTCTCCCCCCATCTATAGGTTAGTTAGTAAGACTTGTATCACTAAACAGTTATCTCCAAAAATAAAATTGTGAGCAAAAAAATATTTAGATTTCAGCATTAAATAACCCATAGAGATTGATATGTTGCTAATTACCCCCCAAAAAAAAAAACCCAACCAATCACTTGACAGTGAAATAATTTTGGCGTGAGCTTGTGTAACTGTATAAAGGTACAACTCGTTCCTTGTACGTCCAACAGTAGTTTTTGGTGAAACATGGCATTATGCTGATATGCATCCAAATTCAGTCTTTTTTTTTTTTTTTTTTTTTTTTTTTGTAACATTCAGACTTTTCAAAGCTAAAATTGCTGATGAAAAGGAAATTTCAGATCATGGACGAAATTAAGTGGAATGTGATGAGGCTGCTAAAGAAAACTTTGCAGATTTATTATGAAAAATAGGAGGCAGTGGGATAAGTGTGAGGTACCAAGGGACATATTTTGAAGGATATGATGCCTTAGGTAGGCATTTTCCCCCTAAAATAGTAGATAGCTGGATAATTTACAGATCTTGTTTGTCCAAGTTAATTGAAGAAGCTTAAAAGTCGAACTTTACTCCTATTAGATAATATTTCCAAAATATTTTTGAACTCTTGACTATTTAAATCTTTCTTGCAGGCTAAATGAGATGAAAGGATTTATTTATAATCTCTTATTTGTCTCCACATGTATTTTGGTGTTTTCTTTGTTCTGCATTAAATCCTGTCTTGGTAAAGATATTTCTAATAGGGCATACATGTTTCTTTGATCAACTCTTCTTCCAGTATGTTTAGAGGAAAGACAACATCCCTTCATTGTATTGTAGAAGATAAAGAAAATAGTTTTTCATATTAGGAAGAAAACTGACATTATATTGTTTGTAAATAATGTCAGTGAGTCAGAAATCTTGAACATACTAAATAAATTTTGTCTATTTTGATTATTTTGTTTGATTTAAAAATATTTTGGTGTAAATTCAGCATCAAGTACCAATGTCTTTTATTACAAAGAAAACTATTTTCTGAATGGATCCAAGAGGCAGACTCAGCTGGAAGGATGTTTACAGCTGGCACCATAATCATCTAATACAAGACAATCTCAGTGTAAATGATTTTTATTATTGATTTCCAGTACCCATGTATTTTTTAAAAGCTATATTTGCTATGGTGTTTGTTCAGAGAAGGTTAGAGACATGTTTTTGATGGAAGCCAAATAAAGGCATGTTAATTCAATATTAGCAAAGCTACTGTGGAAAAAAAAAAAAAAAAGAGAAGCCTTTTTCTTGTGACCTGTCTTTTTCTGCTGAAAGACTAGATATATTTTATTTATCTATCTCTAATCAAAATGAATTTGCATGCTTTTAAACATTAGCTTTTTGGTTTTCTTTATGCAGTTGGAAAAACTTATCGAAAATAATTCCACTCCTCGGCAAAGCATTTATTGTGTGTTGAAGCTCAGGGCTAGCTTTTTTGTAAAGTAACGTGAAGTTAGTAAATCGGAAGCAAGAGTCATATGAAAAGACTTAACAACAGATGGCCATAAAAGGCTCTTTTAATCAATAAGACAACCCTACTTGTGTGTTTTTCTCCAACTTAACACTGTACCAACTTATGAAGAAAGTACTCCTGCTGATATTGCCTTGTTATCTATAGATGATTTTGCTCCAATAAAAACCTTTTGCTTTTGGGTCTATTTTATTCATCAGTGTAATACAATTATTTCTTTTGTCTACTGTAATTTTATTAATGCTTTAATGATGGTTACATAATTTCGTCTTTTGCCTGTTAATGAAGGAAGGCTTAATTAGAAGTTAAAGGAAGCAAACAAACTTATTTTGATTTACTTGAAAGAGGGCTGACCATAAAAGCTTTTACAGTTAAACATGCAATGCACTTAGGTTATATATATCTTTCAGGTTTGCCATCCTTAAAGGTATGTGTTTAAGATGCATCTTTATTTTACAAAATTTTTCTACAAAGGAAAAAAATATTGTGAAATCCGTGTTTATTCCTGCCACTAGTCCATAATACGAATACAATGGATTCACAAATATTAAGATATTTTCTTTTGAGAAAAATGTCTATAACTTTTTGAGACACTATACTTGCTGGCCTATAATCTGCATTTTACTGTTAAAGTTATATGCATTTTACTCTTAAAAAATTTTTTTTTTTTTTTTCTTTTATGGAAAATTGCATATTTTATGATAATAAATTTAAAAAAAAAGTGATTAAATTTTGAAAATCACTTTATTACAATTTTTTCTTGATCCATGCACCAACGTTAAGCTAAAACATATACAGTTTTATTTTTAAAAGAAAATATAAATAATTTTTCAATTTAATTCCCAATTCCCAAGAATTAGAGAAAATATTTCCAGCCACAAATGAAAATGAAATGAATCACCATTAAAAGGAAAACTGGACATATTTTTAAAAAAATTATTTTAATTTTTTTACTAAAAAATATGAAATTTAAAGAATTAAAAACATGTCCATGTTTTTTTTTTCTTTTTTTTTTTTTATATTTTCTTTATTTTGTATGAATTCTCTTAATTTATTTATTTATTTATTTTTTAAAAAGAAAATGCATAAAAACAACTGTTGAGATAAAAGTGATTCAAGAATGACAGTTTGGACAAAATACAATGCATAAGTAGTTTATATAGTCTTAAAATGCATCATTACAGTTTAATTCTTTTCCTTAATATTTTCTTTAATATCGATGAAACAAGTCTGATGATTTAAAATGGAGTTTAGCTGGCAATGTTCATTCACTATGTCAGCAATACAAATTTTGATAGTCAAACCCACAAAATGAACATATGTACTTTTTTTTTTTTGTGCACCTTGATTTGTATGAGTGCAGAGATAGCAATCTATTAATGATGAGACCTTGTTATACAAGTAGGTACAATATTTTTTATTTTATTTTTTGAGGGTGCAAAAATAAACACCGTCTGTTTTAAAATTGTTATAACTTTCTTTGTATTGTGCATATAGATTTTATTTTTTTGTATACTAATAAAAGAATGAATGAGTAATATTTTGATGTAATTCATTACGTTTTGCATGCATGTTTTGACGTTGAAAACAAATAAAATTACCCCCCCCCCAAAAAAAAAACCCCAAATATATTAACAATTTAACATACTTTAACTTGTGGAGGTCTGGGGGTGCAATAAAAAGCAAAATGGCTAAGAAGGCTTTCATTTTGGCAAAATGGTGATGTGCTTCCTTGTGTTTACATTTGAGAAAACACCAGCATTTGTTTGCTCTCTCTTTCATCTGGCTAGCATATTTATTTGTTCCGTTGATAAAGTTATTTCCTTGTTTATAAATAGTTGAAATAATTCGCCTTCAAAAAGGCTGTCAGGTATATTAGTGGTTGCTACTAGCTTCCATAAAATTAGTCAGCCATAGATGATAATAGCCAGTAGTAGTCATCAACATTTTCCTCCATGTAGTGACGTGCGGTTATCATCTTCGACCACTTCACCATCAATATCCACTTCAAAATCACCATCAGTCTGAATCAAAGAAAAACTCCTGAGTAAAGTCTTCATTGGGTGTTGATGCAGCCATTTTTGTTTACAAAAAAATCACAAAAAAATTAATATAGGTTTAACTAATGTTACTTAGAAGAATTCAAAATAACATTGGAAAACAAAATTTTCTACTTGTTCCAAAACAGTAGTAGGCAATTTCCAGTTTAAAATACTTGAAATAACATTTGACAAGTGTTTATTTATAGCAATTCTCTCTCAAGGTGACATAATGCACCTAGAGCAGCAAAGAGAGAGAATTCTATGGTGACAATTTTCACTTCCAGCATGGTAATAGTTAAAATGGCTCATTTGCTTGTGTCTTTGACCTCAGACTTATCAAACAGTAAACGTGAGATTAATCCTTCATTTATTGACCATATTCAGGTACTTGTTAAAGCACATGTGAAAGTGCTCTTCTGAATTTTATGTCTTTCTGCAAATCCCATTCAGTGGTGAATATTTCCTCATAATACTCTTCAGCATTGTAAACATTGCTTTGATTTTACCCATCCTGTTTCTTGTTTAAAACTTTTTACTTTTTTGTTTCTTAAATATCCATATTGCACTAAGTATCCTTTCAGATGTATCACTCTCCAATTAGCAGACAGGTTGGTAGGTGAGATTTAGAGTGGTGCATCCACGTGCTTTTGACCTCCTCCTCCACTTTTCTATTGCATTAAGGTAAAACAAACAAGTTTAACTTGAGTACCGAGTCTTAAGGACAAGACTGTTGAAACAAACTGATTGACCGACTTGCTCTGCCATCCCCATCATCATGATGGTGATGACTGGTAACAGTAAAAAAAAAAAAAACAATTACAATTTAAGCTAACTCAGTGTATGTGGTTCTTGATTCAGACAATCCGTAATCTACTGTTGACATTATCTCTGCATTGAAAAATATGTAAAATAATAAAAAAAAAAAAAAAAAATACATTCAGCTACAGACAACTGTAAATTTTTTCTATGATTTAAGCCACTGAGTTTTACCATTTAAGATATAATTATTTATCAAATGAATTTGTTCAGATTTTGAGACCATATCATGAGATCAATACAGGTGTCCCATGAATCTCTCTCCTCAGTCCTACTCTTGTTCTGATCAATATTAAGGATCTGCTCAATCATTAGTGTGTGTGTGTGTGTATGTATGTGTGTGTATATATATATATATATATATATATATATATTTTGCACAAATGATGCCATGGATTATGGATGCACCTTTAAAAATGTGCATGACCAGAGCATGGCAGCTGATCTATCCTCTGAACTAGCTCTCACAGCTCAATGGGTTGGAACTGGTTTGTAATTGACGTAATATAAAAATACCGGTATAACAGTTCCTTTTGTTTATATGATGATTGACGAAATGTATTTTAACTATAAAAGTGTATTTATAATAGTAAGTTTTGAAATAAAGGTAAATATCTGATAATTCTTACGTTAAAAAAGGGGCTGTGTAACTCCCCAGATTATAGTGTGACCTATCTGTGAGTCAACAGTAAATCATCAATTATTAAGCCATAAAGAGGGGTGCCACCTATTTGCCAGGACAACCTATCTGTGAGTATGTAAGGTAATAATGTTTTGTTGTCACAACATACTCTGAGTTTTTTCCAGTCATAATAAACATTTATATTCTCAATGAAGCTTCTTGTCTGGAATGTCTATTGGGATTCTAACACACTCCAGACTTCAAGTGGAATGTGTGTATATGATTCAGTGTTAAAAATGCTTAAAAAAATTTTGGTTCTTTGTAATGCTCTAAAATGTATCCGGCTCCTTCTTCCATGCTCTCTTTACAAGAACCAGATCAAACCAAAAATGGAGTATTGCTACCGAATCCTCACTTTCCAGTCTTGATAAAGTTCAACAGTGTTTACGTGGTCTTGTGGTTCATGGATTGTTTTCTGCTGCTGCAAACCTTTTCCCCACAGGCAAAACTTTGCTCTCTTGCTATTTTCCTGACAGATGTTCAGATGATCTACATGGTTCCACTAGTCCAAACCTCATACTATATACACAGTCGTCTCATTCTCATTCCCTTCATATTTCATTAGTAAGGAGGAAGTTTCACCCACAACTTCTTCCCCAGACCTGTTACATTGTGGAATAGACACCCAAAAGGATGCTTTCCCAATCACTACAATCTTAGCTTCCAATCAATCATTATGTTGCATATGTCTTTATAATATACACCTCTTTCTCTCTCCTTGTATGCAGTTACAACAACCACATTCAGTAATTCTCTACTTTGAGTGGCTCTTAGACTTTGTATTTGTTAAAGAATGATATTAAAAAAATATCAATGATAAAATATGAAATTGGTTCCATCCTGTAAACATCAGGCATCCTTTCCTGATGACTTATGTTCAAATTTGGCACAAATTTCTCCACTATGCAATGCTAACCATTTTGAAAACTTACAATGTATTTTAGTTATCATTTAGAAAAAGTGAAATAACAAACAAAAATAAACAAAGCACATTAACTCCTCTGCCTTGTTGGAAGCTATGATAAAAAATAATTATTATCCATTATAAATATTGCATTGAAATTAAAAATTCAGAAAGACAATTTTCAAAAGATATTTTCAAAATGTTTATTTTTTGTTTATTTTTAATCCGATATCCATTATTTTCACAGCGGAGTGAAAAGGACCTAACGCCTTTTCTTTTAGATGTGAATACTTGTATGTGTCCCAAATGAACATTTTTCAGTCATTGATATTAATTACCAAGTATTACACTAGAGATCAGATTCATCAAGTATGTTTGTCTATAATGATTACAGGTATTCATGTTAGCCAAACACTTGATTAAATATGATACTATTTGCAGTTGGCTATGTTTGCAGGCATAATAAAGGACTATTATTTCATTAAAAAAACAAAAAAATCAGTTCCATATGTTAAAAAAAGATATTGATAAAAATTCTTCAAACTTAATATAACCTGTTGAAAAACCACAAGCAAATTCAAAACTGAAGTATTAACATGAGAACATCAGTTGTTTTTTTTTGTTTTTTTTTTATATGAGAGTTCTTCATTCTATTAACTAAGTTATATATCCTGTGCCCATAACCTGTTAGACTTTCACAAAACAAAATTGACAGCAGAACTCTCAGATAATTGTTCAGCAAACTAACACAAGTGGTGGAAAGATTTCAATATAACTCCAATTTAGATGAATTTTTATGTGCTGTAGAAAGCAATGTTTTCTATTTTAGTTGGAATATGTGTTATTCACATCTTTACTGAAAATATATAAATTCATGTTTATAGTGTAATAACATCAAAATAAAGAACAAATGTTATTAGAAGTGCTCTCTATGAATTAGTCAAAGTTGAAACAATTGGCAAAATTTTGTTATTTAATTAGTACAAATTGATTTTGTTGTTCTGTATTCAGTCGTTTTGGATTTATTGAATGAGAATTATAAATGATTCAGATTCTTAATTGTTTCTACAGAGCAGCTTGTGCATTTCTGATTTTTTTTTTTTTTTTATACTCATTTAACTCCCAAGCAAGGCAATAAAGCCACTGCAATGAGTTACCAAGTGTGAGTGAATGAGACAAAACTAAAATACAAAAAAAAAAAAACATAAGGTGAGAGAACAGAGGATAAATGGGAATTAAGTCAGTAGATGATGATTGACATTGCATTTTTAATTTTTGAACAAACCAGAAAAGAATTCCACAAGAGAATTACAAGAGAAAAAACTTAGCGTAGAAATTATGGTTACATCTAGACATTTCAACTGTAAAATGATGAGACCGTGCTGCCAACTAGTACTGCACTTAAATTCATAAAGTCCAGGTACCATAGAGCAAAGTTCATTAGAACAATTACCATGAAATTATTTATAGATAAGCATTTATGATGCTGGGAAAGTGATTGAAAACAATATGTCAGGTCTGGACCAATTACATTGCAGCTTCTTTGTATATTATCAAGAATCTCTAAATGCATAGCAGATTGGATTTGAACAAATAAATGTAATTTCCTTGCTCCAACCTTTTGATACTGGAGGCTTTGATTTAAGTTTTGTTAAATATAGGAATTTTTTATTCTTCAGTTAAAAATGCAAATCAATTTTTTGTATTTAATTTTATTTAAATTTGTGCTGTCAAAGACTCAAATGTTAAAGATTGTAAAATTCTAAAACTGGGCATCATTGGGTAAACTTACTCTTACAAAACATGCACAACACAAAACTGATAATAATGACTTCAATAATCAATTTATTTTAAGAAAAAAAAATGCCCAAATTGATCCCCACATTTAGTCCAGTCATATTTTTGTTGAAAATATGAGGCCATCTTGACAGTTGATAAGTACCAGATGTTTCTTTGAGATAATTACAGTTACAGTGAATCTGTTGTTAAAACAAACTAACACTTGTTGAATATTGTCTCTGACAGTAGCACACTCCAGTGGTGGGTTATTGCAATAAAAATTGTTTAGAGTAATAATAATTTCCAGTTACTAAGATGTAGTCAGCAAGTGTTTAGTGAAGACAGTGTTTATTTAAACTCTGCCTTTCCACTTGAAAGTCTTGGCTGAGAAGGCTACTAAATTAGTTGGCCACAAGTTCTGGCTTATGATAAAGATTCAGTAACCTTAAAAAGACTGAATTTTCTTGGCTTACTTTAAAAATACATTAACTTTTATTGCTGGAGTCTTATCTGAACACTTTCACATGCATATGAGGTGATATCGGAAAATTTTTGGACAGGTTATGATTGTACTGTTTGACAAGAATGTGTTTGCAGATAAAATACAATACTCAGCCTACTGAGTTAAATACCAAGCAACTCATTGGTAGACTATTTGGTTATTAAGATGTTGTAATGTCATGATGATATGGTACTGTGTTCTTTTATAATGGCTGAAAAATTCAAGCAACATGCTTAACCAAATTTTGTTTGAAACTTGATAAATTGGCTACTAAAACCTTCAGAATTACTAAGTCTGCTTTTGAGGAGTACTTTTTCTTTTTTTTTTGTTTTGATATGCTTTGTAAGTGTTAAATTTTCCAAGCCCTCCTTCCTCATTATGTGTCCAAGAAATTTCAGCTGTGTCTTTCTGATTCTTTGTATAAGTGTTCTTTTTGTTATCATTCTCTTTAAGACTTCCTTATTGCTCACTTGTTCTGTCTGTGGAATTCTCATTCTTTTGTCTTCAGTTTTCTTTTCATGTGTGAAGAGATTGTAGAGCCATACAAATAGGATTGATATCACAAAGCACTCTATTCTTTGTTTAGAAAATTAAAAAAATTATATAAATTCATGAACAATCCATTGACATTTTTTTTTTTTTTTTCTTTTTTTTGATAGGTAAATATGTAATGGGGTACTGTTTTCCAAAAATATATCTGTATAAACACATTTAACAGATAAGGTCATTAACTGAAAGTTAATTAAAATCTTTCATGTCAAAGAATGTTAGATTAAAACTTAGAAAAGATTTTTTTTTAATGTGAAAGTGTTGAAAATGTTTGGAAAAAGTCTGTTATAAGCTGATAATCATTGCATTCATGAAAGAATTGTACAAGATACATTCTTTTGTGTATTATGTTCCTTCAGAATGTATGCGATCACTGCTCTCCACAACTTCCTCTCTTTTGTTGCCCTAAGTAAATATGACCTATTACTATCCCATTTTCCTCTGTTCTGACATTCATTCACACAAACTTGTTAGGTGCAATAATGTATTGTGGAGAAATGAAAAAAATAAAAATGAATCATTTTCCCATGATGCAAAAAGAAAAAGAAGCCAGAAAGGGTTTTTGGTCACATGTATGATTTTATGTCACCACTCAGGGAAAGGACAGAATCTTTCTCTTTTCCATTTTTCAACATTGTTTGGATGTGTTTTGGCAGCCCTGCTCATGAACTGAATTAGTTGTTCCTCGGCACACTCAGCTTACTTGAGCTTGACCATTTTACTTCTTACTTCTGAACTTAAAATGGTAGTACCAAACACAAAAGAATAAAAATATAGCAATAATTAAAAGAAAAAAAAACATGTTTTTCCTTCATCCACTACTCAAATAAAATAAATGCAAATGGTTATGGAATTGTAAAAGGAGTTTACTGCTGATGAGCAGATTATTAATCAGGCAGCTTAGATTTTGGCGGGTGTACAAGTGAAAACTGCAACAGTGTCAGTTTGTGAAAAATCTTTTTTAACGATCAATTTCAACAGCTTGTTGCAAAATAAATTTCCCAGAAATTAAACTAATAAAAATGTCTTGGAGATCTACAATAGGTCAATGAAGACTGAGGAAAGAATTACAGGCTAAGAATCTTTTATCCAAAATTCTTGGGATCAGAAGTTTGTTGGTTTTTCAGATTTTTGCAGATTTTGGAATACAGGCTATTTAATTTGTATATAGCAGCTTGGGAATGGAACTCGGGCATAAACGATATTTCTTTAAATTTCATAACACAGCTTATACATATTACCCCAGTGGTAGTTTTATATAAAATTAAAAAAAAAATTGTATACATACAAATACGGGTAATAATGCTCATATGAATTTTTAAGTGGTGAAATTAAGATTTCACATAAAATCTTTTTTTTTTTTTTTTTTTTACTTCCTGTATATGTACAAAAAATCCTGATCACTTTTTAAAAAAAAAAAATCAGTGTTATCTCAAGCAAGGCAGTACAGCCATTAACAGGTGTAGAGGAACAGAAACATTAGTAATGAGTAGAAAGATAAGACCATTCAGGAGGAGTGTAGCTAGCAATTGACATTGCATTTAAACTCTTGCAGATTAAAGTTTGCTGGAAATCATGGAGCCGGAAGGGAGTTCCATAAGCAAGAAGTGTGAGAAAAGAAACTGTTATTGCAGAAGTTATGGCTACACCTACCTAGCTAGCTCAACTATATATTGATGAGATCTCACCACCAGTTTAGTATTGTGCTCAACCTCATACAGTCCAAATAACTTAGCGTAGGGCTCATCTGAACAATTACCATGAAAGTATTTATAAAAAAAGCAGAGGCAACTTTATGGTGGCAGGCAAGTGACTGAAGCCAAGCTGCCAGATCAGGACCAGTAATATTGTTGATTCTTCTTCGGATCTTATCAAGGAGCTCTAAGTAAATTTCAGGGGCACTGGACCATATATGGCAGCAATATTCTAAGTGTGGGTGAATGGTAGACTTAGAGATATGTAAGGTAGATTCTTGCCCAACACGGTGAACTGACTTTCTTAGCAGCTGATGTAGTAACAGATTTGATATAGTCTTTCCGCTTCATGTCCGCTGAGAATGTTAGCCTGAGAAGGCACATTTTGCTGGTGGATAGCATCAGCCATGCTGATGGAAGGCAGAGACAGGTCCCTCAGATGATTAATAGAGAGAAGTTTAGTTTGGAGATGTTGCAGTCTTGAGGTCATTTTGTACCTCAGCTGCCATTTTGACCTTGTCAGACTGATCAGCCTTAGTATCGAGGCAGGAGTAAATGGTAGTGTCGTCAGTGTAGATTCTAAGTTAAGAGCTAATGTCATCAGGAAGGTCATTAATGAAGATTAAAAACAGTATACGATCATTGATAGAGCCCTGGGGGACATCTGCATTAATACGAAAGGATTCTGTTCAGGACAACTTTCATTTCAATTTGATTGATAGGAATGACTGAATCGGCTCAAAAATGTACCCGTAGATACTGTAACTCTTCAGCTTGTGGAGAACACCTAAATTGCAGACCCTGTTAAAGGCTTTTGAGATATCCAAAGCTACAGCCTGGGCGTCACTGTTTTTATCTAGAGCACAAAAGACTCTTTCTACAATTATCGTTAGTACATCAGCAGTTGACCTGGAGAAATTAAAACCACACACACACTATATATATATATATATATATATATAATTATTCCAGGATCATTTTCCAACTTATTCAAGATGATCTTCACTCTTTCTAACCTAAATTTGTCTTGGACTAACACGATGTCTTACAGGTTTCATGTACAGTTTCATTTTCAAGTCTTTTTTTTTTTTTTTTTTTTTTTTTCACTGTTCTTTGGACTGTCAAAGCCAAAACTCCTCTCTCACACTTCAAACATCTTATGAATTGAGTTGGATCTTTTCTAATTGATCTCTTTAGCTCTGAGTTGAAATGATGATCCCTCTTCCTGTTGTGACCTCCTGATCCAGTTTTCATCTCTACTGTTTCCTCTTTTTAAAACTTACTCACCATTCTCTTGGTGGTTCTTGAATGGAGTTTGAAGATGGAAGCCAGAGTATGAATGTTGGTACCATTATTGAAGACCTGAATAATTTTTTTTTTCTTTTCCCCCATAACCATTACTGTTGGGAAGACAGTGGGTCTGATATAAAACTATTTTAACCTGATCTCCTTTTAGCTGAATAACTTAAAGGGTTTTTCAGTGATTCTTACAGAAAATGGTATCAAGATAGCTAAATGTCTTAGTCTGAAAATCTAGAAAAAAAATTTTTTTTTTTTTTTTTTAAATATAAAACATTTTGTTGGATGGATAATTATGCTGTTACACCTGGTATATCAACAGTTTAATGAAGCAAATTAAAGTTTAAATGAGCAGCAAACAACAAAAAATTAACAAATAAAATTCAAAGAATGACACAGACATTTAAACATTTCCATGAACAAAATGGCACAAGGCAAGGTAATTTACATACAGGCTCTACAAATGCTTCCTTGCAATCTTGAACTACTAACGAGCTTATCAATGGTGTCTGGAGAAAAATTATAAAAAAAAAATATAAATGCTGGACTTTTTGACATTTTCAATATCTTTACTGAACACAAAACACCTGTTAAGTAATCCACGAACGAAAGTGTTGCTATGATTATTGATAACAAAAAATTAGCATCAATGCAGATTATGTAGTGGGATGGGGAACCCCCCACCCAGGGCAGATGGGACCACTTACAACTGCTGCACATCACTTAGGAGCCTTTCCAGTGCTTTCTGAAATTTTCCATTTGTCATGAAGTCATGTCAGCACCTGAAAAACTTTTGTATTTTAGAATTTTGGATAAAAAAAATACTCAACCTGTAATACAAACAAATCCCGAATAGTCAGAATTAATTTGAGTAGGCAAATATTATTTACAATTCTTGCAATCATGCAGAGCCTATGCCAGAATATTAGTCAAGAAATGATCACTCTTGGCTGGATCCATGTGAGAGAAAGTTCGATGTCATGGAAGCCTGAAATTTTGAAGGGCACCAATATAGATATCACTGAGGAAACATTCTGGTGCACAATATCTCTGTATAGAATGATCAAGTGAGATATTTCAATGTTGTTATTGAAAAATTTACACAAATTCTTTAGCACTCTGCATTATTGTTATTACTTTCCTTTTCATTACATTCTTTTTCAAGGCTTCAATTGCAGTATCTTTATTGTTAATTTCACTCACTTGTTTTCTGTTGCCATAGAAGGTTTTGACAACACAACTATGAGATTCAAACATGCTATTGTTCAGGTATCAGTCACCTTCAGTAGTGGGATAAACTTTTTCTACAGTGAAGGAAGTCACATACAGAATGATAAAAGTTAAGACCAAATGATTTTAAAATTAAGTTTGAGTAGACTGGCATCCATATTATCTGAAGAGACAATACATGCTTATGGGGGGTGATCAATACTGGAATGGTGCAGTAATGGGCTAGAACAGTGTTTTGGAAAAAAAAATTTATTTTTTATTTATTTATTTTTTTTATTTTTTACTGTTACCCATAGTAAGAAAGACATTTTGTATGGCAACCCATTTATACCTATGAATCAAAGACAAACTGTTCACTAGGGTCATTTATTTAGCATTGACAGTTTGTGTATATTTCTGATGACCCACACATATTGGAATTGCATATATCTATTTGTATCATTTATATGTATGAATATAAAATTATTACTTAAAAAAAAAAAAAAAGCCAGATTTTTAAATTTTGCCAAAACCGCCAACTAACCAAAAATTCTGAGACTTCAAATGAACATATCATCTTACTACCATAGAAATAATGTACTTGTACTTGACTTTGACATTGGGTTGGGAAATTCACTTTTTAGCCCTGATTTCAGATGCAACTGAATTATTCAACGATCTTAACAGCTTTCACGGATCATAAAAACAAACACACTGCATACCTTCATAGCTAAGCTTTGGTATGAGGCCTCTTTGTGAGAGAATTGACATCACTCAGTTTGCAATGAGTTTAATGAACAAGGTTAGAGCATTCTCTCTCTCTCTCTCTCACACACACACACACACACACACAAGGTTATAGTTGTTCCAAGAGAAGAGAGAAACTGCAAACGTTTTTGGTTATGTAGATTTTAAAAAAATATATATATTATACTTTATTTTATTTAAAATTAAAACATGGTATGAGCTTACCTTGGTGAAATACTAGCCATTATTTATGAGTGCTGTGCAACATTTACAGTTGTTTATATTCTGCACTTTGCTCTCACATATTTTTTCTTTTTTGCTGTGACCCATTTTATTTATCTTGCAACCCACTGAAGAGTTGGGACCCACAGTTTGAAAAACCCTGTGTTAGTGAGTGCAATACTTGCTTTGCCTTCAGCACTGATGACCCACACTCTGCCACTGTCTATAACACACGTGTACATGTACCTGTGCTGAAGTTTAAACACTAAAGGAGGTACATTGATATGATTTGACACATGTAATTGTGAATATTTCTGTCTGGCTAAGAATTAATTGAAAAGTTTGCAGCTAAGTTTTGACCTCGATAAACATTTTTTTTATTTCCCTCCACCCCACCAAGTCTCCTTGATGTCCATGTACTTCAGGCAACAATTCTGCTTTGCCCAAATCATGCTGAAGGTATTTGTCCTGGAAGATTAAAAGAATTTCTCAGCTATCAATGTGACATCTGGTTTGTTTGTTTGTACCTACTGCACTACAAGAGTGACAAATTCCTCGTGAGATTTTTTTTTCTTTTTTTTTTTTTTTTCATTTTGTCTTCTCCCTCAGCAATAAGCAAACCTTAGACAGGATAAATACATACTTTTTTATTATTGGATTCTACATTTTTAGTCTTTGTGTGGCATTCTCTGCATGCCCAAGTAGTGTTTTCATTGTCTCCCACCAAATATTGGAATGATTGAAGGCATGAAACTGATGGTTACACTAGGGCTAAGGAAATACCAATCTATATTAGCAACAAAACTCAAGTGGCTCTAATTAGCGACAAAGAAATCTGCACTTTATTTATATGGAAAATTTAGGAAATACTTGTAAAAATTTGAACCAATTTCTCTTGTATTTTCTCAGTACTACTATTGTAAGGTGTATGTAAATTATAGAGATTAATAACTCTCTTCTTTCAATAATGCTTGCATTAATTCTTGAACTCATAATCCCTTTCTTCTTGGTTTTTGCAATGCATTTCTTTAATAAAATCAGCAATATATTTATATAATACAATAGCCCTATTCTGTTAATAAATCTATCTTCCTTTTGTAATGTATTGCCTGCAGATTGTGTACTTTAAAACAAATTATTAAAAAAAAAAATTCCTATTTAACACATTGACTGAGATAACTCCTGGTTGGCAGTTTTTATTGACACTAATTTCCAGTTATCTCATACCTGGCATTTTCTGATATATTTACAGCTGGTGCCAACAACAGATTTATTATACTTTTAGTGTGAAAATGATGTTAAGACTTTAGTTGAATCTATAAATAAACTCACAAAATTTTTATTGCCTAAGTTGGCATCTGAAATCAGATTTCATAACTGACCTCTGGCAGTGTTTAAACCATCAAGTTAGACTTTTAATCATTAATGTTGCTAATCTGACCCCCTCCCCACCATTCATAAACCTGTGAATGTCCTTGTACCAAGAATGGATGCTTAGGTAAGTGTAAAATATATTCTCTCTACCCTCTTGACATTCTTATGAAGTTTAACATTTTGCATATCTTGCAGAATATAGATAAGTATTTTATCAACTTTCTGAATTATTAATATTCACTATATCTGTTCCCACAATAAACATTATACTATGAGAATGTTGACATCTGCTTATTTTCTATGGCTTTATGCTTTTAGTTTTTCCTGGTACCACATGGGATTTGTATTTGCTTAATAAATCTTATTTTCCTGGGTATGACAATAAACTACATCTGACAACAAGACCTCTGATTGTGAGATTGGAGGTTTTGAGGAGCATGGAATCCTCTCTTAACTGCTGTTGTTCCCAAATTCACCCTGACCTAGGGTGGTAGCACCTGTTAGGGTCCTAATTATGGGCAAATTATATATCTACAAACGTAGCTTTACTCTGAAAGTATAAATTATGTACTAAATATCTGTAATTGAAAGCATAAAATTACATACAAAATATTTACATTTTGGCATTAAATAAACTATAGTTGTTGATAGGTATTTTCTAAGCCTGGCTTAGATGTGGCACAAGGCCGAAAGTATAGGGCACCCAGTGAGGATCGAACTCACTACTCGGTCATAATTGATCTCACAAGACAAACCATTACATCACACTGATGTGCCCAACTATAGTTGTTGATATGCTACTGAACAAAATCAACCAACCAACTAACTAATAAATCCGATCGATGATATCATTTAATTTTAAATTGCTGCTTTCTGTAAATTTTTATTTTATTTTTATTAACTAGTAAAAGTGACCAGCATTGTTCAGGAATTAATTTTGTCTAAAAGAGACACTTCATTTTATTTGTAAAGATTATTAAAATGACGTGAAGTATCAATGCATTAATTTAATACCAAAGGTTTATTTATCTCTGTTAATACTTCATATTTGTGTGTGAATATTTAATTTCTACAAGAAGGGGCTTCTTTGACTTAAATTTTGATCTTTCATGACCTTAAGGCTTCACTTAAGTCAACTTTAAATAGCCAATCTGCATGCCAACTTTTGGTTGAAATTCATTTCAATAGTTTCTAGTGGGTAAACACAGTTTTTGTGTAGATGATAATAGTAATGATGATGCTTCACTTATTAACAATTGGATTTTCTACAGCTAAAGCTTATCAAACATTTAAATAACTGATTCTTTTCAAGGTTGACACTGGGTGTAACATTTTAACTGCTACTGCTTAGAAAGGTGAGAAGAGTGGTGGTTTATCCAGGTGCTCACTCAGCATCTTTTGTTTTGATAAATCCTTGTCAAAACAAGTCTGTGAAGTAATCAGATACTCTGTGTGTTATATATATATATATATATATATATATATATATATATATATATATATAATTTCCACTCATCTAAGTAATTTAAAAAATGTTCAGTAACAATGTACAAGGTCTTAATGTCTGCAATGATTTAATTGAGCTGGACACAAAAACAGTTGTTTGTATTTTTATAGAATAGGAGAATGCCTCTTGCTATTATTGAAATTGTACACTTTAAGGGAGGACTACCCAGTGTTGCTTTTCTTGGTCAGTCAATAATTAGATTTTTCTGGAGTATTGGTAAGGACTGACTGCAATAGAAATTCAACATAAAATGAGGAGACAAATAAAGAAGCAATGAACCCAAATGTGAAATACAAACTTTAATCAGAAAATTTTCATTATCTATTTCTTTTTATTCTTATATTATTTTTCTTTATCTTTTCTTTTCTTTTTTTTTTCAGAATTTGGAAGCTATTCGATGTCCAAAGTGATACTTAGCAGACTATGGTGTGGAGGAGACAAGCAACGGTAGTTCTAGCTCGACAACTACTCAATGCCATTGCATACACCCGGCAGCAAAAGCAAATTCCTAACTTGGAGCGCATCAGTCGTTTCATGCATCGGAATCACAAAGTTTCCCCTGATGACACAGAGAAACAATTACAATGTGCTGTGAAAGACAACCTTGTTATCTCTTATACTGCCATTGGCAACAAAGGTTCCAAAACTGGCATGGAACAAGAAGGGTTTAAAATTGTTGATGAAACGGAAATTGTAAGAATAAAAATCTTTCTTGGTTTTCTGTTTATACATTGATTTTTTTTTTTCTTCTTTCTCCCCCTCTTTGTTTCTTTCTCCCCTCTTTGTTTCTTTCTCCCCCTCTTTGTTTCTTTTTCTCCCCTCTTTGTTTCTTTTCCCCCTTTGTTTCTTTCTCCCCCTCTTTGTTTCTTTCTCCCCCCTCTTTGTTTCTTTCTCCCCCTCTTTGTTTCTTTCTCCCCTCTTTGTTTCTTTTCTCCCCCTCTTTGTTTCTTTTCTCCCCCTCTTTGTTTCTTTCTCCCCTCTTTGTTTCTTTTCTCCCCTCTTTGTTTCTTTCTCCCCCTCTTTGTTTCTTTTCCCCCTCTTTGTTTCTTTCTCCCCCTGTTTTCTTTGTTTTCTCCCCTCTTTGTTTCTTTTCTCCCCCTCTTTGTTTCTTTCTCCCCTCTTTGTTTCTTTCTCCCCCTCTTTGTTTCTTTCTCCCCCCTTTCTTTTTTTCTTTGTTTCTTTTCCCCTCTTCTTTGTTTCTTTCTCCCCTCTTTGTTTCTTTCTCCCCCCCTGTTTTGTTTTTTTTCTTTCTCCCCTCTTTGTTTCTTTCTCCCCCTCTTTGTTTCTTTCTCCCCTCTTTGTTTCTTTCTCCCCCCCTCTTTGTTTCTTTCTCCCCCTCTTTGTTTCTTTCTCCCCCCTCTTTGTTTCTTTCTCCCCCTCTTTGTTTCTTTCTCCCCCCTCTTTGTTTCTTTCTCCCCTCTTTGTTTCTTTCTCCCCCTCTTTGTTTCTTTCTCCCCCTCTTTGTTTCTTTCTCCCCCTCTTTGTTTCTTTCTCCCCCTCTTTGTTTCTTTCTCCCCCTCTTTGTTTCTTTCTCCCCCTCTTTGTTTCTTTTCCCCCTCTTTGTTTCTTTTCCCCCCTCTTTGTTTCTTTTCCCCCTCTTTGTTTCTTTTCCCCTCTTTGTTATTTCAGAATGTAATGATATGTGATATAAATTGGTATTAAATCAAAATCTTTGACAAATGTAAAATTTGATCTCTCCAAGTAATTATTGAATAAAGTGAAATAACCCAGAGACTAATGTATGTGAACAAATAAATATTAAAGCTCTTCCTTTTTTCATCTACGTCTTCATTTTTCCAAATTTAAAATGTCCAAGTATAACTCATAGCCTGTCAAATAATGCTAAGCTTTGGCAATTGTTTGAAAATCCCAATATGATTAAAAATGGTATTCTGAGCCAATAGTTCTCATAGTTGATGGAGGAAGGAATGCACAAAGCAAAGGCTTGTGTGTTTTGTTTTTTTTTTTTTTTTTTTTAGCATTACGCCTCGAGCAAGGCGTGAAGCCACTAGGATGCAGGGGGTTGCAGAATATTTGGAGCAAGAGCAGATAGGAGTGATAGAAGAAAGGATGAGGAGAAGGATAGTGGGTAGATCAAGGTAACTGGAGGTGTCTGGGAAGGGTGTTCCACAGGTAAGATGTGCGAGGTATGAAGCTATTGGAGTAGAAGAGATGGCTACATTTAAAAGTTTCTACAGTGTAAGGGTGGGAGTGGGATGCCAGTCTCATAATGTGAAGATGCTTTCAAATCAGTTCTCTTGCCTTTTAAGAATATGTCCATCCATTTCCATCCAAGTGCTGTAAGCTTGTATGTTTGTGGGGTGTAATGTATAATGGCTTGGAATTGCTAATCAGACTCAGAGTTCCAATTCCTATTGGGTTTGTAATATTCACTTATGTGTAAATACTCTAGCGAAGGTATGAATCCATCTCTTCTCACTTCTATCACTCATCCATTATTATCTCAAAAAAAAAAAAAAATTCTTATAATCTAAAAATATATTTTCTGGCTTTAAATAACCTGCAAAGGATTAAGCTGTAGAAAATGAATCAATTCATCAACCATCTCCTCCCCCTTACCTATGGGTTAAATAGGACTTTTTTGTGGAAAAATCATTGTTCTTGAAAAATTGTTTAGGCAATGTTCATTTGTTAAAAAAAAGAAAAAAAAATTATATATATATAAGCTTTAAATAGCCTATGATGAGTTGGTAAGTTCTCAAAAACAAATCGATCAAAATTTTAGGAATATGTTCAAAGGTGAAAGAACACCTTTTCATGATAAGGCCATTTCTTTTTTGGAGATTTCTGAATGTTATGTTTGTATTTTCATGCAAATAATAAAAATTCTTTTGCAAAAGAATTAATAAAATGATTTTTTATTTTAATATTATAATTGGATGTACAAAATATATATTAATCATTTTAATTTATTTGTTTTTCATATGCTAACAACATATCACAAATATCATGTTGAAATATTGGTTCCTGTGCAATCACTGAAGTTAAGCAATTATAGTAAGAAAGACTTACACAGCATCACCATTACTCTTGTATTAGTTTTCTTGTAAAGAGTAATCTATGATGAAACTCGATGTTAAGCAGAGGGGGCCAACACCTCCAAAGCATCAAATGACCAATTTGGTTACAACCAGTTCTCAGGCCTGACCTTAGGTCATTACAACCTGCACTAGTTCATGCCTCTATCTCCGGAATGGCTTATGGCCACATCATATTAAAACAACAGTTAAGCAATGTTGAGCTTGATCAGTACCTAGATGGGTGATGGCTTTGGAATACCAGGTACCTTAAGCCTGGATGTGTGAATAGTGTAATGAATAATGACTCGGAATTTAAAGAGCCTAGTTCTAGTTGGGTTTGTTATATTCACTTGTATGCAAATACCCTCGGGAAAGGTATGAATTCACATCTTCTCCCCCCAGTTATGGGTTAATTAGTAAGAATTGTATTACTAAAACTATTATCTCCTCAAAAATAAAATTGCATATGAAATATTAATTATTAATTAAAGAGCCTAGTTCTAGTTGGGTTTGTTATATTCACTTGTATGCAAATACCCTCGGGAAAGGTATGAATTCACATCTTCTCCCCCCCCCCAGTTATGGGTTAATTAGTAAGAATTGTATTACTAAAACCATTATTATCTCCTCAAAAATAAAATTGCATATGAAATATTTGAATTTTGGCATTAAATAACCTATGGTGGTTGATATGTTAAACCAAAACAACAAACCAACAAATATGGCTGTTGTAGATGCAGGTTTAAAAAAAATTTAAAAAAGCCAAAATATGTATTGGGTTCAAGCTTCAGGCTCATGAGTCATCATCAGGGTTGTGAAAGAGTAAAAAAAAAACGGAAAGGAAATCAAATGTATTTTTATGCAGTGCATTATTTAAAAAGTTTAATTATTCTTTTTTTATTTAAAAGCTCAATCTAATGCAGTAGAACACAATACATGTAAAGTATATTAAATATATTTGTAGTTTGCCCAAAGTTTGAGGGTCTTGAGAATGGTCTTGAGAATGGTCATCCTTTGAACATTGCAAACTGGCAAAATAGAATCACAAAAAACTGTACCACATCACTTTAGGACTAGCAACAGCAGAGACAACTAAAATGGATGGTACATGTAACTTGAGGAGAAAATATTGACATAATCAAGATGTTAACATTCCATACCACTTTAAATAGAAGGTTTAGAATGAAGCCCTCTTCAGTACTGGAAAGTGCAATAAAATCTACTGGACTGGAGAAGCCTGTTTACCTTAAAAAAAAAAAAATGTATTTTTTAAGAGAAAGATTTTATAAATTTCAACTGAAAATTATTGGCTGTCAATGAATGTCAAATGTTTCCTTGTAGGAAAATGGCTAATATTACCATTACTAGTTGATTATGTCTGGGAATACAAAATACAGGTTTAACTAATAATTTGTACAAAGACTTTTGAGATATATATTTGTCTAAATATGTTTCTCCATTAGCTTGTAATAACTGTAACTATCTAATGAAACAATATATTTAGTATTGAATAGGTAGTGTTTTATAGCTTTGCATCTGCAATTATTAATTTGCTTTTTGACCTCGGTTGAGATCATAGTCCACAGCCCTGTGCCACTGGTAACTGGGAATTCTATAATTTTTTCAATAACTGTATAGTATGTGCCTAAATCCTGGTTACATATGTTTTTGTTTTTTTAATTCAGTTGTTTTTCTCTTAGACTGGGCACTAACCATGGCTATAGAATCCAATTTGCGCTGGCATTTAATCCATAGCTGGAGGCTAGAAGAGATGGATTCATAGGTTTCATATAAGTATTTTTGTGTAAGTGACTGTAACAAACTTGACTGGAATTTTGACGGCTCACCGGTTTCTATTTCAGAGCTGTTATGCTAGGCACACATAGTCAAATAAAAGAAAACCAGACATTAAACCAGATATTATGTCACATCTGGATAGGTAAAGGATAGTCATAATTAACATTAGTACCAAGCTGTACTTAGAAATAAGTTTGCTACAACTATATATGATTTAATATGGTTAAATGAGTTTGTCAGTAAAATTTTGATAACCAACTGGATTTTTTTTGACAAATTATCTAATAATAACAAAGTGTGTTGAAAGAGGATAGGAGGAGGAGGTGAGAAGGATGGAAAGAAATTTGGCCAGTGTATTTCTGGAGCATAACACTTTTAAGGCAATTACTCTTTATAAGTAATGTGCTTTGTTATAAAAAATAGAACATCTTACTTATTATAAAACACAGATTGTGTGTGTGTGTGTCTGTACGTTTATATATTGGATCGGATTTCCTACATTTTTCAACCGATTTCAACAAAACTTTACAGAACTGCATAAAATTACCTTGCGGTGGTTCTGACAGCGCCAAAAATTGGAAAAACAATTTGAAAACACGATTCTGTCACCAGAATGAAAGGTGGACAACTCATATCGAGTTATACTTATAAAACCCAGGTTGTGTGTGTGTTCGTTTATATATGGGATCGGATCTCCTACATTTTTCAACCGATTTCAACAAAACTTCATTTTTTTTTTTTTTTTTTTTTTTTTGGCAGGTAGTGTTTCTTATTGTCTTGCACACTTTTTCTTTATTTTTACATTCAGAATGCTTTAAAAATTCCATTTACAAGAAAATTGTTTATAATAAAATTCTATTCAATTGATAAACTCATAACGATTGAAAACAATGTTTTTGTTTTGGGTTTGACCGATTTGTTAAAAAAAAAAAAAAAGACATGTGTGTTTGTCAACCTTAAACAATAATCTTTGTCAATTTTATTTTTCAGTCTTTATGATGGTCGATACTTGATCTATCTCTTACTGTTACATCCCCAGGCAACGTCGGGCTCTACTGCTAGTTAATAGTAAAGAAATAAAATGAAATGTTCAAAGCTTATGTTCTTGACACAGTTTTGTAGATGATATTTGCTCATCAGGGGATTAGATACACATGCACACACACAGTATGTCTATTCAACTCCATACTTCTAATGTCTCCACTTAAATGCTGAAATTTTATCTATTTTTTTTTTTCCCCTCAAGAGGAATAGATAATGTTATTGATCATCTGGTTCACACTCCTCCCCAGTATTTTGAACAGGAGTAGAGGTTCCTGTTTAAGACTGGGTTTCCGGTTCCTTCTAAAGTCTTTTTTATTCTTTCACTTTCAGTACCACCCTTGCATCTTAATGGCATTATTACCTTACTTGGAGTGAATTGATTAAAAAAAAAAAATTGAGGTTCCATATCCATAATGCAAGCAGTATGTGTTGAAAATAATCTCTGCTATAAAAGCTATCATGTGGGTATAAATTTAATATCTGGCAGTAGTAAATCCACTTTTAAAACCTGCTTGTGTATAAATCTTTAGAACTTTGGTATCAGGGTATGACACCTTCTTCCAAGTTGCTCTATGCCATCACAGAAAAGTAGATTAATAAAATTAATATGAAAATGCCGAAAAAGATCAAAGATTTTCAGACCAAAGGGAGTCACCTCCAGACCCTTAATATATGATCAGGAGAGTGAATCAGTAGCCCTGGACTGATGCAATGGTGGCAATCAAGAAAGTGCAGAAGCAGCATCAGGCTGGTGTGTTGACAAAAGAAAAATAAATACTGTCACTCAAAACCAACCTCTTTAGCAAAAAACTATCTTATGTTAGAGTGCAGCCTGCTGTAGTTGGTTTGGGGGGGGTGCATGTCTGCAGGATGAATGGGTAGAAGTTACCTAATAGTTTTGTCCAAGGTATTTATTATGTTTAATGGGGGATGTCATATAGGGCATAAATGGATGGAATTGTCCGTTTATAAGTAGAGTTAAGGAGAGTTAGCATTAAGTCAGTTGCTTTGTGTAGTAAACCTTCTATTTCATTACTTACCTGCAAGTTTGTCTTTCTTATTTATTTTTCTCTGTTATCTCAAAAACATGATATATAACAGCAAACCTGTTTCTAAGTACGGCTTGGTAACAGTGTTTATGATTATTAACTTATACTTTGGCTATCCAGGTGTGGCAAATTAATGTTTTTTTTTTTTTTTTTTTTTTTTTTTTTTTTTTTCACTGAAGTCTGTGTGTGTATTTTGTTTTATGCGCACACACACACACACACACACACACACTAGAAACTTAATGTATGTAAATATATAGAATTCATGTAAAGAAAACTACAGTGAAACTAGGAAGAGAAAAAAAAAAAACTTGAGAGAAAGAGTATATATTGCCAGTATATCAAACAACTCGAGTGTCAAAAGTTGAGTATACAGAAACGAATGTGGCCACACCTATTTCCAAGTATTCCCTTACCTACAAATGAGAAAAAAATAACTGCTGAAATCTTGGAGAAAGAATATGAAAAATATTTCTAAACTTAAAACTTTAAAGCTATTTTGAATAAATAAATAAATCTTACCTGTGACCTTGGACTGAAATCACTGCAACATTATAAATAATTAGATGTAATTTTATTTTTAAATAAATTACATGTATATGATTTATGATTACCTATCTTATAATTATGCCTGTCCCTCCCTTCATTAGTTTGTTATGCCCTGCAAATACCTTGTAAGTAATGGACTATTCTGTTTTGATAATATGGAGAGGCAAGACATATCAGTCGCTACTTGGTTACAAAGAAAATGTTTAATGTCTCTTGCTAATACCTTATAAATAATGGAGTATTCCGTTTTGATCTCAAAGACACAGTGAGAAAATGAATGAAAGAAAAGAAGGGAAGATAGAAATGTTTAATGGCTGTTTCAGTGAAATGGAAAAAGTTGTCAATTTCAAATCTTTTCATTTGTACCCACTTCTTAAAATATGGACCAGCATTCATATTTGATTGTTATTCCAATGTTTTGCTTAATTATGCTCAAATATTTAACAATACGTACAATGGAATTTCTACAGATATTTTATTGTCAGAGAACTTGTTCAATGATTGACTTAAGAATTAAGATTCATCAGAAATTTCAAATAGGAAAACTGAAAATTTCTTGATATTATTATTACCTATACAGAGGAACCTCAGTTCTCACATGTCAAGCAAATTGGTTTTCAAACAGAAAATTTGAGTTAGAAATGTCTTGGTTCTTGTTATGTTGATTTGGGGTTAGTAGAGACAAACACCAAATAACACGTAACAATAAAAAGGGTTTTAATAGGTTGGTAAATAGGTACAGAAATTGCCTGAGTAGTCAATAACTAGCTCAGCTAAGAACTGCTCCGACTCTCTCTGTCTTTTGACATGCCACTATTTAAACGTCTTTGCTCGCAGACAAGTTCATCTTCAAGAGGGGTGGTAGGTTTCCGACAACAGTTCTTGAACAGCATAGCCAAACTGAGTTCACATGAACGGAATAATTTCTAAGTTGTCTGCCATGTTGTATACATTTGTGTATTGTGCCATGCTTTTCTTTTCCAATTTTATTGTACTGTAACTTTTTTCTGTGCATTGATTCCTATTGGAAAGATAGTTTCAGTTTATGAACGGCCTTCAGGAACGAATTAAATTCATGAACTGAGGTTCCACTGTATATGATAATTTTTTTTAATGACATCTCATGTAAATTAGGACAATTATCTGAAATCAAATGAGAAAAATATGTAGAGATTAGCAAGTAAATTACTTAGAAATAAGACCCAAATAAATGTCTTATGAAGCATTCTAAAACCACTGAAAAAATTAGCAATTACCTTCTTTCTTGCCACCTCACATTCTAATACCAGTTATTCATTATAAGACTGGTTTACTTCCCCTCACTCAAAAAAAAAAAAAAAAAAAATGATGGTTGATCCAGGGTATTTCTGGAAGATAACATTTTTAAGGCAAGTAGTTTTTGTTATTAGAATGTTCAATATCATGAAATAGAGAATTAATATTAATTCAAATTAATAATCAAATTCCCTGGTGAGTGGATATCTCAACACAAAACTTAGAGCAAGGGTAATATAAATGAACATTTTAATTTAACTTTCTTTCTCTCTAAAACACAGTGAATACCTGTTTTTGTTTTTCTTTCTCTTTCCATACTTACTGCATTATTAATGAATAATATATTTTTTTTTTTTTTAACCTTGTACTACTTTTGTTTGTGCAGGTGAATGATGGCCATGATTGGTATTGTTTTGAATGCCATGGACCTGGCGATGTTGTATTGTGCGATGGCTGCTGGCGAGTGTTTCACAGAACATGCTGTGATGAAGAAAATATCTCCATCAATAGTCAGAAATTTACCTGTTACATTTGTAAGGTAAGTTGATGGGCTTGATCCTTCCTGGTTTTTCTGAGATCACCCAGTTTGTTGTGTGATAAGTTTTTCCTCTTCTCCCAGATATTCTGCTATACTTTTGCCCCTTTCTCCCTCTTACCAAAAAAATAAAAAGCAAGTACTCTCACAAAAGATACTTTTGGGCAAGGAAAATGAAGGAAAGTGGTTTGAAAATGTGAAACACACACACACACACACACACATATATAGTTGTATATTTAGGCAGCAATCCTTCCTTTATGCATGTTTCATTAAAAAAAAACAGACAAGGTACTACGGTTGAGCTTTTTATTTAATTTTTCTTGTGTTCTGACAAGAGCTTTCTTTTCTGGACAAAGGGTGCGTAAGAACTGTCCGAATTTTTTATATTTCCGAGTGCTTTCGGCTATACCTTTAGCCATTATCAAGGATGATTCGATTTTCAGCTTAGTTGAGTGTGTGCGTTCTGTGTATGTATCAAAGAAAAAGCCAACTCTTAACAATATTAACTTTGAACAAAGCCACAATGTGCTAACCGTATTCGGAAATTAAAAACATCCCTACCACACACTGATACAAGAAAAATTAAATAAAAAACTCAACCGTAGTACCTTGTCTGTCGTTTTTAATGAAACATGCATATATATATATATATATATATATATATATATGTGACATTTATTTGAAAGTGCTCAATATCAGTTAACATTTTTAGTTGGACTGATGTGAGTTTGACCCTGGGTTTCACACTATTTGTGATCATCAAACAACTCTCTCTCTCTTATATATATATATATATATATATATATATATATATATATATAATTGTCTTTTATCATCCAGTCTCCTTCAGAATGGATGTAATTCTAAAACTGAGTATTGTCAGTCATTAGATAAGAGATGATCTTAGATGCTTGCTTATGAAAGGGTTATCTATTATTATTGTGGAATTTGTAACACAGTTTTTTCAAATCAAAACCTACTCAGACCTTGCATATGAATACTCAATGCAAGAAATATAGTGGGAATCATCTCATCCAACCATAAACAAAACATAATCTGATTTAAGCGTGGAAAGTAGCATAAGTCAGAAGCTGAACTGAAAAGTTGTTTACAGAATCAAAAAAAAAAACAAAAAAAAAAAACATAAGTTTTAAAAAAAATTATTGGGCAACGATCATAATAGCTGTTCATTCATTAACAGGCATGACTCTCACTGACAAGTTTGACCAATGTTCATGGTTCTTGTGTGAACGACAATGACTCTTTAAACCTGCAAGTGATTTGCATTACTTATTGCAGATCCACATCTGCAATAAGTAATGCAAACAAAGTTGTTTTATACAGGGCCTGACCTGTTCTGTAAAGTCTGTCCCACTTGCTCATGGGTTTTCATGTGTCTGGTGAGACTGGAACAGTTTCTGTTGGTTTTTTGTTACACCTTGCATGTTAAGTTGCTATGAAGTTAAGAGCACCTACCATGCCTATATGAGAGGAGGGTATAGAAGTTCTTGGCCCAATCAACTTTACAAAAATTGTTAAAATGACATGCATATATATAATTTTATTTCTTGCAATGGCTTTATAGTTGGGCCTAAAACTTTTCAACACCCCCATATAGTGAGTAAATAAACTGTATTGGGATGAATTTTGTTCAGATCAAGTAACAGGATGATTGATAAAATAAATGCAACATAGATAAAAAATATAATAAATGCTGCCTACGGTTTATATAAAAATAGTTACCTCCACTAATTTGTGACACCTAAAATTTAAAATGAATTTTTTATAAATGAAAAAGTTTTCATTTTAGCTTTTAATTGAAAGCTAAAGGATTACAGAAATTATATTGATTGGAATCGATTTTTTTTTCTTTTTTTTTTTTTTTTTTTCTAAAATAGCTGATTAGTGCCCTTTTTTTAGTCATCTTTAATTCTCTGTATAAAAAATCTTCCAAAAATAAAATATACTTTACTGAAACTTTGAGGAATATTAAGCTGATTTAAAGTATAATTAATCTGATTTAAAACAAACATTTAAGTTGAAAATAACACAGAAATGCATTTTTAAAAAAAACAGTAGCTGTTTTTTTTTTTTTTTTTGTTTTTTTTTAACTGACATGTTTAGCCATGTTTATGTGATTGACATGTGTTGACAATTTTATTGTTGTTCTGCAGAGACTTTATCTGAAAAACATAATTTAAGAAAATGATGTGAGCACCTTTTTTATATAATTTTTAAGTACTATGTTATCTTAGAAATCTTGGGAAATATTCTCTATAATCTAATTTTAGGGATGTTGAATTTAAATTTACTTTAGTCATCACTCTTATTTTTTGATGCTGTATGGTTGACTATACTTTCAAAAATGGTCATGTTACATAATATTTTATGTACGTGAAAAATTTTTTAATTATTTTAGAAATCTTTGTGCAAAATGATTTGTATTAAGCTTTTCAACTTTTGATTAATAAATATAGTTTTCATTTAATAACAATATCACTTAACAAGCGTAAACTGAGGTAGAATTTTAAGAGTAAAAAAATTATAATAAATTATTTCAAATAAAAAAAATGAAAACAATTCTTGTAAAAATTCATTATTCATTGAAAAAATTTTTTTCTTAAGACAATAGTGTCATTAATAAATATTTATAAAAGCAATTAAGTTTTTCAAATTAAATAATGTCATTTTTATTGCATTTTTAATTTTGCGATGAGTAGCAGTTTGATAAAAAAAATTGTTTACATTCTCAAAGAAGTCCTGCTTTTAACTAATAAAAATATTTTGTGCTGAAAATTTGATTTCTTGAAATTTCATAAAATTAAGTAATTTGGGTTAACATGTAAAAAAAAAAAAAAAAGTTACCAATATTTTTTAAAAACAAAAATAATTTCATTCATTTGTGAGTAAATTCTGAATGTTTCATTAAAATCTGATAATTGATTTTTGCAAGAATTTCCAAATCAGTGTGTTTCTCACTGGAAAAAAGTGCTAAAACACTAATCATAAATATTATGTTACCCCTAATAAAAAAAAAAAAAAAAAAAAATTATTTTTACCTAAAATTTTGAATGTGCTAGAAAGGATTAAAGAATTTAATAAAATAATACTTTGTTTTTTTCCTCTTAATAACAACATAAACATTTTGACAATAAAACTTTGTTTTTATGAAGTTTGCGTCCTTTTTCCATCATGCCATGCTGTTTTTTCAGCAAAAAAAAGTGGAGGTACCTATATTAAAACATTGAAGACAGATTTTAAGTATGCTGAAAGAAATATTGCAATGCAATTTTCACTCTTGTAATTTACTCTTATTCCTTTGTGTGTGTGTGTACATGTATTTGAGTAGGCGTGTTTATTTATTTATTTATTTATTTTTTTTAAACAGTATTTTATTTACTCTACTGGCCTAAGTATTTGAGAAAACATCAAGTACATTTTCTTTAATAACTTTTATCAAATGTTCATGCTGGTAGACAAAATACTGTTTAAAATAAACTTTTCATCTACTCAATTACATGTATCCACTAAAAGTAAGGTTTTTATATATAATCGACTCTCCCGTCGAGATTCGACGTATGAGGGTCAAACAGATCAGTTTCCAGGAAACCGACAGCTGACACCGGCACATGAGATTTGATTACAGGCCTCGTGCAGGACCATCCACACTTTTTGAAGGGACGAATACAGAGACCTGGTGCACTGAATGCCACAAGGTTCCCAAACGACCCTCCGCAGGTTTTTGAATTCAGAGTTGTCCTTCTCCTAGACCAGTTGCCATCCAAGGCTATAGAACCCAGTCTGTCCTGCTATTTTACCCATAGCTGGAGGGAGAGGAAGAGGATTCATACCTTTCCTGAAGAGTATTAGCACGTAAGTGAATGTAATGGATCTGGATTGAATTCAAACTCGGCTCATGATTCCTCAATCCAAGCCGCTATCCATTACTCCAACGTGCCTCCTATATATATATATATATATATATATATATATATAAAATTGGAGATTAAAACAAAAACAGGTTAAAAATCACTACACAATAGCAATCATATTTCAACACTACAAATGTGTCTCCTCAGCAATGGTAAATTACTGGTGAGTGAATGATTAATTGCAAAAGCAGAATATGTTTTTTTTTTTGAAAAAGAAAGAAGACAAAAAAACACAAAATTAAAATTATGCTTGTGGGTTTACTGTGATTAACCAATGAAATGAGTCCTACACTAAAATCTAAACCAATTGAAAAAATTTATATAGATCATGACATGGAGTTGTCTACATACATTCCTAGACAATTTCTTTTGTGACTGATAAAGATGATTACATTATTTCGTAAAATATAGAGAAATATGATGTTCAACTTTTACAGGAAGTTAAGGAGAAAGGGGTAGGGGAATAATCTAGTATAATGTTAACTAGCTATATATTTTGTCATCTTCATACATAGAATTTTGTAGTTGGTAATTTCTTTACGAAACTGGAAAAAAAAAATCTGAATCAGAAATTCAAAACTAATTTGGTAAATTAATATGCAACTGTTAATTAAATACCATCCATACAAGATGTAAATAATACAAACTAATCAATATAAGATGTTAATAAAACTAACTAGACATCAATACAGAGCTATATTAAATCTAAATGAATTTTACACAATAGAATAGTAAACCATATATGGTGCATTGCAGTACATCTACCAATTATTACTGCAAGAAAAATTATTAAATACGAAGTTTAACCCTATTGTAAGGTAAAAAGTAAACTCTGCCTACAATTTACAGTTAGTTCACTTTTTTGGTCTAATAAATTTGATGATTTCTATTTTCTCATGTAGTCATAAGAAACAAGTTTCATTTAAAAATCTACATGTTCCAGCTGTTTTTAAAATACTTTCCATTTTTACTGTAGGAGTTTTAACTTATTTAAATTCCAAAAATATTTAGAAAGTGATGTACTATTTTTATAAGTACTATTGGTGAAGGATAAGATATGTTGGTACCATCTAGTCTTAAAAGAATTCTTAGTACTCCCAATATAAATTTTTTTTTCTGTTGTAGAAAAAGAACTTAGCTAAATAGGAGCGTTGGTCATACATTGATTTTGAAATAAGCATTCATTAGAATTCCTGCAATTACATGAGTTAATATTATTAAAGAGTTAACAATAAAAGAAGCTGCTCTTTTATCTAATTTGATATTGTGGATTTTTACCCCTCCATTTCCAAGGATATATTTATTTACTTTAGCTTTGGAGTTTGCCAGAGAATACTATATTTCTAGTGAAGAACTGAATATGATAATGAACTGCAAAAGATCTGTTCTCATTAGCAACAATGAACAGTGGGTTAAGAACAACTCCGATTATCTCTTTGATATTTCTATGGAATCATTAGACTCTGCAGTGTCTTCTGACCTGGTGGATTTATTTATCATATATAATCTTAGCACTTATGATTATGTTAATGTTGATAATATAGGGTTATTCAGAGATCACGGTTTTATGGTAGTAAAAACTTCCACTAAAATTAAGGTTGACAAATTAAGGAAAATGTTCCATAGAGAATTAAAACGTTTAAACTTTAAGGTTAAGATGAATCCTAATGTTAAACAGGTAGATCTTTAAATGAATCTTGTTTCTTATGCATACATGAGAAAATAGAAATTATCAAATTTCTTGATAAAGACTCCTAATAATAATAATGAGGGTGAATGGAGTCTCTCTGAGCCTTGATTGGCAATCCATTTAGTGATGGTGTCACGATAAAAAACACCCTTGATAGCCCTAGCGAAGCATGAAGAATTCAGCTATTGACAAGATTATGAACTACACAAATCAAAGTATTGGCGAGTTCAATCTCGGCTGAGGCCGCAAGATGATGAGATGATGATGAGATGATGATGATTAAACTAAAGAAGTGAACTAATTCAGAATTGTAGGCATAGTTTACCTTTTACCTTACAATATGGTTAAGCTTTGAATTTGAATTAAGCTTTTTCTTACAGTAATAATTGGTTGATGTATTGTGGTGAACCTTTTTATATAGTTTACTTTTCTGTTGTTTAAAATTCATTTAGATTTAATATAACTCTTTATTGATTCCTACTTAGTGTTATTAACATCTTATATTGATTAGTTTGTATTATTAACATCTAATATGGATGGTCTTAATGTTTGCATATTAATTTACCAAAGTAGTTTTGAATTTCTGATTCAGGGTTTTTTTTACCAGTTTGTTAAAGAAGCCTTTTAATTATCAACTATAAAATTTTATGTCGGAAGAAGCATATAGCATATATCTAGTTTGCATTATGCTAGATTATCTCCCTACCCTTTTCTCCTTAACTTCCTGTAAAAGTTGAACGTCATACTTCTCTATAT
This sequence comes from Acanthosepion pharaonis, assembly GCA_903632075.3. Classification (NCBI taxonomy): domain Eukaryota; kingdom Metazoa; phylum Mollusca; class Cephalopoda; order Sepiida; family Sepiidae; genus Acanthosepion; species Acanthosepion pharaonis. The sequence continues at coordinate 941,595 of CAHIKZ030005372.1, forward strand.
TTTACAAAATAATGTAATTATTTTTATCAGTCCCAAAAGAAATAGTCTAGGATTCTATGTACACAACTTCATATCATGACCCATATAATATATTTTTTTTTTTTTTTTTTTTCAGTTGGTTTAGATTTTAGCATAGATCTCGTATTTCATTGGTTAACCACAAGCCTCATTTTAATTTTTTTTTTTTTTTTTCACAAAAAGAGGAAATACTCTGCTTTTGAAATTAATTGTTCACTCACCAGTAATTTACCATCACCTGAGGAGACATATTTGTAGTGTTGAGACATGATTGCTATTATGTAACGATTTTTAACATTGCTTTTGTTTTATTCTTCAATAATAATATTTAGATCTACTCTGTATAGAGCCCCTCTTTTAAATTAAATGTTATGGACAGTGGAATTATACTCCATTTGTTCTTATTTTACCTGAATATTATATATATATATATATATATATATATATATATATAATATTGTGTGTGTGTGTGTTAGAATATTGGAAGTGGGGAAATTAGGTGAACATGAGTTTAATATAGATATTTACTGACCTTAGTCAAGTATGGGGGAATGAGGTATGGAAAATAGTCTTACAAGTGAGGAGAACCTCTCTTGAAAATCGGCATTTATCTTTGCTTTTACCTGATCTTGAACATAGACCTTTGTAATTGGAGATCAATAAATCAATACTTTATCCAACTATTTAGCTTAAACCCCATTATTAGATAAACAAAAACAAACCAAAAAACAAAAATAAACTTGGTTATTTAGAGAATTTTTTATTTTCTTGCTAATAAAAAAAAATTCTGTGATTGTCATCTGATTGGGACAATGAATAATTTAAAAATGGTTTGAATCATTTGGTGATGTCTGTGTTGAATAGAAATTAATCTTCTTGTGTCTCTTTTCATGCAGTCTCTTCCTCCCTCAGATGAAATTCATGACTGCTAACTATACGAAAATGATATTGGAAATATTTCAAAGAATTCATCTTTCCTGCTTTATACAGGCTCATGACACTGTAACATAAACTTTTAGTACTTGTCAGTTGTTGGTATATGATTGTGATTGTTAAAGTTCACATTGAGTGAAATCACTTAGTTGCTGCTACTGCGTGAGCAGGTAAGGGTGTGATTTTCTTAAACACACAATGAGGGAGTGTTTTTTTTTTTTTTTTTTTTTTTTTTTTAAACCACCCAATAATTTATTTATTTTTTTTCTGTCAACACTGGCCATAATCATAGATGATCTTTTCAGATTAAATTGACTGATTCCCTTCATGGTGGGTGGGTTCTCATGTTGCTAATGAGACCAACATTGGAACAGCACAATTTTCTGCAAGTAATTATCTGAAAAGACATTGGATGGCATGAGAAGTATTTTGTGTGTGACATTTTTGACTGCATTTCTCTGCTGAACAATCTTTATTCTAGGGTTTGAACAGCTTCTGTTCAGACATTTGCCCAGTCACCAGCTAACTTTTCTAATTGGCTATGAAAGATATTACAGATGTTCGGGATGGTCCTGATGTGGTACCTATATCACTTGTATTGACCACTAACACTTTCATCTGACTACAGTTCACCAAAGCACATCATGGGAGGTATGTGAATAATATGGTCAACCCAACATGACTATAAATTGACAAGTATGGTTTACATGGTCATTGATTGGGAATAATTATGAATTTCAGCTTAGCCAGCCCAATAGAGCTATTGATTCACAAGTATGGCTTTGATGGACATTGATTGGGGATGATTATGAATTTCAACATGCCTTACCTTATCCCAGCAATATGATGTTTTGTAGGCAAGACACATGGAAATTTTTAGCAAACTTAAATATTTAAAATATTAAATCAATACTGATAGCAAGTCAGTGACTTGAAAAATATTGACCTTTCTCAAGATAGCTGGTGATAAAACAGATGGGATGGTGGATTTGTGCCTTTCCATTGCATATCATTAATTAAAATATATTGGTATGTTCAATGCATAAAGAAAAAATTTATACAAATAATTAAATAGCAATGTTAATGTGATTAATGGCAAAATCACTTTGTTAACAAGACTTAATGAGACATTAAATTACTATAAATTCCTTGAATAATAAGATCCTTATATTAGAGTTGTTATCAGAGGGAAGACACATAACAACAACTCAAATAAAAGATCTTATTATTCAAGGAATTGAGAGTAAGTTAATGCCTCATTAAGTCTTGTTAGTGAAGTGATTTCACCATTAATCACATTAACATTGCTATTTAATTCTTTGTGTAAATTTTTTCTTTATTATATAAAATAAAAGCTGCACACTCTCTAATATATATATATATATATATATATATATATATATATATATATATAGTTTTAAGTTGTGCTATAGTTATGGGATAAAGTGAATAGAAATTGATCTTGTGTCCCCAACTTGCCCACATGTAACAATGTATTGTTCAGAGATAGAACATATATAAATATAAAAGTGAACATTGAAGTCAACACTCAAAGGTGACAGGCTCTTTCATGCTAACCAATCGTCAGGTCTAATGAGATAGAGATATATATATATATATATATATATATATATTGATTGAGTACTAGAGTAGAGATACTTTTGTACTTCAGTTAAATAAAATAACTGGAGGTTTGTTCTCTGGACAACACCTCTGCCTTGCATTAAAATGGTTCAGGTCAGGAGTACGCTCGGTGACTCTAATAGGGTCAGGAGTACACTCGGTGACTCTAATAAAGTTTGGACAACTCGGAATACACTTGGGCTTTTTAATAAAAACTATTTTGAATAGCCAAAACTAATCTATTAATTTTTTTTCTTATTAAAATATAGGAATGTCAAATTTATTTATATTTATTTGTTCTTAATAACTGTTTTGCATTTAGCCAGTTATTTGGTCTGAATGTGATGTTACTATTTACAGCTTCTTTAATCAAATTCAGTGTACCTGTGAAAAAAAAAACACCTTGGTTCCTTGATTTGGGAAGGTAATAAATAAATGTTGATGTTTGTCTGGATAAATTATTAAATGCCAATCCTCTAAAACTTTCCTCATCCCAGCTGATTGTTCAGTATTCCTGTTGCTGTATGGTTAATTTTTAAGTATTGGAAATGCGTTCTTTATTCAACATTGTTAAATCAGAACTAATTCTGTTTCTTCTCTCCGCATTTCAGGACATTGAGGTAACTACCTTATTTGTTCTGTCTTCTGCTTGCTACATACCCACAGACAGTGTCTTAATTGATTGCATGAATCAGGGGCTTTTTATTTTATTTAATTTATTTATTATTATTTTTATTTTTTTTTTTGGCTGATGACCAGCTTTTTCTCACTGACCAAATAATGCTCTTGCACATTATTGTTGGGCACAGTAAGTGACCCTATGTCTATTTTTTTTATTCACTTTTAAACTAACTTCATTCTTTTAATGGGCTTTCTATAGAGTCTTTTGGATTAACTTGATGCAATTTTTTCCCTTTTCACATATTTTACAGTATAAGGGATTGCACATAAGAGAAATTTAAATAAAAAGAAAAATTATAAGTAAAAAAAAAAAAGTATTACTATATATAATATTTTTTTTTATTTTTAAATGTTTACTTTTTTCACAATATTGGGAAACTCTTTCATTTGAAAGAATAATTCTAAATAATGTCTTGAATAATTCTAAATGATCTCTTGAATTTGAAAACATTTCTAAAGAATGGATTTATATTTTAATTCTACATTTGCTTCACAAGTTATTATAGTGGACACTTCATATCTGAAAGAAATGCCCCATTTATTAAACAGTGTGTATTCAGTCTGCATTTGAGAAATCTTAGTCAAAAAAAAAATGTGTTGGTTGGGAGGGGGAGTCCAGATTTTCTTTAAGATTTCTCAAGAATGTGCAGGTCATAATACACATTGTTTAATAAATAAAAATGGGATGTCTATTTCAAATACTAAATATTCACTATCATAATGTTTGAAGTAATAAAAGCACACACACAAAATCACATAATGTGATTTTATATATTTATCTGCTCCATGGCCTGACCTCTTCTTCATAATGAGATATTCCATTGTTATGGTAAGAAGTGGCCTTACTGGATGTTGATAAGTAAAAATAATGGAATATGTCATTCGTACTTATTTGAGATCTGGCTACTAATATATTGCTTTTTGCTACTTTGGTTTCGTGTCTGCTTTCTTTCAATATTTTTACTTTTAATCATTTGAAAAGCAAAAATTTTTCTTTAAGTGGCGGCAGGTAATTGTATAGAAAAAAGATTATAGATTACTCAAGCAGAAAATATAACCACTACAATGAAAAGATTATAAAATTAATGCCTTTTTTTTTTTTTTTTTTTTAATGACATGGTTAAGCTAATCTTGAGAGCAAATGTTGCTCACTCTGAATAAAGAAGTTGGTGAAATAAGTAATTGAGAAAGATTGAAGATAGACAAGATTTATCAATTTTAAAAACTTCCATTTACAATGTGCATCGTTCACTTCAAGCCAGTTATCGACATCCGCATAGTGAAAATAAGAGCATTGTTTGGATTTAAAACAACCAATTGAAAATCGGGGAAAAAGTTTTTGAGTAGCAGTGAAACCGTTTTCAGTACCCAAGTCAATTGTATGGCATATCATGGAAAAATGTGACAAAAACTGTTTTAACTCTTCATGAAGAAGCTATAAGCCTAAACTGGCAGCTGCTCTCCAAAAAGACCTTCAATCAGTTAACTAGGACAAGAAATGGCTTGTAAATTTTAATACTACCAAAAAAAAAAAAAAACTATCATGACAAAAACCAAAGAATCTGCAATGTTTTTGGTCTTGGCCTGGCATCTTGACTTCAGTCACTTTCCTACTGTTTTGATGTGGTTCACTTTTTTTCCTATAAATATTTTCATGGCATTTCTTCTGATGAGCTTCCTCCTTCATATCTTGACTGCATATAATTTAAGCATACTATTTGATTGGCTACTAGGTCTCATTGTTTTACTGTTCAAATAATTATCTGTAACTGTAAGTTCTATACTAATAATTTCTTTCCTAGCAATTCTTGCCCCTAGAATTCTCTTCCAGTTTGCCACCTCCATTATTAAAAAATATAAAAGTTGCCTCAATCAGCATCTTCTGTCTGACGGAATCCTGTTTTTTTTATATATTGTCTTTTTGTCCCTCATTAAAGTCTTTTCATTCTTACATTCTAAGTAACCCCTTGCCTCTTAATGCCATTATCACCTTTTGCTTGGGTTGGGGTGATATGATTAAAAAAAAAAAAAAAATCATGGAAAACTATCATGAGACAAAAACCATCGCAACTCTTCTTCGAAGGTGCCATAAACTTAAATTCTAAGATTCTGAGGAAAGATTGTCCATGAATGCAAGAAGAACCCTAAAGTTGTACTGAATAATAATGCTTCTGATTTATCAAACAATGAAGTAAATATGACACATTGTACAGTAAGCAGGATGTTCAAATGTTCTTGGTCATTACCATCCAAGTAAAACACCTTTACTAAAAGCATCTCAGTGCTCAACTGCAATTTGCATACTTAGGAAATGATTGAAATTATATGGAGTAATGAGATTAAAATTGTTTCATTGGAATAACGCACAGTGAAAATGAAGAAAAAGAGGAGAAACCATAACTCCTAATAAGACCATACTTGTGTTAAAGATGAGGGTGGTAATCTTATACTTTGGGAATATTTTAGTGGAAATGGACTGGGCTATTTTAAAACCATGAATAAAGAAGAGTATAAAAGCTATTTCAAAGGTAAAGTTTAACGATTCTGCTAGCTATCTTTAGAGAAGACGTTTCCTTTTGCAACATGATAATGATCCTAAACAAACAAATGCACTGGTGAAAAATTTGCTTAAAGGCAAGATCAACATCTTACTTTGGTCTACAGCAAGTACAAGCTTGGATCAAATAGAAAATTTATAGCCAGAACTTTGGTTTATTCAAGACAACCTCCAAATATAGTAGAGTTAGTGGTTTGCTTTCAAAGAATGGAAGAATATGCTGAAATAAATTTTGTAGGAGATTAGTAATTAACTATAGGATGTATTCACTTAGTTATTGACCAAAAAGGTTATAGATACTTTTGTTTCTGTTATGGGCGTAATGTTGTTGTATTGAATAAATTTCTGAAATGGATTATGAGTATTCTAACTTTATATATTGTAATTTGGACATTCCTTTTCTCATGTATATAATAGTGCTCTATTTTAAGTACTTTTAAAAGAGCTTTTTAATACATATAAAAATATTTTTTTTTTTTTTTTTTTTTTTTTGATAATGTAATCATTAAGAACCTATTTCATGTTGTGCTATTTACAAAATGGTCTTTTGTGGATGCCATGTATTGATTAAAAAGAAGAAAATTGCTTCTGCTTATTAATACATTCACGTTCTTAATATGTTTCAGTATCTGTCTATATCTTCGAGGTGAGGTATTATGATTATTTACATTATTCGGACTGTTATCCTCATCTTCATTGCCAAATTCACAATGTTTCAGCCATTGTATGATACAGCCTTCTTCAGGTGATTGGAATTTCGAAATAACTGAGGCATGGCATGTGGAACTAGAACAATCTACCCCGGTGGATGAAATAAAGGGTTCGGTATGAAATTCCAATCACCTGAAGAAGGCTGGACCATACAATGGCTGAAACATTGTGAATATGGCAATAAAGATGAGGATAAGTCCCAATAATGTAAATATATTTCAATATTTGAAATGACATTGATTATACTATAAGGATAATTTTGCACCTCCTTATATATATATATATATATATATATATATATATATATATATATATATACACACACACACACACAAGTAACTGTCTAGTTATCAAGTTTGTAATATATGGCTACTAAAAGCAATGTTTTTAAATCACTGAATTCTGACATTTTAAGATCTTAGCATAAGTTTTAATTTACTTTAAGTTTGTCTCTTTTCATGACTATTGGTAATATTATATACTTATAATATATATAATACTTTGTTTCAAATTAGACCTCTTTCTCATTCACTCTTCACCAAAAGCTTTTGGCTGGCTGTGAATGCTATGAAGGCAAAATAAAAAGTCGCTGTCTGTACTGGGACTCCAAGCATCACATCCAGCTCAGCAAACAAATCTCCCAAAAATATAAAATAAAATTTAAATGCCAGAATCAATCATGAACGTTGCTGCTAAACAAAAAGCATGACAAAAAAACAACACCGAATCATGTATCCACCCTGATTGCTTGAAAGGACATACTCAGTGACACTGACTGCAGTAGGCAGGCAGTTCACAGTTCAACCAACCAAAGATAAGCTTCAACACCAATCCTATACAAAACTAACTCATCTTTCAACTTGCCTCCCTTGTCTACAAAGAGATATTTCACCTTGATCCATTATATCTCTGGCAATACAGAAAATTTTATTTTAACATTTTTTTTTTTTTAAACGGCCTCAGCCGAGATTGAACTCACCAATACTTTGATTGGTGTAGTTCATAATCTTGTCAAATAGCCCTAGTGAAGCATCAAGAATTTAGCTATCAAGGGTGTTTTTATTGTGACACCAACACTAAATGGATTGCCAACCAAGGCTCAAACTCCACTCACCCTTCTCTAAGAGCAGGTTTGAATTCAGAGTTTTCCTTCTCCTGGACCAGTTGCCATCCAAGGCTATAGAACCCAGTCTGTCCTGCTATTTACCCATAGCTGGAGGGAGAAGAAAGAGGATTCACACCTTTCCCAAGGGTGTTAGCACATAAGTGAATGTAATGGATTTAACATATCTTGTCTCCTGTTTGTCTCATTGGCAATACTTTGTTGTTTTTATTTGTTACTCTTGCAGCCATACACAGTATATAACATATATATAAGAAATTATCTTGCCAAGCAATTAATGGAACAATGCAATGGTGTCAGTTTTATTTTCTTAACACTTTCAATTTATTGTTCCTCTTCAAAGCAGTCTCTTTCCATAGGTGACGGAAAATTAGATGGGGCTCCTGAAGAAACTTAATTTTTCCACAAAATTCTTTCAGATGAATTACTTTCCTCCAGGCTGATCCACTTAGCCAGTTTGGAGTCATGCCTTTTTCAAAGTAATAAATAAGGGTCAACTTGGAGATTTATCAAAATCCCATATTTCAAGTTTGGGTCTAGCAGAATTTTATATTTCTCTTCATTCTTTATTTTTCTTTCTTTTTAATTTACATCTCATTTTGAGAGTGCACCTTTCATAGACTCCACCATAACCACTTAAGCAACAAAAGAGCCAGGGACAAAGTGGGACATAATTTTTTTTTTTTTTTTTTTTTTTTCTTTCCAGGCTCCTGTAGGGATAATCAAGTGGTGTAATGAATAATGACTCCGAATGAGAAATTGGAGAGCTGAGTTCAAATTTTAATTGAGTTCATTATATTCACTTATACATAAATAATCTTGGGGAATGTTATGAAACCATTAACTCCCTCAATTATAGGATAAATAGTGGGACTGCACTATTCATCCCTCGTCCACCAAATTATTCTTACGACCCAAAATATGTTTTGCTTTTAAATAAACCACAAAGGGTTGATAAACCATAAAAAAAAAATCAAGCAGGCATTTCAGGCTCCTTTAAAGTTAATTCTCTTACAACTGACTTTATATTGTGAATTTTACCTACTTGTAAATTCAAGCTAGTCATAGTCACACCATTTTACTTACCAGGCATGTTTGTGTCTTGTCAAAAAAAAAAGCAAGACATAATATGATACCTATTTACCAAGCTGATAAAGCTTTTAAAAAAAAAAAAAAAAGAAATTTTGATTGAAAGTATTTGCAAAGTAAATGTTACTTTCTTTTTCCCCAACTTTCTTCATTATCGTAAGGATTTTTGAGTTGTTTGAGGACAGACTTTCTGAGACTGCCAAGTGTATCGTCTATAATTAGAAGAAATTTAATTCTTATCTGTCTAAACGTTGGTTGAATTCCAAGTTGACATCTTTTTTCCTTGTTTGGTCAGATATTTTAAATGATGGTAAGCACCATGTTTATAAATCTTCTAACTGAACATTAAAAATACTTTTAATATTTTTCTTCACAAAACTTGGCTTGTGCAAATGTTTGCCTTAATATTTATACCACTTAAATTTCTGGTTTTTCTTTTTATTGACTTTTTGGGAAAGGACACTTTTTTTTTTTTTTTTTTTTTTTTTTTTTTTTTTTTTTTTTTTTTTTTCTTACTCTATATTTATCCTTGTAACTCTGAATAAGAATTTTGTCTAAAGAGCAAAAAGGATTCTAAAAGCAACTAAATAAACATTGTGTAGTAATAAAAATTTGATTAATAGAGTATGAACATAGTGGACAAGGAACTGTATTATCTTACAATTAGTACACTGATCTCAGTTATTAAGATGTCTATATTTGAGGCTTATGGCCATATCCTGTTTAAACACAGATTCTTGTATGATCAATAAAGTTAAGCAAAAGTGAGCCTGGTCAGTGCTTAGATGAGTATCTGTTTGGGAATACCAGATGCTGTAAGGTTGGATATGTAGTGGCTGGTATAATGGAAAGTAGCTTGGAATTGGAAATCAGAGAGCAGAGTTCCAATTCCAGTTGAGTTTGTTATATTTACTTGTAAATACTCTTGGGGAAAGGTACGAATCTACCTCTTCTTCCCCTAGCTATGGGTTAATTAGTAAGACTTGTATCGGTAAATCATTATCTCCAAAAATATTCTGAGAATCTAAAAATATTTTCTGACTTTAATAACCTTCAGAAGGTTGATAAGCCATAAAAAGCAAATGAATTAAATCTACATTTTTGACAAAATATGTGAGAGTGGGGGCAAATTTCTTATTGCTAATTGATTCTTGCTTTTGGATCAAGTAAACTTGAAAAAATATCTTTCTTTTGCGGCACTTTTCAATCAAGGATGATTGTTAATTTCACTGTTTAAAAAAAACAAAAACAAACAAGGATAGAAACTCACATATGTGTACCCACTAAAAATAAAAAATAGTAGTAAGAAATAATGTAGGATAGAAAAATTAATTGAAAAAATATTATGGTGGTTTGTTTTTGGTACGAAACTGAAGCTAGCAGAAATTGATGGAAGTCCAACAAGAAATGTGCATTTCCTTAAATAGGTAAATCAAACATTGCTCTATAGCCAAATTGGTAAAGGCACATGTTGTCTAGAGTAGGCATGTCAAACTCAGAGCACATGGAGGGATGCATCGGCCATATCTGCAGCCTTGAGAGTCACACCTGCTTATTACAGTGTTACATTAATCACAGCTAGTGGTAACTAAACTTTAAATGCAAAATACTTACAATATAAGGTAGTACAATTTAATCCTTTTTATGTTGTCCTGATGATTGACATCGCTTTAGACAAACTATTCTCGATATATCAGGTTGGAATGTCTGTGTAGAACCCACTTTGATCAAAGATGACAAATGTTCATCAGTTAATCTGGTTTTGTGAGACGTTTTTATGCCCTTCATAAACAAAAATAACTGCTCACAGACATATGTGGAACCAAACATCACCATAATCTTTGTGGCAAACTTTCTGAAGTTCTTAAATATCTGAGGAAGGTATAAAAAAAATCTGGGTACTTCTAGGTACTTTCCCTTGAGTGTTGAGTCAGTCTGCATTTCCAGCAGTTCCATCTGTAGACTTTCTTCTGCCTAAGCAACATCAAAAGTGAAAGGTGCTGAGAGTAATGCCAGCTGATCTTCACAAGATGAAAAATCACAAAATCTTTGCCAAAATTCCTTTGACAGCAATTCCAGGTAACTGTCGTACTTATCAAAGATAAATACAGACTCAGTATTGGCACTCTTTGCACATAGGAAAATGAATTAAATTTTCATGTGACAACTAGGACTTCAGTAAAGCTAATTTTGCAATGAAACATTTGATATCATCATATAACTGAGTGATGAGCTTATTTTTACCTTGTAATTTAAAATTAAGGTCACTTAATTGGGTAGTGATGTCCACTGAAAAAGCTAGATCTTGGAGCCAGCTTTCATCGTTCAATTCATCTGTGCTTTGACCCAAAAACATAACAATTTCGTATTGCAATAAAAAAAAATATTTTCAGTACCTTGTAACATGAAAGCCACCAAACTTCTGTGCAGAATGGGACATTTGCAAACTGATTATTCATGTCTTCCAATAACTGGCTAAACTGATGGTGATGCAGAGTACAACCTGATATAGTTCACTGCTTTTATAACAAAACTCAACACATGATCTAGTTTTAAAATCTTAGAACATAAATTCTGTTGATTTTCTGTTGATACAGTGAAAATGCTTGAATGTTGAATCTGGATATGTTTTCTATTTTTGTACCTAACTTGGTAGCAACACCATTATGTCTCCCAACCATATTGGCAGCACCATCAAGTAGATAAACACACAAGTTTACTCAAATCAAGGCCATACTCATGGAGAAGCTGTTCAACTTTCTCAAAAATGTCCTAGCTTGTATCATGCATTGGGACCAGTTCAATTAGTTCTTCATAAATTTGAAATTCCTTTTTTACAAACCCTGATGAAAACGGCGAGCTGTGCTATTCCAGCTATGTCAACAGTCTCATTCAGAGCAAGAGAAAAATGTTCAAAACTTGATGATAAATTCTTCAACTGTTCACTCAAATCACCTGTCATTTCATCAATCCATTCAGCAACAGTGTTCCTGCTTAATGAAATGTCTTGGACATCCAATTACAACTGTTTTTACAAGACATCGCTTTATGAAATCTCCTTCACTGTAAGATTTCTACTGATGGCAATCATTTTGCAGAGTTCAAAGCTTGCAGTAACAGAACTAATGTTGTTTTTCTGAATTTTTGTAAAGCAACTCTGTTGTGTTAACTTAACCTTGAATTCTTTCACTTTTGAAACACATATCTCCTTCATATTTATCATAAGATCGATGTTTTGTTTCATAATGTCTTTTCACATGATATTCTTTTGGCATTGCAATGCAGTGGTTACAAATCAAACAGTTTATCTTTTCATTAACAGTGGTACAAAAGTACTTTAATTCCCACTTTTCTTGAAACACACATCCTTCTTGAGTTAATTTTCTCTTTTTACGAGATAGAGTAGAATTTGACATTTTTAAGGTAAAATATTATAAAATTATGAACGTTTTCACTTTACATTTATTCTTACTTAGTTGTTGAGGATGTTCACATGATTAACAGGAAGTTAAAAATAGTCGCTGATATTTGAAAACAAAAAAACATTGAGATAGAATAAACAATCTACTCATACCAATTGAATAAAAAAATTTCAATGATTTTAATAATTTGCATTACCAAAATAGACAAAATTATCAATATACCATGTCTATAGAAAACTTTCTGAGGGCTGCCAGTTTGACACACCTGGTCTATAGAAGTGGTTTCGCTAATGGAAAATGGGCTAAGGGTTTGATTCATGTTGGAGACAATCTTTCTTTAGTATGACTTGTCAATCTCTCTGTTTAAGAAAATTAAACAAAAAAAAGCATGGAAAGCAGCTTGAATATGTGCACCCACAAAAAATATTGCTTATATTCAGGTGCTAAAGATTGCATTGTGCTACTGATGAGGAATATGTATATTTATTAATATATACTTAATATATTGCATTGAGCACTTTTATTAACACCAGCACTCAATGTGCAATATTTTTGTATTTAGAGACACTCTGGACCTGATATTGGGTTAAAGTACCCATAAATATAGTATACCTTAAAACTACACATATATATTGTGATTATGATTCCAAATTCAAAAAGCATTTCGAATTGGTAGGTCTGATAAATTGGATTGTGATTATGATTCCAATGTAATAAATTATAACCATGGAATATTAGTGTTTGAGCCGATTATATATTTTTACTCTGTCCTGGACATTGAGTGCTACCTGGATTCTATAATCTTGTAAATATATATATGTATATATATATTGCCACTGATATTGATATTATATATCTCTCTCTCTCTCTCTCTCTATATATATATATATATATATATATATATATATATATATATATATATATATATGATATATATATATATATATATATATATATATATATATATATATATATCATTATTTTTAGTGGATACTTGTATATGAGTAGACACTGTTTATTTATTAAACAGTATATTTAGGCAGCAGTTGTTCATTCAAACGTCTTATTAAATAGTATATGATAACTATTACTATTTTTCACATAATGCACTAATAAAATGCCCCTGAGGATGAATCACGAGAATTGAAAGTGTTGACAGGGCCATTATAAAAGTTTTGGAAATTTCATACATAATATACAACTGCTGTTTTTGCTGAGGATAATTCATAATTTGGAAAGAAAGGTGTACAAATTCAATAAACACAAAATGTCTATGCTCTTTAATAAGTCATGTTTGATAATACATAACCTCTCATTGTTTTTCGATGCATGAGGGTCTAGCAGTTGTGTTCTTACAATCAAACAGCCAGACTACCTGCAGATTTGATTATAGTGGTGAAGGCTTGTGCAGGACAAACCACACCTTTTTTTTTTTTTTTTTTTTTTTTTTGGAAGAGCTGAATACAGAGAACTGGTGCACAAATTTATTTTCTTGTGTTTCACCAGAATTTAATGCATTTTCTGAAATCATTCTACGAGGAAATAAAAACCATAATTTTCTATTAGTTTTTGTTTTTCATTTTGCCTTTTAGGTTTTAGGGACTTTTGGGTAGCATCTTGTATAATATGAGATATATATTATTTTTATTTTAATTTGTATATTTTATTTTGCTGTAAGACACTTCGGATAATTATGCACATCTTGTTTACTATTTTTATTGGTAAGCTTAGCTTTCTTTTAGTACAAGGCTGCAATTACGTGGGCACCCAGTGAGAATCATACTATCTAATCATAATGGGTCAGACTAGCTCATTAACCATTATTCCACCAAATATTGTTTTCTGTTTGTAAGCCGTCCTGGGTATGATGATAAATTACATTCGTGTCCTGGGTAAGTTGATAAACTACATCCAACAGCAAGGCCTCTGATCAGGAGGTTTTGATGTGTGTGGAACCACCTCTTAATTGCTGATGTTCCCAGGTCCACTCTGACCCAGGGTGGTAGTACCTGTTAGGGTCTAAACTATGGGTAAATAGTTAACCCCCCAAACTCGGATCAAAACACTATGTAAGTGTAAAAATAGGTTTTAATACCAGAAATATTTTGTAAAATAAAAAAAAAAATAAAAAATTATTACCAGCTATACATTTTTTAAGAAAAAATATTACCAGAAATAAAAATTTTGTTGGCATTAAATAACCCATTGAGGTTAATATGCCGTAAAACAAACCAAACTCTTTCTAAGAAATGGAATTTCTTAAATCTTTACCAACTTTCTTTACCTCCCCATCTATTTTCTTTACCTCCCCTATTTAAATTTTTTTTTTTTTTTATTATATTAAAAAAATAATTATAATATCTATTTCATTATTATCATTTCTTCACTCCTCCTTTTACTTCTGCATTTGTTAATTGTTTCTAAGAAATTAATTTATGAAATTTTTGGAATCTCCTCTCCCAACATTTTTAACACTTATATGTATATCATTTCAATTTTTTTATTGTTTGTTAATACCAGCTGAGGAATCATGACCAACTGATTCAAAGTTATTTTTTCTTCAACAAGAAATCCAATTTTTCTATGAATAGCCTTCATTTTTATTTTATGTGTTACTGTCAGTTTGGCTTTACTTTTCTTTTCAGTATTCAAGATGTAGAATTCACTGATCACTCCTACCCTCTGCTTATATATATATATATATATATATATATATATATATATTATGGGCATGTGGCTGAGTGGTTAGAACGTTCGCTTTCTGACTATGAGACCTGAGTTTGAATCTCACCACAGTTGATGTTGATTTATTAGGAAGGAGACTTCCTGATGTATTGGTTTGGACAAGGACAAGCCCAGTGTGTGGCACCTTTGGAAAGTACGTAAAAACCATACCATGGGTTGACCTGTGAGTGAAATTGAGTAGACAGAACACTTGGGGACCATCGATAGCTGTGCTAGCACAAAGTCACAAGACATTGTGACCAATGTTGGTTTTGTTTAGATTGTTGATCATTTTAGATAACCTGCTCTCTCTCAGAAACTGTAAATAAGGTCTGCTCAGCATAGTTGCAGTATAAACCACAGGTTGGCTCTGAGGGTGTTGAACAAACACAAATGTGCCCGAGCGGGCATCTGCAATACGGATTGGCTAGCTGTCTTAGTAGATGGGTATCCTCGAATATGAGTGGCCAGCTATTATATATATATATATATATATATATATATAGACACAGTTTGGTGCAGATAAGTTTGGAATTTTTACATAGTAACTGCTGTAGTAGCACAACAGAGCAAGGTTTCAAGAGCAAATTTAGAAAGAACTACAGTAGTTCAGTAGCTGTCTGACTATTGAGACACAAGGTACGTTTTTAGAATACGAACATCAAGCTGCTTTTGTGGAGAGCCTTTATGCCAGCCACAAAGCCAATTGAATGGTCTAAATACTCTAAAACCAGTGTCTATGATTTTGCAAAGGTATATGGGTCCTCAGATGACACTGACAATTTCAGGCCAGAATGCAAGACTCATAAGAAGTCTTCTGGTGCTACCATGACATCTGAGTTTCTTGCTGATGTTGCCAAGGAGAACCCCAGCAAAAGTATGAGGAAAATCACCAAGGAAATGAGCACTAGCAGGCGAACAATTGGGTGAATTGTCAAGGAGGACTTGAATTATAAATCTTATGTGCTCAAGAGGCACCACTTGCTCCCCATGCCACTGATTGCTTGACATGCCCTCCACCCCTCATTGCCTAACTGCAACTGACTATTTTGTGTGGGGTATCTTAGAGAGGGGGGTGAACAGCAGGCCCTACAACACCAAGGAAGCTCAAGGAAGTCATCAGGGACGCCATGGTCAACATTGGCAGGGATACCATCTCCAAAATCTGTTCCAACTTCTGGGCCTGCCTGGAAAGTGGTGGCTGCCGACTAAGGCCACATCAAGTGATTTTTGTACCTAATATATATGTCGAACTGTGTATAAAGTTTCATTGAAATATATTATGTTGTTATATATATATATATATATATATATATATATATATATAAACAAAAAACACTGTTTTTACTGTCCATTAATTTTTTTCTGGATTTATCTGTGCTACACTATATATTATGTTTGCAGTAAAATACCAATGAGGAAACTACATGGAAATTTTATGGCGGCTTTAAGAAACAATCGTTAAATGACTATAGCTTGGAGAAGTATGAATTTCAGTAGATATTTATATACTTACTGTTTTAATCAGAAATATTGAAGAAATGTTATATTTATTATATGTAAACAGATTAGTAAGGTTACTAAAGTGCCTTTTGCTAGAGCATAAAGTCTGGGTATTTTAGGATGGTATATGATCAATTTTGACTGTTTTGTGTCATCATTAACTAAGTTTATAATTGTTTTTTTGGATTTTGTGTCTCATAAATTTCTTTGTGTTCATTGATTTCTTTTTTCTAGAAATGGTTGTAATTAATCTTAATTTTTTTATGTAGGAATCCTTATTCATGATAGAAAAAAACAAACTTTTACACAATGATAAAAACATTTACATTAGTTGTTTGGAATCTTTGTCATAATCACATTTCGGCTGTTGTATGCTTTGGCCTTCTTCATAGATATATGAGGGTAGATTGTCCTAGTTCCACATGCCATGCCTTTTTCTGGGTGTCTCAGGTTCAGTTATTTCCCTTTAGTAACTCTCCAAGTTTTTGTTCACCTCTGCTGTGGCCAGGTATTGAACTCACAGTGGATAAAAGCATTGGTTGGAGTAATCAAATGACTTGACCCAAAGAGTTGTGAGTTCAATACTTGGCCATAGCAGAGTTGAATAAAGTTACTAAAAGGAAATAACTGAAACTGAGATATCCAGAAAAGGCATGGCATGTGGAACTAGAGCAATCTACCCTGGTGGATGAAATAAAAGGTTTGGTTTAAACTTCCAATGTAAATTACCTGAAGAAGGCTGGAGCATAGAATGGACAAAATATGTATATGACAATAAAGATGGGGGTCAACAGTTCAAACAATGTAAATAGTGTAAATAGTTACAATACCGCATCTCAAAAATATAGACAGATAGGATAGAAACATTTATGAAAAAATTTGATGAGCCTAAAATAATTTCCAAGACATGAAAATTCAACAACTCAGAGTTAGTTAATAATGAGGACAAGACCTACTCAAAATTGAATATCACCCTAAAATACCCAGATTTTATGGTCCACCAAAAATACACAAAGCAGGCATTCCTGTATGACACATCAATTGATTTATATAAAACACAAAGAAAAATAATACTACTTTTGTATTTTATCTTTTTGGTTTAGCATGTCACAGTGACAAACCTGTTTTTATTACACAGTAATATTTGATGTATGTTATTGATAACACTTAGTCTACTTTTGCAATGACTTACCTTTGATAATCAGTTTTTAAAAAAAAACATTCTCTCTATTATCTGTGACCATATTTTACTTTCCCCTGTGGTCATTATTGTGTTTTCATGTTCTAATAATGCCTGCCATATTTTAAAGACTTTGCTGGTTTCTCAAGCCCCCTCCTTCTCCACATGTTTTTTTTTTTCTATCTGCATTTTCCTGCGGCTATCTGCATGGGTTGAGGCGTGGTGTTGCTTTTAGCGCATGACAACCCCTTCCCAAGCACAACCGTAGTACACTAGTATCCTTCGCCATTTGTAACCAAGTCTTAGACTTTGGTGTTTGCATAAAGCTGTCCTTATTTATTTTTTTTTTTGTTACTTTTTCTATCTTTTTATAAACCTGAAATGTTATTTTTATTTTCAAGGTTCTATTTGTTGATATTTACCATTTTTCACTATCAATAACATTGCATAGTAATTTTTCATATTGTGTAATATTGCCTCCATCAGTAACATTACATATAAATTTGTATTGGCCAATATCACTATATGATCTTGTATAAAGACTACTACACATGTTATTTTATTGTTGAGTATCTTAAAGACTACTTTCCTGTTATTGCAGCTTGTATCATGATATTATGTATTAAATGAAATATTTTGTGATAAGTTGTAACATATTAATGAATATTTTTTTCCTTTGTACTGTATAATTCAAAACAAATTGTTATGCTTCTGTTATCAGATTTTATGTACGCAAAAATTGGTCCAGTCACATGAATTTGAACTCTCAATGCTTTATTTTACACTTTTTGTTTCACTCTGAAGGAAAGATGAACACTTTGTTCTGTCTCTCATAATTAACGGGCAAAAAACAAAAAAACAAAAAAAAAATGGTATATCAAAAGGATGGGTTTTTCCATTGACACTATTATTATTTTAACTAGCTTCACTCCTCGGCAATGTTTATTGTTTTAAAAAAGCAATGATTAGATTATAATGACACCTAAACATATGATAAAAGTGAATTTATACATTTTTTTTTTTGTTCTTGAGAATTTACAACAAAAATATTAAGCATTATTTATTACTGTTTCCAAGAATAATTTTATATTTACAACATTCTAAAAACTATTACAATTGTATTAGAACTAATGCAGTGAAATAGTTTTCATTTACAAATTTATAAAGAAATATGAAAACCATTTTTTTTATTCATAAATTTATAAACATTTACTAAATTATTAAAATATGTGAACCAACTGTAAAGAAATCCTTGTTATTTACCATTTTATAAAAATCAATCAATTAGTTATTAGTCCATGTTTTGCCAACCATCCCAATAAATGATCTAATAAATAATTTGTCTTTATTATTTTTATTGTCAAGAACAATAGAAATGTATAAATTAATTTTTATATGTTTAGGTTTTATTACAATTCTATTCATTACTTTTGAAAACCATAAACATTTTCCAAGGATGGAAGGTAGTTAAAATAATAGTGGTGTCAAGGAAAAAACAGTCCTTTTGACATTCATTCATTTCTTTTTTGTGTGTGTTTGTGTGTTTGAAATTCCATGTTTGTCAATTAGTACTTGCCTGTAAATCAAAAGGACTTGAGCCAGTTAAATATTCAGCGGTAAATTTTATCAATTATTTTTTATCAGCGCATTTTTAAAAACTTGGCTGGAGATTAATTTTCAAGTTCTCTTGAGTTTTCTGAATGCTTCACTATATAGACCTTGTTCATCAATGTGTGAAACTTTTTATTTTATTATGTACATTAGCAATGTCTCATCTTTGTTATTACCAGTGTTTCGGCCATTCCACACACCAGCCTTCTTCAGGTGTCTATCAATCCAGTTAATCTTCAGGGAATTTTAAACTGAATCCTTTACTTAATTTATAAGTGTAGATTATTCTCATTTTGCTGTTTATTTCTTGGGGTATCATGTCTTTATTTTATTTTATTTTTTTTTTAATTATTTTTTTACTCATGTGTTATGCATGATATACGTGTAGGTGATCATGTATCTTTTGATACATGACAGATGAGGCAAATTTTTTCCCATGGTAGGTTGCTATTTCTTTCTGCAGTAGGCCAGTTGCCATAGAACCCAGTCTGTCCTGCTATTTACCCATAGCTGAGGGCATAAGGGGATTCATACCTTTCCCAAGGGTATTAGTACATAAGTGAATATTTTGGACTGGAATTTGAATTTGGTTCTCAGATTCTGTTTTACTACTGCTCATTTATTGATAGTTCTTTTTCCAGGGATTTAACTAATAAGTACTATGCCACTAAATTTATGAACCAATATTTTAATCCTGGATCAACAGAATATGAAAAAAGTTAGTCCAATGACCAAGAGATGTTGTAATCACAACAAAGAGGAATACATTAGCCCATATGTAAATAATGATGACTCCTTATTACAGAGATTCAGATATAGATCGTTGCTTTAATAAGTTTACAGGGCGATTTTTATCATTAAGCATCTCTAATCAGCTTTGTCTTGAAAATTACTTGAAATCCTGACTGTCACTTTGGGCTTGGACATTGACTTTTGGCACCACTGCAGAAATATGCAACTATCTTGGCCATCAAACATATGTGTATATGTTTGTGCAGATATGAATTTCATTAAACAACAATTTGATATTTTCGGAGACTTAAGAGCATTATCTATGTGCCATTTTTACATTTTACTCATTTCTGTGGAGAGGGACATAAAATTGAAGGTATTTAATGGATGTGCTGCAAAAATTAATAAATAAATAATAATTTAAGTTGCTTATTCAATATGGTGGTAAATGTCAAATGACTTTATGGATTTCAAGTTCATAGAAGATAAAGTTGGTAAGTTTATTTATTAGTGTGTCTGTTTGTCTTCAAAATTGCAGGGTTGCTATACTGAGCCATTTATGGTATCTCTAAAGCTTCAAGAAAGATTTAGCATTTTTAAAAATATATTTTAAACCTTATGTATCATGATTCTGTGGCGGTATCTATTTTATAGTAATTTGGTACAAGGTCATTGTGGAGGTGAAGAAATAGATGATCATTGACTCCCCAAATCTTATGACCTAAATACTGAGATTTGTCTATTCTCTGTGGGATTTTAAATGCTTTCAAGTTCTGTTTTACTTTTTGTCTTAATTTCTCTCTGAGGACCTATGTGTCTCCTAAATGATTCACAAGTCATCTGACTAATTTGATTGGTTGGTTGTTTTTGCTAAGTGACATATCAACCTCTGTGGGTTACTTAATGCTGAAATCTAAATATTTTGTACACAATTTTTTATTTTATTTATTTATTTTTTTGAGATAATAATGCTTTAGCCATATATTTGTAAGTGAATATAATGAACCCAACTGGAATTGGAACTCTGCTCTCTGGTTAACAATATTGAGACATTATCCATTACACCACCTGCACATCCAAGCCTACAGTACCTGGTATTCCCATGCAGTCATCCATCTAGGTACTGACCAGGCTTGATGTTGCTTAACTTTGCTGATTGTATGGGAACTGGTGTTTCAATGTGATGTGGCCATAAGCCAATTGACTAATTTAGAGCTGATATATACAATGCATGCTTATATTTAGTAAGCATAATTTAGTATAGTCCAAGGCCAAGTGTTGGCGATGATGTGAATATAAAACACAGTGGTAATAGTCTGTGAAATGAGATTGTTTGCATTTACTCTAACTAGTAGAGCAGAATTTACTATTTTTCTTGCAGTTGATAATGAAGTTAATTAAAAGAATACAAAACATGGTAAAGGAATGTGTATATCTAATGATGTCCTTTTTCATGTGTATGTGCGTATAAAATTCATATGAAAGCTTCTAAGCGACTTACATTTTGAGAAGAGTTCTTTGTTGGTTTGGTAGAATTATTAGATAGGCCTGTTCATAATCAAGTATGTTTAAGGTATTTGTATACTGTATGCCAAAATTCTCTCTAGTAGCTTAAAAATAAAAAAAATAAATTTTTTTTTTTTTTTTTTTTATATATAATACTTCTGCCAACACCATTTAGGTATTGTTAGCAGAAGTTCATTGACAGACAAGTGGGGTAATCCCACATTAGCATACACAAGTATTGATCCTCCCCCTGTTGTTGGCACCTGCTCACTTCACATTGTCATCCTTTCTCCCTGTTCCCTTTCTCTCCTCTGGTGGTGGAGATGTCTGGGAATCAAAGAAAATTTGACGATTCCATTCGTGTGAATTTGGTTTTGTTGGATAACTTTACACAATGGAGAATCCCATGCAATTGTTCAGATGTAGCTTCCTCATGGCTCAAAGGGGATTGAGACATTTGAGACCTGGCAAACCTGGTTGCATCAGGCTGTCAGGTGCTTGATCTGCTATGGTTAGGCCAGCCTAACTGTCGCTGTCCTCTTCTGCTGGTTTGGCAGTTGAGATCATGTAGATTTTTGCTTATTCTGGGATCACTGCCAGTGTCTAAGTAATTTGACTTACAATACGTTAAATGTTCATAATATAACAATTCATAGTGATGATAAACTTTCCTAATAAAGTAAGTAAACTTGCTAAAATGCTTATTTTAAAAATAAAAAATAAAATCTGTGTATTTAAAAATAAAAAAGATTAAACATTTATTTTAATAATTAAATATTGTAAATGTATAATATATATATATATATATATATATATATATATATATATATATAATATAACAAAATTATAATAAAGAAAAACATAAGATTAAAAAAAAATGACTTCCCTTTTTTAAACTACAACATTGCTTTCTTTGAGCAATGAAAAGAACATGTCCATTCACTCCAACATCAGTGTCAATAATTATTTATATACAGATGTAAGTTATATAAATGTGTACACAAAAGCCATATATGTCAGAAGATAGACAGACTGGCAGTCTGTTGTGAGAGGCAGGGATGATAACCAGCTAATGTAACCCTCAACCTGAATGAACACTTGAGTTTTGGGTGTCAACTTTTATGCCTGCTTGTTTTTAGTTTTGTGTTTTTTTTGTTTTTTTTTTTATACTGAAAATGTGTGTGTGTGTATATATATATATATATATATATATATATATATATATATATATATATATATAAATAAAGTTGTGTGCTTGGAAAAAGAATTAACTACTACTTACAATTTAATGCTTTTGGTGAGTGGCAATAGCCTCTGAGAAAAAATAGTTTTGATTTTGTTTTAGATGTAATAAACTGAGTGGATAGAAAGAGTTATTGATTATTTTCTGAAGACATTTTTTATGATACAAACACTTCTTTTTATTGGTTTTCTGTGCAATGTTGTTTGTTATGGAGTCCTATCATTGGAGGGAAAAAAAAGCTGGTCTGTTATAGATTCAGTCATCGTTAAATCCAGTCTGGCAACAGATGTGATTCTATTTGGCTGACAAATATTTACCACGAGGTTCATTTCAACCAGTCATTGATATTTCTGCTGAAAGATTCATTTTGCTTTGGCCAAATTTGCTCTCAACAGTACAGAGAAACCTATTAATTACAAAATCCTATAGATCACTCTATTGGACTGCTAAACAAGAGTAGTATCAATAATTATCAGCAGTTGTAAAAGATATTTGAAACTCCTTGGGAAATATACTATGATGAAATGAAGATTTTATACTTAAATTAAATTTTAATTTATTGAAAATTCAAAAGGCATTTTTGACAAGATAAATACAATGAACAGAATAATATTTTTTTTCTTTTAGATGTCTAGACTAATCTGAAAACAGTATTAAAGCTAAACATTTCCAGATTGATACAGCAAAAGTTTTTAAAAAATAACTTGTATATAGAATTAATATAAGTAAAAGGTTTGTCACTTGATTGATTGATGTTACCTTCAGCATCTCAACTCCAAAGTTTTGTAAATGGACCTGTCGTCCACTCATCAAGGGTATCGGCAATTGACTGCTTATACTTCTTGATATTTTATATGCACTTATCATTGGTGCAAGTTTTTTCTTCATATTGTATGTATGCGTATATGTAAAATGTCATCCTTTTTGTTGCTTTCATTTTACTTTTTTGTTTTTTTTTCCCTCCCACTTTGATTTTGACATAAGCTGACATATTTTATTACTTAAATGTTATTTTTAGCAGATACCCATATTTGAGTAGATACTCCATTTATTTATTTAGCAGTAAATATATATATCAACCTGAATATTTGAGAAATCAAGGGGAATGCAAGTTTGAATACTACTGGTGAGCACATATTTATCTTTCATAAGATTTCTCTAATATTCAGGTTGGTGGACGTAAATAAACTGTTTAATAAAGTCTATTTAATATTAGTGTCTATTCAAATATGGGTATCTACTAAAAATAACATTTCAGTAATAAAATATATATATGATGGACTCCCTTGTCAATTTTGATATATAAGAATCTGACAACCTCATTTAGTTTTATGTTGGTGTCATATGTGACGCTTCAGTCTCACTAGTGACCTGCATACATGTCCACATATTGTGCAACAGCGAGAATCTCCGGACATAGCTGCAGGAATATTTGCTGATGCTTTTTGCCATTGTCTTTCATCTCTTATCTGGTCAATATGACTGGTTTAAAAATTTCTGATACCACTCTGGCACAAATGTCTTCAGTTATTTCTATCTTTATACCTGAGCCACATCTGTCCTTTGTCCTTTATCAAGCTGGTTATACATGAGGACCTTAGGTATTCTGTCATCACTTATTCTTACAACATGACCAGCACAGTAAAGGTATGACAACTTCAGGAAAGTCTCAATTCTATCAATGTTGCATTTTGCAAGAAGATCAGCATTGTACACGCTATTATCATATAGCCACTGATCACACGGGACAACATTTGTGGAAGACATCCAAGTGATTGATATAGAACCTATATAGAGTTCATGATTCTGAACCATATAGCAGGGAGGTTAAAACTTTACTTTCTTTTTTTAAACTGCATTCTTTAACCGTTACCATACTAATCACTTCCTAGAATTGTTCTCCCTGCCACTGCATTTTTTAAAAAACAAACACTTATGGTTTTAAAATTGTTATAACTTGTTTTTGTATTGTGTGTATAGATTTTACTTTTTGTATACTAATAAAAGAAGGGATGAGTAAAATTTTGATGTAATGCATTACATTTTGTATGCATGTTATGACGTTGGAAAAAAAATAAATTGAAACACAAAATAAAAGACAAATACATTAACAATTTAACATACTTTAACTTTTATTACATTTTGTGGAGGTCTAGGGTGCAATAAAAAGCAAAATGGCTAAGAAGGCTTTCATTTCCTTAAAAAAGTGACATGCTTCCTTGTGTTTACATATGAGAAGACTCCAGCATTTGTTTGGTCTTTCTTTCACCTGACTAGCATATTTATGTCTCGTCAAAGTTATTATTTTGTTTCTGAATAGACGAAATAATTCACCTTCAAAAAGGCTATCAGGCTTATCAATGGGTCACCAGTAGCTTCCATAAAATTAGCCAGCCATGGATAATAGTCGCCACTAGTGGTCATCAACAAAGTGACACATAGTTATCACTCTCAACCACTTCACCGTCAATATCCACTTGAGCAAAGCCTTCAAAATCATTATCAGAGTCCTAATCAAAGAAAAACTCTTCAATAAAGGTTTCATTAGATGTTGATGTAGCCATTTTTTTTTTTTTTTTTTTTTTAAATTGCGAAAAAATTAATGTGGGTTTGATCGGTGTAGAATTTAGAAGAATTCAAAATAGCGTCAGAAAACAAAGTTTAGCCTCGTTCCAAAGCAGTAGTAGGTGATTTCCAGCTTAAAATACCGGAAATAACAGTTGACAAGTGTTTATTTATAATGATCTCAATGCTACATAATGTACCTAGAGCAACAAAGAGAATTCTATGTTGATAATTTTTGCCTCTAGCATGGTCATTGTTAAGTTGAAAATATGGCCAAACTTATAGAGAACAACCAATGCTTTGAATATAATGTTATGTAATTTCTTTTGTATTTATTTATTGTTTTATTTAAATTTTTAGATGTTTTAATTATGTATTTCTTTTTTTCTTTTATAGTCTATTTTGTAAATTACTGCTTTAGGTTTTATTATTCATTCAGTTATATAATATATATGCAAGAAAGAGCATTATAAGATAGGGTTAGATTGTATTATTTATTTTATAATTTTTTTTATTGGTGTGTATGTCGAGGGATGAAACAGATGTTATAAAAAAAAAAAAAATATATCTTAACCAGTTCTTCAGTATTTGAAAAGAATTTTCCATTTTTTGGAGTTCCATATTCATCTGAGGAAAGCTGGAGAATGGACCAGCTCAAGAACTCTCTCTCTCTCTTTCAGTGAAAGAGAAAATATCAGAAAACAGTGATTCTAAAATCCACAAATAATATTAATCTTAGATTTAAAAAAAAAAAAAATCATATTTATTTTTAATTTATGATATTTAAAAATTGACTCAGCAAGTTGATTAGTCAAATTGTCTTAACTAGCCATATTCAACTGAATTTTTACATTCTTGTAAAATAAAAGATTTTACGGAGAAATTGCATTGCTTGGTTTTGAGGTGGTGCTGAAAAGTTCTTGACTTAACCAACTTCCCAAAATCTGGCCAGACAATATATATATATATATATATATACACACACACGCACACTTTACAAGATTCAAATTTTGACGAAAAATACGTGCCAAAAGAACAGCTAAAAAAGTGTTCAATACAATTTTCAAAATATGAAAATGTAGGGCAGTTTAAGATATAAAAAATTTCAAACACTGTCCTTTATACCATCATGATTTCTACCAGAGCAGTATCATCAGACAGTAAGATTTTACTCTGGTCAAAGTCATAGTAATGTAATGGTTGGAGTTTTGAATTAAATTTTTTTTTTTTTCCCCTTTCTTGAACAGGCAGAGAATTTTTCACCAGTTGCTTATCCTACATGCAATGACTGCTTCAACAATAACATTGGTGCTGCCAATAAAGCCCTCATTAGTTAGATAACCATGGATTCAAACATGGATTTGGAGCCCACAATATCATTAACACAAACCTTAGATACATCAGTAGTACCTCAATACTTCCAAACCTTACTGGTTCACCATCACATTCTGGGACTATCAGGTGCAAGCTGATGCAGTTTCTATCCAAATCATGAATTCTATATCAATTGATATCAACTGTTTGAAAATGACAGCTTGTTATTAGCTACAATAGGATAGACATAAAAAAAAAATCAACTTTTAAGTATGTAACTGATAAAAAACAATAGCCAGAGAAATACAATTGGAAGAAAAATGTGCAGAGTTAATTAAAAAGGGAAAAAGAAACATAATCAAAGGATGATGTGAAATCAGGTATGACACCTGAACTCAACTTCCTGTGTTCATGTTTAACCAGTGTGATTATTGAACTTGTTGTTCCATGTCCAACTGACTGCAAAACCTACACTGGTGAACCCTCAAATTTCTGGATATATGGCAATTTATACACAAACTAGAAAAAACAAAGAAAAAAGAAACAAAACTGACTTTACTGGTTGATTTTAAGAAAACATTGTTGGATTAATTCTGCCTAACACACACACACACATATATATATAATGAATGAAAAGACGAAGAAAACTATATTTCATTTTTAGCCAATGTGTTTCGTCATCTGACAGGCTTTATCAAGGCAAATATGATTTTATTTTAGGTGTTTTGGATAGTGGATGTTATAGAATTGGTAGTTAGTGTTATGTATCTGTTTTTGTTTAATTTATTAATGTGGATAGTATTGTTATTTTTGTTGCAGTTGTATATTTTTTGTGCCTTTCTCTTAGCATAGTGGATATTGGAGGTTTTTAAACATGTTTCCTATGTGTGTTTCTTCTTTGGGTAGCTATTGGAGGCTGCAAATTCTTAGTGCTCTTAAGTATAAACCAATAATTATAGTGGATTTAATTTTATAAGAGTAGTTTGAGAAGAATTTGACTGGTTTGTTTTTATTAGATTTTCTGGAAATGTCCAAATCAAGTCTGTTATTGTTTTTGTGTAACATGATATCTACAAAAGGAAGAGTGTGGTTGGTTTCAGGATCAATGTTGTTAAGTTGGTTGACAAGATCAGTTAAAATAGTGTTTTGTTGATGTATTACTAGGGAGTCATCTATGTATTTGAAATAGGAAGAGTTTGTTGGTAGAATGTTTTTGAAAGGGGCACTTTCTGGAAAGTCTAAAAATACACAAGCGAGTATGCCACTGAGAGGAAATCCATAGGTAAGCCAAATTTTTGTCTGTAGAAGTGGTTACCAAAAGTGAAGAAACATTGTTTAGTGATTAGCTGGCATATTTGTTATAATTTACTGTGAGGGGATAGGTAAATTTATTTTTGTTATGTGTGTTTTTAGTAGATTTAAGCATTTTTCTATAGGAACAGTTGTGCATAGAGATTTTATGTCTGATAAAACCCAAGTATAGTTTCCCTCTTGTTGTTCATTCATTTTTGTCTCTTCTACAGATATACTCCATCTGAGTGTGTGTGTGTGTGTATATATACAGTGTAACCCGGATATAAGAGAGATTTTCTCTGGTCCCAAATTAGAGCCTGTGTTAATGTATATAAAATAGACCAAACCCGGATATAAGAGACTTCTCCGGTCCTGGCAACTCTCTTATATATGGGTTACACTGTGTGTGTGTGTATATATATATATATATATATATATATATATATATATATAATATAAAATGAGAGAGAGGCTGTTGGAAAGTTCTTGTACCAACTCATTAGTCAAAATCTATCCAGGCACAAAACTTTCAATAACTTTTTCATTGGAAATATTTTGTGTGTTTGTTAGCAATCCAACAAATCCTGGCAGAATAAAAATTAACAAATCAGTTGTATTTTAATGCATTTGAGCCCAGTACATATAAGTAAAGTTTGATCTTTTTTATGCACAAAACTAGTTTTAATAAGTTTCAACACTGTCTTTATAATGTGCACTGGAAATTAGTAAGAAAAGGATTGTCAGTGGTTAGGAATCTCAGCAAGGAAAACTGATAGAAAATGTATCTTAGAAATGAAGAAAAAGGTTTATCACAGTGATGTATTGAACATTATTTAGAGTGTAATTACATGTATAATTTTATGTGTACACACATGCACATAGTGGAGGCATGGTGGAGTAATGGATAGCGGCTCGGATTGAGGAATTGGAGAGCAGAGTTCGAATTCCAGTTGAATCCATTATATTCACTTGTGTTCTAATACCCCTGGGAAAGGTATGAATCCTCTTCTTCTCCCCTCAGCTATGGGGGAAATAGCAGGACAGACCAGGTTCTAAAGCTTTAGATGTCAGCTGATCTACCGCAGAAAGAAATGGCAACCTACTGCAGGAAAAAATTTGCCTCGTCAGTCATGTATCAAAAGATACATGATTACCTAAGTGTGTATCATGCATGGCACATAACTGATTGACTGAAACACACACACACATATATATATATATATATATATATATATATATATATATTGAATTGTATGTTATAAATTTAATATGTTTGTTTATTTAATATCTGCTTTATCACAAAAGTTCTATTTATTTCTAAATTCAGTTGGCAATTGATGAATGACCTCAGGGGTGATTCTCAAATATTGGCAGCTTTCTCATCTTGTTTCTCTTGGTTACCACCTCTGACCTTTTGCAGTTACCATGAAATATGTATGTGAAACCATGTATACAACTGCAAATCTATAACCATCCCCCCCATCCATCATTTGATATTCAGCAACAAAAAGTAATTTGTGTATATTTTTTTAAAAAGTTCTATTTTCATAATCAATGTAATGTGTAGTAGATTTAGTATTAATGGATGGTGTATTCAATGGCCTATATAGAATGCCAAGATTAAAGTCTGCCATGTAGTAAAATCTATACAAAGAGGATACTTGAGGATGTGTGGGTAATGTAATGGATATGCAGAAAGTGGAATTGGTGACTCAAAAAGTTCAAATCTTGGTTGAGTCTGTTATTCACTTTTGTACAAATGCACTTGGGAAAGGTATAAATCCACTATTTCTCTCTCCAGCTATCAGTCTAAGAGAAAGAAAGAAAGACAATGAGGATCAATTTTGCTATCTTTCTAAGAATTCATACTAATTCTTATATCATAAAGAGAAAGGAATCTATGAAGGAGGTAACAGGAAAACCATATCACTATTTTTTTCCCAAAGAATTCATGCCAATTCCTAGATCATAAGGAGAAAGGAATCTGTGAAGAAGGCAATGGGGAAACTACATCACTATCTTTCCCAAGAATTCATGGTGATTCCCAAATGATAAAGTAGTGGAGAGCCATGATAGCATATGTCCTGAAGAGAGTATTAAAAAAATAGTTGACTTTGCAGATCTCTCTATCATTAGTCATCATAAAAAGCAGAAATTAACCAAGTGTGATTGATACAGACCTTTTCTTAGGAAAGCAATATAAAACTTTGCATTTAGAACTGTGCAAACTTTAAGCATACAATAATAGAAAGTGCTAAAATCGTCTCTCACACTGAACCTTCAAGTGTCTCATATATTTCAACATTTGATGTACCTATCTTTTGAACAACAAATACTCTTACAGACATTTTCAGCTTGATGTGTTTTGCATTTTGAATGAGTTCTAATTGATACAGCTGTAGTTACCAACAGGTAGCGTATTTATTTAGTTTCATTTCTCTGTTGATGATCTTGTTCATAATATGTTGGTTTCTCTTAAATTCTCCCAAAACATTGAATCTATTGTTACAAATTACTTTACCATCTACAGATCCATTTATGGCTTTTCTCAGCCAATAATAATCTCTCTTCCTACTGCTCTTAGAAAAGATCACTAGTGTTGTAATGTATGGCAAGTGGGTTTTGAGATTGCAGGGAAACACCTAACTAATTGCTCTCTCAGCAACTACAGGGGGTAATAGGTGTAGAGGGGAAAGAGACTGGAGGTAACAAAAATAACACTGCCTCGGAAACCACAGCATCTTTAGGAACGAAATGCTATGGGACCGACTTCACAAGACACTGTGTCTTGCTGACTGCTCAATTTTCCTGTTGCTTTTATTAGCATGAGGCATATTACAAAGACCTGGATCTTGACCAGTTGCAGAGAGGCCCGTATCTAGATATGTCAAGCTGTCCTGCTGCTAACAGAGGTGGTGGGGAACCTGGATGTAACTGGTGCTGCATTTGACTTATGTTTGGAGACTAAGGAATGTCAAGTTAGAAACCAACTGTTGAATAGGGAGGCTGTTTTTATTTGAAATGGTTTTAAATTTTGTCCAATTTTGCTTTTTTTATTTTTTTATTATTTCATTAAGTAGAATTAATTGAAAGGTTTTTATTTTTATTATTATTTTTTTGATAACTCAACCAACACTTTTATCCACTGGGCTTGGGGATATCAATGAGTGAATTTCTGGGACTTATAAACTGAATGTCTCAGTCATCAGTATTTACGAGAGCTCATATTACAATGAAGTTGAAATAACAGACAGAACATCACTGAAAAATATGAAAGCTTAAGGAATCTGTGCATATGCTAGACTACAAAAATCTCCTCAGCCAACCAAGCATAGACTTAAATACAATACTGAAACCAGTAATACAGAAAGCTAGAGAAAAACAACAACAAAAAAAATTGACAAAAATTCACCCACTAACTGTTCATAAGTGGATAAAAGCATTGGTTGAGTGATCCAAAAAATGATTTGACCCAAATTTCTCTTTCCATTCTACTACCCACCTATCTATAATTAATACTATAAAGATGGGAAAAAAAATACACAGTGGATAAAGAAAATGTTTGCATTGACAGCTGCTGAAAATTTTCTCAAGTTTATATATTGTGGAAATTTCTTCTGGTTGCCAGATGCTACCAATTTTCATTTGAAGTTTGGCTGTTGATAATCAATAGCAATAGACATTAAACAGACAAGCTCTAACCATTATTGGCATTGTAGCTTCCTATAAAAGTAAAATGTGAATTTTTCTGTAGGATTGGAAACACAGATTATAAACAAAATCTTGTGCAGTTAAGCAACTCCAGCAATAAAATTAATTCTCTTCATCATCATTTATTCAGTTACAACTGCTGTGGTCCATATTTCTCTCCATCTCACAATT
Organism: Acanthosepion pharaonis; assembly: GCA_903632075.3. Taxonomy (NCBI): domain Eukaryota; kingdom Metazoa; phylum Mollusca; class Cephalopoda; order Sepiida; family Sepiidae; genus Acanthosepion; species Acanthosepion pharaonis. Next base: position 973,305 of record CAHIKZ030005372.1, read on the forward strand.
ATTGTTCATGGATGACATTCAAGACAGAATAGTGCAATGGCTGGCTGGTTCTTTTGCACCGGGGATGTTGAATCACCCTGTATCTCTTCTCAGATGTTAAATAAGCAGGACCTATAAAGTAGCAAGTGGTTTGAATTTGGTTTTCCTTCTCCTAAATTGGTTGCCAACCAAGGCTATAGGACCCAGTTTGTTCTGCTATTTACCCATAGCTGGCAGGGAAGAGATGGATTCATACGTTTCTCTTAAAAAGCTTAAAAAACCCAAAATAACATTGCTTCACCCTCAGTTTTACTAGAAATTAACTAAGTGCCGGACAGCTATCTAATATCAATCCTCCTATATGGCAATGAAGTATGGACAATCTCTTCATGCCTTTCATAAACTAAGCAAAGTATTAAGAGATAGGAAAATATTGTTAGAAACAAAGAAAAGAGTGCTGGACTGTTGTGTTATATCATTTCTCTTATATGGCAGTGAATACTGGGAAATTTCCTCATATGTGGCAACAGATATTTGGTTTTACAGAAAGATACTGCAAATACCATGAATGGAACATGTGAGCAACAAGGAAGGTTTAAGGAAAATGGGAACAAAAAGGATACTTGTACTTTGGATTGGAAAAAGACAATTGAAATTTATGGGACATAATGTGGAAAGAGAGCTTAGAGAATTTGACACTCACAGGACATGTTGATTACAAGAGGGGAAACATGGATTAACCTACTTAATGTGTTTGTGTAAATGGATGGAAAAACCTTATCTAGATGGAATAAGTGGACAAACATTGCTAAGAGATACATAAGATAGGAAGTTATGGAGAGCCATGATCAACCATGTTCTGAAGAGATAAGGCACATAAAAGATATTTTCTTAAAGGCAAGTGGATGTGATCATGACAATGATTCAGATATCATTAAAGTCAAATACAGTTTTTTGCTGTAATATATTTTAAAATATCAAGGAAAAAGTGACAAACTAATTTTATCTTGCTTATTCTCCATGTTGACTGACAATTTAGATGTTCATATTTTAATTTACTTTTATTATGTAAGATTTGTAATTGTCTATTTTATTCAATGGTGACTATCAGAAAATAGTGCTTAGTCCTTGCTGTTGTGTTTTGTCATTTGATTTCATCATGGCAAGTGATGATAAATGAAAAATGAAATGCTGTGTTACATGAATTTCTAAACATTTTAAAGACTCCTGTGTAAGCCTCTTTTTGGATATGAGTTTTTTTTTAATTTTTATTTTATTTTTTTTAGTAAAGTATTTTTGTTTTCATGTCAACAATGTTAAAGTTCTCAGAATAAATCTGTAGAGAAGACCAATTGAATAAAATAGACAATTAGAAAATAGTATTTAGTCCTTGCTAATGTGTTCCGTTATTTGACTTTATCAACATTTCATTTTTGTTTATCACCACTTGCCTTGATAAAGACAAATGATGAAACACATTGGCAAAGACTGAGTACTATTTTCCAGTTGTCTATTTTATTCAGTTGGTCTTTCTACAGATTTATTCTGAGAACTTTAACACAATAGTCACTATTGCTAATGATGATCATGATGTTCATAGATTGCTTTATAAAATCATAACTGAATATTGAATAATTGGCTGCACTGTGCATTCTCTATTTTCAAGGGAGGTGGAATGTACAAATGGCTTTATTCTTCTATATCCCTTCAGAATCTAGGACATTATGACTTTGTTGCACTTCTCGCCTGTGGAACTCTCTTCTGGTTTATTGCTTTCCGGCCAACTTTGATCTTCAGATCATTATCATGCTAATCATTATCTACTGTTTCCTTGATTCCACTCTTTTTATTGTTGTTGTTCTTTTTCTTGTTCTATCACACTCAGTAACCTTTCATGTCTCGGTGGCTTTTATTGCCTTGCTTGAGATGAAATGATAAAAAAAAGAAAAACAATTTCTGTCTCTTGTTGCTCTAAGCAACATTTGACTTTTTACCATCCTATTTGTTCTCGTTTTGCCATCTGCTAACACAAACTAAGTAGATTATTTGATGTTTCCCTCTGTATCCCCTTCCTTCAATTTAACCTGTGAATGTTACATTTTCCAAGCTTCCTTTCCTCTAAATGTGTTCTGGAAATTTCAACTGTCTCTTTCTGATTTTTAAGTATGGATGTCTTAGTTCTTAATTTCTTTAGATATTCTCAAGATAGGTCTGTAGAACCTTATTTCTGTGTCTTCGAGTTTCCTCTTTAACTGTAAGAAAATTGTCCATCATTCACTGCTGTGCAAGAGGATTGATATTACATAACAGTTCAGCAAACTTTTTTTTTTCTTTTTAATTTCTAACAAATTTTTCCGGTTTCTTAATACTTTGAACAGCTTCATTCGTGATTGTGCTTTCTATAAAGGTAGTTGTCTCTGTTTAATAGGATTTCAATGATGTAATAAAGAATATCAAGTTTAATCATTATTATTAATTCCACATTACTTTACTTTTGATTTCATTTCTGTTGATTTTTAATTCCCAGATTGTTTTACATTTCGCAATTATTAAGCAGTGTCGATTGGAAACTGATAGATGAAAAACAACAAAAGGATAAAAGACTAATTTAGATTTGTTGGTAATGGTTATCAGCATAGAAAGTACAATCTATAAGCCAAGTTCAAATTCCAATCTAGTCTGTTGCATTCACTTTCACACTAATTCCCTTTGGGAAGAAGATGATTCACCTGTTTTCTTCCTTGCTATAAATTAAATAGCAGGGTAAACTGAGCTCTCTAGCTCTATGTGGCTATTAGTCTAAGAAAGAAAACTCTAAAGTCAATAAGAAACATCAACTTTTCCAATTGATTGATTTTTTCTGCAGTTTAGCAGGTTATTTAAAGCCAGTAATTTTTTTTTTTTTTTTATATGTATATTTTAAAAATTTTCTTGGAGATAATACTGATTTAGTGATACAAGTCTTACTCTAGTGATTAAAACACTTTCTACTGAGAATGGCCACAATTTTGATTTAAAAAAATGCTACTTTAATTAAAAGAGTAAACCATTTACTAAGTTGTTAGAAAGTGCTTTAATCACTAGTTGATCCACAGTAAATTTACATCCAGGTTCTAATGTTTCACCTTTCTTATTTAATAACAAAAGTGATAAAAGAAAAGAAAAAACAAACTTTCTCCACTTTGTACTTTTTTTTGTGTGTATATATATATATATATATATATATATATATATATATATATATATATATAAATAAATAAATTGGGGCACCTCAAGGCAGTGTAATGGTTAAACTTGGCTCGCTAGAACACTTACAACTGAATAGCGAGTTCGATCCTCACTGGGTGCCCCCTAATTTCGGCCTTGGGCCACATCTAAGCTACACTTGGAAAATCACTATATATATATATATATATATATATATATATATATATCTTATTTTAAACTAATGATTTGAATGTAAAATTCCCAATTTATGACTCATCTGCATAAATTTTTACATCATTCTCTATTATAATTGGAATTAGTTTTTGTTTTGTTTTAATATGTTGCTTTGTATTTTATTTATTTCTTTTACCATGTACTTCTGACATTTAAAACAAAAAAAAATAATAATGGTTCCAACAGCATTTGCTGCCAGTTTCTTTCCCTCTATTTTTAAAAAAATTCTCTTTGAAATCTTTCTCTTCATTCTTGTATTTATATGCTGAAATGTCATGAGGCAAATTGGGGGTTATATAAACAACTGTGCTGAAAAGTACTTGACCTGACCCATTTGTCTAAATCTTATCAAATCATCAATCGTTTTAATCCTTTTCTGGTTAGACTGAAAAAAAAAAAAAAAAAACTTTCATCACTCTCTCATAAATTCTTAATAGGTCATTATTGCTTTGATGTATTGGTATACTCAAATGTCTCTTATATATATATATATATATATATATATATGTGTGTGTTGGAATACTGTGTTTTTGTGTAAGTGCATATGGTGAAAGAATGCCTTTTAGAACTAATAGATTGAAAAATTCCTGTATTAATAAAGAAAGGCTGATTCAGAAATGCTATTCGATGCTGAAATACTACAGTGAGCATCTGTTAAGATCGACAAAAATTTTTTTTTTTTGCCTTATTACTTTGTCAATGTGCAACAACTTTAACATATGATTGAATGCAAGGGACTAACTTTAGAAGGCATCACCTTAAAGTGTTTCTTCAACTCATTACAGAAATCCTCAAGGACACATGGCACAGTGGATAAAGGTGTTGGTTAGATCCAGTGACAGGACCCAAAGAGTTGTGAGTTCAATACCTAGTTAAGGCAATGGAGAACTTGGAGAGGGGAATTAGCAGGAGATAACTGATAATTGACATCCATTAAACATGGAACTAGAACAGTCTATCCCAGTGAGTGAAATAAAGGGTTCTGTTGGAGTGGTAGAACCTGTTAGGGTCCCAGCTATAGGAAAATAGGTAACACCCAAACTTGTGTAAAAATAGGTTTTAATACCAGAAAAACTTTGCAATAAAAAAAATTATTACCAGCAATAATATTTGAAGGAAAAATTATTATCAGCAATAATTAACATTTACAGTGAAATATATACTGTTAGAATGTGTAGATTTTGATCTAGTGAGAACAAAATATTACCGAGTAATTTAAAAAAAAACTTTACAAAAATAAAACCATCCAAGGTTGTAAATTTCCTAAAAGAAGTTGGATCATACTCAAAAATATAAGTAATTGAAAAATGATTTAAATATACATACACCTTTTTTTTTTTTTTTTACCAAACTATCGCTATGAATCTATTTTAAAATTTTGTTGGCATTAAATGACCCACTAAGGTTGGTATGCCATAAAACAAAACAACCAACCAACCAACTAAAGGGTTCTGTTCGGCATTCCAACCACCTGAAAAAGACGGAGTGTACAATGACCGAAACTTGTAATAAATATGGCGACCAAGATGAGGACAATAGTCTGAATAATGTAAATAGTGTACATAATACCTCATCTCAGAAATATACAGATACTTACAGAAATCTATTTTGAATATTTGTATCCAGATTACTCGGGCTAACAATTTCCTAGTTTTGGTTTAGTTAATATTGTAACAAAAGTATTCATAGAATTGTATAACTAGAAGCATAGATATTTTCATTTAACTACTTTTTTTATTTTTATTCTATTTTTTTTTTTTTTGAAAGTGCATCCTTTCTTTTGCCAAAGTAAAGTAGTCCAAATTTACAAAAAAAAAAAAATGTTGGAAAATGTATTCATATGCAAATCTCAATCTTATAAATAGCATTTGATACAGCTGGAGGCTAAACAAATCCTAACGCTGAAGATGAAACTACTAGAAAAATAGTAGTGAATACTTTTAACTAATTATAGTTTACAACAGCGTCGGTCTTCCAAGTAGGAAGGGCCAACCTGCCTTGAAAATCAGCATCTGATATCCTGGATTTTAACACTTATCAATACAGTGTAACCCGGATATAAGAGAGTTGTCAGGACTGGAGAAGAAGTCTCTTATATCAGGGTTTCTCTTATATCCGGGTTTGGTCTATTTTGTTTACATTAACACAGTCTCTAATTTGGGACCAGAGAAAATCTCTCTTATATCCGGGTTTCTCTTATATCCAGGTTACACTGTAGTAAAGAAAAAAAAATATGTATCTTAGCAACAAGCTATTTGGTTTTAGAGTTACTTTGAACATCGCATAGCCAAATGGTTAGAATGTTAATGTTCTCACCATGATACCAAGGTTTGAAACCGGCTCTGTTTGATTTAAGGAGGGGGTCTTAATAATATTGTCCTGTGGTGATGAACTCCGATGTGGCACAGTTAGGAAGTGCGTGAAAACCTTAACATAGGTTGACCCTAGCCTTGTGATTGAAATTGGGTAGATGAAATCATCAATAGTTGAATTCACATGAAGTCAGCATGACTGCGGGTTTAAGTGTACTGGCTTTGTGTGTTCTTTCCCAGAAACAGTAACTTTGACCTGTTCAGTATAATTGAAGTATAAACTATATCTTGGCTCTGTGGGTGTTCATGAAGCACAAACATGCCTGAACAGATGTCTTCAACAGGGATTAGCTAGTCATCCAAGCAGATAGGTATACTTGGAAATCTGGAGTCGGTTATTATATATTTTCCAAGAGAAATGCACTATTTTTGTGTACTTCGGTTTGATGTCTTTCATGTTTTCTTTCTATTGTGTTTTTCGCTTTCACTTTTCTCTAATATACAGGCCTTGTAATGTAAAACTTTCTCTTTTTGATGATGTCACACAGGAAATATGCTAATTAAGTTTACATACCTATAAGTCTACCATTTGTCCATGCTTAGAATATTGGTCTGGTGCTCCTGCTATTTATTTTGAGCTCCTTGATGAAATTCAAAGAAGAATCTCTATCTATAAAAGGCAGTGTGTGTGTAATGAGTGCACGGCTGCAATTTTTGATGAATTTGCACCAAAATTTACATGCACATGCTCAAGTTAGCAGGAAGGCCAAGACCAACTTTGCATTTTCCAACTCCCATCGATAGTGGAAATAATCAATTTTTTTCATGCTTCTACGACAGTTTTCATGTAGTTTGCGGCCATTTTCTACTGGCCAGAGTGAGAGCCTATAGCTGGTTGCCACGAATAGGCAGGAAGATTCTATTGGCCAGCGTGAGAGCCAACAGCTGACTGACATGAATGTTAACTAGCATGCAAAAAAATCGATAGCTGCATTCATCACAAGTGGGAAAAATTTAAATCTGCATGGCACTTTACTCCAATTGGCTCATTCGCTTGCTTAAACTCAACATTGATTCTGATCCTGCAGAACTGGGTTGGGTGTGAAAAAGTATTTGTTGTTAACATTCTTTTTTCATTCAGTTTTTCCAGTTATGAGTCCTTTTTTAAAGCTGAACATTTTGTGTTCATTTTGTTTAGTTCTTTTTTCGTAACAGATTTAATGTTTAGTATAGAGCTTAGGAAAAAATTTGCAGTGTGAGATAGGCAAGAAGTAAGGCATGCAGCACGGCAAAGGTCACTCCTTTAAAGGCAAGGAAGGGCAAAAATATTTTAAGTCAAGTGATAGCGATTGCTGTATGAATCGTACGATTTTTGAATCAAGCACGGGCAATGCTGGGCCATGCAGCTAGTCTGCAATATTATTGGTTCTGATCTGGAGGTTCAGCTTCAGTCACTTTCCTATTGCTGTTAGGTTGCCTATGTCTTTTCTATAAATGCTTTCATGGTAATTGTTCAGATGAGCTCTTTGCTATGGTATCTAGAATTTGGGGATTTTAGCACAATACTAGACTGGCATTGAGATCTCATCAAGTTATAGTTGAGCTGGCTAGATGTAGCCATAAATTCTATGCTAACAGTTTCTTCTCTTGCTTTTCTAACTCCATGCATTCCAGCCAAATTTAATCTGCAAAAATTTAAATGCAATGTAAATTGCTATCTGCTGTCCATCTGATTACACTTTTCTCTTTCTGTGAATCTTTAATGTTTCTGTTCCTAATTCTTTTCACACCCTGTAATTCCTTGTGTTTTAGTAGCATTACTGCCTTGCTCGAAGTGATTCTGATTTAAAAAAATTATTGTGTGAACACCATTTGTTAACCTATTTCTATATATGTCCAATATCCTGAGAAACAATATTTCTACTGCTTCTAAATTTATAAAAATCTGGTGCTATTGACCATGTTACACTAACACAGGAAGAATTTTAAAGGAAAGTGAGAGCAGCAAGGACAATTATGACTAAGTATTGAGTTTGATCCTCACTAGGTGTCGCATATTTTCGGCCTTGTGCCACATCTAAGCTACGCTTAGAAAATCACTATATTGAAGGCAAGAGATGCAAGAGAAATGTCAAAAATCTACTTAATGAGTTCCTGTGAACAGACTGAAGAAAAGGGATGAGGAGGAATGGTAAATGGTTAAAAATTACTTGGAGATCATGACATCTATCAGATGAAATTTAAATTTTTATTATTGCATTATTTCAAAATTTTAACACATCAGCAGATAGCTGTTAATGTCAACAACTGAACACAAATAGTTATTAATTAAAAAAATTAATAATTAATGTATAATATTATCCATAACTACATCTACAAGAATGTCGTTGATAAAAGTTAAAAAAAAAAAAAAATAACAATGAATACATAAAAAATGCATGTATTGTTGAAAATTCCCTTTTTCCACAATATAGCTATTTGTGCTAAAAAGTTAAACTAATATGCTTATTACCTAAACAATAATAATACTGAATAAATTTTTTTAACATTTAACATCATATCTCCCTAATAACTGTCACGATCTGTTAAAGCAGTTGTGGTGAACTATGATCGTCTATATTATGAAAGGACTTGGCATATAAAAGTAGTCAAAATGCTGATGTGCAAAATATCTTGTGTATTAATTTCAGCTTTAAAAATAAATTAGATTTTTTTTTTTTTAAATCCAGGAATATCCTTATTCTTTTGTATGTTATTCTTTTATTGATTTGTGTGTGGTGTTTTAGTGAGAGGATAATGGGAACTTGTTTAGTCAATGTGATGCTGTACTTATGGACTATAATGGGTATGTCCCAATCCTTATAAATACAGTGGAATATGTTGGATTTACTGGGATTCACTTGTGATTCACCTTGATTCAATTCTAGTTCACCATTAGCAGTTGATTACTTACTACATGCTGCTGACAAATCTTGTATGTTGTTTTTGTTATAAATATTATTGTTCCATTTCCAACCTTTGTTTTTATTATTCTTATTCAGTAACCTTTTCCTAGGGTACAACAGTAAAATTGCTAATGTGTGTGTGTTTTTTTTATTTTATTTTTGTCAGGCTGGACGGAAACGGAATCGGATCAAAGGCAAAATGCTAAATACTCTTCTTGGTTACACAGTGCAGAGACTAAAAGAAAAGGTAGAATATTCATCTGTTTTATTTTATCTATTCTTCCTGATATCCCATTGGCAAAAATAACTGTTTACCATTATGTCATTTGTCCTTGCTTTTTGTCAGATGTAAATGATTTATACTCAAAAATGCAAATAAATGAGTGGGGGGGGTAGGAGAGGAAACTCAAATACCTGATGGAAATTGTAAAAGCCTATATGAAATCTTAATGCGAAATCATTCTTTCCATAATTACATAGTAGGGTGGTCAGAACATATTTTTAATTTTTTGACCCCCCCCCACCCAAAAAAAACCCCACACAAGCTTATTAACCCTGTATTAGTCATATAGTATGTTTTATTACCACCAAATTTTTAAAGTACTCGTAGTAGTTGGCAACTTGCTTCTTTTGCACCCCCCTATTCTGACTCAGTGTATGTAGCATGTCATGTGGTACAATTGTAGTGCATTTATTGTGGGAAGCAGATGTCATTTTTACTTTTGGGGGGGGGGTGTCCTGTCACCTCACCTAACTAATGAAGGTAAGTTTTCATGATATATATATATATATATATATATATATATATATATACGTATATTTCTGCATATAAGGTGATTTTTAAATCTTAAAAATTACCACTAAAAATAGGGTGTTGTCTAATACAACGGTTACAAAAAGCTAAAATCCTCTGGTGTATTGACACTGATAAGTAGGCTAGTATGCTTGTGCCATAGATCACGGTAGGCTAACAACTACCTTGGTATGGTAACTATCTTTTATAAATATTTCTAGTTGAAAAAATTCACATTATAATTCTGTAGTATAAATGTGCGGGAGGCACGGTGGAGTAATGGATAGCGGCTCAGGTTGAGGAATCGGAGAGCTGAGTTCAAATTCCAGTCAGATGCATTACATTCACTTAGGTGCTAATACCTGTGGGAAAGGTATGAATCCTCCCCTCAAGCTGTGGGTAAATAGCAGAACAGACCAGGTTCTATAGCCTTGGATGGCAACTGGTTTATCACAGAAAGAAATAGCAACCTAGCGTAGGAAAAAAATCTGCCTTGTCAGTCATGTATTGAAAGATACATGATCACCTTAGTGTGTATCATGCTTGGCACATAACTGACTGATTACAGATGTAATAAAGTTACTTCTTGATTTCACATTAAAATGCAATATTCAAGAGATGATTTCACAACAGTTTGTACAAGTTCCGCTGAGCAACACACAAAAGTAACAAGTAATGTAAACAAATCGTTTGTTCTTGATTTGTAGAGCTATGGGTGTGTTTGTACCAATTAATATTTCTTATAGTAGCATTAAATAGCATTTAATTGCCATACAATCTGAATTTCTAATTAAAATTCATTTATCATTCTAGTGTTAAGTAACCAGATTTAGTATAACATGCAAACTATTTCTCAATAACATACATTAAACAGTTTTTTTATTTTCTTTTTTTTTTATTGGTGTTAAGCAAGAAAAGATTTAAGATGCCATAAAATGTTTATTTTTCATTACAGAATAAAACACATTATACACCCACATAATTAACTCTTCAAAATTACTGATCATCACTATCCGATGCAAAGAGCTCCTCATAAACATTGTCATACATGATTTTGTCATGTGTCCCAGTTGGTTGTCTTATACATATATCAGATAAAATCACACAAATTTACCTAAATTTTGGGTCTCATCTTATCTATCGGTCACCTGATATGGGGAAATATACGGTATATATATTATATAAATATAATATATATTTTATTACTCCTTCAGAAATATATTTTGGCTATTTTTTATGAATAAAACTTTTCTCTATTATTGTATTGGTGTGTTTCACGTACAATTAACGACAGGTTTAGGCAACAAATTTATTATGATTTTAATTTCAGTGAATAAATATATCTTCAGTTCAAGTCTTGATTGCCTGTTATGTATTTTTTTTTTTTTTTTTTTTTTTTTTTTTCAGCAGTACAACAATATTTTACATAATTGTAACATCATAAACATTTTTGCATTGGGAGCTGTAAACACCCCAGGGGACTATCCATTTTTGGAAATCTGTTTTGACTAACAGGGTTAAGGCCACACATTTGATTAATTTCACACTTTGATCCATTATTTTCCAATCCCTCTTTTATTAAATCCTTCCTGTTTATTGCATATTGAGAAAAATCAACCCCCCTCCCTAATTATTAAAATCTTAACCATGTATTAGGCACCTACAATTACTACTTTATCTTGAACACAATTATAGCTTTGTGCTTGCACATGCACACACCCAACCATTTTATGTATCCTGAAATCTGGCCTCCATGTAACTTAGCAGCCAATCAGTGGAGACTTTGTGTATGAGTGAGCCTTACCTTACTGTATATGTGTCTCCTGTGGAGTTACTCATTTAGAGGGTGAGATGCTATTGAGTGTACTGTTTGATTATCACATTTGTAACCAACCAACAATAAGATCTTTTTTTTTTTTTTTGTTATACAAAATATTGCAGTCCCAGATCTGTCAAATTCTTCCCCCACCACAGTTTTGAATCTGGATTTGGCTCTTAGCAATTTCTGGCTTTTTTAAAAGCTAAAATCAGCATTGGAACACCATGGATGATTATCACTGATGGTGATTCCAAAAGAGAACTTGAAAGACTGTTTTGGAAAGTAAGAGATACTGGGATAAATGTGTGATGTTGCAAAGGAAGTTTTCTTTATACTAATGTTCACCCAATACAAGGCCCAAAAGCCACTCAAGTTAGTGTGTTACTGTGTGGTGTTGTATGAGTGTAAGAAAGGGCAAAACATGAAGTTCTGGGGGTTATGCAGGAAAGATAATGGCTAACTCTGGATTTGAAGAGCTTAAAATTTAACTAGTGAATGAAATTTCCGAGTTCAGTTGGAGGTGTTAAAGCTATACAGTGGAAGTAGACTTTAGAAGGAACTGAAAACCCAAGCCTAAAGAGGAAACAAAAGATAACCTACTCCTCTTAAAAAAACTGGGGCGAACTGTGAAATGGTCGATGAAGGGGACTGTCACCATTACCCTATGTAGGATTTACCCCACTAGTATTTAATGGTTGAATACTTTCTGGACATACTTTTTAAGTATGTAAGTATCATACTTATTATAAAACCCAGGTTGTGTGTGTCAATACGTTTATATATTGGATCGGATTTCTTACATTTTTCAACCGATTTCAACCAAACTTCACAGGACTATGTAAAATTATCTTGCAGTGGTTCTGACAGCACCAAAAATTGGAAAAACACAATTGTTTTTGCATGAAATCAATTTGAAAACACGATTAAGAAGCATTAATGAAAGGGAGACAACTCATATCGAGTTATACTTATTATAAAACCCAGGTTGTTTGTGTGTGTCTGTGTTCATTTATATATGGGATCAGATTTCCTACATTTTTCAACCGATTTCAACAAAACTTAATTTTTTTTTTGGCAGGTAGTGTTTCTTATTGTCTTGCACACTTTTTACTTTGTTTATATTCAGAATGCTTTAAAAATTCCATTTACAAGACAATTGTTTATAATAAAATTCTATTCAATCAGTAGACTCATAATGATTGAAAACAATGTTTTTGTTTGAGTTTGGGTTTGACCAATTCGTTAAAAAAAAAAAAAAAAAAAAACTATTTAAGACATGTGTGTCAGTCAACCTTAAACAATAATCTTTGTCAATTTTATTTTTCAGTCTTTATGACGGTTGATACTTGATTTATCTCTTACCGTTACATCCCCGGGCAACGCTGAGCTCTACTGCTAGTATATAATATATGGGAACTGATATATAAGTTTTTATTTATCAAAACAGTTTTGAAGAAAAGATGTATGCCGAAGATATATAAGTTGGGTAGCAGTCTTTCATTTCAACATGTTTTATTAAATAGAATGGACAGGGAATGTCTGTTAAGTGTTTTGGTAATCTTTAGGTATCAATTAAGTTGTTTGATGTTTGTCAGATACTTGTAAAAGAATTTTCTGTAATTATATTCCAAGTACTTTCAACAATCATTGGTCATTTTCAAAGAAAAAAGTCATAAAGTTGAGAAATAGTTTGTTGTTAACAGCCAAAAGTTTGAATTGAACATTGATTTGCATGCTATGACTCTAGAATAGAAATTTAGCGTCCTGTCACTAAAATAACCTGACAGGTCAAAAACATTTTAATACTTGCTAGACTGAAAAAATTATTATTGGTGAGTTACCAACTTTTTGATGTGAAGAGCTTCCGAAATTATTATTATTATTATTTATTTATTTTCCCAGTTGGTTTGGCAGAGTACTGTTGTATTGTTAGTCAAAATCTAACAGCAATTATAAGGGGTGCTGTGGTAATGTTGTTTGTCTAAATGTTGCGCTTTGCTAGAAGAGATAACAGGTCACTTTTCTTGAGATATGTTGCAGAATGTGTGCTTGTAGTTGAAGAATTCTAGAAGTGGCAGAAATAAACGAAAATCTGCAGGTCAAAAGTTGCAGATTTGTAGTCTGTAGGTCACAAAACACATTCATGCACTTCAATGAACAAAAAAAACAAATCATTCATTGCTGAAGGCACGTGGTTTTATGTAAGTCAGGAAGTCAGTGATTTGTTGAAATGGAACAAAAATTTGCATGATGCTTTCTATATAAAAAGAGGAGTCATGCGATCACTCTCTTTTTTTTTGGCCACAGATAATGCATACAACATGCCGTTACTTGTTTCGATGCAGTAAGTCACCATTTTCTTCATCAGAGTGCTGATGTCTTATATTTTCTTCTTTTGTAGTTTTTTTTTTCCTCAATAAATTTTGCATTATTGGTGTTCTATATCAAATTGTATGACCTCAGCCTCTTTCACAGAATATTTACAGTATCAAACAAAACAGATCCTGGAGTGATGGTATACTAAGTCTTATTTAGATTTTTTAATTTAGGAGGGTGGTATAGACCCCAACATTCCTATGATAATTGGTACAATCAGTTGTGGCTATCCCTGTTATAGTGGAACACACCTATTCTATAGTTAATAGACTATCCCACCTATAAAAAGTAGGAGTAGAAAGAGTAATGAGTGAGGCAGTCAGTCAGTCAATGTCAGACGACAGTCGAAATACTGAAGTATCAGCGACCACAACTAGATTACTCTGCGTTATGCCTATTATATTAAGTTGCTAACGTTTTGTACGTCGAACCTATTTTAGGACCGACTTAGTACAAATACAAGCCTCCACTGTGAAATCACTCCACAACAATCCCTCAACATCAAGGGTTGGTTTTGTGGACTGTGAGATGGCTAATGAGACCGAATTTTGCTTGAAAGCTCCTTCGACATCGAGGACAGGTTGTTCTGGATGGTGGATTAAGTCTTGGTTGTTGTCTTTCTTTTTGATGTCCTTTTTTTTTTTTGTCTGATTGTTTGGATGTGAAGATTGTTCCATCTCTGATACTGGATCTCCATCAGTATCTGGATTCCCAGATGCCGATGTTACATTTCTTTCTGTTTTGTTCTAGAATGTCCTTGAATCTCTTCTTTTGACCTCTTCTTTTCTGATTTCTTTCTTTGAGTTGGGATTAAATGATTTTCTTTGGTAGATGCCTACTTCATCAATGTTGATGGACGATAGTGGCCAGAATGTTCTACATTCTGACAACTTCATTTACTGACAGACTCTGTTTCCCAAAGGACAAGAAAATTGATATACAGTATTAGTTTTTTGTAAAGCGTTTTTTTTTCTTTTGTGGAGAATTGTTGTTAGTAACCATAAAGTACATAATTTTTAGTAGTACATGATGAATTTCATGACGTTTTTTTTTTTTTTTTTTTTACTATCTAATGGGGTTATGTATTTCTAGATTATTTTCTTTGTTGCTTTTTCATCTTTTATTTAACTGAAATGCATTTGGCTTCAATAAAATAAGTACATTTTTGTGGTGATTTAAATCTGTTTTTTATTTATTTTAGTATGGTTGTTTGTAAAAAAAATAATTTTATTTCCACGTCAGATGTTCAGAAAAACATTATCAATTGTTTGTCTTTAAAGAATTTTTTCCTCATCTTTTTAATCATTTCACTCTGAGCAAGGCAATAAAGCCACTAAGAAAGAAGGGTTACTGAGTAAAAAAAAATGTGATTTTCTAAGCATAGCGTAAACGTGTCATAAGGCCAAAAGTATGGGGCACCAAGTGAGTACAAACTCATTCCTTGGTTGTAATTGTTCTAGTGAGACAAGCTTGCTAACCATGTTCAGGTGTCCCTTAGTGTAATATATATATATATATATATATATATATAAATGAGAAAAAATATTAAGGAGAGAGAACAATAAAAGAAAAGGAATTCAGAAGACTAAAGATAACAATTGACATTGCATTTAAATTTTTGAAGTTGAATGAAGACTTGAAAGCTCGAAGCTGGAAGAAGTCTGTAAATTATGAAACCTAGCTACCAATCTAGTACAGCACTTAAATTTAGAAAGATGAGGTACAAAAAGGAAAGCTCATTAGAACAATTATCATGAAAATATTTTTTAGAAAAGGGGAAGCTATATTATTGTTAATTCTAAAGAATACTGCTGTAGAGCAAGAGATACATTTTTTTTTTGTTTGTTCTATGTCTGCTATCTTGTAACATTAAGGACATTCACTTTGATAATGAATGAAGGTGCAGATGTTAATACTGATGAGGTTATTTTTGTTTTTTTTATTTATGCTCTGATCCTAAAACTATTATGGTTATTAATAAGAATTTTGAGAAAAAGGATTTTCTTTAATTGATGCTGAGTTTGTTAAACTGATATTCCTGTTCAATTTTATTTACATACACACTTATATAAAAAAAAAAAAACTCTTTTGTTTAACCTACCCATTTACAGTAGTTTTACACTTAACTATTTTTTAAAATGGGTAGTTATTTAATAACTAGCAGTAGAGCCCGGCATTGCCCGGGGATGTAACAGTAAGAGATAGATCAAGTATCAACCATCATAAAGACTGAAAAATAAAATTGACAAAGATTATTGTTTAAGGTTGATGGACACGCATGTCTTAATTAGTTTTTTTTTTTTTTTTTTACGAATTGGTCAAACTCAAACAAAAATATTGTTTTCAATCGTTATGCGTCTACCGATTGAGTAGAATTTTATTATAAACAATTGTTTTGTAAATGGAATTTTTAAAGCATTCTGAATGTAAAAATAAAGAAAAAGTGTGCAAGACAATAAGAAACACTACCTGCCAAAAAAAAAGTGAAGTTTTATTGAAATCGGTTGAAAAATGTAGGAAATCCGATCCCATATATAAATGAACACACACAAACACAAACAACCCGGGTTTTTATAATAAGTATAACTTGATATGAGTTGTCCCCCTTTCATTCCGCGAAAGTGAGGCCTCTTAATTGTGTTTTCAAATTGATTTTGTGCAAAAACAATTGTTTTTCCAATTTTTGGCACTGTCAGAACCACTGCAAAGTAATTTTATGTAGTTCTGTGAAGTTTTGTTGAAATTGGTTGAAAAATGTAGGAAATCCAATCCAATATATAAACGTACAGACACACACACACACACACACACACACAACCTGGGTTTTATAATAAGTATGATATGATGGCTAATTAAAAATGTTATTTTTTACATGTATTAAAAAGTTGTAAAAACAATTTAAAATAAAGCACTCTTACATACATAAGAGAAAACACACACACGCACACACAATTTAGCCAATTTTTCTTATTTCTTTTTTTTTTTTTTCTCTCTCTCTCCACTAGTTGACAACAAAATTAGCCAGTAAATACTAAACTCTTTCCAATTTGATAATTTAAGCCTCTTACATGACATTCACCTTATCTCTCATTTTCAAATATAATAAAAGGAAATAAAATATTTTCTGGAAGCTTTTCAATAAAATTCTACTTCGTTTCAAATGCATAAGAAATTAATTTTCAGTTATTTTTCATATTTCTTTTTTCAGACACGAGAATTGCACAAAATTGGACACCGAGATGAGGAATTGAGTTTCAAAAGGTTTGTCTACAGACCCATGGATCTGAACACAATGGAACAATACGTACAGCATCAGAAATATCGTTGTGTGGAAGAATTGGTTGCAGATGCGCACAATATTGTGCATAATGTATTTTTAATGTATGGAGGTAAACTGCCGTTTTATTTATATATATATATATATATATATATATATATATATATATATATATATATATATATATATTTTTTTATTTGTTTCCTGCATGTGAAAATATTCTTTTAATAAAAATAACAATTTTGAATCTTATTTCAAAATACAAAGGACTTGGTAGGAAACTAGTCATTGATATTGTTGCTTCTGGTTGATTTTATTTTTCTTCTTCACAATCTATGACCTTGAGAGATAAAAAAAAAATTCTTTGTCCTCTTTACTGTTTTCCTCCCCACTGTTCTTCATTTAGGAAAATAGGAAGAATTTGAAATGATTTTTGGCACAGTGTTGAGACATTTAAATGATAATGGTTAGCCTACTCCGTCCTTTAAATAGCAGCTTAAACAGTGTTAAACAATAACAGCATCTTTCTTTCTTTAATTTAAAAATGAATTTTTTTTGCAGGATATTGTGGCTTCCATCTCCACTCTAAATGTCATTTTCAATTCATTAAAAAAAAAAAAATTTGTACCATAGGAACAGCGACCAAAAATCTTTTTATTTTAATGTTAGTAAAGATTAAACACTTGACATCAGAAATATCAAAAGAAAAAAATTATCTTTATAAAAGTAAAAAAGGGGGTCCAATTTGCTATGTAAATTCATTGTAAATTGACCCCCCTTGCATAAACTAAATGAATGTGCTCATACAATGTAATTGTTTTTTATTTTATTTTTATTTTATTTATTTATTTTTTTTTTCATTATAAGAAAAAATTTTTATGAGCATATTTTATTTGTGCTTTCGTAGGGAAACCAATTTACGATGAATGTACATGCCAAACTGGACTTCTCTATTAACTTTTATAAAACTTAATGTTTTTTATTTTTATTATTTGTGATCAGAAGTGTTTAATCTTAGTAATATAAAAAAATTTTTTTAAAAGAATTATCATTTATGGCGAAAGTGCCTATTGTACAAGTCACGTTTTTTAATATTTTTATATAATTTTTTTTTTTTTTTCTTAACTCCAGATATCTCTCTCCTTTAATTTTAATACTGGTAAAATCTTTATTGCTTAGCTATTTTAAATAACGACTATTCAATGATCTGCATTATGATTGTTAAATTTCTAAGTATGGAGTGAGTAGCCATGGTTAAATATAAAATGAATGAATGGCAGAACTGCTTTATAAACAGATTTGACAAAGTTCATAATAAGCAACAGCAAGAAAAAGAATAGAGCAAAAATAATATAAAAGAAGCAAACAATATATGCAAGGCAAATTAACAGTAATAAAGCAAATCAACAGTAATATGGCAAAAAGTTCACAAACTAAGTATAGGGGTTGACACACAAAACCAAATTTGGACAAGCAAATGTAGTGTTCTGACTTCAAGACAAGACAGACCAGGATTGAGTCAGATGAAACCAACAAGTGGCCTATTTTATTGGCTAAGGAAATATCCCAGCATGCATTTGTGTGCTTCTGCCTATAAATTGGAGAGGGGCAAGTGTTTTTCAGTCATTCCTACTGTGTCGGCTGGCTGATCGGTTGAACTCTCTGCCTTTGGGTGGGGAGGAACCCAAAAGAGGCTATGCCGAAGGGCAGATTCTCTTTTGGGGAGGTAAACCGACCCTGAACCTGTTTATACGGGTTCAATGGGCATATTTTTGGCCGAGCCCACGGGCTTGGAGAGCCAATGTTAAAAAGGCCTTGTGCCACATGACGCCCTCGTGGGGGGGTGACTGAATATTGTCATTCCTACTGCGATGGGAATCAACACTAAGTATAATGTTACTCCTTAGGGAGTCATACTTGCATCATAGAATAACTAAAGCATATAACTTTTTGATGAATTCACTACAGAAGAATAGTAATGTTTTGAAGTCAGTTTTTTTTTTCTTTTTTTTTTAGCAAAGATCATATTCATTATGCACTTTTATACATCTTATTACTATTTGAACTTTAGAAATTCTGGGACTTTGCATATTGTGAAACATGGTTATTAGTGATCTATTTCTCTAGTTTTTCAATTTGTTTTTCCAGAGGAACATGGGATGACAGAATTGGCAACAATTATGATAAAAGACTGTAAATATGATGTAAGTATTTCTTTCTTTCATATCACATAAGATTTTATAATTACCTGTCCAAAGTGAGTTTTATAAAAGAAGACACCATCCTAGGTTACGCTTAGATCAAGTTATAGAACTTGTAATTTTATTGCATGTCATTATCCAGAATGTTAGGAGTGAAAAATCCTGTTCTATACAGCCACCATTTTTTTTTTATTTACCATAAAACTTATCTCTTTTGAGCAAAAAAATCTGATCAGTTTAATCTGTGTACCCAGAATTTCATACAAGTATGAATATATATCTGTAGTTCTTGTCTGTTTTTCACTGACTGGACAAATCACCCCATGTTGTGTTTCAGTTGTCATTTCTGTAGGGGTGAATAAAATCTGGAAAAGGTGTAACTTCACAAAGAAATGGGGTTGGAGTGCGGGTGATATTTATTGCCACAGCAAGATTCATGGATTTGCCTGGCATGGTCTAGAGCAGGAGTTCTCAACCTTGTTTGACCCCCATGCACCCCTTTCACCATTTGTTAGAATGCCATCCCCACTCCTTTTGAAGGTGACAGACCAGACAGGCCAAATTCTATAATTGCCTCCATCTAAACGTACAGTGGTCACAGTTTACCCCTGAAAATCCAAAATTAAAAACCCCACCCACCCCCGGAGGTGAATTTCACCCCTGTTGAGAACCCCTGGTCTAGAGGATAAGTAAGTAACACTTGGAACATCTTCACTGCTACTTCTGTCCCCTCACAACAGACTGATGGATGAGATCATCTTCCATTTGCTCTGGGTTTACAGCCACATCATGTTAAAACACCAGTTATCATATGATCAGTTAAGTAACAATGAGCCTGGTCAGTAGCAAGATAGGTGGCCACTAGGGAATACCAGGTGCTGTAAGCTTGGATGTGCAGGTGGGGTAATAGATAATGGTGTGGAATTGTTAATCAGAGAACAGTTCCAATTTTTTATTTTTTAATTAAATTTACTCCAAGCAAGGCTGTAAAGACACAAGAAGTTACTGTGTATGAAGGAATTAGAAAATGGAAACATTATTAGGGAGTGAGAACAATAATCAAGATAGTAGATAATGATTGACATTGCATTTAAATTTTTGAAGATCAAAGTTGGCCAGAAAGTATGGAAGTGGAAGAGTTTCACAAGCGAGAAAATCTGTTAGTATTGAACTTATGGTTACATCTAATCAATTCACCTGTAGATTAATGAGACCTTGTTACCAATCTAGTACTGTGCAATTCTTGTTTGGTTCATTATATTCACTTATGTGCAAAAATACCCTTAGGAAAGGTATGAATTCACTGCCCCCCCCCATCTCCAATCTAATTAATAAGACTTGTATTACTAAACCATTATTATCATCCACCAAAACAAAATTCTTACAATCTAAAAATATTTTCTGGCTTTAAAAAACCTGCAAAATATGGATAAACTGTAGAAAATGAATCAATCACTTTAGTCAACGAGAACTCCAATTCTGCATCTCTCTTCCTCAAGCTATTTTTATTTTGTCACTCTAACTGCCAGTTCCTTTCTGTTCCTCTCCCTGCCCATTTCTACTTTGTGATGATGTGTGGCTTGTCACCTGTACTTATTCTAATTTTGAATCTGCCTATATAAGCCCATGACTAGAATTCCCTACCTTCCAGCTGATGTGGCACTTGTTCCCAAAAGTTTTCATTTATTTCTATTTACTTTTTCTTTATTTGTGAACAGTAAGTGTTTGCTCACTTTAGGGTCAGATAAAATCATTTACTGTCCACTTTACTACGTGGGTGTCCTGATCAATGTTGGAGACTCAATGTATCATACAAAATATTTCTCAGTATATATTCTTATTTGTTTGTGCTTAGAGACATATTATTGTAATTTATTACCAAATATGAGCAAACAGTATTTAGATTTAAGCTGGACTTTTTTTGCTCGGTTTAGTCTCCAAATTTTTTGATAGGAAAAGAAAATGATCAAATATAAGGGATACACCTGCTTATTAAATCTTAGACAAGTCATAGCACATGTTAATCTCTCACCATGATTTTGTTACAACCTTTCATTTTTTTAATTTTTTTTTAGATTGATGAGATCCGCCAGTGTTGGAACTGTTACTTTATGTCAAATTCCAAACCCTCCAACTGGTTCTGTCGACCTTGTGTGAGTAATGTTCTTAATTTTCAATATTTACACTATTTACATTGTTCGGACTGTTGTCCTCATATTTATTGCCACATTATCAATGTTTTGGTCATTATATACTCTGGCCTTTTTCAGGTGATATTTGTTGGAATTTCAAACAAAATACTTTATTTATTCCATAGGGTTAGATTGTTCTAATTCCATATGCTTTTGGATATCTATTTTTACTTAATTCCGCTTGATAACTCGACTCTCCAACTTTTTGTTCTCTCTGAACTTACAACTCTTTGGGTCAAGTAACTTTTTGGATCAATCTACTATTGTTTTTATCCACGGAGACATGGCCCAATAGATAAAAGCATTGGTTGATTTGAGATCTGTGTCTGATTTGATGGACTAGGCGTAACTCTTAACTTTTAAACATGAAGACATCATACGACAATTTTATATCCTTTATTACTTGAATAAAAATTTTGAATATTTCTGCTGTGGCTTGCTGTGTTTTGTTGTTAAGTGGTTTAATAATAAATGTTAAAGATTTTTACCTTTTGACTTTATACTTGCCGATCCTACAACATAAAGACATTTTTAGTGAGAGCTTTGTGATACGTTATTTTATACAATAAAGTGGTTTGTTAATTGTTAGATTATGGTGAATATCTATAGTCAATTTATACATAAGTAAGTTTAGTAGGATTAAAATCTTTCCCTGATAGAAAAGACAAGGAAGAAATTTTTATCAGTATGAAAAATATTCATCAACTATAAAAAAAAAAAAAATAAAAATAAAAACTTGTAAGACATGTCTATATTTCTGAGATGAGTGAGGTATTGTAACTATTTACACTATTTACAATGTTTGGACTATTGTCCTCATATTTATTGCTGTTGTGGTAAGAGCCAGTTACCCTCCTTACTGTAATGAATGGACTAATCCATTCATGTTATGTCCTGGGTAATTGTCTAGGAAGCTAATACTGTTGCAGTGACTTGTCTAGCTGGGTAGTGATTTTCCAAGCATCGCTTAGATGTGGCACAAGGCCGAAAGAATGGGGCACCCAGTGTGGTTCAAACTCACTTTTCAGTAGTAACTGATCTAACAAGACAAGCTTGCTAACTATTACACCACGCTGAGGTGTCCCTTGTCTAGCTGAGTATTGAATATTGCTATCACTACTGACTCCATTGAGTTAAGTGTTGTCTTGCCAGACCCCACATCACAACAATTGCCGTATATACAATGTTTTGTTTGTTCTATGCTCCGACCATTTATGTACCATGCCTTTTCTGGATATCTTGGGGGTGAGATATTCAAAGCCATGGTATGTGGAATTAGAACAGTCTACCCCCATAGGCTAAATAAAGGGTTTGGTTCAAAGTTCCAACATATTTCACCTGAAGAAGCCCAGAGTGTACAACAGCTAAAAAGTTGTGAATATAACAATAAAGATGAGAACAACAATCTGTACAATGTAAATACTTGTAAGACATGTTTTTAAAATACAATATCCTTTCAGCGGTTCAAAGCTTCTGTTAATGTGTGAATTGCCACAACAAGGGTTTTGAATTTAGAGTAGTTTTTCTCCTAGAGGGACTGTCAGTCAAGCTGTGAAAGCCAGGTTTACTTTCCTAGTTAAAATTGTTAGGTTGGTGCAAAAATAATGACGTAATAATGTCGTTTTTTGACGTTAAAAAATACGTAAAAAAAACGACATTATTACATCATTATTTTTGCACCAACCTAATACAAAAGATTAAAACTGTTCTATGGTAGTCATTTTATGTACTTTTTGACTTTAATAAGTATGTGAATAGAAATCTAGAATATTGTTGTGAAGACTTGCTGCATTTATATATACTTGTGTCTAAGCAGACTTCATGTATAGTGCAACTCATGAATTTTAACCCCTCCAAAAACAAATTAACCTGTGTATAGTGCAACTGGTCACTGAAAATGCATGGTTTTTAACCTCTTCAAAAAAAAAAAAAAATTACCTGTGTAGAGTGCGACACCTAATCATAAAAACTCTCACTATACTCAAGTATATATGGTAATAAAAAATGGGAAAGATTTTTGCTTTGGGTGTTTTGTGTCTCAAGATGAACTCACAATTTACAATAAACTGGAAATTTATAGTGAAGGTTCTGTAAAATGATGCTTTGTTACTAGAATTTGTTGTTTCCTTAATTTGAAATTGGTACAGGGTGCAATGGATAAATAGTCATCTAAATTATGCAAAAATGAAAATAACACTGACATCTCATTTTAACAGATATATTTACCAAAAATTACATGAAAATATCTTGAAATTCTAAAAAATAAATAAAAATCACTATTGGCTTAAACCACGGCCTCTAGATGACTTTGGAATCTTCTGCAACTTTTCTGGACGGTCTCTTTGTTTAAGTTAGTGAATGTTGCTATAATCCTTGTTCATCTATGTTACAAGGAGTTTTGTTGGTCTCTCACTCAACACATAATCATAAAGGGGGTTACAGTTTGGAGAGTGAGATGACCAGGTTTAAAGAGTGTTGTGGTCTGTCTGACAGTCATGACTGGATTCTCTTGCTTGTGTGGCATGGTGCAGAGTCCTGTTGTCAGACATAGGGTCTTCTAGCACGTACACTCTTGACTTAGAGCAGCACAACCTCATCAAGGCACTTGATGTAGGCCTCTGTGTTGAATCTGAGGCCCTATGGGAAGATGAACGGAGGCATAATGTCACCATCACTAGTGATCACTCCAAAAATGATGTTACCTGGATATTTGGTTTTCATATCTCTCAGTACATCCATTGAGGATACAGCAAGCCAATGGTTGTACTGTGTTTTCATCATCTTAACATGGCAGAAATTTTTCTCATCTGAGAAAAACTAAAGCCTGTTTGGTTGGATGGGGTGCTTGAGTTTCTTAAAAAACCTTCGTAGTGCAGTCTTTCCACTTGTTCTTCATGGTTTAGGATAAAAATTTGCCCTGTATCATCTTGTATGAGAAATACCGAATGTCTTCATGCACTACCTGCCTGATAAGAAATGTAGACAATCCTGTGTCCCTGGCTATAGGCCTGATTGACTTGAAGGAATCATCGTCAATCATGGCCTGGATCTCACTAACAAATTTGGGAGTTCTTATCAAAACAATGAGAGTGAGTTTTCTGAACTGACGTACCTTCATAATTACCATGCAAACACTCCTGTGTCCCTGGCTATGGGCCTGTTTGACTTGGAAGAATCGTTGTCAATCATAGCCTGGATCTCATCAACAATTTCGGGATGTCTTATCAAATGATGAGAGTGAGCTTTCTGAACTGCCGTACCATCATAATCACCATTAGACTCGTCCAACTCTTTTGAATCCTTTGCACTGTCCTCAGATTGGCACGAACGCCAAGTAGTGCAGCATACCATTTCCAAATTTCTGGTGGCATTAATTGCATCATGGTGCTCTTTTTCTCACAGACGTGCGCAACTGACACTACTGTGCAGACGACAAAAGCAAATGACGTGCATGTGTGAAATTAAAAATGTAAAATGGCGACAATTTACCTATCGCACCTTCATACATCATAAATTTTCTAGTTAACTTCTGAGATTAACATAGTCAAGAATACAAAGTATTTCCACTGAATAAAAGTGTTAATATCTACCAAAAAATTGTTAAAAATAATATTGTGGCAATAATGTGGAAAAGCAAGGATTTTAAGGTGAAAATGAGACAAACTTGTGTATCAGATTTGGAATTTTAATAAAGTTGTAATAAATATAAAAAGATATGTCTAGAATTGAAACCATTAACATCTACTGAATTTGAAATTAGCTCATTCTAATTAGATCTTTATTTTTTTTATTGGTTCATATACTGCATTGTGTTACTATTACTCTTGTAATGATTGGTAGTATTTGATATAAGCCAAGTCTGAGGTTGACCATAGAATATTCAGTGCACTTTCAATGGATTTTCTTAGTGAGTTTTTTTCTCTGGTAGTCATTTATTAGGTTGAGATTGTAGTCAGATATGTTACTAGTGTGTTGCTATGCTGTAGATCCTTACAATGCTAATATAGTTTTTTTTTTTTTTAAATGTTTACTTTGTTATCCTTGCAGAATCCACCACACAAACTGGTTTATGCCAAATTGAAAGGCTTCAGTTACTGGCCGGCAAAAGTAATCAGAATTTCAGAAGATGAGAAATATGATGTACGCTTCTTTGGAGGATATCACCAAAGGTTAGTTTGCTTGCTTCCTTTTTACACTTAATATTGGAAGTACTATGATTTTTTTTTTTACTAAATATTGCCGAACAAGACTCGAGAGCCACTCAAGGTAAAGGGTTTCACTCAAAATAGTAATGATGAGTAAAGTTTGTGATATGAGTTGAAGAAGTGGTAGTAAGTAGAGGATGAGGAGAATAGATAACAATTGACCCTTATCTTGAAAAGGTCAAGATGAAAGAATTCAGGCAAGCATCCATACAGATTTCTGTTCCACAAAATGGCAGTTCTGTCAGGTGGGGAGGTTGTCTTCTTACATTTGAAACACAGAGGAAACATGGATGATAAGACCTGGTGGAAATAGTGAGGCATGTTCTGGTAATAAAGGTTTGAACAGAGTGGAGCTCTTCTGAACATTTGCCATAGAAATGGATAAAGTATTGACAGGCTTGCAAAGTCTGTGGAAAGTAAATAATCCCCCACAAGCTTATGTAAATGATTTTGGACTCTCAAGGCCGGGAAGTGAGAATTGAAAAGTTCCAGTCCAAATATAGCAACAATACTTCATTTTTGGCCTGATCTGACTCTTGTAAAAATAAAAAATGGCAGAAGTCATCAGATATTTTATTGAACGATATAATGAGCTGACTGTTTTTTCTTTCTTTTTTCCTTTCTTTCGTTCTCTTGTTCTTTCATTTTCGTTCTTTGTTCTTTCTTGTCGGTCTTTCTTGTCGGTCTTTCTTGTCGTTCTTTTCTTTCGTTCTTTCTTGTCGTTCTTTTCTTTCGTTCTTTCTTGTCTTTTTCATTTCTTTCGGTCTTTCTTGTCTTTTTCATTTCTTTCGGTCTTTCTTGTCTTTTTCATTTCTTTCGGTCTTTCTTGTCTTTTTCATTTCTTTCGGTCTTTCTTGTCTTTTTCATTTCTTTCGGTCTTTCTTGTCTTTTTGTCTTTTCATTTTCGGTCTTTCTTGTCTTTTTTTTCATTTCTTTCGGTCTTTCTTGTCTTTTTTCATTTCTTTCGGTCGTTCTTGTCTTTTTCATTTCTTTCGGTCGTTCTTGTCTTTTTCATTTCTTTCGGTCGTTCTTGTCTTTTTCATTTCTTTCGGTCGTTCTTGTCTTTTTCATTTCTTTCGGTCGTTCTTGTCTTTTTCATTTCTTTCGGTCGTTCTTGTCTTTTTTCATTTCTTTTCTTTCTTGTTTTTCATTTCTTTGTCGTTTTTTTTTTTCTTTTCGTTTTGTCTTTCTTGTTCTTCTTTTTCATTTCTTTCGGTCTTTCTTGTCTTTTTCATTTCTTTCGGTCTTTCTTGTCTTTTTCATTTCTTTCGGTCTTTCTTGTCTTTTTCATTTTTTTCATTCTTTCTTTTTCTTTCTTGTCTTTTCATTTCTTTCGGTCTTTCTTGTCTTTTTCATTTCTTTTGTCTTTTTTTTCATTTTTCATTCGTTTTTCTTTTCATTTTTCGTCGTTTTGTCTTTTTTTCATTTCTTTCGGTCGTTTCTTGTCTTTTCATTTCTTTTCGGTCTTTCTTGTCTTTTCATTTCTTTTCGGTCTTTCTTGTCTTTTTCATTTCTTTCGGTCTTGTCTTTTTCATTTTTTCGGTCGTTTTGTCTTTTTCATTTCGGTCTTTCTTGTCTTTTTTTTCATTTCTTTCGGTCTTTCTTGTTTTTTTTCATTTCTTTCTTGTCTTTCTTTTCTTTTTCATTTCTTTCGTTTTCTTGTCTTTTTCATTTCGGTCTTTCTTGTCTTCTTTTCATTTCGGTCGTTTTGTCTTTTTTTCATTTGTCTTTTTCATTTCTTTCGGTCGTTCTTGTCTTTTTTTCATTTCTTTCGGTTTCTTGTCTTTTTCATTTTTTTTCGGTCTTTCTTGTCTTTTTCATTTCTTTTCGGTCTTTCTTGTCTTTTTTCATTTTTTTCGGTCTTTCTTGTCTTTTCATTTCTTTCGTTCGTCTTTTTTTTCTTTTCTTTTCTTTCGTTCTTGTCTTTCTTTCGGTTTTCTTGTCTTTTCGTTCGTTCTTGTCTTTTCGTTCGTTCTTGTCTTTTCGTTCGTTCTTGTCTTTTCTCGTTCTTTTCTTTTCGTTCGTTCTTGTCTTTTCTTTTGTCTTTCTTTTCGTTCTTTCTTTCTTTTCGTTTGTTCTTTTTCTTTTCGTTTGTTCTTTTTCTTTCCGTTTGTTCTTTTTCTTTCCGTTTGTTCTTTTTCTTTCCGTTTGTTCTTTTTCTTTCCGTTTGTTCTTTTTCTTTCCGTTTGTTCTTTTCTTTCGTTCTTTTTCTTTTCGTTCGTTCTTTTTCTTTTCTTTCCTTTCGTTCTTTTTCTTTCTTTCTTTGTTCTTTAGCAATTGATTGTGTATAAGAATTCCATATAATGTCTCAAGTTGAATGTTTTTTTTTGTGTGCTTACTTTGATATATTTTTAATTCTTTCAGAGCTGTGATACCTGTTGAATATATAAAACCTATCACTGTAAACATAAAGTCTGTAACCTTAAAACGGACACGAGGTAAGTGATTTGAAATTTTCTTTTAGTTTTTGTCAAAACTAATGCCTGGCAGATAGTGTTATTTGAAGAGTTTCCATTAAAGTTGGAAAAGCCCTTCTCAAATAATGAAAAAAAATAATTTTCTTCAAATGTATAATCTGTCTTTACCATAGGTGAAAAGCACTTTGATGACCAGATTCTTAAATCACTTTCTTTTTCTTATTTATTTTATTATAATAATTTTCAGCTTGTAAAGAGTCACTTGATGTAGAGGTTTACAGAGTAAGAGGCACAGTTTATGGGGATATTTAGGGAAGATAACAGTTAACATTGTAGTGATTGGGGAAGCTACCTCTTAGGAGTTGATGACACAAGATTAAATAAAAATACATTACTCAAGGTAGATTGATCTTGTTCTACTGATTAGAGAAAGGAAAGACAAAAAACAAACTTTGAGCACATTGTAGAACAATTTGGATCATTGGAAATGACTAAAGTATTGTTATAATTGTCATGTAGATTAATGAGCCAGACTTGTATTTTTCAACTGTTATAGTAAAGCAATATAGATTGTGCTTTTTAGCCTTGGCTGTTTGCCACTCTAGGGGAAAGGATACTCTGAATTCAAAACCATGGAGAAGGCAGTAGGAAACCATTCTCTTTTTCAAGAATTCATAGCAGTTCATAGATACGAGAGTAAAGGCTGTGGAGAGTTGTGATTGGTTATGTCATGAAGTGACATAGCATTATGTAGCAAAGTTATCTAAATTAGTGGTTAGCAACCACCAGGTAGCAAGCAGACCGGTGTTGGACTATGGATCACTTGGTACCATGCAGCACAGAAAGAATGAAAACTTGTTTCCCTCTATTTTATTGACTATCACGGTCTCGTTTATCGTGTTTTGTTATGAGTATGACAGATACCAACCCATAATCTGTGGAAAAATTGTCCTGCATGACGCTGGTCTACAGCACATAAAGGTTGGGGCCCACTGATCTAAAAGACGAGTGTTGCTGTCTCAGATATATTTAGACATGGTCACAATTTCAGTTGCTTACCTTAGGTAGTACTATTTTCCAAAGATACACCTTTGGGAATATTGACTTTGTTGGAACCTAGGTAAACTGAGCAATATAATCCAGGAGAAATTGCTAAAGCAGGCAAAAGGAAAGGGCCATCTACCTTTTTTTAAATGTTCACCCAATACAATGCAAGGAGCCACTCAAGGTTGTATGAATGTAGGACTGGTAAGTGCAGATTTTGAGGATACATAATAGTTGACCGTAGGCTTGAACAGGTTAAGATTGTTGTGTTCAGGGGAAACATTCAGGAGTTTGTTCCATAAAGTAAACTCTTGGAAAGAGGCTGTTTGAATGAAAATTCTTTCTTACCAGTATAATACAAAGGAGTAGAGGAATGGTTCACCTATATATGGCATTGTCTGAATTGGTAGAGCTAGGAATGTTAAAAATCAATTTAATTTTTTACTTAAAATCTGTAGGTATTTGGATATTCAGAAGTTATATCTGTTGTTGTATTTATATTGACATAGTACAATGGGGAGATAGTGATCTGTATATATGAAAATCCTAGTGCTCGGTCAAACAATATTCTTTCTACAGCTGACCCTTTACTATCTGACTTAGTCTTGTTCTGTCATCCATTTATACAAACTCGGTAAGGAGACTACTTGTTGTTTCTCTCCCTCTCTTAACTCAACAAAAATTTCTGCTTTTGTACTGGAAATCTAGACAAAGGCAATAAATTATTGTAGCCCAGAGAATTCCTCTCTGATCCCTGACTTTTGACATAACCCCCCACCCCCAAATCCATTCCATTTGTCAGCCTTTTGTGTTATTTAAAATCTTTCCTATTGTTCTGATGACCTGATTCCTGGGAATTTTTTTTAAAGTCTCAACCTAATTCCAAAATATCACCTGAAAGAACCTCCATATTTACTTGATTGTTTTAGATTGTTGCTTTTGGAGATTTGACATTTTACCTAGATCTTGATTAGAAAATCTATTGTTCAATTTTATTACTTATATCCTGACAAACTATAGTGTTCTAATCTCTGTCTCCATCAAGATTGTATTTATTTACTTTGTTTAATTTTACTTTTGGTCTAATTTGTATTGTTTAAGATATTTGCTTGGTGAAATCATTAATTTCTAACTTTTTTTTATACCTTAGTTCTATGACAATAAAATATCTGAAGAAATTCCTCAATTACATCATTAAATATTAAATGCTTAACAACTTTAAAAAATATAGCAATAACAATTATAAATATGAATACTGGCCATTTTTTAAGAAGTAAGAGGGTACAAATGAAAAGATTTGAAATGGACAATTCCATTTCAAGCCATTAAACACTTGTTTCTTTTCATTCTTTTTCTTTTATTTTCTTGCTGAAAGCAAGTAGCATCTCTGTCTTTCCACCTGATCAAAATGGAATAGTCTACTATTTGAGGTATTGGCAGAGTGTAACGGTCATGTTAACTAAGGGAGGGACATGTAGAATTATAATAAGATGAAACATAGTTTAACTTGTGTTGGTTTTCCTGTCAAATGTAGAAGAATTTAGCTTATTAAATAAAATCCCCTTGAAATTTCCATATGTTCAGCTAGTTTTCATACCATGGCCATAATGTTTACCTACCTTCCTTTCCCAACGAACTAACTTTGTTTTTACATTTAACTACCTATAGATCTATCCATTGTGTTGTATATACTGTATATACTTTATTATACGACAAGTTTTTGTGAATTTTTTTTTTTTTTTTTTTTAAAACACTAAAGATAAGTGGTGGGGTGGGGGCATTTTTTTTTTTTTTTTTTCTTTTTTGGTGTGGATAAAATTCATGTATTTTCGGTGACTAACTTACCTGGTAGGCTTATGTTCTCATGGTAACTGTGGTTAAATTTAAACATAGAGGTAATCTGCATTAGCACTATGTACCAGTACTGTATTATGAACCGGTAATCCTGACAAAAAAGTTGTCATTGGAAAGGCAATACCTTAGCAATGTAAATATTTGTAGAATAAAGATGAATGCAAATTTGAGATAGAAAAAAAAATCTATTAGTTCTTCGTTAATATTGATTTTCTAAGTGTAGCTTAGATGTGGCACAAGGCCGAATGTATAGGGTATCCAGTGAGGAGCAAACTCACTATTCAGTTGTGACTGTTTTAGTGAGACAAGCTTTTTAACCATTACACCACACTGAGGTGCCGAAAGTTCTTTATTTATATAAGGTATTTGTTGATTTTAAGTTATATGCATAGTGGATGGGGTTTTGCTCTTCATATAGCAACAACAGGGAAGAAACTTCACCTACTTAGAAGGCAGGCCTAGGGTAAAGGAACTATCATAGTCAGGAATAAACAAAAACGAAAGTACAACATCTAAATCTTTGTATCAGATATTGGGTAATTTGCTTTTTAAGCCCCATGCTAAGTGTCTAATAAAAATTGCCATGTAGTTATATTTAGGTGTAACTGTACATGTTTAATTCGAAAATAACAAAGAAATATTGATAAAATCTACCATTTTGGAGTTATCGACAGTAGAAGTTCGAACTCATTCATGTCACAGCAGCAATTTCTGGCATTGTTTGCATATATTTGTTGTGGATTTAACATTCACTTGTCTTGATGATTGCGTGTGCAATGAGTCTTCAGTTGTACAGTAATAGAGACAAGTAAGAGTAGTAAAAAGGCCATTAACAAGATAATCTTCCCTTGCAAATCTAATCGGCAGCGAATGTGTACAAACAATGCCAGTAATGGCTGCTGTGCTGTAATGTGGATGAGACTGAACTTTTATTGTTGATAATACCAAAATGGTAGATTTTATCAAAATTTCTTCATTATTTTTTAGTTAAGCATGTAAATTTACACCTAAATATAAATATTCAACAAATTTTTATTAGATACTCAGCACGGGGTTTAAAAAGCAAATTACCCCAGATATTTTTCGGTAAGCGGTTTTTCTCATCATTTTGAGATAGCTTTGAACAAAAAAGAATGAAGACCATTTATTATGATGTCCAGTACTGTAATATTTGATGACTATAGGCCTAATAGTATTGCTCAGAAGCTGGGTGTCACATTATATACAAGCTGTATGAAAAAAATTGTTTTTTGCTTTTTTTTTACAAAAAATTCAGGGTTCACACTATAAATAACGTAGGCTTATTCATGAGTATATATGGTAGTAAGAAATAATCAATCTCAATAATAATTTATTTCTGATTCTTGCAAGACATTAAAGGTTGTATTCTTCTGGGCAATATCTCTTCAGGACATAGGTGATCATAGCTTTCCACAATTCCCTGTATTTTTGTAGCTTTTAATAAATTTTGTCTTTTTGTTATTTCTCCTAAACCTTATTCTGCCAACCATTTACTCAATCTTGCTAGGTAGGTTATGCATTGTTTTCCTCTGTCCCTCTTGAATTCAATCTGTCCTGTCAGTATCAAATTTTCCAAGCTCTCTTTCCTCATTATGTGCCCTAGAAATTTCAACTGTTTCTTCTTGATATTAAGTTTAAGTGTCCTTTTTGTTTCTATTTTCACTAAAACTTTGTTGTTGTTCACATATTTGGTCCATGGTTTTCTCAGCATCCTTCTGTAGAACCATATTTCTGTTGCTTCAAGTCTCTTTTTCATCTGTGAGGAGATTGTTCAGCATTTGTTGCCATATAGGAGGACTGATATTACTTAACAGCTCAGTACTCTTTTCTTTGTTTCTAAGGATAATTTCCTATTTCTTAATGCTTTGTTTAACTTTTGGAAGGCATCTTTCACTATTTCCATGTACCTTCAGATTTCAGTGTCACACATTCTGTCCTCTGTTAAAACACTTCCCGGATATTTAAATTGTTTTACTTGTTTGATTTTTGGTATTTCTGGCTTATACTTTTCATTGTGTTTCTCTTTTGTTTTACACACAATTGTTTGCCTGTTCTTTTGCAGGGTTCATAAAGGCCTGTGAGGAACTGAAGATCCATCGTCAGTTCCTGGAAGAACAGGATGATATGAGCAGCAATGGCGCTGAGAGTGAAGTAGAAAACAATTCAGAAGAAGAGGAAGCGGAAGAGGGTGAAGAAGAAGAGGAAGCAGCGGAGGGAGAAGAAGAAGAGGAAGAAGAAGAGGAGGAGGAGGAAGAAGAAGAGGAGGAGGAAGAAGAGGATGATGATGAAGAGGAGGAAGAGGAAGATGATATAGAAACTAGGGAGGTTACATCAACCAGTGTCGTGCCACCAAAACACATTTCAAAGCTGAAGACTAAGGTGAGCATTTAAAAACAAAACAAAACAAAAAAAAACTCATCATTTACACTGATTGGTCATTTTTTTTGTTGAAGTTGGGAACCCATTTCATGCTTTTTTTTTTTTTTTTTTATTTATAATGATGTGGTGTGAAGGAAGGAAGAGGAAGGTACTTCTTTTTCTGCCAACATGCTACTGGTAGGAGAAAAATGAGAAAAACTGAAGACAGTGGTACAGGTTTCAGTTTATCTCCCTTGAACTATTTCTATAACAGGAAATCTTCAGTGAGAACAAGTGCTTAGGTTGTTTAATGTTTATCACCTAAGAAAGTTAACAAATGGTAGCAGTCTGAGTAACTTTATTTTGTTTTGTGTTATACACATTGCCACTTATACTACGTCTCAAGAGGCTTTAAAATTGCTTCCAATGTTGACAAGCGAAGAGAATTATGTTGAATGGAAAAACGATTTAGCAATATCGCAGATGTACACGGATTTAAATAAATGTAAACAAAGTCCAGCAGTTTTTTTTTCAGTTTGACTGGACAAACAAGAGATTGTGTTAGGGACTTGCAATCTCGGGAAAATGGAGTCAAGAAAATAAGACTAAATTGGACACATTGATTTTAAAAGATGAAAATACCTGGGCTTATTTAAGGAATTTTATAATTACTTGCGCCCTTCCAGCATAAGTATAACAGATTTTTTGACTCAATTTTGAATACCTTTAACACAAACTGGGTAATTTTAGAGTTGAATTAATGGAGAGTGTATGTGCCTTTTTTTTCTATTTACTGCAGTAAATGTGTCTGACAAAAATGACAGACTAGCTCGTGCTGTGTGTGGGGCTATCACATATAAAAATTTGAAATGCACAATAAAAAAGATTTTTGGGGTATCCTACCATAACTAATGATCAGATAGGAGCACCATGTGTCAAATTTGAACCAGTTCTTGTAACTGAAAACAAGAATATATTTTAAACAAGAGGTTTGCATGGATGAGTAAATTATAGAGGCAGTTGAAAATTTCCCAGTAGAATTTATGAAGCTAATACAGGTTCCAATCTAATCGGCAAGGATGGAAAAATCGAGATTCTTTATTGGGATTCTACAAAACACTTCTCAAGATATTGTAAACCGTGTTGAGAAAATACAAGAAACATAAAAGAGATTCACATAGCACTATATAGCACAGAACTTCATGCTTCCAGGTTAATTAAATATCCTTTCGAAATGGACATATTGGACAGTGCATATATGAAAACTGTCACTGATAAAACATAGCTGGACGTTTTTATTGATGCTTTGTCTGATTAAGACAAATACTTAGTTGAATATTTTTCAACTGAGGCAACATTCAAGTTTGGAGATAGAGCTGAGATTACTGCAACTAGGCAAGTAAAATTTCTGGTAGTTATTGGCAGAAAAAAGGGTTGTGTAATGAATAATGAAATTCCATTGTTATGGAGTGTTCTTCTAGTGATATTATATGTCAGAACATAGAATCTTTACACAGTGCCAGACAAAAATTATATTGCAACAGAGTCAAGTTAAAATATCAGGAGACACTCATACATAAAGTATGCACTTATTTAGATGTAGTGTATGATAATGATGATAATGTTTAGTATTGCAGAAAAATTTTTAAAGGTTAGAAAGTGATATGTTCCGGAATGGGATATATTTGATCGAAGTAGCTAAGTGTTTTTGGCTACTGTAACCAAGTAGTACATGGTAGCAGTAATCGACTGGTACTTGTCGTAGTCGCAGGTAATAGGTGTAGACCAATAGGATAGCCAATAGCCTAGTCCAATGGGCGTCGTCATAGACTTAAACTCTGTCATACTTACATGTCTGTCTGTATTTATGATGGACACCAGCCAATCATATTCCAGTGAGGGGGAACTTGGGTGTATGCATATTCCATTATATCAGAAAGACCCTTCATTTGTACTTTGGAAAGAACAAACTGTATTAGTACACAATGGAGGAGCTTACTATAATGTTCATCCATGTCAATTAATGAAAGTAAACGATTGTAGTAATATGTACCAGACCGAAAAGAGATCCGAATGTAGGACTAGAGATGAAGAACTACCTACAAATATTATTGATGTAGATGAGGAGGATGATACACATGAATATTTTATGCCAAATGAAACTGACTCCCAGAAGGAAAATATGTCTGATGGTAGATGCAAAAACTCGCCTCTGGATATAAGTAATAGCATAAAACCAAAAAGAAATTCTTTTATTACAGGATGACGAATGAAGAGGTATAGAGGCAAGCCAAAGTATTAAGCATACAGCCTAAACAAACTGGAAAATATAAGGAATGGGTGAATGTTCATGTGGAGGTGGGGTTGGTGAAGAACCAAGATGTGTTAATTGGGATCATATTGACAATTGGAATGAACTACCTTATCCAAAAAATGCTGTACTGTTAACCGTGGATTAAGAAATGTCCTAGAATGTTGTGGATGCTAAGGAGAGAGAGAGAGAGTGAGAGAACTGAATAACTTGATTGATGATAATATATTTAAAGTCGTTCCTTTTGAAAAACAGACTACACTATCTTCTGGCTGGATAATATCCGTTTTGTGATGTCAACGAACACTCGTTGCCACTTTGTGATGCCAACGTATACTTGTCATTTTCGTAATGCTCATTGTAGTAGAGGTTTGTAATTGCAGATACCACTATAGTACGCCATTGAACGATGCTGGTGTCAGATGCCTTCAAACAATACTCGCACTAATAGTACTTGCTCGATGATACTTACTCAATCTGTATAACGACTTGAATATAAAAATAGTATAGTGATTTGTATAGTAATATGGGATAGATGAGAAATGCGATCAGTTAGATGTCACGCTACCTTTCATATATATATATATATATATATATGCATTTCCTCTATGTGGTCTACTTAATTCAATAATGATATCACCTGTGTTTGCTCAATGGTGATCTATATTCAAACTCAAGTGTCGGCAGTGACACTTTATTCCTATCAGTCTGAAAATATAAGGATGGTAAAAAGAAATCCAAGGCAAGATTAGTGGCCTGTGATTCAAAAGGGGCACTAACAATCTTAGAAAAGATTCTCCCACCTGTAGTAGAGCGTGTCTACGCTTGGTATTTTTGACAGCAGCCTTGATGTCCTGATGTTATATCTATTGATATAACAATAGTATTTCTACATGGGGGATTCTTTGGAAAGAGAAGTATTTCTACACCCACCTGGTGTCTTAAAAGATGCATCTACAAATTGAATGATGCACCCAGATCTTTGGTACAAGAGAGTTAAAGAAGTGCTTTTACAGTGGTGTAAAAGTGGATCACTTGCAGAAATTTTGGTTAGTGATGTGGATGATTTTAACTTCTGTGATAATGGGGTTTTTTTTCCAGGAACAGATCATAGAAAAACTAAAGAGAATATTTAAGGTCAGCATGCATGAAAATGGATCATTTAAATATCTAGGATTGGAAGTTGTGCAAACTACAGAAGGAGTGCAAAGAAAACAAAAATTGTATATTTCCATAATAACACCAATTAGCATACCTAAAAGTCTGACCACAAGGAAGATAGATGAATTGACTGCAGAAGAGAAAACTTATTTGAAACGCTTAAGTGGACAAATGATGTGGGTTGCTTCACAAACAAGACCAGATATAATCTATGAAACATGGGTTATAAGCAATACAAGAAAGCATCCAACTGTGAAAATGTAACAAGAGGCAAACAAAGCACTGTCTAAATTGAAAGCTAAGAAAATTGCACTAAAATTTCTTAATTTGGATGATACTAAAAAAAATCAGTCTTAGCATATTCAGATGATACATATGCTAGCCTGGAAGATGTGTCTTCCCAGGGTGGTATTGTTGTTTTTATTCAAGATGAGAACAAGAAAGTAGCATTAATTAGCTGGCAATCTAAAAAGTTGGACAAAGTAACAAAGAATCCATTAGTATCTGAAACTTTGGCATTAAGTGAGGCAGCAGATGCAGGATTCTTTGTCTCTTCTTTGTTGCAAGAAACTTTTGGTGTGGCTGTATTGCCATCAGTACAATTGTGATGCTATGTGACACTGGTAAAAATAAAAAGAAAGGGTTAATTTAGAATATGACTTGGAACACACAGAGAGGGTTAAAAGCATGAGATGACATATAAATTTATGTCTGCTTGTCTAAAAGTGCAAGTGATGAAAACCATGTCTCATAATTACCAGGAAGAAGGAAGGGCTCAATTGAGTATGATATTTGATAATTTTGAGGACAAAGACAGGATCAAGAGACTAGTTTATGCTTGTCAGCAAGTGGAAATGGCCTTACCAACTTTCAACATGTAAATAAGTTGAGAAATAGGATTTTATCCTGTGTTGAAGGAATTCAGATAGTGAATGGACCTATGAGGTTCATTGGTACTATTATTGAAAATTAAAAAAGATAATTACAATTAATGACTAAACGTTGAGACTGCCTTTCTGCTCATGCAGTTTGAAAGAGTGGTCAAAGAAAAAGCTGAGGTGGTGGGCTGTCTCTCTTAGTATCTCAAATGAAATACTAAGAGAGATAGAAATTATCTATGCTCATTTAGAAGTAATGGTGTGAGGCATAGATAAGAGAAGAGATTAGTTATATGGGTGGGCCAATACTTGCAACCACTACCTATAGGAGGAGGGGATCTCCCAAATTTGGAGAGATAATTAATATTACAAACCAGACAACAAAGAATCAATACAGAAACCTGGGGAATCTCCAAATTTCCAAGCACTATCAGCCCCTGCTCCGATTTTGAATCGGTCAATAAAAACAAAGCACTTAAGCAAGCCAGGCAGTTGGAGCCAGAGATGACGAGAGAGACAGACCAGACAGCAGCAAACAAAGGAGCTGCTGAAGTTTACATGACTTGCTGCAAAGTGATTTCTCGACCTTGAGCCCTGTTTCAAGAATTCACACCGATAGGAAAGATGTAACTAAAGAGATTTTAGTAGTAATTTTTGGTATACCAAGACCTACATAAACTAAATCGAAAATTGATCAAAAGACTGCT
The DNA here is from genome assembly GCA_903632075.3 of Acanthosepion pharaonis. Lineage (NCBI taxonomy): Eukaryota > Metazoa > Mollusca > Cephalopoda > Sepiida > Sepiidae > Acanthosepion > Acanthosepion pharaonis. The sequence goes on from CAHIKZ030005372.1 coordinate 1,011,596, forward strand.
TCCATTTTTATTTTGTCTGCAAAGACATTTCTATTTTTTCCCCATCATAGCACAGGCTCACCATGGTTTGAATCAGCACTATGATACTGACGATTAATTTATCCCCACCAGCTCAGTGATCAAAAAACACAACATGAGCAAAGCAAGATGTGGACCAAAGTGAACAACACCCATTGACCTGAGATAGTATAGAACCATGTGGAATTGACCCTGCAATTGATTTGTGTGTGGCAAGGATCAGAATGTCTGATCACTGTTGACTACTGGGTTAATTGACTATACAATGCTATACAGACAATGGATTGCTAACTAGTGGTCTGAGAACTACAAACATTATTAGTGAGAGAAGATTAAGAGTGGACATGGCATGATTGAGAGAAATGGTGTCAAAAGGGAAATAAAGGTGTTTTAAGTGGATGAGAAATTACAATTGGCAGATTCCTTGACAGAAAAGAGGGGCTTCTACACTTAAATTGTTAGAAATACTTGGTACATTTCAACTTTGAAAAAGAAAAGAAGTGTACTAAATGAAAGGAGCTGCAATGTGGATTATCACTTATCTCACTTGAACTCTTCAGTGATGACAAGTGCTTAGGTCATTTAATGTTTTATCATTTAAGCAAGTTAACAAGTAGGAGGAGGAAGGAATTTATTAAGTGAAAGAGATGGGGGGAGTGGGTTGCATTTTTGTAGAATGGTTGGAGGAATAAAGGGGTATAAGGAAGAAACTGCTGGTCTAATGGATATGTCATGGGTAAAGAAGAGGGGGAGTAGAGGCAATGAAATGGAAGCATGCTGGTGTCTTTTTTTTTTTTTTTGTGATTGCAAAATTTTACAACTCTAGAAAAAGAGAGAAATCAATGTGTTTTATATATATATATATATATATAGTACAGGTAATAATTCAAGTGGATCCTAATAATATAAATAAAATATTAAAACTTATCCACGAGAAGCGCTCAGTGTATTTATTATAACATAGCATATAAATTATATACAATAGAAATACAAAATTCCAGTTTCTTTGGTTAACTCGGTCAATGATTGCATTGTTTTCTGCTTTTTCTTTTTTTCTTTTTTTTTTTTCAAATATTTAATTTTTAAGTTTTTAACATTGTATCTGCACACTATTTGAGTTGAAAAATACTAGCATATTAACACTAGTTGAAATAGCTATTCTCATGAGGTAATTTTGGATTTCTTTATTTTGTAATAAATGTGTGTATTGGGGGGCATGTATCTGTTTAGTATTTTGGTCTGGAATTCAGGTTATCCATCTCTTTATCTACATATGCTGATGCTGCCAAACAAGAAGATCCATTTTAGAAATTGCCACTTGCCTTCAGATTGATTCATGAGATCATGATGTCATGTCTTTCTTGGAAATGGATTTTATTTCTGATTAGCTTGCCAAACTATGATGTCATATCCTTGTTGAAAGTAGATCTTATTCTTGAGTGGTTTGTTGAAATAAAACTTGAGGACCTAGTAATTCTGAATTTTTATGTTTTCTTTTTTCATCTTTTAATCATTTCAAGTAAAGCAATAAAGCCACTAAGCTTCAAGGAGTTACTGAGTGTGCAAAAATATGAAGAAAAAAAAATTAAGGAGAGAGAACAATAAAAAGACAAGGTTTAAAAAAACAGAAGTAATAATTGACATTGCATTTAAAATTTCGAAGATAAAGTTGACTGCAAAGAAAGAAGCTGGAAATGTGTTCCACAAGTGAGAAGTGTGAGAAAAGAAACTATTAGCATAGAACTTAAAGTTACATGTAGCCATTTCTGTTGTAAGGTGATGAGACCTTGTTGCCAATCTAGTATTGTGTTTAAATTTATAAAGTTTAGTTATTTACTCATCAGTACAATTATCATGAATATTTATAGAAAAGGCACGAGGAAGCTATGTTATAGTGGTGGGCAAAGTGATTGAAGCTGAGATGCCAGGTCAGGACCAATAGCAGATTTTTTGGATTTTATCAAGAATCTCTAAATACAGAGAAACCCCAAACCAGATATAGCAGCAATATTCAATGCATGGGTGAATGGTAGACATAAAGTAGATAGATTCTGTTGAGAGAAATTGTCTCGCATGACACAGTGAGCCAAATTTTCTAGCTGCAGATTTAACAATGGATTGGGTATAATTTTTCTACTTCATGTCAGTAGAAAATGTTAACCCAAGAAGTCCCTCTTCTGTGGGTCAGCATCAACCCCCAGTGATAGCCAGGTAAAAAAAAGGTTCTCTCAGGTGATGAAAAGAGAGCAGGTTTGTTTTGGAGGTGTTAAAATTAACAAGTTCCAGCAATGATGAAATTTGCTTGGATTATCTTGTTTTTAGTCATCACTACATCCCTATAGCAAACAATATGTAGTAAACAATTATATAAGTAAATAGTAAACAATATGTAAACAATAAACAAGTCGTGTGTGGAATGAATCTGTTGCTTTTAATTAATTGTGAAATTGTCAATTTGATTTTTATATGAAAAAAAAAAAAAAAAGATTTAACTTTTAAATTTTAATCTTTTCAGGTCTCCAATCCAGAGAATGTCAACGTGGTATCCTCCAGTGTGGACAAGATCTCCAGTCCCAGCCCAATGTCCAAGGTCATGTGCAAACACACCGCTTGTCAGGCATTTCCAACCCTGGTACTTCCATTAGAATTTCTTCTCTTGTTATACTATAAAAAAAAAAAAAAAAACTATTGCAGATTGATCAGTTTATCTTTTTGTACCTGGAGATAGTTGGCAGTGAGGCCTGGTGTTGGGGGGGGGGTCATCTCGGACCTTCGGCATATATAAACTAGTAAATACTCTGTGTCACTGTAACAAGTAAGTGGCTCAAATATTCCTAACTAAAATTACAGTGTGTTTAATGACTCTTCCTAGCTGTTAGTACAATGTAACTTGATAATACTAATTTCATTTTATTTACACAGTTTACATTGTTCGGACTGTTGCCTTCGTCTTTATAGTCATATTCACAATGTTTCAGCCATTGTGTGCTCTGGCCTTCTTTAGGTGATATACGTTTCAAACTAAACCCTTTATTTAGTCCCGAAGGATACATGGCCCAGTGGATAAAAGCTTTAGTTGAGTAATTCAAAAAGTCACTTGACCCAAAGAGTTTGAGTTCAATACCTGGCCAAAGTGAAGGGAACGAAAAGTTAAGTCACTAAAGGGAATTAACCTAAAAAAAGGTGTGGCACATAGAATTAGAACAATCTATCCCATGAACTAAATCAGTGTTTCCCAAACACTGCAGCACACTTTACAGGTATGGTAGAAGAGGATAGCAGGTGAGGCAGAATAATTGAAAGACAATCAAAGATTTAGAAACTGTTTTAAAAAATTCATATACCAAAAATAAATATGATTTCAAAATTTAAAATATTATGGATTACTTGTAATTGCATGCATGAGTTCCAATATAAATAGTTATATATAATTATTGGCAGATTTTATCATTGTGATATTTTTGCACTATGTCAAGTATTAAGAATATAGTAACTAGGGCTCACAAATTTGAGGAGAAACTTTAAATCTCTGGTTATCTCTCATTAACCCTCTCTCTGTTTTTTATTTTTAAATGTACTTTTTATCACATCAGATTTGGTGAGGCGCGAGAAAATTTTCATTCTGAAAATGCGGCCTAGAGAAAAAAAAAGTTTGGAAACCACTGGACTAAATAAAAGCTTTGGTTCAAAATTCCAACATGCATCAACTGAAGAAGGCCGGAGCATACAACTGTCAAAATGTTGTGAATATGGCAATAAAGATAATAATAACAACATGAATAATGTAAATAGTTACATTCTGAGAAATATAGACAGATATAGTTTCATTTTATCCTTCAAAGTTTGATATTCAGTTTCTGAAGTCATGGGATCAAGCAAAAGTGATAATTGAGAGTCTTTGTTAACCTTTGTTGGTGTAAGGAGTTTGATCCTTATTTGATGTCTGTCTTTGTTTTTATTTGTTAGCATCTGCATCCAAGTAGAATTTGGTTAATACAAGTTTTGTCTATGTAAACACTTCTCTGTAGTATGTCCCATGTCTTTCTTGCATTAATTGAAAAAATTGCCACGTGATCCAGCCGTAACACTTGATCAGGATTAAGATATCTCAAATATGCCTCTTCTACACTAATTATAAATTTGCCCAATCTCTATACTTCATTTTCTTTAACTCTTATTTTTTTTCTCTGGAGAACAAACATTTTGGCTTTTAGCAGTACAAAATTCTTTCTATTGAGTAAACAAACTTTTACCTATTTTTTGTGTTTATTTTTTTGTTTGTTATTTTTGTTATATTTTTTTTTCTTTTTAGCATCTTTTTTTTTAGTTATTTTTCCTTTTTTGTTTTGTTTTTAGTTATTTCTCTTCTGTGTTGTCAAATGATATTTTGTATTTAGCCTGATAGCAAATTACTCTTAGTGAATCACTGTTCATAATTAGGCAAAGATGAAATGATCAATTTTTTGAAAGAATTGATCTTGGAAGAAGAAAAAAAAAAAAACTACTTCAAAAAAGTATGAAATTTGTTCACATGTATTGTTTTTGTAATAAAAAATCAATGAAAAGGCACTAATCAAATGAAAATTCATTTTGAATAAGTGTACAGTTCAAAGCTTTGAACTTTTAATAGAACTTTTTCTGTTGACATTACTACAAAGCCATGAGTCACTTAAAAAAGTATTCTCACAAAATCCATTCAATCTATTTTTGCCAAATGTAACAGAAATTAGTAAAATCATGTGTAGATTGAGACTCATTTGTGTGTTTTTGTGTGCTGAGTATGAGTCAGCCAGTGTAGACCGGAGAAAAGGGATTGTTTCATTTTAATTTCTTGCAGAATGGATAGTATTTAAGAATATTTCTTTCTTTTCTTACCAGTCCAACAAGTCAACCCAGACAGACACAAACAGTACAAAGGATTGTCGGTGTGAAGAGAAATTTAGTTCCATGTTTAGTGAATTTGAAGAGAAGATGGAAAATGACCACAAAAAAGCTAGAGACCAGGAACTCAAGGAACTTGCCGAGCGCGTAAGTCTAAAACATGGAGATATCATTAAATTGAAAAGTTAATTCCATCTGAAACTATGATAAGCACACACAAACATTTAAAATTCCTTTTTTTTTTTTTTTTTTTTTTTTTAATAGTAATGTTCACCGTGTACAAGGCCCAGGTAGATGTTTATGCTAAGGGGTAGTTTATATGGATCAGAGGGGAAGATAACGGTTAACTCTAGACTTGAACAGGTTAAGATCCTAGTGATTGAGGAAACGTCCTCTTGGGAGTCTGTTCCACAGAGCAGTGGTTTCTGTGAAGAAGCTGTTTGAGTGGAACTTACTTCTTGCTGATGTAATACAGAAGGAATGTGATTGGTTTGCTACTATGTAAGTGGTATGGTGGGTTCTGGCCATGAAGGTTATACAAGTAATGTAGTTCATCTGAGCACTTTCCATAGAAGTAGCAATAGAGCAGTGAGAGACTTACCACATCCCACCTGTGAGGGAGAGGGTGGAAAAGAATTCTTGTCCACTAAGGACTCGGAAACACTTTTGAACTGTATCAAGACTAGAAAGTGAGGACTGGGTAGTTTCTGCCCAAATATGACAACAGTACTCTAGGAGGCACACTGGAGTAATGGATAGTGGCTTGGATTGAGGACTCGGAGAGCCGAGTTCGAATTCCAGTCGAATCCATTACATTCGCTTACATGCTAATATCCTTAGGAAAAGTATGAATCCTCTTCCACCCCCCCCAAGCTATGGGTAAATAGCAGGACAGACTTGGATGGTAACTGGTCTACTTCAGAAAGAAATGGCAACCTACTGCGGGAAAAAAATCTGTCTCGTCAGTCATGTATCGAAAGATACATGAACGCCCAAGCTTTGATGATGCATAGCATATAACTGATTCTATTTTCAGCCTGATCTGGCTCTTATAAAGGTAGAGGATAGCATGAGGAGTCAGGTACTTACTGGAGCGGTACAAAGAGACGATCATTTTTTAAATAAGTTTGTTATAATATGGGGAGGTTTTTATTAAATATATCAATTTTAATTCTCTAATGATTATACAGAGTTTGGCAGAAATACCTCCCACATAATGGTAAGACATTAGTGGCAATGGTATCTTCATCTAGTTAATGTCTTACCATTATGTGGGAGGTATTTCTGCTGCACCCTGTATATCTATTACCCTCTTTCCCATAGACGCAATGTGACAAGGCTTTCACTACCCTATCACTATTTCCATGGCAAATTTTCAGGTGAGGTCAATTAGTTCCATCAGTTCAGACCTTTACAACTACTACTTCCACAGAGTCAAATCACCTTCATTTCTTCCATATTTTGAACCTAAGGTGAACGTTTGACTCACTTTCTATCAATAACTGCTACTTTGTGAAACACTCCCATGTGGATGCTTTCCTGAACCCTGGAATCTTATCTTAAAGTCAAGGGTTAGTTATTATCTATACTCCTTATCATCATAATCTTGACTTCATATGACCTTTCATATCACGCACATCATTCATCATAACTATTTCAATAATAACCCACTATCTTTATGTTCATTTTGTCCTGTGTTTCACATAAAAATTTTTTTCCCATTTTGTCAGATTTTCCTAAAATCGAAAGAAAGCTGACATGTTAAAATTTACAAGCCATTGAAATTTTAATAAGTGATCCGAGGTTCATTTTGGATGCAGCTACTAGTTTTACTTTATCAGACCGATGAGACTTACTATTAAGACAAGTAAATAGTTTTGTCATAAGCATAAATATTGAGTTGAGAACTGATGACATCATGATGGTCATTGATGAAGATAAGAAAAAAAAAACATTGGTCCAAGACCTGGGTAATTCCCCCACATTAATGTGAAACAATCTTGTAGTGTGGCCATCAAGTAAATACTTAGCAATTAACTTTAACCAAGAATGTCGACCTTTCATTTTAGTATTGCATCATTACAGGTGATGAAAAATGTGTTTTGCATGTCAATAGAAATGAAAAAGACAATGATCATCACAAAATGAAAAAAACTCTTGTGCTGGTGTCAACTCTGGATTTGACCTTCTTGGTCAATCCCACATGTGCAGTCATCATTTGGTTCAACTGGTTTTGGTTGCTGCACCTTCAGGTCCACTGTGCCCTGCCCATGTTGTGTTCTTGATCACAGGGTTGGCAGATTTGATTACTGTGGTGATCGAGGCATTGAGTTAAATCTCAGTGAACTGGCTATGATGTAAAAAAAAAATAAATAACAGTAAAGAGTTGTCTTTTTGCAAAAATTATGCAAACAAAAACAGACATAGGTTAAATTTTTGATTTGGTTTTATGTTGTTTTACAGTGTAAAAAATTATTAACCTTTCCCATGCAATTCTCTATAGTGTCATTTGGTGTTAATTGTGGAACAAAGCTCAAGTTGGGGATTCTCTCCAGCAGGTCATGTGGGTTTCAGCAGCTCCTCCTGCTATTTGGTTTTGTCTGCAGCTCATCTCTTTGGCTTGCTGCTCCAACTCACACATTTGTTCAAAGTGCTCTGCTTTGATTCAAGACTGGCATGGGGCTGATGGTATCTGAGGATTTGGGGTTTCTCCCTGTCTTCCAACAAGAGCTCTGCTGTCTGGTTTGTAAAATTATCTCCAAATTTTAGGAGATTGCCTGCCACCATGGGTAGCGGCTGCAGGCATCAGACCGCCGGTATAACTCAAACCTTCTCTTATTCATGCCTCTGACCCTTACTTCCAAATGGCCAAATTTTAGTACATTTCGTCATGCATTTATTGAAAATTGTTTTAGTTGTTTTTCCAAATGGAACATCAGTACATACAGTAAATTCATAATAGCTACAAAAAATCTACTGATATCAGTGAACACTGATACATATGGTAATAGGCAAAAAACCCCCACAAAAAACCCAGAAATATGGTACTTGTTAGTAAATGAAGTCCCATACCGTACATGCAGAAAAGCAAATTCCAATAACTGTATCAACAAAAACACACACAAAACAAGCAGCAATATAACAGATAAAGCAAATATTTATGTAAAATTTGGTATTTCTACAAAACAAGCAGCCAAATTGTTATACTGGAACATACCTATTTCTATTGTAAATAGACTCTCCCACAGATAATAAGTAGTAGTAGTAGCAGTCGCCAGTGGAGCTCAGTGAGTTGTGCGAGTCAGTCGATGTCGGACATTAAAGTATGAGCCCCCACAACTAGATTGCTGCGTCATTAACTATTATTTCAAGTTCCTAACGTTTTGTATGTTGGAACCTAATTTAGGACCGACTCAGTAAAATATAAGCCTCCACTGTGGAAACTACTTTACAACACAAATATTGTGCAAGTCCATAAATTTCTTTTTTCTGGGTGAATTTTTCAATGATATTTTTATTGATATCATATCAGGAGTCCTAGTTTCAGAGCTAAACTCTGTGTTCCTGGCTAACTCCACTTTTTTCATGATTTTCATGTCCCTCTCATACATGATACTGCTGTATTGGATGCAGGGTAAATTTTAGTGGAAAAAGCTTGCATCCAAATAGGCTGGCAAACATGATAATTTAGATATTATTTTAAATTCTTTCTAATAATAGGTAATTACTTTCAGAACACCCTATTGTTGTCATTGATGTAATGTTGCTTTGTTGCATTAGAATCTGTTTTGATTTGTAAATTTTAATCTTTTTATCCAGCTCCAAAAAGACTTTGAGGATGATAAGCAGCAGGCTGTGGCTCGTGCCCTCTCTAATATGCAACGGGAAATTGAGAGGGTGCGCAGGCAAACAACAGAACGCAGTAAGGAGCAATGTATGGATGAGATGAAGAAGTTGGCACAGAAGCACAAAGAAAATATCTCTTATATAAAGAAAAAGCAATGGGTAAGTTCTGTGACCATTTCCATCTATTGAAGCAAGTTAATATCTTCAGTCATCAATCGTAACTAACATGATAGCCATAAAAAAAAAATTGGGGGAAGCAGTTTGTCATACATTTTCCCCATTTTATATATATATATATATATATATATATATATATATATATAATGGGAAAATGTATGACAAAGTGGAAAAAGTTTACTTGTGACACATTTTGTCCTTCAGGACTTCATCAGACTAGGTTTTGTTAGTATGACTGCTCAATTCACTACAACATAAATGTCGAGAGAGCTTTGATCGCAAGGTCATCTACAGTAAATTTGTAAACTGGCTGTTATGACATTTCACCATTCCTGGTAGATATTCTATTATCAGAGTTTTGGATACCTACTAACAAAAGTGATGAAAAGAAAAAAGAAAACTCAAAATGAATTTGGATAAATATGAAAAAAAAAAAAAAATCCTCAGCAACCCTTGGTCAACCAGAAAAATGTATACACACTTCAGAAAAGGAAAAACTTGTATAGATATTGTACAGTGTAACCCGGATATGAGAGTTGTTGGGACCAGAGAAGAAGTCTCTTATATCCGGGTTTGGTCTATTTTATATACATTAACACAGGCTCTAATTTGGGACCAGAGAAAATCTCTCTTATATCCGGGTTTCTCTTATATCTGGGTTACACTAATACTAAATTTATTCAGACATCACAAGATTAATAAAACTTACCTCTGGCCTCTACAATCACAAGAGAGGCTCAAAATGGTGGCCTTTTATATTCCAGACATTTATCAGTACATCAAACTACTGCCTGGGCAACATTGGTCAAAGTGTCTAGTGGCATTACTGCACATGCATTTTCAATTTCTTGTTTCTAAGGGCTGCTAATGTAATGCCATCTGTCAAGAAAATATTGTACTACAGTAAACAGTGTTATCACAATTTGATAAAACTACAAATGACAAGTTTTTCCTTTCTTGAAATGAGTGTACATTTTTTGGATGGAGTCTCTCTCTCTCATATATATATATATATATATATATGTGTGTGTGTGTTTGCTTTCTGACCATGAGACTCGGGTTCGAATCACACCATGGTGGATTTCTCAGGAAGGAGACTTCCTGATGTTATCAGTCTGGAGGTTGGACAATCCCAGTGAGCCTTGTGAGTGAAATTGGTTAGATGGAACCCTTGGGTCTGTCAATAGGTGTGCTAGCACAAAGTCACAAGTCATCGTGACTGAGGTTTTGAGTATTAGCCTTGTTCAGACTGTTGATCATGCTAGATAACATGCTCTCTCCCAGAAATTGTAACTAAGGTCTGCTCAGAATAGTTGCAGTATAAGCCACACGTGGGCTCTGTGGGTGTTGAACAAACACAAATGTGCCTGAGTGATCGTCTGCAATAGGGATTGGCTAGTCACCCTAATAGATGGGTATCCTCAAATACGAGTGGCCAGATATATATATATATATATATATATATATATATGATAAAAATATAGTTTTAAGGTATGCGATATTCATGGGTTAAGTGCTTAATATAAGTGTATGTCGAGGTCAAAACCTTGTGGCGATAGTGGCCTGAAGATTGTGTTTAAGCATGAAACAGACTCACCACAAATTCTTCTTTGGACTTTATCAAGCATATTAATTAAAACACTCTACACTGCCTGATATACCTTTGATACCTTGCTTGCATCATTCATTACTAGAACTTTAAATTGTGTATTTAGATATTCAACAATGTTGTTTTTTTTTCTCTGCCAAAATGGAATTGTGTAAAATAAATTAAAGTTTCTAAAACACTATTAACTCTAACAGCGATGATAAATAAAAGATTACTGATAAGCATTTCTGGACACTTGGTAAGACTCATTGGAGATTCTTTCAATTTTAATCACTCTATTTTCCTTTTGTCAGCACCACAAGTACTAATTAATAATTTGTTATATAGGAATAAAGTATTGCAGCCAACACTGGAGTTTGAACACAGATCACCAGAGAGCAAACACAGGCGATCCCATTTTAAATAAGTAGATCATATGATGGTAAAGGAAATGTATATATGGGAATTAGCGTGGCATCTAAATGATTGCTATATGGATTAGTATTCGGTGGTTACTTTTCAAGTGAGTATCATTGAACAATATGCTATTAGTGCAAGTATTATTTGAAGGCATCTGACACCAGTATTGTTCAACGGCGTTACTATAGTTGTATCTATGATTATAAAGTCTCTACTACAATGAGCATTCGTTGACATTACAAAAGTGACAAGTGTTCGCTGACATCACATCAATAATTGTTAGAAAATTAGTCAAGTGTTTGAATTAGAATTGAAAATGAACCTCTTTCTATCATCCATCTCACCTGAATCTTGAACAAATGAATTCTGTGCAAGAAATATACTTAACAGTTCTTTTGTGATATTTTATCTAAAATTACTTTTTTTCTGTTGTCAGCATTATTAGCTATTTGAAAACTGTATCAAACTGGTGTAGTTTATATATAATTCTTTTCTTTTTTTTCTTTAATAAGTAAAGATTTTAAAAAATTACTATTTATGACTGTGTGTCAGGGGGAAATTACCAGAAATATATCTGAAACAAGGGCCCAACCAATGGCAAGATCCTCAAAATTGGTGCAACTAGATTTGAACCTCATCTACACAAGTCAACATCACCTTTTAAAGATCCAAGAATTCTTAAGAACAATGGAAGCGAAAAGGACATACAAATTTTCAATTTTCAGAATCAGAAAGAGACTGGACATTTCTTAGTCACATAATAAGGTAGGATGGCTTGGAGAATTTGACACTTAAGGAAAATCAAAGGCAAAATGGACAGATGATGACAATGAGCTACCTATCTGAAAACTTGTGTGAATGAATGATGGAAAAGGTGATGGAAAGCTTTGCAAAAAAAACAAATGTTAATGTGTTGCAATAGACTCTAAAATGGTGAATATTCTGTAAGGATTAAGCCCTGTACAGCTGTACCAAATTCTTGGAAGGAATGTTAAAACGGTTGCAGCAGTCTTTGAGCTTGCATGTATTTTGTTATTTTTAACATTGAATTTCATTACATACAAGACCCAAGAACTAAGTGATACCATCCCAAGCAAGGAGATAATGCCACTAAGACACAAGGAGTCATCGGAAATGAAAGAGATGGAAAAGGCTTTAAAAGGAACTGGATACCCAATCTTAAACAGGAAACAAGGGAGAAAACTCTACTCCTCTTCAAAGAATACCAATTCCAACTATAACACTGAGTGTTTTGTTGTAGCAATGGTTGCCAAATTAAGAATGGTGTAGGTTCATAGTGGATCAATTTCAGAAAATACTGGGTCTGTAAATCAAAAGGGTAAAAAAATTCACACCAAAACTTAACATGCACACCTACCTCTTCACCCACAAAGAGCTAAAACTGCATGAAGTGTAAAGATTATATGGAATCATTTGCTAGGTTTGCTGCTAGGAATGTTGGTCCATGGTGTCATTTTTCTCATCACAATCTATCTTACACATTTATAAGTATATTATTTGTCCATGCATTGAATGTTGCTGTTACATCTGGTCTGGTGTTTCAACTGTGTATTTAGAGATTTTAAATAATACAAAGAAGTCTGCAATATTATTGGTCCTGACCTGGCTCTTGGTTACCATCACTTTCTCCACCACTGTAACATAGCTTTCCTGTGACTTTTCTATAAATATTTTCATGGTAATTGTTCTGATGAACTTTTCTCTTTGATATCTAGACTTCATGTATTTAAATACAATACTAGATTGGTGGCAAGGTCTCATCATTTTATGGTTGAAATTGCTAGATGTAACCCTAAATTCTATGCTAAGAGTTTCTCTCTCATTTCTCATTTGTGGATCTTTCTTCTTGCTTTCGAGCAAGAAGCTGAAAGAGTCATTTTTGATCTTCAAAAATTTAAATGCCATGTTGGTCATTATCTTTTGTCTTAATTCCTGTTTTTTACTGTTCTCATTCTTTAGTGTTTTTTTTATTTTTTATTTTTCTCATTCTCTTGCAATCAGTAACTTCTTGTGTCGTAATGGCTTTATTACCATGCTTGGAGTGGAAGGATTAAAAAAAAAGAAGAATTTGTTTTAACAGAAATGTAAAAAAAATTTTACAAATATTAAAAGTTTTAAACTTACGTAGAAAAATTTTTACACAACTAAATTTTCTTGCAATTAAAATAAAACTTCAGAGATGTTTAAATTATCGTACTCCCTTTAGCTTAATGCAACATGGAAGTTTGAACTTGTGGCACAGTAGTTGTGATCTTCAAGACTGTCTTGATTACTATTACCTCACGGCAAAGCAAGTCGCCACAAAATATTTTGACACAAGCTAAAAATTATAGGCCACTCAGTGAGAATCATTCTTACAATTATAAAGATCCGAGACAGAGAGGTATGCAGTTGACTTCATGACCATCAACTTTTGACAAAGGGAAGTCACTCGCCGTTTCTTATTTGAGTCTTTTTATCTATACTTCCAAGGGAAGTAACTCGTTTTTCTTATTCCAGTCAATTATCCTCATTTTTATTATCAAAAGATTTTCTTTGAGATTTGGATGTGTAAGAATTTTTTTTTAAAGTTATATTTGTGGTCAGTATAAAATCAAACCAGTATTCTTTTTGCAAAGCAAAATTATATTATGACATCCTGACAAAAGGTCATATAATTGTGTGTACAACATCCTATGAATTTATGGTAAGGGATACAAGGAAAAAAGCTGATCTTCTAAAATGACTCAAAAGTGAATCCATGAAATCTGACATACCAGAATATATATATAGAAAGAAAAAATGTGTACATTGTTCTATTTGAAATGAGATCAAAATATTACACAGGGAAGCAAGGAGGCAAGGTATGAACTGAACAAAAGGCTGCATCAGCTACCTTTTTTTAAGAATTCTCTACTGGATCAGGAACTGATTCTTTGTAAATTAAAATATATATAAAATATTTGTAAGTACTTTCAGTTGCTGAAAAATCTACATTGTTAGCATTTCAAATATAAATTTGTTTTTACAATCTTTTCAGTACATATAATTGTTTTTTTTTTTCGTTCCAGACTTTATTCTGTATCTCAAAGGCAATCAAATTGTCAATCTGAGTGAATTTTTACTGTTCATATCTATCATTTTTAGAAAAGAGTTAAACAAATGAATTATGTTTATGAGGAAGGCTGAAGAGTGCATCTATCAAAATACTATGATTACAGACTTGCCAGAATTATTTTCTGAATAAATTTAATGCACTCCTTATTTCTTTTTCTGTAATAAAACCACTCGGTAAACTGCACCTCCACTTTTTTTTCTTTTTTTTGTTAACCCTCACCAATCTTAACCCACATTTAAATAAGTTTTTCTTTTCTCTTTCCAGTGTTTTTATTGTGAAGAGGAAGCAATGTATCACTGCTGCTGGAACACTTCATACTGCAGTGTCCAGTGTCAACAGGACCATTGGCATAAGGGGCACAAGAGTGTATGTAGGAGACAGCGACGATGAGGAGCAAAATGGCTGGCACTGTCAGCATCCGTATCCCTGTGTCTCCTTGGTGTGTATCTCCGTGCCAACTGTGCGTACATGTGCATCTGTCACCACTGGTATCTTTTGTGTCATGTCACCCAGCCCATTACCAACACCACCTCCTCCCTGTCTTGTATGTTCTGGGTCATTTTTTCCCCTGCCCCATCCAGTGCATAACCCTGCTCCTTCTGCCAACATCTACTACTATTACTACTACCACATTCTTTGTGTGGTAATGCCCTGTCTGCTCCACATTTTTTTCTCAAACGCCATACAATTATTCAAAAAACAAATAAAAATATTTGAACAACCATTGTACCGCTCATACATATTAGATTTTAGCAGTTGGCTGTCTTTTTTTTTTTTTCTTTTGCATTTCTCTCTTCAGTCATCCATTCTCCCTACAAGTTGTTTTTTTTTTTCTCTAATCATTTTTTTTTTTCAAATGGTTTCACATTTGTCTATAATTTTAAGAGCCATGATTATTCAAAGAAATTTTTTTTTTCCAACTGAATTCATTCTTTTAGGATTTTTGTTGTTCTCACAACTTTGTTTGCAACTGTTTTTAGCTTTGTCCTATTGTAAAAAGAAAGGAAAAAAAAAAAAGATGGTCTTTTTTCATATGTATGGTACACTTGAAGAAAGAATGGATCAGCCGAAATATTGTGTATACAACAAAAATTGGTGAAATAAAAAGAATGAGTTCAGTTGTCTGGAAATTTTTTGAATGTTCTTGACAGATTTGTTGACAGTCACTACAACCACAGTCACCATCCATTATCAATAATTCTGGTTTAATTCATTTTTTAAAAATATTTGCATTGTGTCAGTTTGAATTATTGACCTCTCTTCTATGCACTATAACCAGAATTCTCTTGAATATTATCTCTAGCTTTTATTCTATCAGTCTCACTTCAGTTCCCCTTTCTCTCCTACCTGGCTTCTCTTCCTTCCCTTTCCTCCTACTCTCTCTTCATTGATCATTTTGATCATTTTCCTTAGACCAGTGTAGTTTTTCATGTCATAACATTCTAAACAGTAAGAATAAAATATATGCAAGGATTAGTAAGGAAACAATGACTTTTTTTTTTTTTTTTTTTTTAAATCATTTTCTTAATTCATTCTCTTTTACTATCTTTTATCTTTATTTTTAATATGAGGTATTTCAACTACTTACACTATTTACATCATTTGAACTGTTGTCCTCCTCTTTATTGCCATATTCATGTTTTGACCATTATATGCTCTTCAAGAGATATGTTAGACTTTTGAACTGAACTCTTTATTTAGTCCATGGAGATAGATTAAATAAAGGGTTCAGTTCAAAATTCCAACTTATATCACTTGAAGAAGGCCGAAGTGTACAATGGCCGAAATATTGTGAATATGGCAATAAAAATGAAGACAGCAGTCTGAATGATGTAAATAGTGTAAATGTTTCCTATCTGCTTTCTTTTTAGTCATAATATCACTATCCAGTGGCTGTGTATTTGACACCTGAATTATTTAATGAGCCGCCTTATTTTCAACCAATCACAGTCATTTTCATCTTATCAGTCAAAGCCAATTAAAATCTTCTTTAGTAACTTGATTTTTAGAGACTACAATTTTCAGGTGTCATTGTTTTAACTCCTCAAATAATAACAATAATTAGAGGAAGATGGATTGTGATTTTTAATGCATCTGCTGCCATATTGTTAAAAGAAAAAAGCCTTGAGGGTATAAGAATGTTTACAGAAGAGAGTGACAATGAGGATTTTTAATTTACCTTGTGGGGGGGGGATATGAGTTAAATAAGGTTTATTTTATTATTTTCTCAAACTAATATCAGCTTTTTTTTTTTTTTTTCATATATTTTTTGTATCTTTTTTTTTTTTTTAAATAACTAATTAGATATGAATTTTTCAAGGGCAGTATTGTCTACTGCATTTATAGAAACCAACAATTTAATATCATTTAATATGAACTTATCACTGTGAATTACTGATGTTGGAAGTAGAAATCTCAAAGTCGAGCTACTCTGAAGAATGTCAAAATGAACAATTTTTGCCAAAGATGGAGTGAACATAAAAATAAGACTCATTATTTTTTATTTTGTATGTATGTGTGTATGCATCTATAAATACATTTTTATCTGAATCATGTTACAAAAGGCATGTATTTTTAAACTCCTACATATACGATGAACATACATTCGCACATTTCTAGCAGTTAAAATTTGGCTTGAATTTTATTGGAGTCTTGCTTTAACAGAAAACATAATCAAAAGAACCAAAAAAGAACTGGTTGCCATCAGATTGAAAACTAAAACAAAGTAATGCCACTATTTATATGATTTTTTGTGTGTGTATGTCTTGCTTAAAAAATGTCTTCACAAAGTCAGCAGCTTAGATATTCAACATAAGCAATGGTTCATCGAGTCAGTTAATGACTGTGCTTGTTGGAATGAACAATAAAAGCAATTTCTTTTCTGAGAGCCGCACAAGCTTTCCTATTTCTCTTTACCGTTTTGGTTTGTTGTTGTTATGTGAGAAAAGTTGATAAGCTGTGAAAAGCAAATCCAATCAATGGAGACTGAGTGATGTCCCCACAATTGGGGCTTTACGTTTCTTTCTTTTAAATGGATAACAGAAGAAGGCAACTTTGTGTATGCACTACAACAGAAATAGTATGCATGAATAAACAGGGTTTATGCCTTTCTCTCTCTCTATCTCTATCTCACATACACACACCCCCTAATTTACAGGCTCACTTGTTCACTCACACACACATGCTCGCTCGTTCACTCACACACACACACATACACTCGCTCGTTCACTCACACACACATACACTCGCTCGTTCACTCACACACACATACACTCGCTCGTTCACTCACACACACATACACTCGCTCGTTCACTCACACACACATACACTCGCTCGTTCACTCACTCACACACTCTCGCTCGTTCACTCACACACACTCGCTCGCTCACTCACACACTCTCGCTCGTTCACTCACACACACTCGCTCGCTCACTCACACACTCACACACATGCTCACTCGTTCGCAAACACACACACACACACACACAGTTGTTCACGAACACTCACTTGTTTGCTCACTCTCTCACTCACAGTTGTTCACGAACACTCACTTGTACACACACTCATGCACACTTCACACAAGATATTTTGTTTTTATATATATATATATATATATATATATATATAATCATTGCTTTTATTTCTAGTTTGCTAGCAACTGTGCTAATTTACAATTCCTTTTCATGTATAATCACCGAAGTTAAGCCTGGTCAGTAGCTAGATGGGTGGCTGCTTGGGAATGCCAGGTGCTGTCAGCTTGGATATGTGAGTTAATGGCTCAGAATTGTTAATCAGAGAATCAAGTTTGAATTCTAGTTGGGTTAATTATATTTATTTTCACGCCAATACCCTTGGGAAAGGCATGAATCCACCTCTTCTCCCCCCATCTATGGGTTAATTAGACTTTTATCACTAAAACCATTATTATCGACACCCCCCACTAAATAAAATAAATACCTAAATTTCAGCATTAAATAACTGATAGATGTTGATAGGCCACTAAACAAAACCAACTAATTTCTTTTCCTTAGAAATAACAGAAAAATGGGTATAAATTTTGCAAATAAAGCAAAACTGGCAAAAAAAACAAGTTCTGCTTAAATTAAATTCTTGAGGAAAAGTGATTTCTATCACAATTCAGTTTCAGCAAAATGGTCATTTATACTAATTTCTCAAGTTATTAGTATCAAAACACATACTGTCTCTCATTATGCTCATTAATTAATAATCATTTTGGTGGCACAGCTTCTGTTATGACTCTGCAGTAATGATTTTTTTTTTTTAGTGTATATTATGCATTAATTTTTTTAATGTATTTTTTATCTGACATTTCTTTATTACTTAAATGTTATTTTTAGTGGGTCCATGTATTTGGGTTGCTATTCGAGTTTTTTTGTTTTCTTAAACAGTAAAATTAATGATAATTAAGTTATTTCTCAATCTAGGCCAGTTATTAATTTCAATGTTGAAGAAAAAAATGGGGATAGCAACTCAAATATACGTGCCTACTAAATATAACATAGTAATAAGGAAATAAGTGTATGTATGCAAATGCTTTTCTGTAATTATAATTTCAACTATGAAAAGTATTTTTCTTTCTCTAATTTAGTGAAACGTTAAATGGAAGAAAAGAATCACTGATCAGAAAGCAAGAATTCGTTCCGGCACATTCACCTCCATCTCCTCAAAAACAAACAAAACTTGCAAAAAGCTATGTATTCAGTCCTAAATTCTTAATATAACCAACAGTTTTCCTAGTGAAATTGTAACTGCCTTTTTACTTTGATTTTTCTGAATTGGATCAACTGAAAACTACAGCATTTCTTTGTTTTCTTCCTTTTCCATGTCTTTAACTTGGTTTTTATTTTTCAATTTATACTTTGTTTTTTGATACAATGAGTAAAATATTCAGTTATTTATAATTTTCTTGAGGTGTGGGGAAAAGAAAGGTAACTAATATGTAATTGCAACTCCCCCTCATCACCACCTACATTATCATTCATTAATCTAATAATGGGGTTTTATTCCCATCCACTTCTCAAATGATGCTTTATGGTACATTAAAGAATATTTGTACCACTGCTTCTCTCAACATGTTCCCTATGCAACTGCCACCTTTTGGTGGAGTGAAAATAAACTCAAAGGGAGAATGACTGAGTGTATGGATCTCCTTTGCATTTTTTTCTCTCATTGACTGAAATCCTCTAAAATAATAAAGCTAACTTAGTAATTACAAAGTGGGTTCTGATTACATGCAGTACCTCCCCAAAGCCAACAGTTCATAAAATTAAGATAGTCGGTAAACTGCTAAGATATCTGTTGATTAGTCCCAAGGACATCTGAGAAGGCAAGGAGAGTCACTTAACAGTACTCATCTACTCACTGTGATACATAATATGCAGTTATATATGGTAGAAGCAGTAGGAAAGGAAACCTTTCTAAGAGAATGTTGGTGGCAACCTTTTTGAACTCTCCATGGTAGAGAGCAGATTAGAAGTGACATTTGACTTTCAGTGTATAGGCTGCCAGAATCTTTTCATCTTAATTTTCCATTTCTAAATCATAAAAGTCTTTCATTTGAATCTTTGTATGAAAAACATTTTTGTGACTGTTTCTCAGCAAGCTTACTTTCCTACCAGAAGGCCTTTATCCTAACCTGAACTAGTTGTCATTGCAGCCAGATTGAAACCTGTCATTTATGTGTTTCTGTAGTTGATGGCCATCTTCTCTGGTAATGTTTCATGGTTCTTAACCATAGTTTTAATCTTCATTACCAGGGACTACATTTGGTTATTGTTTCTCATTCATCCATATTGTAACACCTTCTGCCTTTGTGATTAAGTTTCTCTAAAATGATTTAAATTGGAATTTAGTCTTGGAAATGTGTGGCAAATTATTTATAACCAACATCAATGAAAGTCCCAATATTATCATTTGGGACAAACATTGTACAATTTTAACCAATTTTTTCTTTTATTATATATATATATATATATATATATATATATGTGTATGTGAAAAGTGAATATAAATATAAATAAATATATATATATGTATAATTATTTATATATTATATCTGTGATACTTATTAAGCGCTCAATATCAGAGATAGAGCTAACATATTTGGTTGGATAGATGTGAGTTTGTGACCCTGGGTTTCACGCTTTAGCGATCGTCAGACAAACTGATTCATATATATATATGTATATATATAATAAAATATCTGTTTGACCACAAAGGCAAAATCTTTCCATCTAAAAGTTTTTCTTGTCTTCAAAAAAAAAAAAATATGACAGTTTGTAGTAATTTTTTAAATTCCTATTTTTTAATTATTTTATTATATCAACTCATTAATTATATTTTAAAAAGCATGGGGGTGGTTGCATTTTCGAATTAAACTACTTGTAATTTAATATTTTTAATTTCTACTGTTTATTTTATTTTTTTAATGCGAATTTTATTTTCACCAATTGTGATCTAAAAGTGGGTGCATCTGGGTGCCACAGTTATAGCATCTCGTAAAGAATGGCGCTGCTTTTTTTTTTTTCCTTCATTCATTAAAATGTTTAAATATATTTGCTTTTGGGTATAAATTTGATCTATTTAGTTGACCTATTTTACCATTTTTAAGAATTTCATCTCATAAAAAGTATGTTTTAAATTTGGTACTTATTTTTCATTTTATTTAAATTTATTTTCCGTTCTAGGCTTGGAATTATTTTATCTTTTCAACAAATCATTTTGGCTGGCAGCTGATTATTATTTTCTTTTCTTCATTAAAATTGTGTATCTTTAAGCCTGTTCAGAAATTGAGATAATTACCTTGTTGTTGAGCAAAAACCCAAATTCTAACTTTTTATTTTTGAGGCAGGCAGGCAGGCAGGCAGGCAAACCCTCCCCACTTGGAAGATTGGTGCAGCACAAACTTATAACCTTAATACCAACTGGCCTATGCTAAATTTATTAAATATTCCTTTTTATAGTCATATAGCTTGTTTAGTAACCAAGATAGCATATTTCCCATTGGCCCTAATGATCAGGGTTCAAGCCTATGTAAGAATTGGAATATTGAATACTGGTTATTTTTATTGATTTAATTTAATTTATTTTTTTTCTTCAAAGTAGATCAGGGTTCAAGCCCATGTAAAAATCAGAATTTTGAATGATGATGATTTTTTTTTTTTTTTCCTTCAAAGTATGCAAGCTCTTTCCACTTGAAAGATTGATGCAACACAATCTTTTTGCTAGCCATTAGGTTCAATGTCAATCAATTTAGAAAAGATGCCTGTGTTGAAAGAGGGGAGAAAAGACAAGATTTGTGTAAACGTAAATGATGCATATTCAAACTTTGAGGTTTTGTGGTAAGACAGTTGGGGAGGAGAACCAGATTTCAGTCACCAGTCCCCTCTTTTTTTTTTTTTTTTTCTAAAAAAAGTTGATACAAAAATACTTCATGTATTATATATATATATATATATATATATATATATATATATATATATATATATATATATATATATACACACACACACAAATGAACCAAGATTAAAAAAAGAAAATGTTACTGTAAATATGAATATCATAATCATCAATATACTGTTTTTAATTTTCAACTTGCCTGATAACATGTCTATATTTGTACCACAAAGCTTTAAACTTAGGTACAAATTTGCAATTAGTCTTCTAATTGTCTGAACTCTTGAAAAATCCAGTCTGCATTATTTATGGGCCAATTTTAAAGCTGGATACTGCATTCTCAATTTTTTTTTTTTTTTTTAATGCCTGAATTTGGACTTCATAATTGTTTGTCTGATGGCCACTTTGTGAGTTTGAACTCCTGTATCTAGCTTCAATTTACCCCATGTATTGATGAGGTTTTTCACACAAACTGCCATCTCATCAAGATCAGGCATCTTGAATTTACCACCTCAGTCTTGGGCGTCATAACTTTTTGGGTTCCTCAAAATAATTTTCCACTACTTCCTGACTTTGATTAATTCACTCAGCTGTTACATGTTGTCACAGCTCCTGTTTCTGAAGTTGAACAGTTTAAAATCTGGTAGCTATTAGTTTCTTTTTCTGTACAGTTTAGGCTTTTTGTTAACAACAGAAACTAATAAATTGAACTTTGAACCTTTCATATTGAATTTTCAGTGAGTTTCAAGTTTAGTGGCAATAAAAGTTTCCAATTATTAAAATTCACTTCAAACTACGCAATCCATAATGAATGCTCAACTCTTTTCAATTGGGCAGTGTTTATAAAGTGACCATCATAACAAATAAATCTCAAATTATGGATTTATTCCAGATGAGTAAAATAAAAATGAAACAAAAACAAATAAAAACAGAAACTTTTCAAATAAGTTTAATGTTTTGTGGTGTACCCTTCTCAAGCAAATAGACAAATTCCTCAAGCAAGACATTTAATTAAATCCAGTTTGGGAACTACTGCAATTTGCTACTGTGTTTTTACAGACAGTTAACTCTTGTCTTGACTCTAAAAATTGTATCTGTTACTGCAGCCATATTGCTGTGGTAACCCAATTGTAAATTATATTGTTTTGTTGTAATCATTACGTCCCATTGAAGCTATGTAACTTGTGTATGCCTGTATTTCACTATATTATTTTCTTTCTTTCTGTCTTTCTCTCCTCCCCACTGTGTTCTGATTACATCATTTGTTTTACTTTCTCTGCTGTGACAAATTCCAACCTGCTTCTCTCCACCCACCTCCTGACAGTTTCTCACCTTTTAAAACACCTGCCAACAACTAAATCCATAGAAATATCTGTTCTCTTCTTTATATAATCAAGGATGAGGCTATCCAGTAAGAAAGTTTTTTTTTTTTTTTTTTTTTTTTTTTTTTGGAGGGGGGGGGTAAATTCTCTTGTATGATGCATTTATTAAAAAATAAATAAATACATGTATGTGTACATAAAATCAATTTTTGAAAAAAAATGTACCTTTGTGACATGATATAACATTTGTGCAGAAGTGTCATTAAATACAAAACATCCCAACTCTTCATTAAAAAAAATAATTTGAGTGACATCACCAAAAATTTGCTTTTTCTTCTAAATATGCAAGTGTCCAAACAGAAAAGCCTTTTCATAATACTCTTACAATTCTAGGAAAAAAAAAATTCTGCGGTTACAAAAATGTATTACAAATATATATATATATATATATATATATATATATATATGGGTTGCAAAAGTAGGTATACAGTATGCAATCAATACAATGTTTTGTGCACATTTTGTTTTTCATTGCTGTATACCTACTAACTTTTCACAAACACACACACATATATATATATATATATGTGTGTGTGTGTATATATGCACACATTACTTC